>CM056566.1:4735352-5335352 GCA_029721515.1 Synanceia verrucosa | reverse complement strand
CCTAATCATTTCTGATCATATCCACTCAACTGAAAAAGCAGTGAAAAATCAGAACGTCAGGATGTGCAATGGTGGTGATGATGCTTTGACTTTCCGTTGTATATATTGAAGTTCTTTTGAACTGAAATGCTGCCACTTACATTTGAATTTGATTGTGATTGGAAACCTCTTTTGTCGTGTGTGATATAAGCAGGGGCAACTTTTTACTTCTGATACAATATCAATATTGTAGCCTTGGTTTTGGCCAATACTGATATTGATCCGATATCAGCACAAATCACACATACTTTTACTACTTATGCCAGAGGTTTGTTTCTTTGCCTCCATGGTCTTGCGAAAATCCTCTTGGTGTTTGTTGTCATGCTGCCTCCAATACTGATGAGTATTGGTCTTATTAAACTTCCTGGTTCTGTTCCTCCACAGGAAACTGGTGCATGACAAGGTTTGCACTCAGCTTCAGCGTCTTTTTCAAATTAAAAATGCTTCCAGAGGGCCGACATCACTCCTCTTCCTGCTACTTTGTTAGCACCTTAGCACAGCTGTTGTTGTGATCACTGGGCTCTGCTGCTGGATAGAAGAGCTGGAGTGGAATCTGGAATGGTCTGATGCTATCACAGTGATTATATCTGAGATTTTAGATGCAGGATGATACAATCACATACTCCTTTTTTGCTGATATCATACCGATATCAATATTGGATTGAGACACTCCTACCTTTAAGAGCACATTTGTACAAAATCATTCTCAAGAGTTAACTTTATAGTGAGCAATAAGCAGAGACTTTGCACACCATCAGCTTTTATCATTGCTGACAGGTGTAGCGTTGTGTCGACTGTTAATTTGCATCAATAAAATACTTGCCATTAACAGTACATTTCCATTCTACAGAGGATTGTCGACAGTCTGTTACTACTGCTGTCACAGAGTCACTAGAGCTCATCCAGCAAACTCACCCAGCAGAGAGCCCAATTTAGGCTACAAATATTTCTTAAAATGCAGGAATATTCTCTCTCATTCCAGGCTTTGGGTGTGAGTCAATAGATACAGCTTCTCTTTTGTTTGAGACAATTTCAGCCTTGAATTGAACATTGCTTTCCTAACTGCAACTATTAAATAATTATTTTTTTTTATTGTTAATCTGATTGATCATCATCAAAAAACCTCTTGTCTCTCGTGCTGTGAGATTGTAGGTCCAGAAGGAGTCCGACATGATTGTATTTTTAGCGGTGATGGTGGTGAGTTGGGCAGTGAGGGTGTCGACGGTTTGATGGAGAGATTTATTTTCTTGAGTTAGTGTGTAGATTTGATCCTGCGTAAATTCAAGACTGTGGCGGAGTGACTGAAATTCTCTGTGAAGTGATTCAATGAGTGCCAGGTGAGCTTCCACTCCGGATAGTTTGTGTTCAACAGATATTAAAATACTGCTTACCCCAGAGCAGCACGGGGGTTTGGGGGATAAGGTTGATGTTGTACCTGTACTGGATAGGTCCTGGCGTGATCTTTTACTGTTCGTGGATGGACGTTTTTTGGCCGTGTCCGGTGTTCCCTTGTTCATATTGCAGCATTTATTTAAATAATTGTTGATGTACTGTTCTAAGCCCTCCAGGTCGAATTCGGGTTATTTCAACGTGAAAGATCTGTTTGGAGTATCTTCTGTCTAGCAGCAGGGCGCCGCCATCTTGGATCTCGCACTGTCTCACGTGAGTGGCGTTCACAGCAGCATCAGCATCACAGAAAATAAATATAGGCTACAACCTTACAGTTGTGTACTGTCCTCTCAATGTGTTCCACTGCGCTAGCGATAACAATGATTAAATAGTCAGCCAAACTCCTTTTCATGAGCCAGGAAGGATGAGCGTCCTTGCTGCGTTCCACAGGCTGACAACAGTGAATTTGAGTGAAAGTGGATAAAGCAAGAAAAAGAAAGACGGCATTATATCGCATCCTATGTGACTACGATCTACTGTATATTTAAAAATCATGCTAACATACAATCTTGGTGCCGCAAATGTGATGATATCTCCCCATCAAAGCATTGTCAAAAGTTATCAAACGTCACATATACAACATATTAGCACTCAATGATTATGCAACACTGAAAATGTCACTTTCTAAAGGGAATAAATAAATGAATAGCATGAAACGAAAAGGACACCAGAACACATAGCATAAGTATGCAACCGTGCCGTTATGTTGACATTCTCTACCTCCGGTTTCCGCTGTGCCACATCTTTAAGCTTCAAAATAAAGATCCTATTAATAAAACTACAACGCCCAATAAATCGTTTTGACTGGATTATATGAGTTTGGAGATCATTTGACAAAAAAAATCTAAATTGCGATCATCTTAGATCAACCCCATTTACACCATTACCTAGTCCAGCTAGTTGACTCAGTACTGTGTTATAACATAGGATTATAAACTTTTTTTATTTGGCTAAACTCACATAAATATAAATAAAACTGTCTTGGTCACAAAAATTAAAAAAAAGTTGATCATTCACCATATGAATGAATATTGTTACATGAAGGCTTGAGTCATCAATGAGAGATATCAGTTAAAGTTCTTCCCAAAGGTTCTTACAGCCCCAAGAGAAACTGCCTACCAACGCATCTTTATTCTTAATTAGGTCAGACAATCTCCAACAAATTCTGCAGTATTTATACAGCCTTAAAGGCATATAGTACGAGCAGAGGACAAAGAAATATACTGTGCACTACATTTTCTAGCCAGTCTTCTAGGATCTTCAGTTTTTTTTTAAGCTGTGACCTAAATGAAAAATTCAATTCACCATAGGACACAGGCTCATTAAAACATGTTGATACTGTTTTAATGTGCAGAGCCTCCAAGAGAAGGTTCAAGATTCATTTAAGGTCCAAAGTCATGGTTCAAAAAGTCCTTAATCTAAGCCATTTATCACATTCTAATAATGCCAGAGTCCATGTGACAGTGTGAAAAAAACACTAGACTTTCCAAAAGGGAAAATGAAAAATGACACATTCCTTGGGGAGAAAATAAGAAAAACGGGATATATGGATTGAGTTTGCAAAGTCTCCAGAAGTGAATTGCTAATGACACTGCTTACTGCTGAAGGCAAGTTAAAACCTTTTCTCTTCGAATTTTGATTATGAGGCAATATTCTATCCAAGGGAGTGGCTCATGGGCCGCTGCAGCTCAATACTACAGTTTGCATGCACACACACACACACACACACACACGTACGCACGCACGCACGCACGCGCACACACGCACGCGCACACATGCACACACACAGCCAAAAGGAAAAATGCGCATAAAACCACTAAATGCCTTGTTTTCATATTTTTCACATTAAAAGAAATGAAAATAATTGAAATGAAAATCTTTAATTACTTGATGAAAGTAAAAAGCAGGATTAAAACAAAGAAATGTCACATTTTGTGTTTTTTCCCCCCCCAGAGGTTCTTACCTTGTCCTTGTCTTCTACCAGATCACTGAGTATATCATCGGGGTCCAGAATCCCACCATCGCAGTATTCAACATGGTGAGTCCGAACCAGGAAATCTCCTTCCTACAACACAAACAAACACAAAAGTAAAACAACTCAATGTGTGGATACGCCTGACACCAGCTGACACGTCGGATTGATTCTTTAAACAGTGGCTGCAGGTTTCAGTCCTATTGCCGTTGAATTAATTCAACTATTAGCAAAATTATTAAGAAACTATGATGACAACGATCATACTAGTGGTTGATGGTGCAACAAGACAGTCACTGTAAATTAATAAAAAAAAATAAAAAAAAAGTATTAACTCTTTGAGTGCCATTGATGGCTTTCACCACCAAAGTGTTTTTTCTGCAGTGGGTCGCTGATCACGGTCTCCCACAGCCTAGGAGTAATGTTGGGGCTTCTGTGATTTGTAGTCGGGACATAAAGAGATGGTATATGCCACAGAGATTAAAGCAGGACATGGAGAGGATCATGTTTAGAGAGCAAAACAAACAGAATCTGGACAGAAAATGGTGATTTTGGTTAAAGTGGCCTCTACCTCTGATAAAACAAGAACAGAACAAGGTAAAAACAAACATTTTCTCATGATGAAATAGAGTCTCTTCTTTCATTTGAGCTACTCTGTGTTTTCAGAGTCATAGTAAAAAATATTCTGTGGGTCTAGAAATATGACTCAAAATGGGCAAAAACCGCTGGCACAAGGTACTTTGTTTTAAAAAAATCAGCTGGCACTGAAAGAGTTATGGGGATAACACAATGAGGGATAGGAAGAGCAGAGAAAGACCATTTCATGTCATTATAGGTGCAGAATGACAGGAGTAGTGTAACTGTACAGTATTATTTATTTATCCCTATGGATTTATCACAAGGAAACAAGTCCAACTACTTAGCAAACAATAAAATCACGAAAAGTAATTTCATGAGGATTTAAAAGGGGATGTAATGAGCAGCCCTAGCACTCAAAGGCCTCCATGACTCATCACCAACTCCTTCCTCATTTCTATAGCTCTCCTGCTCAACTCCCACCCTGCCACCTCTGCCCTCTTCTTTGTTTCTTTCCTCCTCACATCTTTCCCTAGGTGCCGTGTTCAGATTACAGCTCCAGCCTGGCCCTTTCTACCTCCCTCCTCGCTCCCTTTCTCCGCTGTGTTGGCTCTGTGATTAATGACATCGACACTGCACTGGACAGCTGACTACATGGAGCTGGTTGTTGAACAACATATTGAGACAACACACACATATAATGTGAACTCACAGGCACATAAAAAAACAGCAACAGCCTAAGGAAGGGTAGTAATCAAAGTGTTTCAGGGTGCTGCACCATTAAATCACTCTTTCAGGGTCAGGTGGTTGTCAGTGCCTTTCAAAAACTCCTGTCAGGTAGAGGGTGAACTAGAGCAAGGCACTCCATGTCCCTGGATATCCCTGTAAGTCTCAATGTCAATACCAGCTCCTTCACTAATCTCAGCTCTGCATTAAATCTCTTGCCAATAAATGACTTGTTTTTTTTTTAAGATTTGATAGCAAGAATTAGTTTCTTCGGACATTTGTAAATGATATGATATAACAAATATCATTTATTTTCAATAGCCTGATATGAAAATCTAAAGGTAATTGTATGGGATGTTAAGGGAGTTCTGGACATTTAACATGACAGTGTTAATTAGGGCACAGAAACCTCTTTTCACTGGTTAAGCAGCTTTGTTTAAGTAATGGTTCTCTTTTGTCAGGTTTTTAATGTGTAGCAGACACATCATTTCACACAATGAACACTTTAAAATGCACTTAATGGGTGTAATAAAGGCTAAAGAAGTAAACATTAAGTGAGTGTTCTTGCCTTGATGACACACCAAGTCTGTAGTGTGTCAGACCAGGCTGCACTATTCCTCTTCACACTTCCACATATGGTCCACTTGTTTATGTGTTACAATAACAATAAAGATGGTGTTTGATCTTGAGTGTAACATCTGATGCCAGCTGATATATTAAAATCTTCCTCCCTGGGATCATTGCATGACTCCATTATAGCACTAACTTGGATAACACCCAGGCCGCATGTATGAGAGAGAGAGAGATTTTCAAATATTGAGTTCACATTGTTTTATCTTCTCTTTTGAACAGTATTTGTCTTCCTTGAGCGATATCAATCCGGCTTGGGGCATATTAAATCTGGAACCACATAGGAATGTTTTTATGATTGCTATTATTCTGTACTTCTTCCTGCCATCAGCTTTGCACTAACATCTCACAAATAATATTGTTTTAATTACTGCTTGAGCCTCAAAATGAGTCCCAATAGTTTTACATTTTGTCTATGCTGGCTTAATAGCAAGTCCTCAATCCATCAACACCACACAAACAGTGAGCCACTGTACAAGCAGCTCTGCCAACAATGTCTTGACAGTTTTTACATGCCTACAGAGAAGCATTAACAGTAACATTTGCATTGGCTTGCTTATGTACAGTCAAACATGACTTCCCAGCTAAAACGCTATAAAGTGAACTCACAAGTTAAGGAAATGTGCCCACTCTGGTTATCACGTCCACATCAAGGGCCGAAGGTGCTCTGTGGGCCCCTGCTGACCCACAGTACAGTTCACACAGCAGACCATACATTATGCTTTTCATTTCAGTTAATATTGCACCTTAGAGATGCATGGTCCCAAAATAATTAGCAGTTCATCAAATTATAACAAACCAAATGACAGACCATAAACATGGTGCTTTAGGGACAGTAGGCATCTGGGGCCTCAGGGTAGTTTGCCAGACCAGCATGCTTGATAATCTAGCAGTAATACAGTATAATGCTGCAGAAAAATGTTTCGCTTGATCTGTTTGCAATGCTATTGCATTAAGGCCGAACCCCCAACTGCTCGGGGCGCCTGGATAAGGGGCAGCCCCCTCACTCTGACACCTCTCCTCCAATGCATGTGCATGTGTTTGTTTCATGACTTGTGTGTGAGCAACTGAAAAAAGTTACTAACAGAGTGAAAAAATGTAATTTCCCCTTGAGGGATTAATAAAGGAATTCTTCTTCTTCTTCTTCTGAAGTTTTAGTAAGTTGACAGAAACAGATGCTTTACATGTTTTAGGTGTTGGTCAAAGTAATCTTTTTTACATCACGTTGAGATGCCTATAACTTCAATGGGTATTTGCTGTTATTAACAGTGGTGGTTTGGTGCAGGACAAACCATCTGCAGCTGAACACCGCTAAGACCAAGGAGACGGTGGTGAATTTTCAGAGGTCCAGGCCACATCTGCAGTAGTTCTCCACTGAGGGACCAGAAGTGGAGGTTGTCAGATACCTGGGACTGCAGCTAGACAACAGACAGGACTGGACTGTCATCCAGCACTGCCATCCTGTTCAAAAATGCTCAGAGCAGACTCTACTGGCTAAGGAGGCTGAGCTCTATTAACATCTGTCAGAAAATCCTGCTCATTTTGTATTAGTCTGTCATTGCCACCAGCATCCTCTTCTATGCTGTGGTGAGCAGGGAGACAGCGTCAAGAGGAGGGACACCACCCAGCTGGACAGGCTGGTGAAGTAAGCAGACTGTGATTGGGACAGAGCTGGACTCTATCACATCAGTTTGTCCCACAGAACATATGACTCTTCAACTCCTCCTTGCAGAAACACACTTTCACATTCACTGTTTCACCTGCACTTTATCTACTGCGTAACTACCTGCACACTACTTTTTCCACTTTGAGTGTTTTTTTTAGTTTATATTATAGCTATGCTATAGGTAACTTGAATTTCCCTCAGGATTAATAAAGTAGCCATCTATCTATCCATCTATGAACTAATACATTTGTCAATGATCATAAATGAATCAATACATAAATCAATCTTAAAGGAGACAGACAAAACATTTTTTGTGGGTCTTTGTAGTCACATTTGGGTCTCTGCTGTTCTTAGAAACACTCCAAACATGAAAAAAAAAACATCCATGCATTTTCTTTGAGTAGCTTTGTTTCTCCTCGCTAACTTTCGCAAAAAAATTGAGAAAGTTAGAAGCAAAGCACAGCAGCTGCTCTGTTTTTGGCTGCTTCAACGAGCACAGGAGGCTATTTTTACTCTGTGTTTACCCTGTAGCAACGCAGCTACTGGAGGTCCAGAGCTCGTTTAGCACAGCAACAATTGCTCCGGTCAGCTTGGACAGCACCGCAGCAGTAGCTTCGGAGCTCCGTTTAGCAGTAACAGCTGCAGCGCCAACCGAGCAAACCGGAGCCCCAGACCTCCGGTTAGCACTGCAGCACCGAGCCAGCCGCAGCTATTACTGCAGTACTAACCGAGCCCCGATGACTCCGACCACTGCCAGCCACTGCAGCGCCACCCGGAGCACGGCTAGCACTACAGCGGCCGACAGCAGCCAGAGCCACCGGAGCCCTGGCCAGCTTGGAGCTCAGCTCAGTGCAAAACAAGGCTCACTTGAAGCTATGCACTTACTCGTAATTTGGGTGACTAACTACTGTTAAGGGTACTGTCCACGCACTGTAGAGTCACATTAGCCACTTTAACCAGTGCCAGTACGCATCTAGAAGTAAACAGAAGCGCATGGTAAGGTGGGTGTGAGAGAGAGAGAGAGAGAGAGAGAGACACTTCCTCTCTCCAGAGAGGGGGCGTGGTCAGACACAGCTCAGTAAAATTTAAAGGTACAGACACAGAAACAGCCTGTTCTCAGCAGAACTCAATACAGTGATTTTTTAACTGGCTGGAATTCAGGACGAGGGCTGAGTTTGGGGTAATACCCTTTGAATACAATATTGTTCGACGTCTGAGACCTAGGCCTATATAAAATTGCAGAAAAAGGTGTAGAGTATGTCCCCTTTAATTGGTTGCAACATCCATCCTCTCACCATTAGAATGAAAATTAAGTGATTACTGCAGAAGTGAGCAAGGACATTATACAATATCCGTTTTAATTACAAAATGTAAAAAAAGAAAGGTTTTCAGAACACCAACATCCAACAACCTCTCTCTGGTGACCTGCTGTTGTTTTTAGGTCAACACCCCCTTCAATCTGCTGTTCCACTAGGGATGCTATACGGCTAAGATGACAAGAGACGGAGAGGTAGACAGATAAAGCAGTGAGCACACTGATCCAACTTGATATTTAGGGAGTGTACCGATAACGCATTACATATTTATTGTGCACTGCAGAAACACTGTGGCTCCAAGTGTGGCAGTTTAAAAACCTAGAGGGACATTCAGATATTGTAGGACTGAAGATAAGAGTTGTAAACACGCTGATCTTATCTGAAAATCGGGGGGATTAGCACTTAATACAGTGTTTGTCTAATACTATTACAGATGATCTTGAGCAATTTTAGGTATTTAACTCTAAGGACATGATCTAGAAATTTTTATTAGGTTGTAGTAAATTCCCACCAGACAGAAAACATTATCTCTGTATTCAACACTGCCTACTACATACTGCTGACAACCAACCACAGTATGCAGTAGGGGTGTAACGGTATGTATTCGTCCCGTACCATCACGGTATGGGCTTCACGGTTCGGTGCAGGCAGTCACACGACGACAATTTCAATTTCCCTCCACTCAATCCGTAGCGTAGCACCAAGTTGCTACGCTACGCCCTGCTCTGCACTCACTTGCGCCCTACCCCACACAGCGTACCGTGTTCTGTGTGGAACCAGCTTAAGAAAAAAATACTGGGAGCAAAAGCTCCGATTACTGATGGGTGAACCTCACGTTCCACTGAAAGCTACCTTACGAGACAGTGGTGTGTCCAGACTTTTTTGGTAGGGGTGGCCCAAGTGGGGCACTAATAGCGCTTTTCCATTACACCGTAATTGCACGGGACCCTCAGTTTTGGTGCTTTTCCATTACAATTGTGTACCTCTTAGTATCTCCTTGGCGTGGTCGTCATGTGGCAGCGCAAAACTGCATTTACATGCGATACAGAAAACCGGGAAGAAGAATGACAACAACACTACTATCACAAACAAAGGAGCACACCGAAGCGATCATGTACGCAATCAAAAGCGATCCCATTTTCTCGTGTAACAATAGCGAAACAGTTGCCAGTTTTAGATATGGTGTCTAGTCGGACGCTTCCAATGATGACACTCGCTGGTCAATCAGTGGAAGGCAGTCGGCCGATGTCACATTTTAGGATCGCTTCGGCTCACTTGGAACCAGGGCTGAGGAGGTATGAAAAAGTACCGAGTACCAGGTAACAGGTACTGGAAGAAAAGCACCACAACCGTGTAGAGCCATGCCGTACCGTACAGTACCTGTGGAAAAGCGGCATAAGTCATGCAGGGGTGGCAAGCAGGATTAAGTGATATGTCAGTTACAACATAGCTTCACTTTTGTCTTTTATGATTAATGTGAATATTAAAATTACAATCTCAAATGTTAGTAGGAACTGAAATATAATAGAACTGGTAATCACAAGGGCTGGTACCCTGCCTTCCGCCCTAAGACAGCTGGGATCGACTCCAGCCCCCCCGCGACCCTTTGAGGATAAGCGGTAGATAATTTTGATTCAGTCAGGGATATTTCAGTTAAAATAAATGCTCCCTTATTTTCTGTGCATGTTGAGAGTTTGCTGGTAACTTAGGTGCCAATTCCTGCTCCAGGATGGTTTGTTTGAGTCGTCGACTGTGTTTCTGGGTGATGTCTCATCAAATGGTTGCGAAGATTTGTTGTACTACCGAAGTATTTTATCTTCCCGTTGCATATTTTACATACTACTTGTCTTTTGTCCAACTCGTCATTTTCTTCCAACTTCTTAAATGTGAAATGCATCCAAACATCAGCTTTTAAACTCGTCAGCGGTGCCTGGAGAGGTGGACTCACTTCCGCCATGTTTGTTTGGCTGCTGGCAGTATCTCATGAGATCTCATTCCTTGGAAAGCGGTGGAAAGCAGCACTAAACGCTGATCACGCAAGACTTCTTCTTTGGTTTCGGCAGACTAGACGTATGTATGACGATTGATGCCCTCATGCAAGACTGGCAGGCGGGTTTATACTTCAGGCTGCTTCTCCGCACGTCCAATGAAGAAACAATATGCATGTTAAAAGACTGATCTCTGGATTTTATGAATCTGTTATCAACCATTTAAATGGAGATCGATTAAAATCGATTGAATTGATTTTTTTAATCCAGCCCTAAAACACAACCAAATGGGACAATACAAGTGTAACACAAAGCCATAATCTGTACCGAACCATGATGTGTGTGTACCGTTACACCCCTAGTATGCAGCATACGGTACATAGTGTACACTGCATTCTTCAGTAGTATACTGGACGAAACTGTTAAAGTGACTGATTTTGCAGTATGCTAGACAACATTTTAGCCTTTAAATGAGATCATATAGCACTGGACAAAAAAAGAAAAAAAAGATTTTACTGACTACTAAATCAGTGATGTTGCTAGGTATGTGTCCTGCATACCTGACGCATTAAAATCTGAAAGGACACACTAAACTCACTATCCATGTGCACCTCATTTTTCCCATGAAAAACAATGCACTGTTATCAACAACTTGTGTTACAGATCACAACTAGCAAAAGAAACTTTGTTGTCAGCAGAGCAGACAAGCGCTGTTTCAAAGGTGCCGTCTGTTATTCTTTATTGGTCCGATAATTTGATTAGTTTTGGAGTGGCAGTGATTTACAGCTGGTGATGAATGATTAAGATGGAATTTTCCAGGGACCCACTCAAACCATCACCTGTGGGTCCCAGGGACTCGCTACATTGAAAAACCTATCAACATCACTGCTAAATTATCAAAAAATTGACATGTAACCCTTGTGTGGTCAAAAATGAGATGCTGCCACTAAACCTCTAAAATTAAGGTGCGTGAAATTTCACCCCAAAACATATTTTGCATGAATACGCAACCTGTCTTTTTTACAATGCAGCAACACCTCATTCATTTTTTTATTTGTTACATAACAAAAACTACATTAAAGAATAAATTATAATTGTTATTTCAAATGGTCTAGATATTATTGTTTGGTAATATATAGTAATTGTATGACCTAAGAAACTTTTATTGAAAGGAAACAACTGAGAAACTTTCTTATATAATGTATAATTCAACTACAAAATTCAAAAAGTAATTCTGGGTGTTTTCTCTGCTGTTAAATATAGTGACAGGGTCATTTTGACCTGCGATGAGGTGGAGACTTGTCCAGGGTGTACCCTGCCTTTCACCATAAGACAGCTGGGATAGGCTCCAGCCCCCCCACGACCCTATGAGGATAAACAGTAAAAAATGGATGGATGGATGTGTCATTTTGACCCCAAGACAACACAAGGGTTAATAGCTCATGGTGAAGATAAACAAGACCCTCAACAAGAGGAGACTGCAATATAAAATGGACTCAAACAGTGCTTTCATCCACAGCAATGAAGTGGAATGATATCCCTATAAATAACAGAGTCTTGTTAAAAAAGGGTCATTGCTGTCTCTTGCTGCCACCAGTGTTACCAAGTCTGCTTAATGTAAGTGACTTAGGTTACTTACAATTTTTTGGGCTTGTTTCTAAAGTGTAGTTGCTTATTACCTCTGCCAATAGGTTATGTTTTCACCGGGGTTTGTTTATTTGTTGGTTTGCAAAATAACTCAAAAAGTTGTGGACAGATTTTGACAAAATTTTCAGGGTTGGTCATAACCTCCTTGGCGGCTGGGGTAAATAAAAAGTCGCCGCCGTCTTGGCGGTAGGGATAGGAAAGACACAGGATTTTGTGTGTCGATTGTCAAGGCCCATGTGTCGAATTTTGTTGAATTGTCGGCCTTTTTTTTTTTTTTTTTTTTTTTTACAGCAGTGGCATAAAAAATTCCGAGGGTGGAAAATATTGAAGGCATTCAGTTGATTCTGAAAGCAGATATATTGGGCTTTTCGACAATATCATGTTTATTACAGTAAAGTACAAACATTGAATCACAGGCGAGGTTTCACCTGTACACCTGAAAAAAGGTGTCACTCCTAAATCCAGTGCCGGTGCCTTGTTATTTACCTTTGACATATTTATTATTTCTTTACCTTGTGTGCTTGGTTTGATCAATAACAGTTGATTCTGAAAGCAGATATATTGGTCTGAACAGGTGAGCCACCTGTTTAAACATTGAATCACAGGCAGCTCAAGTAGCTGTAAATCACTGTCACTCCTAAATCAAATTATCCACCATCCATCCATTATCTACCTCTTATTTCTCATAGGGTGTGCTGAGAGGGCTGGAGTCTAATTCCCAGCTGTCTTATGGTGAAAGGCAGGGTACACCCTGGACATGTTTGATCACATAACAGTTAAAATGACCCTGTCACTATATTTAACAGCAGAGAGCCACCTGAATTACTAATTGCCACATTTTGTAGTTGAATTATAGCTGTATATCACTGCCACTCCTAAATCAAATTATCCATCCATCCATCCATTATTTAGGTCATCCAATTACTATATATTACCAAACAATAATATCTAGACCATTTGAAATAACAATTATAATTTATTCTTTAATGTAGTTTTGTTATGTAACAAATAGACAGAGACAGACAACCACTCACAGACACATTCATGCAAAATATGTTTTCAATTTAAATTTCAGACCTTAATTTTAGAGGTTTAATCCCCATGCATCTCATTTTGGATGACCACACAAGGGTTACATGTCAATTTTTTGATAATTTAGCAGTGATGTTGATAGGTTTTTCAATGTAGCGAGTCCCTGGGACCCACAGGTGATGCTTTGAAACCCAGTGCCTTCTTTCTGTGAGGCAACAGTGCTAACCTCTACACCACTGTGCCTCCCCTAAATCAAATTATCGTATCAATAAAGAATCACAGATTCCCGGGTCTGCCATGGCAGCAGCCTCCGCCATGGTAACGGGTTAAGCCCATAGACTGTTAAGTCGCGGTATAGGACAGGCTCCGCCAGCAACAGGTAAAGTCAAGGTACCGCTGTGCTCCACCGTGGCACCGGCCGAATCATTTCAGCATGTAGGCTACTCTCTTCTCTCCTGACGGAAAAAAAATATGTTGACAGCAGGTGATAGGTGGCGCAGGTGCCGCTATTCAGCCTCATCACAATGCAACCTTATTTTAGCCAGCTTTCTGTGCAAGCGGGGATGCGGCATTTCTTAATTTTCATTTATTTTTTTTTCCAGAGCGACGTAGACAAAGCGGGGAGAATTTGTTGTCAAAGCGGCCGTCTTAACTATAAAACGCTGAGGGAAACTCTGAGATATGGAGTCACAGGCGAGGATTTTGCTGCGTTGACAGACATCAATGGAAAGACTTTTTAAAACACGTGTTCATGTGTGAGAACAATTAATTATTCAGTAAAAACATGAAACATTACACTCTGATTGTTTTCTTTTTTTTTTTTGCATTTGACATCCCTCAAGCCCCGCCCACGACAACTCGACACACTATTTTTTTGTCGAGGGGAGCGCGTGTCGATTGTCGGTCGTTTTGTTCCCAGCTCCATAATACATTGTCAAGCAGATATTTCCAATATGATATTTTAACATACAATAGTTTGCCCTGTCTTATTTCTGTCCATGTTAAAATGTGGTTGAACCTCTTGTGGTCATTGTGCACTGTTGGTATAGTTTTGCAAAACTGTGCAGAATTTACCAATCTGTCCACCAGATTGTAAAACCATGCACAGTTTATTTATTTTTCTCTCCCTAGAACCTAGGAGGGCTCTGTAGCAAAAGTGGCTTGTTTTCATAGGCCTGGCTGCTTATTTTTCTCGCGAGATCTGGCAACACTGGCTGCCACCGCTCTGTATCGACTCTGTGAACATGACTAGGTGGCTAGCGAATGAGCTAACTCTATGCTATGTAGCACTGTGCAGCATTTCAACTCAAAAAAGGAAGATAATCATAGGTCCCCTGTAATGTTATGATATATTTTTTTGCCAAGAGAGAAATGAGAGCTCCTTGATAACAAGACCTCTTGAGAGTGTGCCAGACTACTCACAGGGGGATCTGTGAGAGTGACACCACTTTTATGATTTTTGACTTTTATGAAGAATAAATGCAGTCTCTGGAAGAAAAATAACAGAAGTTAAAATGCCCCTCGCCCCATCTTGTGACCCTGCAGTGACAAAGCTTCTCTTCTGTGAAAAACAGATGCTGGTGGAAATGCCATGGTAACATTTCAGCATGCCATATTCCACTGAGCACAAGGTGACTCTTCACTCATCTAATTAGACAAAGTTGGTTCAAAATAGTCACCCCAACATGTCAGAGTTCATAAATTTAGATGTGTTAACTTTTTGACACAGTCTGGTGAGCAGATAATTGAGACCTTGATAATTAACATGGCATGTAAAACAGTGTAATTAATCAATCAGCATGATCGGTATACAAAGGCATTCATTCTGATATAGTAATGACCTAGCTTGTCAGGTTAATTTGGAGAAGCGTGTGTGCTATTAGGCCACAGAGAATAGAATAGAATAGAACAGAAAAGAAAAGAATAGAACAAAATAGAATATAACAATATAGAACAGAACAGAACAGTCAGGCTGGATCAACACTCTGGTTTTCAGTAGAGATGGCGACACGTGTCTCCTCCCTGCCCCTCCTTCCCTCTGAGAAATAATTGCCTGTGCTCCGGCCTGGGTCCACGGTGTTTTTTACAATTTTATCAGCTTGTTTGGCCACGCCTCATCAGCATTCCTGCCCTGGCTAATGAAACTATACAGCACGCAAGCACGCACGCACACGGAGGAACCCTTTCATACACATCCACCTTACAACCAATACATGCGAGTGTAAGCATACATGTGTATACACACCGCCATCAACTTATAAAAGGGTTCAGTTTGTTTCTAAACTCACTGCCACACACACACGACACGGACAGCAACAACACACACACATAGGCCTACATGTCAAAATATTGCATATACGGTTTAGGGAGGTTTAGTATTCCACAGAATACAGTGGAATAAACCTAAAAACATACTGTTTGGCCGCAGGTAATTAAGAAATGTGTCAACAAGCTGATGACTTCCTGTCAACTCCCCTGGAAAAATGACCTCTGCTCTTCTGTCTCCATCCTCTTTCTCTGGCCACACTTCCTCTTCGCTCCACTGTGCCAGGTACAGTATCTCCATTTTTACTTTCAATATGCTTTCCTCTCTGCTACATCTCTACAACAGCTGTGTGAAATCACTGCTCTTCTTTTTTTCATTAATCTGACTTTTATTCTCCTTTTCCCAACCACAATATCGGCTTTTCCTCCAGCTTCATTTATCAAGGTTGATCTATAGCTGTTTTTGCTTCTTGTTTTTGGGATGTATCAAGCAAAGTGAATGACAATTAACCCAATAATGACACACTTGCTGAGTGACAGGCCAGTCGCTGACTGATCTGTGAGGTCACATCTCACTTTAACACCACACTTCTAACCTTCATCTTGAAGTACTGTACATTTCAGAGGTGCCCAGAAATGCCTATTTGGCTCCAATGGTTGGAGCCAAATATCAAGGCATATTTAAATTAGTAGATTGGTTTTAGCTGCATTGTATACACTAAAATCCCCATTTTCTTGTTAATGTATACTGTCTACAAGTTGTGGTAAAATACTCACTGTGCACATTGATTTACATATACGGGTATATGTCCAAAAACAGGTGAGCCAAAATCAGGGCTGTGTAGGGTATTAAGTGGTGATGAAAGCTTTACATGAGCTGTAACGCTACAGAAAACTTTCCAATACAACAGTATGAAAAAAGAAAAGTGTACCATGGTGGAATACCATACATCAGTAGAAACACATCAGCACTTTTTTTTATTGCATTTTACTTTCTAATCCCACTTTCCTCCATCCCCCTTTGGTCTCTTATTGGGTAACACAAATGGGCATACAAACATAATTAGGCTGTGATCAATGTGAATCTAAAAGAAATAACCAGTTTAAGTAAAACACAAAACGAATCCTCTCAACATGAGACTAAACCTCAAGAATCCCCTCACAGAAACGTAGCTTTAATACCTTTTTCAAGTGATAGCACCTCTTAAGCACCAATGTGGGAACTTCTAACAAGGCAGCTGATAACAGCTTCAGTATCAGTTTGTTACAGTGAATGCACGCAGGAAGATTAATAAAAATACTTTGAATACAAGCAGCATACTTTCTGAGCAGAACTGGGGTTGGGGGTGGAGGGGGAACAAGCCGTGACAATTTGAAAACATGATTTGTGTAGCCTAGCACTGGGAGGGAGGATTAGGCACCGGACGGCTCGACAGCACACACATATCCAGGCTTCCTAATCCTGGAACACATTAACAGACGTAATTACACAACTACAACAGATTACTGTTGCAGGGAAACGACTGAGTGATGGGAAGAGCAAGACAAAAAGAGAAACAAATACAAAGAGAGAAGAGGGCAATGAGATAAAGCAACTAAGTACAATACGTATCCCCCATCCCACAGAGGAGGAACGAGGGAGAGGCAGTAAAAGGAGGTGAAAGGGGAGTGAATGCAAACAAATGCAGAATATTTAGAATGCAAAACAACAAATAAGGAGAAGGGAAATGATCAAAAACTGAGAAGAACAAGGGCAGGAAGGAGAGGTAAAAACAGAAGATACAAAGGGGAATGAAAACAGTAAGAGGAGGAGAGATTGCAAAGTGCTGACAAAGGTGTGGGAGCTAGTAGGAAGAGAGAAAGAAAACAGAGGAAGAGGAGGAGAGAGAAGAAGCGCTGTAGGAGGACAGGCCAAAACAAACTGTGCATGTGCTTAACAAGGCTTTTCATTCACACATACAGGAAACAAAGTGTTTAAACACTCCCAGACCTAATCGATAGAGCAGGGAGGTGCATCATTACACACACACTGCTGCCGCAGGAAAACACACCTGGAGCACTCACTCTGCCGCTAAGTGAACATTAATAACATCTAAAATGCTGCTGTGCTGGAGCTGGACTGTAAACTGCACTGCTACACTAATCTGTCATAACATTATGAATACCTGCCTAATATAGAGATGGTCCCTTTTTTACTGCCAAAACAGTCCTGAAATACCCCTGAAGGTGTGCTGTGGTATCTGGCATCTTTACGCAGCATTCATTAATCTTGTCTGTTCTCTATAGCCCATCCTGTTAGTTTAGAGACATTTAAAATGGACACTATTCATCTGTCCTTCTGGGCTGAACAGAGTTCTGTCATGAAGAACAGCAGGTGAAAAGGAAGTGTTCAAAGAGGAAGAATAGTTCAAATGAAAGGGAAATCAGGGTACTGGCTGTGGAGAAGGTGAAGAGGCTGATGATAAATAAGATGAAGGGGGAAAACACAAGGAGCACTGAGTGGCTAACATACAGATAGATGAAAGCAGATTAAAAGAGAGGGTGGACAGGTGCTGTCTCTGTGTCTGTCCCACATAAACACAAACACACACAGCTTCGATCACAACCAAGGCTATCTATCTATATGACTGGTGTGCTCTCTGAATAATGGAGCCAATACGAGGAGAGTCACTGCAAAGATTTGGTCATTTGATCAGGGTCACAAGGTTCCTGCCCTGAGGGTCGTGCAGGGAATCAACAGCAGTCATAAAGGAATCACAAGATGGGACTGATTTACATTTTACACTCACAACCTAAGTGGAAATGACTCACGCCTGCTCTGGTCTGGACCCTCACAATTCTCATCAGATATGCTTTTAATTTTTTATACAGCAATTATAGAGAACTGGAGCGCGATAGCTTTGTCTAATTTCCCAAGACTTTGGGATGTGAAACTCATATGGCCCTTTCATGATCTAAAAATGACAGAGCATTTGATTATTCTTGTATGACTTCAGGGAAATGTGCAAATGTTATGAAAGTGCAGTTTCATAAAAAGTGATTTGACTTCTTTTCTTAGTCTTTTAGGAGTTCATAAAAAGCTTACACTTTATTACAAAACCATTTCTGACAACGAATAATGTAGCTCACTGATATCTCAAAGGTCAAACATACTCTTAAAGAGTTATTTGTTCATGTCCTTGGACTATTTTTATTTTCTAAGAAAATTAAACTCATTCTTCAACTGCAATGCTCGCCACACGGACAAATGAGCTGCGTTTAAACAAAGGCCACATCCACCATAACTGCACTGTAGGTAATATACAAGGTGAATAGTAGGGGTGTCTCGATTCGATATTGATATCGGTCCGATATCAGCAAAAAAAAAAAAGATTATCCGATTATATCAGCCTGCATCTAAAATCTCAGATATAATCACTCTGACACCATCAGTCAATTCCAGACTCCACTCCAGCTCCAAAGATTGTTTTTCAAGGTCTTCAAATTGATTTTTATTTATTCAATTGTAGAATCTTATGTTTAAGGTTAAAATTTATGTAACCCATTTATGGTTAATAATAAATTGGTCAGTTTTTCCCTCATACCTACTGTTGCTGAGTATTGTTCACTGTTTGAGTAATATCACTTATTCAATGTTTTTCTAACATTATATACTACAAAAGAAGTAATAACAGTCTGTATTATATGTGCTGATATTGTATTGGATCAACACTGGTTTCAGACACTATTCAAGGCTGCAATATCGGTATCACATCGGAAGTGAAAGATGTTTTGGGACACCCCTAACTAGTACCAGTGAGAAAACATCTCAAGAAATACTCAAATAAAAACCAAGTATCCTTGGGAAAAACAACAATACTCACACACATGACCTTTCACTGATTTTTGGGATCAAGCATAATGTTTAACCTGGATAAGAAGCTGTAAAAAATCATGCTGCTCTATGTGACAGCATTAACAGAGCAGACATCTAAATTCCCAAAAGGCCAGTCTTGACAGGTACATGTGAATTTTCATCAATGGTACCTGCTCCAGTAGTTTTCTGTATCTCTGTGTGGCTTGGTGGATGAGGTCCCTCACAGTCCACCCCTCCTTGCAGGGCACCACCACACCTGTCTGGCCAAACATCACCGTCACCTTCATTATGGCGCTCTGTGCTTAATCCAAGATGCAGGCACTCTGAATGTGGGTGACGAACAGCTGAGATAATAATCCAGGAAGGCTCCAAGGTGCTGAAAGTCTTGATAAAGAGGCAAGGGATGTGAGCAAACTGAAGATGCAACAAAGGAGAGAAATATACAGGGTTGATATTAATTGCTATGGGATAACTTACAGGAAACAACCTCTTCAAAGGTCACACAGCTTGCCACAATGGTCCAGGGTCAACAGATCGCTTTGCTTACACTACTGACTGTCATTTCTGCTTACTCTTACAGCCTCAACTCAAAGTGATAATGATGAAGTACGTCTGGAACCGTTATCAGTGCCCAGGAAGTGAAGACACTGGTCTAAACGTGTTCAGAAGACTAGTCTTTTCATGATGGAAGACAGCTGGTACTGTCATTTCTCACAGAGCGTTAAATGAAGCCAACTATTTCACTTCACATTTGGATAGCTGTATGTAAGATAGCTCCAGTTGGCTAAAATGCTTAGCTTGATGCTATAACCTGGTCCGACTAAGGTAACAAGCCAAGGATGAAAGCTTTCAGTCCACCGCAAGGATTAACGTTAAAATATCCTCACGCCCTCTCCATTACAATAGACACGAAACAATGTTTGATACAGTAACGTAACTTGTTTCAACGTGTGTCCAAACTTTCGCATCAGAGTTAGCAAGTCAGAGCGCTACGCTAGCTAACGTTAGCCACCTTAGCTGAACTTTGGAGGGAGGGATGCAGTCGCTCGGGCATCATTCCATAAGTTTTTCCTCTCACAACCTTCCTTCTTCCAAGAGACCAGTGGCATCCACTTCCTTACCGACACACACAGTACGACAACGTAACCGTTATTTTCATAGTGGACGACAAGCTGGAGGTGAACTTAAACAACAAGCCGCAGCACAATGTGCTGGAAAAGTTTTGGGACTCCTGTAATGCGGTCGGTTCCTGACCAGTTCCTGACCAGCTCCTCCAGCGCTGCTGGCTGTCACTTTCTTAAAGGGGAAGTACTCCAGTTATTGCTGACATGAGACCAGATGAGAGGAGGCGAGGAGACACGTTAGCATAATGATAAGCACAAAGTATATTGGGAATGCAATGTACAGTCTATGGCCAGGGGCATGCATAGACTTTTTGAAGGGCAGGGTCTAAAAGACCAAGGGCACCTATAGCATGTTGTCACCACTGAAGAAGGCACTTAAGAGGACATTTTTGCCACCCAAGAGCACAATTTATTGTGTTTTGCTAATGAGGGGGACACTTTGGTGCACATTTTTGTCTAAAAAGAGGAACTTTAGTGCATGTTTTTCAACAATCGGGCCATGAGGGGAGCAACAACCCCCACCCCCACCCCCAGTGCACACCACCAGTCTATGGCATGCACAATTCTTGTATTCACATTCTCACAGTTACTGCTCAAAAAGAATATAAAGTATATTTAATATTCATTCACTCTGCTGCTACCTCTCTTTAGGTCTCTGAGAAGAACAGCAGAGTTGTAATTGCCACCACCAGGGACCCCTCTCAAATAGGCTACATCTAGTTTAGCCCATTATGAATAAAAAGATTGATTAGTTGAGCATGAAAGTATTGCCATGTTTATTATCACTTTTAGCCTTCTCAAATGTCAAAAAATACTAGATAGATGATACTCGTAATAGATGGTTTTGCCTTTGTAAATATGACATGGATTCAGTGACAGTTTTTTTTAGACTTTAATTAGATGCCACATTTGTAACTTTAAGAGATCCACATTAAGATGGCAGACAGTAAAATCTGTGTCTTATGAACCTTGTAATATAATCACATCCCCTGAAATTCTTCTACTGGCTGAAACCAACTCAGCATTATAATGTGGAAGTCAACAAAAATACACTATTTACAAAACATTTTGGCTTCTCACAGTTTGATTCATCTTCAAAGAGGAAACCCCTTTCTGTAAGGTGGAGTTTGGCTTTGTAATTAGCAGCTCAAATATTATGCATGTGTATGTCTGCTAATTGATTTGGGCTGGGTTTAGTTTCTGGGTCACTGAATTCCATTGCTGCTAATGAACCCCAGGGAGGAACATTGTGCATGCATGCATTTTTCCCCTCCTCCTTTCTTTGGTGAAAGTTTGAAAGTTAGAAGTACACTTGAGAAATCATTTAGGATATACATTTTGAAATGTCTGAATAAATTGTAAAGTTGAAGAGTAAGAGGCATGTTCAAAACTAAGTATTAGTACCAATGTAGGACATATTCACACATATGTAATAAAAAGTACACTGAAAATGTAATAATTAAAGATGGCAGGTCTAAGAATTGGTTTATAATTTTCAATATATGGTGTGTGATTTGTCATAATCAGCCGACTTTCACTGTTTTTTTATATTTTATACTTAATAATTTAAGTCATATTCAGTCTAAATATTGCATTTCACTTCATTTGCAGTTATTATTATTATCATTATTATTATTATTATTATTATTATTATTAATTCTATTATTTCATTGTTGTTTTACTGTGTTTTTTACTTATATCTTCTGTCTATGTTGTAACAACGAAGTTCAGGATCAGTAAGTGCTTTGTACATATATATATATATATATATATATATATATATATATATATATATACACAATATATACACACACATATATATGTATATATATATAGATATAGATATATATATATAGATATATATATATATACACACACACACACACATACACACACACACACACACGTGTGTGATCCATATGGTTTGCCTGTTCCCTCTCCACACCCCATATGGCAAAAATTGTAACCTCAGCAGTGTTCTGTGTCGTGCCTTGTCCATTATGAACCACAGCGAACATGCTAGGATGTGAATGCTCTCCTGCTGTTGGGCCAGCTGCATCCAAACCCTGGCAAACAAATCTATATGTGTGATAGAACATGTTCTGCTTTTAAAAAAAACAAAAGGGAAATTAAACAGTGCAGTGGGAGAGAGGAGACCAAGACAAGATGCTAATGGAACATGCAGGATGGAAACACACACGGCTCATATATGATACCTGAAAGTCTTACAGATTGGATATTCTCCAGTCCCTGTACAGTCACTCCATCACCCCTTACTGAATAATAATGTTGAATATCACGTACCTACATTTTCCACATCATCTCTCATGCTTTTAAATCACCCCAGGCAGCCTCAGAAGGCAGTGAGTGAGTCACATCTGGCAGAAGACAACAGGGGGCCACATACCCAATAATACCCACAAACACTCATTCCCCAATTATATCATTCCAGGGCAACGATTTGGCTTAATGTCCCACTCCCTAATTTAGAGTATGACTTGGACCATGCAGACTGTCCACATTTGAGGAGAAGCATGATAGATGATGAAATGTCATGTTTCCATAATTATAGTGTGGTATCTTTAAAATATACATGTGCAGTGCTGAAGACAGTATGTGAAAGCCTGTTACTTCTCCTCTCTCTCAGCTCCAGGGCATTTGAAAGAAATTTTGTATGGATATTTTTGCTGTCACTGACATATGGCAATACTGTAATAAGCAATTTTTTACTTCTTGCTTCTACCCTGATGTGGCTAATATGAATGCAAATTTGAAAATGTAACCTCAGTCTATTAATTCATTGATCAACCACAGCTTCTCAAAAACATAACCAAAGGTTAATATCCCCTTTATCAGCACCACATGACCATTGTGTCATACCACCATCAGTCATATACCTCAACATACCCCTTTTTCATTGTGAGCATATGTATGATCCTACAATCCAAACAATGCTTTGGATAATGGTTGCCAAGAGAATAAACCTCTATTGTGCTTTATATTTTGTGGTATAAAAAAATGCAAAGATAAATTGTCCTATTTCACTGTCAATATCCTCAATAATACCTTCTTCATCATGAAACACATTTCTTTGTATGGTCCTTATTTGCCATCTTCACCTTGTTTTTGTCTTCTCGTGTTGCTGAGTCTGTTCTGTGTAGCATTCTTCACCTCCAAATCTCATCAATAAATTATATTAACTAAATAAATCCAGCCAAGACAAAATGTCATGCCCTGGCGCTCAACATGTTATATATTACTGAAGATTTTTCCTACACCCTGCAGACTGGTCTGGTGAGTGTGTGTGTGAGAATGGGGCCATGTGTCGGCCACAGATACAGACAGATCGATTCTAGGACTTGTCAGCGGGGAGATTTCGATTAGTCCACACCCCTAAACCCCCCCCGCCCCATACACACACATACACACACAAATGGTCACACCCCATATCCCACTACACTGTGAAAAGAATAGCTGTCAATAGACCCTTCAACTGCACAGTCTAACACACACACACACACACACTAATACTGTAATAGTAGCTCCGTCGATCATCCCTTGTACATGCAGACATCTTTAATGTGTATGCACTCGCCTTGCTTATATCCAGGGCAGAGAAAAAACATTTACAACTCCACAGGGAATAATGCATTTATTATGGATGGATGATTGGATGTGTTGGAAATGGAGAAATACAATGGAACACAAAATCAAAGTAAACCTAACCTTTGCCTAATGTGGTTATTTCCCAGAGAGCAGTGTCTGCTATTTTATTCCAAGGGAAGTATTTTACTGAAAAAATAGATATTTTTTTTCCCAGAGTGATTTAGTAAACACATTTGTCCACATACATCTAAAAAATACTTCTGCTGGTTTGTTGGTTTACATAGTTTAGTTCCCTTAGAAGGAACAGGGTCATCAACCTGCAGCTCCAGAGTCTCTCCAGTGGCTTCCTGTGGTTTTGACAAGAAATTATGTGATGTTATGAATACTGATATTGAATATTTTTTTTAATTTTAATTATAATATTGCATGGACAAATTTGTTTGCTTTCACCGCCAATGTTGCTGGCTTACCGACATCGCTTGATCTGCAACAAGAAATTAGCAAACAACAGAAAAAATATACTATATTGCCAAAAGTATTCACTCACCCATCCAAATAATCAGAATCAGGTGTTCAAATCACTTCCATGGCCACAGGTGTATAAAATCAAGCACCTAGGCATGCAGACTGCTTTTACAAACATTTGTGAAAGAATGGGTCGCTCTCAGGAGCTCAGTGAATTCCAATGTGGAACTGTGATAAGATGCCACCTGTGCAACAAATCCAGTCGTGAAATTTCCTCACTCCTAAATATTCCACAGTCAACTGTCAGCTGTATTATAAGAATGTGGAAGTGTTTGAGAACGACGGCAACTCAGCCATGAAGTGGTAGACCACGTAAACTGATGGAGCGTGGTCAGCGGATGCTGAAGCACATAGTGCGAAGAGGTCAACAACTTTCTGCAGAGTCAATCACTACAGACCTCCAAACTTCATGTGGCCTTCAGATTATCTCAAGAACAGTGCAGCTTCATGGAATGGGTTTCCATGGCCGAGCAGCTGCATCCAAGCCATACATCACCAAGTGCAATGCAAAGCATCGGATGCAGTGGTGTAAAGCACGCCACCACTGGACTCTAGAGCAGTGGAGACACGTTCTCTGGAGTGACGAATCACGCTTCTCCATCTGGCAATCTGATGGATGAGTTTGGGTTTGGTGGTTGCCAGGAGAACGATACTTGTCGGACTGCATTGTGCCAAGTGTAAAGTTTGGTGGAGGGGGGATTATGGTGTGGGGTTGTTTTTCAGGAGCTGGGCATGGCCCCTTAGTTCCAGTGAAAGGAACTCTGAATGCTTCAGCATACCAAGACATTTTGGACAATTCCATGCTCCTAACTTTGTGGGAACAGTTTGGAGCTGGCCCCTCTTCCTCTTCCAACATGACTGTGCACCAGTGCACAAAGCAAGGTCCATAAAGACATGGATGACAGAGGCTGGTGTGGATGAACTTGACTGGCCTGCACAGAGTCCTGACCTCAGCCTGATAGAACACCTTTGGGATGAATAAGAGCAGAGACTGAGAGGCAGGCCTTCTCGTCCAACATCAGTGTGTGACCTCACAAATACACTTCTGGAAGAATGGTCCAAAATTCCCATAAACACACTCCTAAACCTTGTGGACAGCCTTCCCAGAAGAGTTGAAGCTGTTATAGCTGCAAAGAGTGAACTGACGTCATATTGAACCCTATGGATTAGGAATGGGATGTCACTTAAGTTCATATGCGAGTCAAGACAGGTGAGCGAATACTTTTGGCAATATAGTGTATCTTTGAAGGACATCTCATTTTGCACTCAGGTCCTTGCTGCATTCAGACAAAATCATATTAATTACTATTCATTTAGACTTGTTGGTAATGTTCATTGGCTAATTTAATAGGCTGTGTTACCTTCATTATAAGGCACAAATATGTTTTGTTGCTTCCGACAGATTTTGATTTACTTCTTTGAGGTCAAAAATGTCTCTTTATGGTAAATCTTACCAACCCTTCTAAGAGCCCATATCTTTAGAAACACCAGAGAGCCATTTAAGATGCCATGTTTCCATGCAATAAAAAAAACAACAAAACTATAAAATTCTTGACTCACTGACAAGAAGAGGTGGTTTTCATGTGGCAGCTGCCTCTTGTGATGGACCAGACTACTGGCTCTAAACTTGATTACATGGTGGTAGTGACAGAGAGAGGTTATTCAGACAATAAACCAAACATGAAAAAAGGCAAAGAAAAGAATTTGGCACATATACATGAACAACCTGGGGAATATTAAACAATGACTAAAGTTTCATCATGGAAAACAGCAAAGCACTGCAAAAGAAACAGAAAATGAGAAAGGAAAATATTTCTTTTTGGCTTGGATACCTCGGAGAGTTCAAGAAAGCCAAAGTCTTGTGTCAGAGAGAGGCAGCAATGACCGGAGTATCTTAAGAGCAAAACAGTGTCTTTAATTTACAGGCAGTCTGACATATAAGTGTCAATGAGTAACATTTCCCATCTATGCCAGGACAGAACAAGACAAGTTGATGGTCAAACAAATCCATATACAGGGAAAGTTAATTCTACAAGCAGCGTCCTCTCATGGAAACTCACAGCAAGAATTTCCAAAAGTTTTCTGCACTTTAATGTCACCTTTTGACACCATTCATGTAAGCTTCCATTTGATTCTCAGCAGACATTAATTAGAGAAGAATGACAAAAAAAATGACGAAACACCTGTGAAGATGCACACACACTCGCAGCTACCGAACTGAACCTGATTACACCTTGAGTTTGCAGCTCTCATGCTCTCTTTCACATGCACACACACACACACACACACCTCCAGCTAATGGCTCAATTAACACACTGTCATGTCAGAAAATATGAGCCCACCTGCTTCCAAGAAGGATAGCAAAGAGAGAGAAAGTAATTGATACTATATTCACGGAGCGCTACTTCAAAAACTAATCATGTGTGTATAACAAGCAGAGAATTATTCCGACAGCTCCTGAAACCTATTAGTTGGGGGCTGGAGGTGAGTCTATTTCCATGTGACTGTGCAATGATCCATCCATTTACTGCTGGTGTCACAGGACACAGTCACAGACGCTACAGGAAACAGAAAATGGAACTAATAAATGAACTTCAATTTCTATATGTTCTGCAATAAATGTCTGTGTGAGGCCAAAAAGTATGGGTTGATCATGCAGTTAAAAATTAATTTAAACCTGTGGGGGGGGACATGGTTATATTTAAACTATTTACACAGTTTTATTGACTATATTTACTATATACAGTTTTTATTGAAAATATAAGTTATGCCATATTGTCTATTCTTTAACGACACACAGTACACACTGCAGAAGTCTCATGCCATTATGTTGAAAGTCATCCGGCTAACACCAGAGTGTAAAACACACAGTAACTAGAGCACTGTCTGGGGACTATGTTCAGCTGAGGAATTACACATATTTTGTGGATTGTGAGTATTTATGACATCAGGATTATGTCTATGGGATTCAAAATCAGAGATCGGAAGTTACAAAGTACAAATACTTTGTTATTGTACTGAAGTAGATTTTTCAGGTATTTGTATTTTACTTTTTACTTTTTATACATACTCCAATATATATATATATATATATATATATATATATATATACATATATGTATATATATGTTTCATATATATACATATATGTATATATATATATATATATATATATATATATATATATATATATATATATATACACACGTGTATGTATATATATACACTTATATATACGTGTATATACATGCACGTATATACAGGTATATATACATACTGCTTCTCATCTATTAATGTGTAATTTCACATTATTTTAATTTTTTCATCCACACATTTTAGTCACTTATGTTGTGTATATGATGCCTAGTTATTCACTTATTGTATATATGATGCCATAGTTTTTTCTACTTGGTTGTTTTTCTACTGACATTATCATTCTTATTTTTATAGGCCCCCCTTGTAACGTTGCACTATCCACTTTAACCATGCAAATTTCCCCATCTGTGGGACGACTAAAGGTTTATCTTATCTCCTCTTATCTTATCCTTTTTCACTTTTTGTACTTAAATTTCAGAACCTGTACTTTCTTACTTTTACCTAAGTAAAGGAGTTGAATCACTTTTACTTGAGTCTCTTTTTACACAAGTATCTGTACTTCTACTTAAATAAACAATGTCAGTACTTTTACCACCTCCATTCAAAATCAGCTAGGGTCCACTCCATATATTCAAAGTAATGAAGGAACATTTAATCCATCATTTATCTGATTTGAATAGTTTTAGGACAATAGCTGAGCTCCAAGGTAAAGAAAATGATACCAGGGCACACAGATTCAATTCATTGTTGGGTTGTTCTTTGTTGTATTTGATACAACATAAGTAAGTAAAATGTTGAAAATCACCATGCCTGGTCCTTTAATCAATACAGTGGGTCATATTTGTCTTTTCAGTGCAATAAGAAGTGATGAATAAGATGATGGAAATGGAACCAACCTAGCCCTGAATTACATTCAGAGGAATTACAGACCAAAAGACCAAAGGGTCCATGCCCTCCATCTCCTTCCTCTCTCTTTTACAAAAATAAGACATTTTCAATGCATGAAGCATTTTAATCTCCCCCTCTTCTATGAAAACGCCTGTAAATGAGCGTCTGTGAAATTAAGGAGATCGCCCAGAGATTGGTCAGTCTGTCTATCTCGCTCCCTCTCTTCCTTTGGCTCTGTCCTGCCTCCATCTAATACAAAATATAAGATATTATCAATGCATGAAGCAATTTAATCTCTTTCCCTTCGCTCTCTCGTATGAAAACGTCTGTAAATGAGTGTCTGTGAAATTAAGTGGGAAATCGTTCTGTTTTCTCTGAGGTCAGTCTCTCTCCCTCTCCATTTGTCAAAGGTCAGACCTGTTCCAATCTGAAAGCAGCGTTCTGCCTGCCAAACATTCCCCATTACTGTAAGTAAATCCATTAATTATGAACCCATAACTACATCGTCTTTATACTTATCCAGCCTCCCCCTCCACCACATACACTCACACCCTCTGCCCTCATGCAAATAAGAGACAAATAAATAAATAATTGCATATACAAGCATTTTATGTCTCGGGCAAATCCTCAGAGAGACCAAGAGACAGAGAGATGAGGAAACAGAAAGTGAGGGGCAAATATAGAGAAAAGAATAAAGAAAGAAGTGTTGTGAAGGGTGCTTACAGGCAATGCACAGAAGAGATGATAGCAGACTGACTGCTTGAATGAAATCAAGGTTTTTTAGAAAACAGAATAAGGCGCATGGAAAAACATCCTTTTGTTATGTTAAACACGCCATCTCATTGGAAATGTCTTGGCCTGCTTTATTCATCCTAACACTGTCATCATGAATAATAGCGGAGATTGACACAGACTCTTGCTTTGGATTAATCCCTAAGCAGTTCAAAGAATTTTACACAGAATGCAATATGCTGATGCCCCGAAGCAGGAGAATAATATCTGTATGTGCACTTCTATCCACCTACTGTAAGTGTTCTATCTCTTAAGCTGTCTCAGTAATGGCAACAGCTGCAAACAATCCTTCATTGTGTGCTTCCTGTATGCAAATGAGCTGCTTCTTTTCAAGTCTATATGTGACTGTCTGAAGATCAGTACAATAAAAAAGCAAGTCATGAATCCTTGACAACATTGTGTTCAGTGCTTCTGCTGCAGGCACCACTACTTGCACCTGATGCTTTTCCTAAAAAGCACACATTAAAGATGCTCACTGATTCTTCAGATAAGGAACGAAACATGTTTTAGAACCCAACTTTTACATATTTATAAACACCGCATTAATTTGATATCAATATTTTGGAAAGGATGGTCTTTTTTCTGAAACATTTTCTGAAAATTAATATTATTCAGTCCAAAACTTGATTTTTGTCAGACACAGTTTGATATTGTGTAAGAACATGTACTTTCTAACTACAAAGCATACATTTACACAAAATCAATTGAAACTGTCAAAGAATATACAATATCAATAACACAGGCATACACAGTTTCTTTAGATTTAACTGCATAAGTATATAAATCATTAATAATTTCTAGATTTTTAACATGAAGAAGACTTTTCTACATGTTTTACCAGACTCTCAAGGATCAGTGTGGAAACTTTGTTTTGTCTTGGCTCATTTATTCTGCCTAACTTTGATACATATGATGTGTTAGCTCAAATTCCGTAAACAGTGTGAAAGGGGTTTCCTCTGCTTGATTTTGCCACTAGGCAGAAGCTTCTGGCATCAATATAATACACAGAGAGGAGCCGTTTGCATATAATTTAATGCAGAATGTCTGTGTAACAACAGAGAGGAATTAACTTGGATTAAACTTGAGGTGTTAAAACTTTAAATACTTGACTTGATCGGTAGAATTCTGTGCTTTGTGTTAAATTCTCCCTGCAGAGGTTTCTTTGAGGTTTCAGTCAGAACCACTTAATAGGCTATGTGACACAGGTTTCAAAGATGATTTGTTCTTTATGGAGCAGTATCTCTATAGGGGAAAACAAGTTTTGATTTTGGATAAATTTTAGATTTAGCTCTTTAGATGCTGTTTTAATGTCAGTCTGTCACAGTAGAATTGCTCTATTACATGCTGTTCTCTTTGCTTTCCTCCAACTCAAACAAATGCTTTCAGGAAAAGAAGCCATAGTGTTTGTGCAAACCAGACTATGCCATCATTAAATGTGTAAATGCATTGCAGAGTTGAGATTATGCTGTTATTTTTCTATCCCCCATTGTGAGAGGAACTCTGACCCACACAGACAGAGAACAGAGAGAAAAAAGAAAAAAAAAAAACACAAACACAAATGGTGTAATCAGTGACCAAAAGCAAAAGAAAGGATTTCAAAGAAAATGAGAAAGTGAAAAATCTTCATTTTGTGCCAAGTGAATCTTTTCCAGGGGTGGATAATGTATGATCAGCTTCATGCACTGTTCTAGCCTCAGCAAGCTCAGAAAACACCAACAGATCCATTTATTAGGAACAATATTTTCATAGTCCCCTCATATAAAATTCCATTCCTCTGTTCACTTTGCCAAAATAGAAGCCGCATGCCCACAGTGTGTGAGATATTACCATGTACCTCATGAAAATGAATTATATATGACTGTCCTGAGACTGTGGCACTCATGAAACCTCAGGAAATCACATCCTTCTTCTTCTTCACACTCCTCTTGATTCTCCTGCAGTTTCTGTGTGTGTGTGTGTGCGGGTGTGTGTGTGTGCGGGTGTGTGCGCGCGCGTGTGTGTGGGGGGTTGGGGTTGGTCAATGAACTTTTTAGCCTGTAATAGTGGGGGCAGGGGATGGAGGGAGACATCACAGCACTCTCAAATTGAATTTTCAACAGGCCATAGTCTGAACAGGTCACAGCACTGAAGAGAAGGGAGGGAGAGAGAGAGAGAGAGAGAGAGAGAGAAGGAGAGAGAGAGAGAGAGATGGTGGTTGATTGTACAGAATGCAAGGATGAGTAAGAATAGACAGGCATTCAAGCTTGCCACACACACACACGCGTTGTGTATTGTGTATTGTGTGGACATTACATTGACTTACATTCATTTCCTAGACTCTTCCCTTGTCCCTAACCATAACCACTACTCATGTAATCCTAATCCTAACCCTAACCAAAGTCTAACCTTAAACTAACATCAAATGTTCTCCAAGTCTTCAAACTAAAATGTAAAAGTTTACATTATGGGTGACTGTGTGAACAAATTTATGTCCCAATAACTTAGGCAATACCCCCCCCCCCCCCCCCCCCACACACACACACACACACACATACAATGACCTTTCAAAGCTGTCCCCATTTTTGAGAATATGTTCTTTCCTCCTTTACATTTACACCTCAGGCTCATTTTTCTTTATCGCAACAAAAAATACTGAATAAAAAACAGCAAACAAAAAAGAAAGAAAGAAAGAAAGAAAGAAAGAGTGCCTCTCAAAAATGAAGAACAGATGATGATGATCCTTACAGCAGAAATATTCTATTCATCTATTGTAATTCTACGCCTGTGTTTTAGTGTTCCAGCCTTCAGTCTTGTGGCGTACACTTCACTGACAGCCGCTGCATTTTAAAGACATCAGCATGAATGTTAATGCTGCAGTGGATCAATAGTGTTTCTGGGAGTTTGACCCTGTAACCTTCTGGAAGAAATAAAGGTTTCTCTAAAGCAAATGGAACTGCTATTTTCCCTTCAACTTTTACCGAAGGGTGGAGCATATGATTTAAACATCGATATACTGGAAATCTGTTTTCACTGTTTTCTGTTCCAGTGTCTGACTTTGCTGAGAAGCAGCTTTCTAACATGCTTCATGTGTGTTTGGGTGTTTAAGGGGTGAGACAGGAGGAGTGCACACATGACAGACAGCCACATGACCTGTAGAATAAAACAGAAACCAAATGGTGGGTCTTTTACACCCCTCTTTTATTTGTTTCTTCCAACCACCTCTTTCTCTGTCTCTGTATCTTCATGCTAAACTCTTTCTGCCCAGTTAATCTGAGTTTATATCTTTTGAAACATTATTCTTTCGGCCATCCCCTCTCAGAGGTGAATTCTCGTGGTGAGCTGTGCTTATCCCTGGTAAAATAAATCCTCAGAAAGAAGAAAGGAACCAAATGTGGACAAAGGGAAGTGAGGTATTAGGAAGCAGAAAAATAAAAGATAAGAGATAAACACAATGTTCTTCAGTTTCCTTCAACAGAGATATGATAACTCTCAAAGCCTGATGGAAACCTAAGCTTTGACAAAGAAGAAAAAAAGGATTGTGTGTGTTATTTTAGTATCAGGTCTTCTCCTTTGAAGAGGGTTTGTTCCCATTTGTCATTGGAGGGAATGGTTACTGGCCTCACTGTGACCTCTCAAACTGTTTTCATCTTCCTTGAACCTCCACCTCATCCTCTTATTCACTCTCTCTATCATTATCTTTTTCTCCCCACCTACCCTGCTTCCTCCATCACTTCCACTTCATAACATCTTGTCACCTTCCATAATATCACTTTTCTTTAAAAGTAGTATATTCTCATATCTTTCACTTCTTTAACAAGCTCTCCATTGAATTCTAGCTTGTAATGCTGCACCTTCTTCCACCTTTTTACCATCTGTCGTTCCCCCTGCCTTTTTGCTACATAGAAGACAGGAGTGAAGGCACATAGGAAGGAGGAGTGTGAAGCAGGGTGTGAAATGAGCTGAGCCACTAAGCCTGTAAGCCAAAATGATGACAGAAGGATGCTAAAAGTCAAACAGTATACATATGTATATATATACACATATATGTGTGTGTGTGTATGTATATATATCTATATATATATATATATATATATATATATATATATATATATATATATATATATATATATATATTATGGCATGCCGTTCAGGAAATTATTATATATATAATATGAAGTTTGAATATATGGAATGATTGAAACTTGAATATATGGAATGAACCTTGAATATATGGAATGAAACTTGAATATATGGAATGAACCTTGAATATATGGAATGAAATTTTGCACACAGTTACAGGTCTTGTGATTACAGCCTGTAACAAGAAACAAGAAAAGCACTCAGAAAGTGCAGACCTCTTCCAAGACGGCGGTGGTGACATTCTATTTAAAGTTACTACTACTGCCAAAGAGGTTATGTTTTCACTGAGGCTTGTTTGTTTCTTTGTCGGTTTGCAAAATTACTCAAAAAGTTATGGACTGTTTTTGACGAAATTTTCAGGATTGCCCAGAAGTGGCCTAACTTAAAACTGATTCATTTTTGGTGGTGCCATTGAATCGGATCCGATCACCACCAAAAGTTAATCAGTTTTAAGTTAGGCCACTTCTGAACAACCCTGAAAATTTCGTCAAAATCTGTCTATAACTTTTTGAGTTATTTTGCAAACAACAAACAAATAAACAAACCCCGGTGAAAACATAACCTCCTTGATGGAGGTAATAAATAAAGATGGATGGCATGACAGCCCAACAATGAAGCCAAAGTATGTGGGTCGCCCACTGGTGGCTCATGTACCCTGTCTCCTCCATGTGACTAAACAGGACAAAAGCCAAACTAGAAAGTTAAAGAACACGTCCCACAAAGAGTTTCTGACACTTTATGCAGTTGTCGCCGCTGTGATATCAAGTATCAATATTTGCATAGAGTTAGATTTATTTAGTTATTTGATGCTAAAAGGGGCTGTGTGACCATCAGAGAACAGATGGACTCTGTAGTCCACTGTACTAATGCAGGAAGTACATTTATTTCGGTTTATGACGTTTTACCATGGCATGGAGGAAAAGGAAAGGAAAGGAAAAGTAAGGAAAGGAAAGGAAAAGAAAGGAAAGACATGTGAGAGATGGACTGAATTGTAAGGTTAAAGTTGTTGGACCCTGGCAGCACTTGCAAAAAACTGGATTGTGTCATTGTCAAATTCCTTTGTTTCAAGATTCATTCACACACTCTCCAATACTCATCTGTCATTTTGCAGCAGGAACTCTCCTGCAAGCTACAGTAATTCGCTACCATAGGATCGTAGTGGTGTTGGGTGTGATAGATATCAAGCACCACTATGATCTGTTTTGTACCTGCCCTGATGAACTTAAAGGGCCAGCTGGGTGTTTTGAAGTAGGACTGTATGAGGTATCCATAGTCAGTAGCTACAGTATATTACTTACAGGAGAAAATGATCAGATTGGTGCTGTGAATGAGACAACAAAACATATTTTAGACACATATAAGAAAGGCCCACCTAAAGTTTAAAAGTTTCAGTGCAGGCTATATATGGATAAGTTTCACTTGCAGACCAGTTCTCCATTGGAAAATAGTTGCTTTTCACTAAAACCCACAAAAGTCAATATCACGATGGCAACAGAACCAAAGGTCAGAGAATGACAAACAAACCGAGAATGGGGCCCAGAAATGGATTAATATTCTGCATTTAACCAGTCTTAAGCATCAGGAGCAGTGGGCTGATGTGAAGTGTCTGGGGAGCAACTTGGGGTTTGGTGTCTCTGACATGAGGAATCAGAGATCAAACTGCCAGCCCTGGTGATTAAATGTTGTTCTCCCCCTGAGCCAGCTGCCCAAAACCAAATTCAAGTGTAATTCCAGCATGAAAAGAAGTACCAGGTCATTTTTCAGTGGAATCCTAACCAAATCTGCAGCAATAACAGGTGCAATGAGCTGCATTATGCAGGAGCTGGATGGCTGCAAAAAGGACCTGATTTGCTATCAAGTTCTAATTGGAGCACAGACACAACTAATGATCGTTAAGCGGGAAGTGATAGCCCCAAGCTAACTTTTCTCACTCCATAAGGATATGATACATAATTCATAGCTAACAGCTGAGCAAATGAGGACAAAGACAGAGAAAGAAAGAATGGGGGAAGAGACAAAAAAGGACAAAAAGGAAGAGGGCCAAGGCGGAAAAAAAAATCCATAGACAGTTTCTTGTGTGTGCGTGGTGAATGATAGATCCAAGTGTCATGTGCATTCATGTGTGGGTGTTCCTATACATTTAGATGCAAAAGTTTGCATGTGCACACATGTATCCACTGTGTGTGTGTGTGTGTGTGTGTGTGTGTGTATATATGCTGTTTGGCAAGCTGCTTAATGTGTGAAACTGTGACTGAGGTGACAGTGAGCCCGTGAGAATAGTCAGCATCCACCAGACACACACAAACTCACATGCATAAACACACACGAACACGCACACACAAGAACAGCAGATGTTGCTAATTATTAATTCATGCTCAAATTCCTGTGAAAACTCAGTGTGGCAATGGACACTGGGGACATTGAGAGAGAGAGAGAGAGAGAGAGAGAGAGAGAGAAAGAGAGAGAGAGAAAGAGAGAGAGTAGCAGGAGACAGTGTTGTAGGTCTGAAAGATGGAGTGACAGGATTGCAATGATATACACTATATTGCCAAAAGTATTCGATCACCTGCCTTGACTGACATATGAATTTAAGCGACATCCCATTCCTAATCCATAGGGTTCAATATGACGTCAGTTCACTCTTTGCAGCTATAACAGCTTCAACTCTTCTGGGAAGGCTGTCCACAAGGTTTAGGAGTGTGTTCATGGGAATTTTTGACCATTCTTCCAGAAGCGTATTTGTGAGGTCACACACTGATGTTGGACGAGAAGGCCTGGCTCTCAGTCTCTGCTCTAATTCATCCAAAAGGTGTTCTATCAGGTTGAGGTCAGGACTCTGTGCAGGCCAGTCAAGTTCATCGACACCAGCCTCTGTCATCCATGTCTTTATGGATCTTGCTTTGTGCACTGGTGCACAGTCATGTTGGAAGAGGAAGGGGCCAGCTCCAAACTGTTCCCACAAAGTTGGGAGCATGGAATTGTCCAAAATGTCTTGGTATGCTGAAGCATTCAGAGTTCCTTTCACTGGAACTAAGGGGCCAAGCCCAGCTCCTGAAAAACAACCCCACACCATAATCCCCCCTCCACCAAACTTTACACTTGGCACAATGCAGTCCGACAAGTATCGTTCTCCTGGCAACCACCAAACCCAGACTCGTCCATCAGATTGCCAGATGGAGAAGTGTGATTCGTCACTCCAGAGAACACGTCTCCACTGCTCTAGAGTCCAGTGATGGCGTGCTTTACACCACTGCATCCGATGCTTTGCATTGCATTTGGTGATGTATGGCTTGGATGCAGCTGCTCAGCCATGGAAACCCATTCCATGAAGCTCTCTGTGCACTGTTCTTGAGCTAATCTGAAGGCCACATGAAGTTTGGAGGTCTGTAGTGGTTGACTCTGCAGAAAGTTGGTGACCTCTTCACACTATGCGCCTCAGCATCCGCTGACCCTGCTCCATCAGTTTACGTGGTCTACCACTTCATGGTTGAGTTGCTGTCGTTCTCAAACACTTCCACATTCTTATAATACAGCTGACAGTTGACTGTGGAATATTTAGGAGCGAGGAAATTTGACGACTGGATTTGTTGCACAGGTGGCATCCTATCACAGTTCCACGCTGGAATTCACTGAGCTCCTGACAGCGACCCATTCTTTCACAAATGTTTGTAAAAGCAGTCTGCATGCCTAGGTGCTTGATTTTATACACCTGTGGCCATGGAAGTGATTGGATGGATTCTGGATTCTGATTATTTGGATGGGTGAGCGAATACTTTTGGCAAGATATTGTATGAAAAACAGCATCAAAGGAACAATTGGCTTAAGGGACCAGGCAGAAAAATCAGTGGTATCCTCAGTAAACCAAATGAAATGATAAGAGATCCAAGTTCCATCGCAATCTAGGGTGCTAGCACAGAAAACTTCTGAGCAAATTACATTAAAAACAAGAATGAATGTCAAGTTTCACAAAGCACTTTGTCAGATTTGCATCTCGTGCTAGTTAGTACAGTCACATTCTTGCTATACCTCAACAGGCAGTAGCAACTTCATATAAATCTTGTAATAGAAACACTGAGATCAGCGTTGGAAGAAATACATGGAGTCAAAATTCACCCAAAAGAGGGAAAGATGATCCTCTGTTAAACTTTTAACAAAATTTAATTTACATATGAATGCATAGAACACACAGTCTGAGCTTTAAGGCACAGGCAAAGACACCCAAATCAAGGAAGCCATCATTGCTCATCTTTGCACCAGTTTTATTCATCTACTCTCTGCCAGCATATATACTGCTCCACAAAAAAGAATGGTGTGTAGTTGTTATGCTGGTCAGTTTAAGTCACATTAGTTCTGTCTCATCATATCATCTTGTCTTTCCTGTTTTATTTTGAAATTAATTGTCTTCCTCTCTTTTCAGCCTCATTACTTCCTACCCTCCCGTTTCCTGCATCTAGTGATTGTCTGCCCCTCCTCTGTTTGTTTCCAGCTGTTTCCCATTCCCTCATGTTTAAATATTCTGTGTCTGCCCCTGTTCTGTGCCAGTATGTCTTGTGTCATGTCAGCCAAGCTACCAGCGACTTCCATGTCATTGGTCTTCATCGATGTCAGGTTGAGCTGTGTTTCTTTGTCACTTTGTTTGCCACGTGTCAGTGTAGTACGTGTTGCCACTTTAGTTTTCTTCCTCACTGTTGGTGAGTGTTTTTGGTTAGTTTATTAGTGTATAGTTTGTTTTGTTTTTTCCTGTTTAGTGAGCGCCCTTAGATTCCTTAGATAGTTTAGTTTCTCTCTTTCTGGATAGATAGAGTTTAATAGATAGAGTTGTAATTTTCATAGCTTCAGAGTGAGTGATTTATTTTGTTTTCTAGATAATTTGTCATAGCCTGTTTTCTGTTGTGTTTCCACTTAAGGGGGTTACACACATAAAGATAATTGGGCTGATTTTGCACCGATTTTACACCTTCCTGATCACAGAAGATTATCTTCTGTCTAAGATTATCCTATTATCCTGTGATGTTCAGTTTGTCCCAATAATTTGCTCAGAAACGGGTTGCGGTTGACAATCGTAAATTTTAAACTTGTTCAGTATTTACGACAAAAAAATCTGCGTGTGTGAGGAAAGCCCATGTAAATGAAGTGGGCGAAAACGTTGGCCCGGTTGCACTGAGTCTGGCTCACTGCGACAAAAAGTAGCACACGTGAGCCAAAAATAAGGGAAAAATAAACTATAAATCTAACCTCCAGGTCACTCAGTAGACTATAAAGTCCTTGTTCCCGCTGTCTCCAGGATTTTCTCCACTGGTCTCTTTTTTTTCCCCCGGATTTTTCGGAAAGCAATAGTCTGAGGACCAGCATCATTCCCTCCTCTGTGTCTTCCATGTCTTTCCCGGTGACGCTGGGGTTGTTGCCATTGGTTACAGTAGATCATGTTTGATCACACAATATTTCTGTCTCTTCATGTGTGGGGGCTCTACAGATAAAAAAATCTCTTAGGATTTATAAAATCCTTATGTGTGTACCCCCTAAAGTCAGGTTAGAGTGACAATTCCTCCCTGTGTTGTTAAAGTATTTTGGTTCTGTAAATAAACTCTTTTTGTTGCTACTTTGTTGTGCGTTTGGGTTCATTTTGGGATAAGCCAAGTTCTAACAGACAGTTATGATGAGATGGTAGAAATATGTTTGAGTAAACTGTGTGACTCTATAGTCCTATTATTGAGCTATAAGCGCTAACGTAGGTGCTGTTAGCTAACTAGTTCAGAGAGTTGCAGTACTGGGTTAATTCCTGCGACCAGATGTCTGGGGTTATCAAGCTGGGTGTCTCCTGACAAGAACTGTAAAACACAATCACAATTAAAATTAAAATAACAGTAATGTCACCTTTGCATTCAGGAGTCCTTTTATTTAGTCCTATTTAGAAAAGACTCATCTTGTCTTGGCAATGCCAGCTCCTACACCAATGCAGTCCTTGCATTTAAACATTGTTTTCATTGGTGGATTTTGCAAGACTGTTGAGACACTGTCCATGGTGCTGAAAGGCGTGATTGGAGGGTGAGTTAAGCACTGCAATAATTATCCCCCAGTCTGGTTTCAAATGTGGTGTGTTCAAGGTGTGTGCATACGTGCATACATGTGCGTATGCATAGATGTGCAATATACTTCCAGGTCAGAAGACTAGCTTTGTCTGGAATCTCATGTGGAAACAGACACTATTTCATCAACACAACAAGGTGTTAGCATGTTTCGTATAAGGATATTGGTTTTCAAAAACTGCAAGATATAGACACATCTCTATATTTTTTTTTGTAAAGATTTGTTTTTATTAACATTATTTCTCATTACAGCATGTTTGTGTATCCAGCAATACAATTTCGTGAAATGAATACAATTTTTATAATTTAAGAAAAAGAAAAGAAGATCAAATAAAATCAACAAAATAAAATAGGAAATTAAATTAAAAATAATATATATATATATATATATATATATATATATATATATATATATATATATATATAATTAAATAAAAAATTGCCTGTGCATATGAGACCACGTGCCAGCGTATACTCAGTCACAATCACTAACTACCTCAGTCACATATGTATAATGCACTTATTAAAGATAAAAAAATCACAAACATGTCAAATGCAAGGAGGATTATTCACACACACAAAAACCTCCATTATATAACATTAAATTAACACGTCCCATCCCACCCCCCACCCTTCTCCCTTGTATGGCTCTCTATTACCTTTCATTCATCCACCTACACAGTCTATACACACCTATCTGTACACATCCATACACAGAAATGTACCTATAAGTCTACATAGTGCAATACCAACGAAGATCTAATAATATTATCTGTGTTGTACAGAGTGTTAATATGGATTTGGTCCAGGAAGAGTCATCCCACCATGGTCAACCAAGTCCAGAGAAGGCAGAATATCCATGAAGGGCCCCCAGATTTTCTGGAAGGTTCCAGGTTTCTTTCTTACATTGTATGATATCTTTTCAGGTGTACAGTAAGACACCAGCTCATTAATCCAGTGCTTCAGCGATGGAGCGATTTCAGATTTCCAATTAACTAGGATGCATTTCTTCACTGCTGTGCTGGCAAGTAAAATGAAGTACTTCTTATAATAGTCCACATTAACAGAGCTTGTATCCCCCAAAATCCAAAGTTTTGCGTTCTGCTCAATTTGGCGTCCTATTATTTTAGAAGTTAATGCGATAATGTGTTTCCAAAGGTCTCCTATCACTGGGCAGCTCCAAAACATGTGCAAGAGATCGCCTTCTGCTACTTTACACCTCTGACATCTTGAAGAAATGCTGCTGTCAAATTTATGCAATCTGTAAGGGGTGTAGTATGTTCTGTGCAATAAGTTAAATTGTATTTGCCTATGTTTTGTGGATATTAACACAGTCTGTGCCTGCTCCAGTAGAGAATGCCAGTCCCCCTCATCATAAACACAGCCCATGTCTGTTTCCCATTTACCTTTTTTAGATGCTTTATCATAAACAGGTAGTTTGCCATTGATTATAGCGTAAATGGAAGATGTTAGTCCTTTTGTTGTTGTACATATCTTGTGACATAGATGATTTTCAAAAGGGGTTTCTTCTGGAATATCTGGGAAAATGTCCTTGGAATTCTTTTTGACCCATTCTCTAATTTGCAGGAATTTAAAGAAACTATGTTCGGGGAGTTGGAATTTTTCCTTTAGTTGTTGAAAATTTGCGAATGTACTGTTAATATATAAATCTGCAACTGTTTGGATTTTTTTTATCTTTCCACTTTTGTAATACAGCATCTGAGATGTGGTGCGAGAGGTTGGGATTTCCCCACAAAGGAGTCCTCCTAAGAAACGAGATATTCAGATCCAACAGTGAATGAGCTTCTTGCCAAGCAGCAAATGTATTCAGTATTATGGGATTGTTCGTAATAGTAGTCAAACATTTTTTTGTACCTATAAATGGGACATCCTTTAAAAGTATAGACCTCATCTCATGTTGTTCAATCGGAACCCATCTTACCTCACTGTTTTCTGCATGCAACCAGATCCAAATTGGTCGGTATTGAGAGGCAAGATAATAGCTCCTAAAGTTTGGTAGGTTAAGTCCTCCCTTTGAGTAAGGGGCCTGTAAAGAAGTGAGCTTGACTCTAGGGATTTTCTTTTGCCAAAGAAAAGGAGTTATAATTTTGTTAAGTTCCTTAAAGAAACTCTTCGGAATTTTTATTGAGACACACTGAAACAGGTAAATGAACTTAGGCAAGATATTCATTTTTATGGTATTAATTCTGCCGATAAGAGACAGTGGAAGATCCATCCACCTTTGAAGGTCGAGTTTGGTTTGTTCTAATAGTTTTGTGTAGTTTTGTTTAAATATATGGCCGTCTGATTTGCCAATTTGTATACCTAAATATTTGAAACCATTGCTGCACCATTTCAAGGGATCAGTGAGAGCTCTAATATTGTTGTCCTGTATATTTAGTGGTAGAATTTCACTTTTACTGTAATTTAGTTTGTATCCTGTGACTGCGCTGTATTCTTTTAGACATTGCAATAACGGGGGGATTGATGTGAGCGGTTCAGTTATATATAAAAGCAAGTCATCCGCATATAAGGATAATTTGTGCTCGCTCCTACCGAATTTGATTCCAGCTATGGAGGTGTTGTGGAGGATGGCGATGGCTAATGGCTCAATCGCCAGCGCGAACAATAAGGGCGAGCTTGGACAGCCTTGTCTACAGCCTCTGGATAAGGAGAAGTTAGTAGAAAGAACATTATTTGTTAAAATGTTAGCTTTGGGAGCATTAAAGAGTGTTTTAACAAACTGAATGAATTTTTCACCGAAACCCATGGCCTCTAGTGTCCGAAAGAGAAAGCTTGGCTCAATCCTATCAAATGCTTTATTCGCATCCATAGAGGCTATCACCATAGGATTCCTATTTTTTTGAGCAGCATTCAGTATGTGAAGCAGTCGCCGCACATTATCTGCTCCGTACCTATTTTTAATGAACCCTGTCTGGTCAGCGTGGATTATTTTTGGTATTATATCTTCCAATCTACGCGCGATTAATTTGGATAGGATTTTATAATCTGCATTTAGGAGACTAAGGGGCCTATATGAATCGCATTTCTGTTTGTCCTTACCTGGTTTTGGGAGCAGCGTAATTGTAGCTATTTCTAATGAGTCTGGTAATTTTGTATTTTCTAAAGCTTCTTTAATCATATTTGTGAGAGGAGTCAGTAATTTTCCTGAAAAGGACTTATAGTACTCGATAGGGAAGCCGTCTGGCCCGGGTGTCTTGTTATTTTGTAGTGAGTTAATGGATTGGAGTACCTCCTGTTCAGATATGTCAGCATCAAGTAGTTCTCTATCATCATCTTGCAATTTAGGAAGAGGAATTCCATCCAGAAATCGTTTGGCTCCTATATTTTCATCATCCTGTCCTGTTTTATATAAATTTTCGTAAAATTGCTTAAATTCTGCATTTATAGATGTTGAGTCGTCGAGGTATCTGCCTTCCTCTGTTACTATTGAGTGTATAAATTTATCTGTCATCTCCTTCTTAATTTGCCAAGCTAAAAGTTTGCTTGTTTTGTTCCCAAATTCGTAATAGTGATATCTCGTCCTGGCCATGGCTGCCTCCTCTTTGTTTGTACACAGATTATTATACAGCATCCTTGCTTTAGTTAAGGCACCAAGGTGTTCTTCCTTTTTAGTAGTAATATGATCCTGTTCCAGTTTTTTAATATCGCTTTCCAATTTGGATAGTGTCTCTCTATTTTTTTTAACTTTATGGGCGCTATACGATAAGATATGTCCTCTCATAAAGGCTTTTAGAGCCTCCCAAATGTTGGCGTGTGAGGAGGAGTTTGAGTTAGCATCAAGAAATATTTCTATATTAGTAGTCATATATGAAATAAATTCAGGGTCTTTTAGCATGAAACTTTTGAACGACACATCTCTATATTTGACATAACTTACCCACTTCTTAGACTCATGGAACCTTTTCAAAATGCTACTGATTATAATTGCTACGACACAGTCATCAAACCAAAGAGCATGTTTATCTCAGCTACCGAAACCTTTAAAGTCAAACTTTCCTTTCAGAAGTGACACCATGTTATGGACCAATAAAAATGACAATAACCGCCACTCCTTAGTATGTCTTTATTGTGACAGTAGTAAAGATTAAGCTTCCCCCTAAATAGTTCTGCCTAAATTGATGATATTGAGGTTTATCTAGGAAATCTACCTAAACACAAACAGAAGCATTTTCTTCCCTGCTACAGGCTCTTTGTGTTTATCCAAAGCACCGGATGGAATCATAATAGCCTTTTCTTGACATTTCCAGGCAATCAATAATTACATGTGCCTGGAATTTTATGAATTGCCTAAAGTGCAACATTTTTTCACAAAGACCGGAAACCACCAGATGATTAGCTACACAAAGCGCTGAGGCTGCTTTTGGCTGATTTGAAAACAGAACAATACTACACTAATAGAAATGCATGGTGACATTTGTGAATGTTGCAGAATTATTTTTGCCCGATGACATTTCATTGTTGCACCTCTGCAGAAAGTTTATTTTTTTTACTCTGTAGGATCAGAACATATTGATTGTTATTTGGAAAAATGAAATTAGGACATTTTCAAGGTTGTTTGTCAGTCAAAAATGTCTTCATATAAAAGTAGTACAGGCAAAATACAAACACACAGGTACAATAAATACATTTACGCAAGCTATATTCAGAGCATATTGCCTGCACGTTTTCTGATAGCTAATTTGTAGCTGCATATGTTTTCCTCTCATGTTAAACATACCAGGCTTTTGTAGCTCAGTGGGTAGAGTGGTCATCTCCTACTGTCCAAGTAGTTGTGTCCTTGAGTGAGACACTGAACCCCTAAGTTGCCCCCTTGGCATTTTGCAGCCCCAGCTCCCTTATGGGATGGGTAAAATGCAGAGGTCAAGTTTCACATATGTACATATATCCGCACTCACTCGACACTTTATTAGGTACACCTTGCTAGCATAAGCAGCTCGGACCCCCTTTTTCCTTCAGAACTGCCTTTATTCTTGGTGTGAGACTTTCAACAAGGTGGTGGAAACATTCCTCACTTGCTCCATATTGACATGATAGAATCACTCTGCCTGCAGAGTTGTCTGCTGCTCATCTATGATGAGAATCTCTGTTCCTCCACATCCCAAAGGATCTATTGGATTGAGATCTGGTGACAAAGTGAGCCAAGAAAATATGCTCCACATTTATCCATGTCAGGATTGATCCATGCCTTCATGGTGTTTACTCCAAACTCTGACCATCTACCATCTGAATGTTCAGCTGAAATGGAGACTGGTCAGACCAGGCAGTGTTTCTCCATCTTCTATTGTCCAGTTGTGGTGATCCTGTGTGAACTGTAGCCTCAGTTTCCTGTTCTTAGCTGACAGGAGTGGCTCCAGGTGTGCTCTTCTGCTGCTCTAGTCCATCTTCTTCAAGGCTGCAGTGTTCAGCTTCACACATGATATTCTTCTCTCAGTCATCGTTCCTGTTGTAATTTGATTGCTCTTTGCCGTCGTCCTGCACGTAGCCTCCGTAACAGCTTCTTTCTTTCTTTATCAAACTTCTCCTGTTTGATAATGCACTGTTTGTATCAGGGTTTTCGCAAACAGGGACGTAAACCGGAGGGGCTAGTAGCCCGACAGTGTGAACACAAACAGTTTCGGGGCATGGGGGCTTGTGGCCCAGGGCTATTAGCACTGAGGTAGCCCCTTAATGGCCCTAGCCCGGCCTGGCTCGATAGTGTGAAAGCGGCTATTGAGTTGCAGCCATGTGATTAGCTGTTTGTTTTAACAAGCAGTTGAACAGGTATACCTCATACTGTAAATTGGTATATGATCAATAAAGCTGACTCCTCTTCTTCTTCTTCTTTTTAGAGTAGTGTAGTGCTGTAGTGGCAGCTACAATGTGTTTGTCAGGAGCCACACAGTTCACAGAATACTGTAAATTTTTTCAAACTGGTGCCTTCGCTTTATTCCCTTTATGATACAAGACCAAACAGCTTTTTAGACAGCTAAAATGTGTTTACTGTCAACAGCAAAAAACATTTACATTCCTGTACACTGTGTGGTTTGTTACTTTTATTCAGCCTCATTGTCTGCCTCAAAGAATGGACAAACAGGGACTCTGATGATGAAGCCAATTGATGCATTTAGACAATTACCTCATTGTGCAAGGCATAGACTACTACATAATTAACCGTGGGAGCATGATTCTAGAGACACACAGAACAGAGACAGACTAAATTTAGAATTCATAATTCTTTCATTGATAAACACCTGTCATTCAGCTCCAACTTGATCTCCTTTAGCTCTTGGCATCAAATAATTGCTGAGTTGTTATGTTTAGTGGACTTGCATGTGTTCCTGTAGCACCTCAAGAAACATCCAACCATGTGGCATGGATAGCTTTTGAGGGAAAGATTAAATTAACGACAGAGAGAGACAAGACAGAAGGTAAAAAGATGAGAGGTTGTTCCTGAATAAGACATACAAAAAATTGCTGTGGTACAACTACAGTAATGTGCATTAAAGGTAGAGTTGGCGATGTTGAAGAGCTAGCAAGATTTGAAAGATACACTGCTACGAATCCCCCTCTAAGCTCCTCCTCCTCCAGTCAGCGCTACGACCGATGCAGTCTTTTCTGCCTCCGTCTTTCTCTTCTTTGGCTGTGAACGGGTAACGCTGGAATTTTAGGCTGCTTTTTCTCTGCCGTTGTAAACTGGTCTGGTATTCTCCAGCTACCGAAGTATTTCGAGAGAAGAGCGTGCTTGATACCTTCGGCCACGGCGAAGCGATGCGTGTGCCCGCGCGGAGTGGAGGGTAGAGTGGAGGGTAGAGTGGAGGGTAGAGTGGGGGCGAGCGCAGGACGAGACGAGAATGCATCTGATTCGTACTTCACACTCGGACCGAGGCTATTAATTGGTCAAAGTTTTTATAGTCCTGTGGCTGCCACAGATCTCGGATTCTTTTCACCTCTCTGTCTGAATACATATTAAATTGACGACTAGCAGGGTGGAAGGACCATTTTATCCAACATAACAAAATGTATTTCTAAAAATCATCGCCTACTATACCTTTAATCATGGAGGGTTTGATGGGTTAGGCGTTAGCAGGAATATCCTCAAAGTCTCTCCCTATGTTGATCAACGACAACATAATTTGTGGTGAGACAGAGGCGAGGCACTGGCCGGTGCAAGTTAGTCCCCAGACCACCACCCACTTGCTGCCATGGAGCATATGAGAGGATGAACGGGGGGGGGGGTATTTGTAGCTTGTCCAAAATGATATGAATGATAGGTGGGTGTCGTTCTGTCCATTTAGGGGGAGAAAAAAAAGATTTTTGGTTGGGCAACGGGAGATGTTGGGGTCAGGATTTAAGGGACTGGTTAAGGCATAACAATAATAGGTAATTAAGGTGAGAAGGGAGAGTGGTTAGGTTTGGGGAAGGGGGGAGTGGTTAGGTTTAGAGAAGGGGGGGGAGAGTGGTTAGGTTTGGGTTAGGGTTAGGGCCTGACCAGAGCACAACAGCAATATGATGTTGGTGAGCTGCAATCATGAATGCAATAATCTACAGGAGAATGTGCGCAGACATGTTTGTTTGCTGACTTCAATGCGTGGATATTAGGTTTGCAGATGTAAAATCTGTGCAAATCACTGTTGGAACTCCAGCAGCCACATTAAAGTCATTTGGAGTTATTTCTAAAATGCCATTTTGATGGGTCCCCCGCTAATTTCATCGAGACATTACTAAACCCTGTTTGGAGACTTGGCTGCCATAACCTGGAGTCCTTTCTGCTCCAGTTCTGCACTTTTGTTTGATTTGTGATTTGGTTTATGGACCTGCAGGGGCTTTAATGGAAGAGACACACACTCTCTGATCCCCATTATCTACCTTCTGCTGCACAGACAGGCAGATAAGAGGAGGAGGAGGAGAGGAATGAGGCTAAAAATGAGGACCAAGTCATGGCCCTCATTATCAAATCCCATCAATGGAGGGGATAGACTGAGGGGGAGCCAAAGAGGGAGTGGGGGTGTATTTATAAATCAAACAGGAGAGAAAATAGTGGGATGTTAATGACAAACTGAGACAGGGAAAGAATAGAGAAGGGGTGATTCACCAAGCAAAAGAAAGGGAGGGTCACCTATGGAGGAAGAGATAATAGGAAGAACAGGCCAAACCTCTGATGTGCATGTTGGAGGGGAGGAAGGAGCCCAGTCAGCCTTCATAAGCCATTGATTTACACAATCCAAGTCACCTAATATTTCATCTGGGCTACATTTGCAATCTCCCATCCGCTGGGGCTATGAGCCATTACCGATGGCCAAGATCACAGCATGGTGGCCCAGTCGGAGTAATGAGATAGAGAGAGGTGGGAAGTGAGAGACAGGGTGGGCAGGCAGGCATGAAGAGTAGGAGGAAGAGGAGGAGGAGGGGGAGGGAAGAGCAAAGGACAAAAAAGGGGATAATGGAGGAGAAGAGGAGGACGATGGAGGATGAGGGTGGATCTCAATGTGCCATTATGGGAGCATGAAATAGAGAAACTCCGAGATGGGCAGAGAGGGAGAGAGAGAGATTTAGATGGGGGTTGAGTGAACATACAGGTAGAGAAAGACAAAGAGAGAGAGAAAGAGATGTGGAAGGGAGATTGCTTTTTCTCTAATTATGTCTCTTTTCATGGATATAAAGCTAATTCCACCTGACCTCCTTCTCATGCCTGTTCTTCTCTGAAAGCCAGAACTCATTTTCTTCACCCCCGTTCACATGACACTGAAATGAACACATGGCAATATCGGCCACTACAAAAGAGACATTTTGTGGCTGCTGTCACCTTGACAACAACCCTCAACCACCTGCATGCTTTGCTTCACTTCTGTCAAAGGTAAAGCTCCTTCTCCCTCTGTCTGACCTGGTGTAGCTCTGTGTGCCCATCCATCTGACTCTCATCTCTCTCAGTCTCTTAATGATTTTTCAACATGAAGCCTATTACTCTGCATCATTGTAGACAGTTGAATATATATTGAAATTAGGGGTGATACCTCTTTAATGGATAGCATGAAGGCTTATATACAAAATACTCTCTCTCTCTCTCTTTCACCATACACACACACACACACAATGGCATTTCATTTTTCATTTAAATGTTTGAATAAAGCAGAAAGTCAAATTTTTCTATCAGACATCGCTAGCAATAATTGGGGCATTTCTTAGTAAAAAACATATTATATTGTAACTTTATGCTACAGATAAGAGCCTTAATTATCCACTCTGATTAGATTTGATGAAGTCTTTCTCTTCACACTCTCAGAAATCACACAATCTCATTGAGGGGATAATTTCCTCCTTCAAAAGCTAATTAAGCCAATCAGAGCACAAAAGAATGGCTTGACCCAGCATGCACTACATCTAACAACCCCCAAAACCCAAGAGTTTAATCTTCATTCCCATTTTTGCAAGGTGATTACTGTGCTCTGAACAACACATTCAGGGCAAACATATTCTGTTTTATGTACTGTAAACTATATGTCACAGAGAATCAACTCCTACTCCTACTCAGTAATCAGACTAATACATTAATTCAGCCACAGGTAATTAAATGCATACATGTAATGAATGTAATGTAAAAAAAAAAACTGGAGCAAAACTGGAGATGTGTGATCTTGCTTGGTTCACAGCAGTCCGATGCACCACAGACAACTGCATAAATGAACTGCAAAGTCCCAGCAAGGGAAAGTCCCTCCAAACGTGCCCAGAATGAGTGGCAGGACGCTCCGAACACGACTCCGTCTTGCCATCGCCGCAGGAACCATGCAACCTGAGTGAAGGGCTCTGATAGGCCCAGTGGGGAGGAGATTGCTCTGTCCCTGATTGGATGATTAGGGGCTGCGGGGGCTCAAATCAGCCGTTTTCAGGAGGAGAGTGGTTTGGTTAAGTGGATTGGCACTGTGTGTACTCTGTGTGTGCTCTTTGTATGCTCTTTGAGTGTGTGTGTGCCCTGCTTTTTTCTTGTGTCTGTTTCTGTGTTTAAAGGTGTGTGTGTGTGTGTGTGTGTGTGTGTGTGTAAGCTTGTGTGTCTTCGTGTGTGTTCAAAAACAGGTGAGTCCAGTCCAATAAGTGAGTGACATTTACAAAGGAAAAGAGTAGTGATGGAAGGATGGAAAAACAAAGGAGCGAGGACAGAAGCAGCGCTCTCAGTAGGCTGGATACACTTAGAAAGAAAGAGTGTGTGTGTGTGTGTGTGTGTGTGTGTGTGAGAGAGAGAGAGAGAGAGTCATAACGGGTTGAGACTGGAGATGGATGGATGCATGTAGCGATAGAGAGAGAGGAATTATGAATACATATGTGGGAATAAAGGAATACAGGAAAAGAAAAATGAGAGAAGTAGTGGAACAGATGTTTCAACAAAGAACTAGTTATTTTAGTCAGCTGGGTACCCATGACAACTGACAGATGTGTGTGTGTGTGTGTGTGTGTGTGGGCTGGCTCAATCATCTGTTCACACACTCTTCTTCACACACTCCAGCATGTGAGAGCAGCTGTCAATCTGGTCATCATCAATAGATCAATATCCTTCATATTTAATTTTTATTATTCGAATCATGTGCCATATATGAGAGCAGATAAGGACACAAATGCCTGAAAAAGACTGCTATGTTCAACATTTAGTGAACAAGTCTTCAAAAAAGGGTTTCAATCAAAAGCATAATGGTATTATGTTTAAATATCTGCAGACCCTTAAGCTGCTATTTCTCATTTTGAGAATATTCTAATGTATCGTTATGCTATTGATAAGTCCTAATTATTCCATTATGATTATATCTGATTAAGTCATTCTCTTCTCACTCAGAAATCACCAGATCTCATTGAAGGAGTGATTTCCTACTTCAAAAGCTAATTAAGCAAATCACAGCACAAAGGACTGGCTCTCCAGTATGCATGAATTACCAAAATTATGCTAACAAAGTTTTAATTTTCTCATCTTCTCTTTTGTGATGTGTGCCATAGTTATGTGGCCTAATAATGTGTTTAATTAAGTCCAGTGAAAGGTCTGTGCTAAACCTTGATTATACAGCAGTGCTTTATTGCAGCTCAATGTAAAAGACAAAATTAAGTCAAGATGGATGACGTGGGGAGCATTTTCTTTCCAACCATATCTTTTTTCCTGAAACCTTAAAAGATGCAGAATTATCCATACAGTGCACTGATGGAGCAGCAACTGTGAGGACCATGGTCAGTCAGCAGATAATGAACATGAACACATTGCTTCCAGTGAGGAGGGGAAATCACTCCTGACTGGCAGACCTGCTGGATATATACAGTTACAATGGAGAAGCATGTGAAGTTTGCTATTTTGAGGATGTTGTTTCTTTTGTTTATCTATCAGTTGCACATGGCTCAGCAAGACGTGCAGTACGACCACCAAAGGCACTAGAGGAAAAGAAGAAGAGTGATGAATGATGATTGGTTGCTGATCTTGGTGCTACACAGACGGCAGGTAAGGTATGTAACCTCGCCGACTACAAACAAACAGGGCTGGACTGACAATCAGGTATTGTGCTTCGTTACATTGTTTGAGGGAATGCTACAACATTAATGTTGCCTACCTACATACTAGTGAACGCAACCGTCAGTAATGCTAACGTAGTTCCTCAGGGATTGAAGCTGTTCATTTTCTAACTTTGGTAAAATGGTCTGTATTTATATAGCGCTTTACTATACCTGCAACGATACCCACAGCACTTTACATGATACATCACATTCATCCACTCACACACTGAAGGCGCTAACCACGAGCCATCAGGAGTAGTTAGAGGTCCAGTGTCTTGCTCACCTCGACATGAACGCTCCAGGCCGAAGCATGAACTTTGAAAATATAACATGTGACAACACATCAGCACAGAGTTTAAGGACTGTGAGTGTTGGCAGCGTTGATTGATTTTATTCAAACATGTCAAATTGTGAACTTATGGGTTATGTTGTTCAGACGATTGAGCTAAGCTAGCTAACTGCTAACGGTGGTCACTCATTGTTTGTTTTGGTCTGGAGTGTACTCTGTACTTCCTCTACCCAAGATACACTGCGTATAGCATCACTACGTCATGCACTACGTAGGCTACATTTTGTCCTGTGTTTAGTCCGGTGAGCTTTCACACTGCATATGAATCACACCAGGGTTCACTTGCAAACAAACCGAGACCCCCGTTTTCAAGCGTTCCAGAGTTTGTTTGGTCCGCACCAGAGTTCGTATGAGCTTTCACACCTGCCCAAATGAAGCGGACTATCTGAGGAAATGAACTCTGGTCCGTTTAAAGCGGACCAAAGGAGGACAGTGTGAAAGCAACCTTAGATTGCACTGGTCTAGGTAAAGAGGAAAAATCAAAAGCTGCTCACCAAACAGGAGGGAAAAAACAAAATTTATCTCGAACCAAAACACTCTTTCTGAAAAGGCTATGAAAATAACAACTGGAAATGCTCACTAAGGAGGCTGTGAAAAATTACAAATAAAACACTTAATACTAAGCTATGAAAATTGCAAACAAAAGACACTCTCAAGGAGGCTGTATAAATTATCAAAAAAGAAGAACACAAAAGCACTACAATTCTATGAGGCTATACAAGATTACAAACAAAAAACATCTGCTCTCATGCACAATGAGGCAGAGACTAATAACTAGCAAAAGAAAAGGCACTCTAACATTAGGAGGCTGTAAAAATTTTAACAAACAAAAACAGTCTTGCTCAAGACTGAAAAGCCTGCAGTAAAGAACAGAAATGCTTCTCACTAAAGAGGAATAAACTAGAAACAAAAATCAATACTAACTAAGGCTATGAACCTTACAAAAGAGAAAACTCAAGAGGCATGAGGGAAAACACTGGAAGCACTCAAGAGACTGGAAGCAGGGATGGTGACTGGGACATGGTGATCTCGCCCAGGACAAAGAGGAGACAAGACTATTTATACACAAGGTGAGGGGACACAGGTGGAAACAATCAGGACGGGGCTGACAGTCACAAGGAACACAGCAGGACAGGACCTGAAATGAGAGGGAGACAGGGTTATTTCAAAATAAAACAGGAAATGACAAGACATCATGAAGGCACGAGACAAAAATGGGTAACTTAACTAAAACAGACAGACGCATGACACAAACTTCTATTTCCCACGCAGTAGATGGATTTAAATGATGCACCATGGTGACTGGAAGAAAAAGGAAGTTAGATGCCAAATGTTGCGTACTACAGGAGAAATGGACAAACATTTTTTTCTTTGTTGAGTTGAAAGGCAAGAGAGCGTGTCTTATTTGTGGCGAGTGACAGTGATAGAAAAGCCTAACCTTGGACAATTGCTTTTGGATAAAATGAATGTTCTTCGTCAGAGTTTGGGTGCCCATAAGCTGCCTTCACATGACCACAGACTGTTTGGGACAATGTACCACTGTGAACAGAGTTTTTAAAAAATGACTATTGCAAAGACTCGCTTCTGTTCAAGACTGACTGACCCAAGCAAGCCAGCTGGGAGTAGCATCGTCAGCACTGGCAGCAGTCATCAGACATCTTGACAAAGAGAAGCAGGCCCAGCCATCACATTAGTTGAGTCTGATGTCCTCCTTTGTGTGTGTGTGTGAGAAAATAGTGAAAGAAAAGGTATATCAAAAAAAGAGGTGCAGGACTTTTGACTCCATAATGACAGGATCATCCCCTGATCCCTCCTTAAGTTTATTCAAAACACTACCTTCCTTTTTTTTAAAAAACAAAAAACAAAACTTGCCATTAATGTCTTCATTTTTGTCCGTTTGTTGAAATCATTCTTGAGTTTTGCAATTTCATTTTCAATTTTAGAACCCCTTGTGGCCCGGTAGTCAAAATGTTTGCCACCTGTACTACAGCATGCTTGTCTTACTGTTTACCAACACAGCAAGCATCCATTACCTCTGAGAGTTAGCAGATCATTAGGAAATGGTTAGTTACACAGAGTCTGGCCTCTGTTTACCAGCTGAACCCTTGATGTTTCTGGATAGCTTGTTTTCTTCTTCTTAATTTACAGAAAACAAGTTAGCTCAAATGATCTTAACCTGCAGTGGAAACTTATTCTTGCAGTTCCTCTCACCTCTTATAAAAGGTCATTTATATAATTTTGTATTCTTCAATATGTGCAGTAAATGTGAATGCTGATTTGATTTTTTACATTGTGTGTGTGTGTGTATATATACCTGTGTGCTTTCAGCAGTTAGTGTATGAAGGTGTTGTATTGTTGTAAAGTTGTTCCTGTTAGTGTTGGAGTGTGTAATTTCCAGCTGTGTGTGTGTGCTGTCCTGTTCTGATGTTCAGTTTCTTCACAGTAAACATCCTTTCTCTCCAGAGGACCGACGGACCCTCTCAGTACCTGCTGCTGCGACTCCACCAGCTAATGAGCCTGTCTGACAGTCTAAGTCTCTCTCACACACACACACACACACACACACACACACACATCAGTGAGTCTGTACACACAAAAAACACCTCACAAAAGACACATACACAGAGACACATTTCAAAAGCAATTGTGTGCATGTCTAATCCCCTAAAGGACTCAGAAAACACTCTTTCAGAGGGGGAACTCACATGTGTCAGTCAGTAGAGTGTGTGTTCTGCATCACCACCACCATCAAACTCAGGCTCCTGTGCACCGTGTGTCTAATTAATCACATGTTCAACAAACCGGTCAATTCGCTTGAGGGAAGAATTTGTCATTGAATCTGTTCAGCTGTGACAAGCACAGAAAAAAAAAACAACTCTTGCCTTGAACGTGGTTTTGTCGAACGAACAGAGTTTAAAATCCTGAGTTTATTAGAAAAGATGTCACTGTCCTACAGTTTCTGTAGCTGTAGTGGATGTGTAGGAAGAGCTTTAGGGTTTTCCTTGCTTGTTAAAGTTTAATTAAACACATTTATTATTTACGGTTCAGCGTGTTTGTAACAAATGGATTGTTTACCGCTTGCTTACCGCCTTGTTCACATTATTAATGATGTCATCACTGCGACATGGAGACAGAAAACATAGGCACCAAAGTAAAAGTCATCTTTGTTTATAAGGTGGTCTGGGTTATGCCTCCCTCATGCCTGTCTGCTGAGGTATTCTGGGCCTGCCCAACTGGGAGGAGATCCCTGGGCAGACCCAGAGGACACCTGAGGGGTCCCATCCCCATTTAGTAAGGAAATGCCTCAGGATGCCCCAAAAGGAGCCAGAGGATGTGGTTGAAGAAAAGGATGCCAAAGCTTCTGCGCTTAGTCTGCTGAAACCAAGCCCCTCAGGCCCTGGATCACAGGCAGAAAATGGATTCTTCTGACAGAAAAGTTGGGGCTCTCAGTTCCTGGTTGGATTTCTAAAATATTCTACACATTCTAGCGCTGGATCACCACATGTTAAAGCTATCTGAGGACGAGACCAAGAGCAGCGGTCCAGGGTGGGCCTGCTGTACAGTACCCACTGCAAATAAAAGCACTGTACAGTTAGAAGAACAGAGAGACTATAACAAAGGTCTTTGTTCTGGCTAGTTCGGTGGGGAAAACGCACTGACTCAGGGATGTCTTTTTTCTACCACTATCACCGAAACCTGCCATTGTGTCTTTTTATGAAGAGGTAAAAACGTTTGTGAGTACACTTTGAAAATCAGCAGGCATGTCATTTACTCTGAATTAACATAATGTCTGAGCCTGTGTCCACAGGGAAGTGGAAATATATTGCTTGAGGGGAGAATGCCGTGTCCTCTCTGACAGTTAATGGCGTCCACATCAGGCAACTTGTTCCTCTGAGCACATCAGCATCAGCAAGAGGACGTAAGGAAAGTGTGAGTCTTTGGAAACTAATCAAACATGTGGCACCTCTCATTGTCATTGATGTACAAGGTGGAGACAGAGTTCCTTGTTTTCCACTGTCCCACTAATTATCTTTTCACTTAAGGCATACAGGAAGAAAGGGGGGATAGCAGATCTCTTCCATGATTGCAAAGATGACAAATGGATGTAATGAATGAAGCAAACCTCTACTTGGTGTTGATTATGAATGCAGATTCACCGTGTAGCAGTTCGTTGTCATAGTTGGATGACTTGCAAATTTCCTTGGTAGTATGTGGAGCACTAAATAAACTGATGGTGAGGGCAACTTTGACCAAATCTTCTCTTAAATTTTATATTTTAGAATGTAAGATTACCTCCTCTTTTTATTATAGATCAGGTTTAAGTGTTGTAGAAATAATGCTAAAGTATGAAAATACTCAATCCATGGAGGAAAAAACACAGCCTGTAGTTTTGTGACGTCACAAACCTGCAATATTTAAATATTAATTGGTTATAGTGTATGCAAATGAAGTAAACACTGAGCCAATCAAAGCATTTCCACTGAATTTTATTTTATTTTATTCCATTGAAATGCACTATAACAGACTGAGGATAAATGATAGATGTACTCAAACAGACAGTATGAGGACAATAGTGCTTTTTTACATGTAAGCATAAACATGTTCTAGAAGAATCAAAAGAATAACATGGGATTTCCATAATAATTTTCACACTTATCTCACTGCCAGCTACCAATACTACTATTCATCTCCTCTTTTCCACTCAACATGACTTGATTTGGACAGCCAGGTATTCACCTACAGCAGACATGCTTTAAATGAAATAAAACATCTACACAGGGAGCTTAGACTAAACAAACATCCAAGCTGCTGCACTCCAAACTGTTGCTGTCATTACCTGCAGTTTTGACACTGGTATATTCATTTAGAGCTCCTGCGTCGGACATTTCTAATAACATATTCAACTTTCATAACGCTGAGACATTTTTGCATGGATAGGGGTACATTTACTGTTTTCCTCAGTGACATATAACCCTAGAAATGGAGGATATTAAATCCATACATTGCATAAGCTCCGTCCCATTTCTCTGCACACACTAAGCTCATATAATTATCATGTGACTGGGTTGGGTTGGAAGAAAGATGCTAATGTAGTGGCAAATATTGGTTAGAGTTAGGGTTAGGTCTGAGTGTGAGTGTTAAGTCATATAGAAGTAGATTATCATCACTACAACAACCATCAAAGAAGCAGCTACTGCATGTTGCATGCAACAATATATATGTAATTGAATTTCCCTTGCCATTGATAAAGTAGCCATCATCTAGCTAATAAATAAATGCCACTGTAAGCTACAGTATTACAGCCTTAGGAGGTGATATGTGTCTTTGATTAAGCCAGCTAGATTCACTTCACTGTGGCCTCTATTGTCTGGGCTCAATAATATCACCGTAGATAGATGATGGACTTTAAAAAATATAAAGGGTTAAAATCACAGAGCTCTGTTCCTGACAGACAGAAAATCAAGCTGACCAGCTGGAGTATTCATGCGGCATTCATGGTGTTCATAATTGAGCACATTAGATGCAGGTGGAGAGGAATGCTGAAAGGAAGGAAGGAAGGAAGGAAGTGTGGTTTAAGGAAGGAAACATTTAGGCAAATTCTGAAGCTGGCAAAGCTGACTATTCAAGAGTGCCATCTAGTGTTGTCAAGTGGAAGCACTGAATAAATGCAGTCTGGCCCATGGTGGGACCAGATGCATTAACACACTGCAGCAGAACAGACTGCCCACAGAAAACAAGCATATAACCCCACTCTGGACCCCTGGAAATAGCTGAGGAGACATTGATGGAAATGTACTTTGTAATATAAAGTCATTCTGATTTTTTTTTTCTTTTTGCTGTGTTTTTTTCTCCTACAGTGTTATTCCATTAGCTGAAATGTGGGCTGAAAGAACCTCCTCTCTCTACATCCATCACTGATCATTATGGCATCTTAGCGTAATTGATCTCCCTCTGTTGTGTGTGCACACTCGCCGGTCCTGAATGCCAGCAGTAATATCTCTGGTAGAGAGAGAGAGAGAGAGAGAGAGAGAGAGAGAGACGTATGCATAACCAGCTCATTTCCACTGCCAATCAAATTACCTGAACCAGCCGCAATACATCACTGCCAAACTGTTTATTAAACAAAAAGCCACGATTAAATTATTAATGACAGAGATTAATTAAGACCCCAAGAGCCCCACACACACACACACACACACACACACACACACACACAGTGAGGCGTGCACACATAGACACATAAATCCATACAGGCACACAGACAGAAAGCTAACTCACACAAGAATGCCATTACTTTAAACACTTCTCAAACACACATTTGGATGCACAAACACACTATATGCACAGTGTGTGCAGCCTCTGTGGGGAGGATGTGTGACTTTAATGTGTGCAGCAGATACAGAAAGAGGAGTTTGTGTCTAACAGCATCAATAAGAAGTGAAACAAACAAAGCCAGCATTAACAAGCTCGTTGTCAGCAAACTTTTCTTGATGTTACCATGAGGGTTTGTTTATGATGGTGATTATGCTTCTGTAATGGTTTCTTAGCATCTGTTGCAGTTTGGGGCCCGTGTGTGTGTGTGTGTGTGTGTGTGTGTGTGTGTGTGTGTGTGTGTATAATGGCAGTTTTGTGTGGAGTGAATATGACTTGTCACAGTACTGTGTTTGTATGTTTATGACCTTTTTTGTTTCTTTTGTGTTTGTTTTCAGAAACAGCCAGGCTTAAAGGGATGCTGCGTTGACTTAGTTGTATTTTGTCCTGGCTACCCTTTGGCATCTGAGACACTCCAGGCTTTCATCGAACTGCAGTGTTAACTCATTCATGTTATTATTAGAGAACCAATCACAGGTCTTCTGCTCAGGACTGAGTTTCATGTCTTGTCTGAAACTGTGTGTTGACTTTTTCTATTTAGTGATTAAAACACCATTTCTAAAATCTATACTATTACACCTGTGGTTCTGTGATGCTTAGTGACAAGGTGGCCCCGAAAGCATTACAATCCTCTGGGGACAATGAATGCCTGTACAAATGTTCACTGAAGTCCATCCAATATTTTTCAAGATTTTTAATGCAGTTAGAATAATTCCATGCAAAAATTGTATTAAATTAAATTAAATGTGAAACTTCTCTTATTTATCCATTAGGGACTTTGTATGGTGTTATCAAGGCAACAGACACTCTTCGTCTTCTTCAGCTGTCTTTATCATCTTGATATGAATATGCTTAATAAAATGTATCTATATGTACCGTGTATATACAAATAGTATATGAAGAAGTTAGTGTTTGTGAACTTTGTGTTGCATGCAGTATGTCTTCCTTCTCTCTCTCAGCCAGCACAAGGAATGATATGGAAAGCTGGTTTGACACAGCTGGACTTCAGTCTCTTTCCTGAGATTCCTCCCAACTTCTCAGACTGGATGGGCCACAGTGGTCGGTATTAATGGAGGATATCTGCAGAGGAGATGGAGGATTTCCAGCATGGCTACTACAGTATTACTCTACACCACACTTATTTTATGATAAGGGAGATATACGGCTTGAGATTGGTCCCAGAGCAGACCAGTAGACCCTAGCCATAAAAATACACAAGCTATAAAAGAATGGTAATGTGTGTGTATGTGTTTGTGTGTGTAAAAGATGGGGGAAACAAATTTGCGTTGTGTGTGTATGTACGTAAAAGAACAAGCCAGAGGAGGCCAAAACAATCAACCAGTATCAGCACTTTATGGTGGAGAATACTACATCACCGTGACAACAAAGGCAGTAAAGTGCTCCATGTCGCTGTAAAACATTGTGTGATTCTGCAGTGAGATGATCGTTAGCACAGCTGGTTAATTGCCTGACCGCCCCTCTCCTGACACACACACACATACATTCACCCTACACATAAGGCAATGTGTGCGAGACTCAAGATTACACACTGACAGACATACAAGTACTGCACAAACTATTCCCTGAAGAGGCCATAAAGATGTATGATGGATGAAGGGGAGGCTGTGCAGTATAATCACTCAAGGAGACACAGCAGCATTCAGATGTTGCCTGTTGTTCCAAGACAAATTCATCACGCTGCAATTAGTTTGCTAGACTTCAACCCTGCAGTCTCTTTATTGCTTTACTGATGCACTGTACCTGTAATGCTTGTCAATAATAACACCTCTGTCCCATTAAAAACACCAGGGGGTTTTGTAGTAGTCTTGTCACATTAATGTTGAAACCTAAAAGTAAAGATGCTGAATCATTTCAATCAAGCTGGCGCTTTCAGTTATCAAGCTCCTCTTCTGTGGAACCAACTCCCACTATCAGTCCAGGAGGCAGACACCATCCCCTTATTCAAGAGCAGGCTTAAGATTTTCCTTTTTGATAGTGCTTATAGTTAAGACTGATCCAAGGCTGACTCGGGCTACCTTGGATCAGTAGTCCTGCTGCTACAGGTCTAGACTCCTTGGATCAGTTCATAGTTCTGCTGCTACAGGACTAGACTCCTTGGATCGGTCCATAGTCCTGCTGCTACAGGACTAGACTCCTTGGATCGGTCCATAGTCCTGCTGCTACAGGACTAGACTCCTTGGATCGGTCCATAGTCCTGCTGCTACAGGACTAGACTCCTTGGATCGGTCTATAGTCCTGCTGCTACAGGACTAGACTCCTTGGATCAGTTCATAGTTCTGCTGCTACAGGTCTAGTCTCCTTGGATCGGTCCATAGTTCTGCTATAGGTCTAGACTCCATGGATCAGTCCATAGTTCTGCTGCTACAGGTCTAGTCTCCTTGGATCGGTCAATAGTTCTGCTATAGGTCTAGACTCCTTGGATCAGTCCATATTTCTGCTGCTCCAGGTCTAGTCTCCTTCGATCGGTCCATAGTTCTGCTATAGGTCTAGACTCCATGGATCAGTCCATAGTTCTGCTGCTACAGGTCTAGTCTCCTTGGATCGGTCAATAGTTCTGCTATAGGTCTAGACTCCTTGGATCAGTCCATATTTCTGCTGCTCCAGGTCTAGTCTCCTTCGATCGGTCCATAGTTCTGCTATAGGTCTAGACTCCATGGATCAGTCCATAGTTCTGCTGCTACAGGTCTAGTCTCCTTGGATCGGTCAATAGTTCTGCTACAGGTCTAGACTCCTTGGATCAGTCCATATTTCTGCTGCTCCAGGTCTAGACTCCTTCGATCGGTCCATAGTTCTGCTATAGGTCTAGACTCCATGGATCAGTCCATAGTTCTGCTGCTACAGGTCTAGTCTCCTTGGATCGGTCAATAGTTCTGCTATAGGTCTAGACTCCTTAGATCAGTCCATAGTTCTGCTACAGGTCTAGACCCCTTGGATCAGTCCATATTTCTGCTGCTACAGGTCTAGACTCCTTGGATCAGTCCATAGTTCTGCTAAAGGTCTAGACTCCTTGGATCAGTCCATAGTTCTGCTGCTACAGGTCTAGTCTCCTTGGATCAGTCCATAGTTCTGCTACAGGTCTAGACTCCTTGGATCAGTCCATAGTTCTGCTACATGTCTAGACTCCTTGGATCAGTCCATAGTTCTGCTAAAGGTCTAGACTCCTTGGATCGGTCCATAGTTCTGCTGCTACATGTCTAGACTCCTTGGATCAGTCCATATTTCTGCTGCTACATGTCTAGACTCCTTGGATCAGTCCATAGTTCTGCTAAAGGTCTAGACTCCTTGGATCGGTCCATAGTTCTGCTGCTATAGGTCTAGACTCCTTGGATCAGTCCATAGTTCTGCTAAAGGTCTAGACTCCTTGGATCGGTCCATAGTTCTGCTGCTATAGGTCTAGACTCCTTGGATCAGTCCATAGTTCTGCCGCTCCTGCAGGAGGACTTCTTATGACACACTCCTCTCCCTCTTTGTCTGGATGCCTCGATGTCCCATTAAATCCTTGTTCACACTACACAACTGTCAGAGTTGTGTGACTTTCCATGCTGTTCACACTACATGATTCTCTCTGCTCTCTGGTCAGAGTCTTGAGGTGTTCATACTACATGACTGGTCGATGATGGGAGTGTTCACACTGCATCTCTCCATCAGCAGGTGTAGCTGATGGAGATAATGCACACTGGTCAAATGAGCCCCTCGTTGTTTTCTACACGCAATCATTTGAAATAGAAAGGGATGAGTGGCTCATTTAACCAGGAATTAGAGAGAGGACTGGACCTGACTGGAGCTCTTTTTATGTCAGCGCAACTCAGTTGGAAATTTAGCAGGCTAGATATTCAGTTTTTGTCACAGACAAGTCAGAGTCAGGCTGTCAGTGAGCATCTGAACGGCATCTTTGAGGTGTTCACACCTAACGACACAGGCTCACTGAGTGGACGACTGCCTCACCCCGATTTGGTGGAAGGAAGCAAAAAAAACATCATCGACCTGCCGATATGGCTAAAATCGTGTCGTGTGAACAAGGCATAAGCCACATTACTAGGGGACTTCTTCCCCGGAGTCCTTGTGCTTTTTCATTTGGCAGGTATCTATGTGCTGAGGCTACTTGTTGGGAAGGACGTTGTGTCATCCAGGCTTCATGTGTTTGGTGAGGTGGAGTAGTGGAGAAAAGGATGTGTTTCTTCTCCCTCCCTTTAACACATGTTATTAATTAGCTTTCTGCCTCAAAGTCCCCGTGCTTTCGCATCCATGAGTCCACTTTACCTGGTGAAGTAGTGGTTGGGCAGACCAGGCTTCCGGTGTGGTGGAGAAGAGGACGTTTTGCTCAGAATCCATTGCTAACAGTCTGATGCTGCTCTTCATCCCCTTGGACACTTTCTCTGCATACAATTCCTTACTGTTCTTAAGTAGATTTTTCAGGTATCTGTACTTGAGTATTTATTTTTCTGATGACCTTTTACTTTTACTTCCTACATTTCAATACATATATCTGTACTTTGTACTCCCTACATTCTCAAAACTGGCTCATTACTTCCATCAGCCTCTATGGAAGCAGGGATTGCTGGGTACGGCACCCCGAGGCTCAGTGTAGCGGAGTCCGTGGGGCTCGCTGAGTCTGGTGCAGTGGATGGTTGTGGTGTAGTGGATCAGCCCAATCCAGTTGTGGGTGGATGTGAGTGGGTTGAGGCTGCAGACAGTGGTGAGGCTGGAGGAGAGGAGAGGTGATGGGTGGAGGATGGGAGAACAGCTGCCAGCTGCTGCTGAAGCTCAATATTTACCAGTTTTTAGTGTTTAAAACGATATAATTTCTGTCAGTTGTCTGTCAAAAAAATTACCTGAGTCTCTTTTTACACAAGTATCTGTACTTCTACTTAAGTAAAGAATGTGAGTACATTTGCCACCTCTGGTATTAACTGTTATTATATGGAGTGTTAATGCGTCTTTCTGTACACGTGGCATCTATTGCATGTTTGTCCATCCTGGAAGAGGGATCCGTCCTTTGTTGCTCTTCCTGAGGATTCTTCCATTTGTTTTTCCTGTTAAAATGTTTGTTTTTTTAGGGGGGAAGTTTTTCCTTAGTCGATGTGAGGGTCGTCTGTAAAGGACAGAGGGTGTCATATCCTGTACAGTCTGTAAATTTTGTATTTTGTGATATTGGGCTATACAAATAAAATTGGCTTGACTTGAATCTGTTTAATGTCTTATATCTGCAACTATTCATATTTTTGCTCAGGGTCAATTAATAATAGTTAATAAATGTTCTGTGGATCAATATGTATAATGTGAAAGGTGCTCCCTGTGTCAGCTCTTCAGTTCCCCTCAACTCTACAGAGCTTTAAACTTTCGGATCCCAGTCGCATCAGACAGCTGTTCCACCAAAAAGAAATCGTTCATAATCCCACTGTAGGCTACCTGCAGCAGAGAGACACATTAAGTCAGTGTTGTACTTGCAGCTCAAACTTTAGAGCTGCACCAAAGTGGTCAAAGTGCTCAATTTGGTGTCTTTGTGGTGAATTAACAATGTGTAAACCAACAAAGTCAAATGTGCAATAAAACTAAGTACTCTGTGTTGCTTTATGATGGACTTTTGATCAACAAGCTTCATTCACTTTTCTTTTAGCTTGGTGTCAAACACACTTTCCCAGTTCTCCATTACCTCTCCCTGACCAGTACACTCAGTGATCCGTTCAGCCTTATGTAGACATCCAACATGACCAAACCCTGAGACAACACAGACGAGGACATAGACAAACAAGAGAAAGTATTTCCATATGCCTCAGCGTGTAGGTGTGTGTGAGGTCTGATAACATCACAGTATTCACTAACAGGAGAATGAATGTGAGACTCATAAAAGGCATCTGTCAGACGACTTTCCACACCGAGCATGGTTTTCTCATACGAGCAAGAGAGTGAGGTATCTGCAGTACAAACACAGCAGTATCCTGTGACCTATAAATCTGACACAGTCTTGTGTTAACTGTAGCGGCTGAGTGAAGGGTGTGTGTGTGTGAAGGATCATTTAAATTAACCGCTGAACAGAAAAATCACACTACCACCCTGTCTTTCATCCATGACAGTCCCCTCCACTTCTCTGCATGCAATCATCCAGCCCAGCACTTTCAAAACCAGTATGTAAGTTTATTTTGTATATAAAGAGAACTGATAGATATGAAATTGACAGCAGTTTTTTTGGATTATATCCAGAGATAAAAATAATAGTGCATAAATAGTGCATAAATAATAATAATAAGCTGAGTCATATTTTTTCAGTGTTGTGCTTGTTACTGAAAAATAGTAACTAGTTACAGTTACTAGTTACTTCATTCAATAACTAAAATAAATAGCTCAATTACTTTGTTGATTACTTCCACCAAAAAGTAATGTGTTACTGTCAAAAGTAATGGTTTAATTCCTCTTTTTTAAACAAACCTTCTACAGTGCTCCATTTATGCCCTTATAGATTCATTTCAGTGCTCTATGCAAAATAATGCACTGATGACCAACTCTACAGTTTTTATTCATTTGCATTCACATCACTGAACTCTGCTCGGTCGACACAACACAACAGTGGGTGCTGCACTACAGCTTTTTTGAACATTAAAGCATGTTAACATGTTTTCGTAATAACCCAAAATATGAGTATGAATGTGAAAGTGAACGTATTAGCTCCTCTTTAATTGTTACGTCTGCATATTGTTTACCATTTTACCATTTATTCTTCACATCAAGTCAAGTGAAGGGGAATGATGAGTGTATTTTACGATATTCTTTTCATTTGTTTAATATCCAGTACATGGTAACTCACTGAGAAGTCACCTCACAAGAGAAGAGTAGATTAGAGGTTGAGTAAAACAGTACAGTCCTCCATCTGTCTGCTGTCCATAGCCGCAGACGCTGTGTGTGTTTGTTCATGTGAAGTATGTGTGTGTCAGCTAGTTTATGGCCAGTCAGCACACTTACAGGCACTCAACGATAATGAGTAATGAAGGGGCATCAATAACAGCTAAGAGTGACACATCTGACAGGACAGCTTTAGTAATGGCCCCAGTCAGCAGAGACAGACAGACAGACGGACAGAGGGAGAAGGAAAGTGATGCGAAGTAGTGATGAAGAAAGAGATGAAGTAATATAGGAAGGGAGCAAACGAGAGGGTAGAGGGTGATGATAGAGACAGATGGATGCAGATTAGAAAACAGCAAAGGAGGGGGAGGAACAAACAGAGACAGAGCAGCTGGAGGGAGAATATATCTTTCTGTTACTCCAATAATATTTAAATCAAAGACTGGTGTAAAGTGATTCACAGAAACGCAGAAATTCTGTTCACTTACAGACACAACTCGGCAAGACTGTTTTATAATAACGTTACACGTCTGGAATAGTGTGCTGGCAAACAGCAGATAATATGCTGATTACTAATATAAGATAAGATTTCCTTCATTTGTCCCACAAATGGGGACATTTGTATTGTTACAGCAGTGAAGTGGATAGTACAACATTACAAGACAGACTGATAAAAAATAAGAAGAACGTCAGTAGAAAATATTATTTGGGTTGAGGTGTGTTTTCTGCCCGTGACATTCACGCACATGGTGTGTAATATACCTGTCATATTATTCCTGCTGCAGGTTAGTTCCTTCATGTGCATGTTAAAAAGGCCTACAGCATGATTTGTTATCCTTGTTAATTCCTTACAGTACCTGCTGAATAGGAGCTGATGACACCATCTGTAACATAACATAAGTCAATGAAACAGTTCAACAAGTTGGACATGGATGTGCTCCATGAGCAGCTCCAGGTTTTACTCCTCTTTTCCTTATCCTGCTCCCAAACTGTGAGGCTCTCCCTGATATATTCTGACCTGCTGCAGCTTCAGGTGAAGGATGACATCCTGATGGGAGTACACAGCACAGCTTCTCCAAGCAGGATGTATACAGACAATATTGCTGTGCGCTGTCTCCAGCTTGTTTTAATAAAATCATACTTTTAAAATAAACAAACTGTTAACTGGTCAAGAGAAGTTATTATTGCCTCTAGTGAGGATTTCTTGCATCCTGACGAGAGCTACACGACTGAAAAGAGTGGAGCACTTTGACAGTGTGCAGTGTATTTTACTGTTGAAACATTCAGACACCTCTAAGTTCTTTGATGTTTTGTCAATCACCTTTCCCATACAGAAAATATGCTCTGGATTAATAAACTGTGTCATAAATGTAAATGTAGGAGAGGAGATGACCGAAACAATGATATAAACTGCAGTCAAGCAGCCTACTGGCTCAACTCACCTGTTCCTAAAAAAATACCAAGGCCGATCATTGAATTTAAATCATTCCTGACTGACAACAATGATTTTCCTGTAAATATTCTATATAGCCTATCTAATAAGGTGACATCATGATATGTACGTATATATTGAGACAATTTGTATGAGAGGCCGTTTAGGACATGATTTATTCTTACTCTTATACACACCATCATACTCTCACACATGCAATGCTATTGTCTTTCACATGATCAAATCATACACTCATACACACACTATCATAGTATGTGAGAGACAATGACTGTGTGTGTGTGAGCGTTTGATTGAAACGGAAGGCAGTTTAAATTCTCAATTCCTGATTGGTTCACAGCCAATCAGGAAGTGAAGACAGTAAACAAAGCCTGCAGGTTTTTAACAGCACTGCTAGCATGGCTTTCAATGAATCTTTTTGAGAGAGAAGCAACAAAATCAGACTAGAAACTTGTAATTTACTGACTTTTGTTAGTATGTTAGCAAGATCACAATGATTTTTCTGATTATTTTCCTTCTTTGTCATGCTCAGTTTTTGTTTCTTAAAGTGAATGGCAACGAGGAGGAGGTTATTCATTTTTTTATGGATACAATGCAATGTGTCTATGACATTATAAGGGTAACTGATGACATTGATCAAATGAGACATTTGGAACTGATAAAAATGGCCCCCTACCAGTTAGAAACCGCAAATAATGTAGAAGATCCAGCAAATGGTTTTCTTACAAATGACACCGATCATCATGTCACTAAAAAATGCTGCTCCAACATGTTGAAAAATATCTGCAGTGTCTGTAAAATGACTTTTAACTGTGTTAAACAATTACAACTAATGTCAATGACCGTAAAAATGTTTGCCTTTAACAAACTTTAAGTAAATGTAACCATTTGAATTTTTATTGATTAAACAGTGACAATAGTTTGTCCATTAAATGGATTTTCATCTCTTCTGTTTTGCACACCTGTTTACCAAAAAAAATAGAACAACTAAATGTAATAAAACAAGATAGCACTGGAAAAAACGTAAAGTAACTAACTCAAATATTCAAGTGTAAGTGTTGGCCAAAACAAAATCTCATGTTACAACTACTACCACCAACTGTTTACTAGCCTACTTGTACATAGGCTATACATTCAGCAATTCCTTTTGTGAGATATCAATTATTGTACAAACAAACAAACAACAGAAAGCACACTGGCAAGTTATTCTCTACCAAAGCCCTGTGTGTTCCCGAATGCAAAGTCCATGCTTTCTTTGAAGGTCATGTATGTGGCGAGCATTGATAACTTGAGGCAGTCGATGCATATGCTGGCCATATGCAAACGGCATTTGGTGCTGGAGGAGTCTTCATGCAGGAAATCAGTCTGATTTAGCAGACTATTAAAACATCCAAAACAAATTATATTTTGAGTTCAGAGTGTTTTTTTGGATAAGAATAAATTAAGTCACATATAAAGTTATATATGCTTCGTATGGGGAGATATAATAAACACAACGCTTCCACACAGTGAAAAAGGAGAAAGAAAACACATGGTGTTATTAGGTACCAAAATTCTCCTCACTACAGTGTAAATATTAACAGTATGACAACAAAACAAATCCCTCCTATCTTGGCTATAAGCTTTCAAAATCAAAATAACTTCCAGCGCCTCATCCCACACAGTAATGACACCAGACAGTAAGGTAATTGAGGTAAAAAGAGTAATTGCTGATACCCAAATATGGATAAACGTTGCCACAACCCGCCCACCAAATGTTCGGGGCACTGCCTCCTGAAAAACAGCGTGAGTCACGGAAACTCCTCTGTTATACGTGAACGTGGCCTTTGTTTTGTTTTACCTAGCAAGAACTTCCGCTGACAATATCTTCATAACTTGCAAACAATCAAGCAGAATACAGCCGAGCAGATTATGTCTCACAACGTAAATTGACAGCTTTCGGACGCAAAGCTGGCGCAGCCGGAGATCTCGTCTTGTTACTGGTGGAGGATGACTATAAAACGTACCACACAAATGTTTCCATTCCATTTGATTGATAACAAGTTGTTGCATATATAAAACAAAGTAATAAATTGTTTTTTCTTTTTATTATTTAAAATATCTAAAAATAATCATGTTTACCCGTGTGCAGGATCGGTTTACCTAAGAACCACTCACGGTCAAACTCCGACAGGGAGCTGGGGACAACGGCCAGATATGACTGCAAAACATGTCATAAAGGTTCATTTCTAGACATACAGGCATATAAACACAACGTGCAATTAATTAAATCCATATTGATGATCGCAAACGTTGCTAGCAGGTAGATGCTGCTAGCATGCTATTCACATAGCTAACAATAGCTGCAATGAAACGGGTATGCTATCATTAAATCAGTGAGGGGGGCTGGAGTCTATCCCAGCTGTCTTAGGGTGAAAGGCAGGGTACATCCTGGACAAGTCTCCAGTTCATCACAGGACACATAGAGACAGACAACCACTCACACTCACATTCACACCTACGGTCAATTTAAATTAACCAGTTAACCTAATCCCCATGCATGTTTTTGGATGGTGGGAGGAAGCCGGAGTACCAGAGAGAACCCACACAGACACGGAGAACATGCAAACTCCACACAGAAAGGCTAATTTCTGGTAAATCACCCTATGGTGTCAAATAAATGACTGTGCTGTGATGAACCATCAGTGCTGGTGTTTACAATTCTGACCAAAGTTATAAAAATCAGCATGACTCAAGGTGTTTTGACTCTCCATCTACTGTTTTAAATATAGTCGACCATAGCATCACAACCATCTCCATTGTCAAACATTTTTGAAATCACTGATATATAGTACATATTCTCCCATTTTTCATAACATAAAACCACATAAGTATATGTTTTGTGCATCTGCATAGCACAGTGCCTGCAGTGGATGTTGCTGTGCATAAGCACACAGCATTTATCAGTAGAGAAACATGCTTTTACATCACATTTATTTTTCCAACGTGACTAACAGTAAAGTGGATTCAACAGTGTGGGTGCAGCACCAAAAGGTGAAAGAATTATACAAGTGCATCAAATATGCTGATACTCCAAGCACTAGAAATACAAATGGAGAGAGAGAAAAAAAGGTTTTTATTGTATTTCATGTCATGGAACAGATCATTTTTAGCCAGGCCTCCTTCATATTGACAGAGTAGTGAGTCCACTGGCAGCAGAGAGCAGGGCGTCTGAGCCAGTGTGATTTAAGGTGTTTAAGAGAAGTGATGTGGTTTAAAATACTATATCCTGCTCGTCTGTTCTACATAAGATTGTTGATTGATTGATTGATTGATTGATTTAAGTCTACCCAGTCACCCTCCTCTTCTGTATTATGCCATGTTATCTTGCTTTAGAGAGAGTTGTGCAGCATATTTGGTTATGATGGAGAGCTGAAGCTCAGGCAAATCTATCACTTTGTTGTGTAGGCGACATGATGGATTCATGCAATCATTTATTATTTACCAGTACAGATGCACCTGCACTGTTTTAATGATTGTGGTTAGTCACAGTCATTAAAACAGTGTTACTGGCATGTGCTCTGTCTTCCTCCCTGTCCTGTCTTTAAATGCATGCATCATCCATTCTCAGAGCACATAAAATTTACTTGTGTTTCACTGAGAATTAGATTGCCATTGATCGAAAGAATATTCTGTGGCATGTTGATAATTATGCTGTAAATATGGGAAATAGGGAGACCGTTTCAATTCCCTTCATGAACTGTAGGAAATGACTCAGCTTTATATAAAGCCAAACCAAAAGCAATTAAGACCTTTTGCAGTTCTTCACTGAAATTGAATTGTGTGAAATACGACCCAGTCATTATTAGCTGGCTGCTGCACCGTCGCCTGACACTGAGATATTTATTTTTTACAAATAATTGCAAAAAGCAGAGGAAAATGGATAGCACAGTTTTAATTATGCTAGCGCTGTAGTATGTGTGCCATAATAATAAAGAATATTCATGGGCAAGCAGGGATAAAGTGTCCAATGAATGGTATGTCTGTGATTATCTTAATCAAACAAATTTCACACAAATCTGGTGGACAGAGAGATAATTCAGGGGGAAATAATATGCATTTGTGGGAAGCTATGTGTTTTTCTCAGTGTTTGGTTTCTTGCCTTTAATGAGAGTGTCTCTGCAGTCCTTAGACATGAATATGCATTTGACACATTATGTATTCATGTGATTGTGTGAAGGTGATAGATGGACAGAGAAAGATAGAAACAGATACAGACCCATCGTCTGTCTTACTTAAAATGTAAATGGTTGTGTTGGGATTGGTTAGGCCTTCACTGCTAACGAGGCACATTGGGGTGATAGATGGAGCTTTAATTCTGAAAAGGAATTGAACTACAGCCCTGGGAAACATTAGTTAAGCAGCATGACACTCTTCCCATCCATCTGTGCCTCAGCACCCTCCCCTTCAGCTCTTCATTCCGTCCATTCTGCCACCTTGGTTTACCATCAGTCAGACTATCAATCTATTGTTTCCTGCCTCTTTTCCCTCCATCCACCACTTCCATATTTGAAAACTCCTCATGCCTGAGTCTCATGCCTTCCTCCTCCTCTGCATCCACTGATCATTCATCAGTCTATTGCAACTGTGCTAATCTTCCATTTAGAATAAAACAATCAGTATGCATGTGCAACGTAGTCTCATGAAATATTCGTATGATATCATACGAAAAGTAAGGCACAAATTTAGTGCATATCTTAAGAATGACCGGCAACATGACCGATCAGCGTATGTGCGAGCCCCAAACAGAAGCCAGAAGCGACAGCCATAAAAATGCCGGACATTCCTTTCACTGTCAGCTGGAACCGTAACATTACAATAAGCATTGAAATAAGCCCTGACAACACTTCTAGTGATGGTTAGGTTTAGGGATAGGATTACAGGGTTAGGCTTTAGGGAAAAAAATGCATATTTCCTGCTAGAAATGTGAGCAAAACGCACCCGAACTCATAAACTACTCCACTGAAAATGTAATGAATGTCTGCTGAGAATGTAAGGAATGTCCAACATGTTTTCACAGACGGAGCAGCCTGCATCGAACGTCATGTGATGTTTGAATTATGTGGGTTATGTACGAATTTTAGTGCAATATTTTTCGTACTGATTTGTACGAATATTTCATGAGACCAGGTTGGCATGCAAGTGGCTGCTGTGTAATGGACATATACAGAATATAGTGACTGTAACACCATCCATTGGTTAGTGCAGTTTGGCATTCTGGCCATAACCATCTTGTTCTTCCAGAAATGTCAAAAGAAGGTGGACTTAAGCCCAACCAATCCCTCAATAAGACATTCTTAGGTGACCAAAGTGTTCACATTAACTGTCATGAATTGAAAACAAACTGTAGAAGGATCAAAATTGTAAAACAAAAGCTAAAACTCCCTCATTGGACAATGCTGAGGTCATGACCTGTCAATCAAGAGATAGCCCCACCCTAAATCATCCCATGCTTTATGGTCGGTTTGACACTAAATTGAACCATAATTTAACAAATGAACATTATGTTTTATTGAAGAGGACTTGAAACTAGAGACTGAGACCATAAACTGATGTATACAATGTTTACTGAGGGGTTAAATCAAGAGAGAAGGAGGATTATTTTTCTCATAGACTTCTATATAAGTACAAATTTATGGACCACTCACATTTAAATTAGGGCTGTCAAAATTAGCATGTTAATGCAATTAATCAGCGCTAACGCTTAAATTTAGCGCTAACTGCCTGAAATGCATTTCCAGAGATGTGCTGGCAGGTCATAAATTTCTCTGTGAGATGAATAAAGTATCTATCTATCTATCTAGGACTCCATTCAAAATCAAGGAAACCAAAAACGCACTCATATTATTCATAATATAATATTCAAACATGCTGATAAAATTAGATTAACTATCTTTTCTAAATCTGTCCAAGCTTCTCCTGTAATTCAGCGAACAAATAATCCACCAAAGAGCATTGATAAAGTATTTGTAACATGAATTTGTAACAATCAGTAAGAATGCATTATGAGTACATCTGTACGTTTACTTTCAGAGCCCTTTTAGTCTGTTCTTTTGCCTTCTCCTTTCCTTCCCTTCATCTAGCTTTCCTTACCATCCTCCCTCCTGCAGCTCTCACCATTCATCACCCTGCACCTGACGCCGTTTCGTTCCTCCTGCATGCTTACTCCTCTCTTCCTCTCTTCCCCTGCAACACATTATTCCTCACACCAGCCACCCATCCAGCCAGTTTGATCCCTCCCACTCCTGTGCTGTCTCATTCCTCTTTATCTCACCCTTACATCTCTCTCTCCTGACTGTCTGCAGAGCCACACCCTGCCATCCTGCCTCTGAGTTACATATTCTTCCAATTTATCAAGCCTCCTGCCTTAAATCAAAACCCCTCACCATGTCCTCCTCTACATCCCACTTTCACACTGTGTCCATTCATCTTCTTCTCTTCTTTGATGCTGTCAAGATAACCGGGCATCTTGCTTGGTAGTTAAAGTGTTTGTTCACCTTCCTCCACCTATGGTGTTTTCTTTTGTCTTGCCCTTCTGTCCTGGGATCCCTTCAACACAAAGCACTCCCAATGTTACCTTTCAGTCTGGTGCTGTGTTATGAGCTCTTATTTTTACATTGCAGGCTTAAGCCAACAATCTGCTCCTCTCTGCTTATGGTCAATCTATCTTCCCCTCTTTCTCCTCCTCTGCCGTCCCCACCCTTTCTCAATCCATCTACTACCTCTCTTCTCTTTAGTGTTACATATGAGCCAGCGGCGATGCAATGATTGATTTAAATAGGTAGTCTGTATGCATGGAGGCTCACTAAACTATACTAATGTGTATTTGTGAATACCCTATGCTGTCTTGTGTGTGTGTGCATTGTGTGGCTGCACTCTCTTTATCACATTATCACGTATAAATATGATGAGTGTGTGCTGCCAGAAAATGTGTGTGCGTGTGTGTGTGTGTGCGTGTGTGTGTGTGTGCGCATGCTCAGGTTCTTTACCAGGAGTTTAAATCAGAGTTTATGGCTCATGAGGCCACACTGTATGTCTGTGCATTGAGCTGTTTTTTGACACATATTGTGCATGAATGTGAAATTACGTGGGTGTGTTTTGCATTCTTAGCAATACATGTAACCATCTGACTGCTTTTGCAACAGCATGGTAGTTCAGAACATCAGGCATCTTAAGAGTAAAAAATGGGCTTTTAGTGCAGGTAGGCAGTTAGAAGGGCAGACAGGCAGGATTGTTGAACATGTTGCAATGAATTTACTTGTCAGGCTTTTCAGTCACATCCAGCATGGTCATCGCTGAAGATGCAAACTTTCCAGGATGTTCGAGTCTGATTTGCTGAATGTCCGCTCATCCTGGCTTGGATTGAGCCTGGACTCTCTTGTTTTGGATTGGTTGAACTCAGCTCAGTCACTTATCCTAGATGTCTGAATCCTAATCCTTAGAGCTCTGGACGTCACGTGACTCTGTTTGTTTGCGCCTCCTTAGTGATAGGAAAATCCATTTCAAAATGAGTGTCAACACTGAATTTATGCAGTCTGAGTTTTAAATCACAAGATATTACTATACTGTATGCACAAGTAAACTAGAGAGACTAAATATCTCTGACCCTTATCATGCCCCCAGTATACTTTTCACAAATCTTGAAAAGGTTGAGACATAAAGTGCATGACTTTTTATCTGAAGACTGAAATGACTCTGCAGACAAACATTTTTAAGTTGCGTTTGCTTGTTGCTGTGTGAGCAACAGGAAGCACCTCAAATTCCACACCATAACACCTTAGTCTAACGTGCATTTAATGAAAGTACAACCATTCAGAATCGTAATAAAAGCATGCAAAATAAATCAGATATGAAGTTTAGGGAGCATTGGATTCTGTACCTGATACAAAGTGGTCGCTGCTGGTTCCCACCATTTTGTTTTCTTATGATTGCTTCCTGCTTGTTTTATGGCAGTTATCCATCTCTGTCTTCATTCAGGATCTTTGGGAATCCAGTAAAATGATCTTCCCTTTACTTGTCAGCTCTTCTGGCATCCTGGAGCACAAAAGCTATCCACCATATCTCCAAGAAACATTTATAGGTGTTTAGCTGCAAGCGGTGAGATCCCCAGCAGTAGTTTAAACAGGGCACCTTCATGCCAATATGGTGGTGTTTTGATTTTGACTGTTGCATGCCGTGATTGTTAGATGTCTACTACCAGAGCTCTATTGGACTGCTTGTGGTTAACTCTGAGTACCAGTGATGTGTTTGTACGTCATTTAAAACAGTGTTTCTCAACCCTGGTCCTCTGGACCCACTGTCCTGCAAGTTTAAGGGCCGCTTTACACATACAGGGGTATTTGTAAAAATACCCTTTGTTTGTGCCTTTCATTTACACACAAACAATGATTTCTCCTGTGAATATGATTCTTTCTAAAAACTCCGGCAAAAGTGGAGATTTAGGAAAACTCTGGTTTCGTGTTTGAATGTAAAATGGAGAAAAACAGAGTTTTAGAAAATCTATGCACCAAAAGTGTGATCTTTTTTGTGTTGTATGGCCGTCAGAGTAGTTTATAAGCAGTCAAGCATTCTGGGTATCAGTAGCATTTCTGTTGGTGCAAGCATTTTTAAGTTGTTTAAGTTTGCTTGTGTTAGTCATCGTTGTCTATGAAGCTTCTGAATGGCTTGCATGGCTTTCTCCTTCTTCCTACACTGTCGCTCACTGGCTTACCGTAGTTATGGCTCTCGACAGCGTATTTATGTGGGTTAATGTAAAGGGAGACCTTTTTGAAAACTATGATGTGTACACAATGTTATTTTGGAAAATGGAGGAAAGGAAATATTCACCTTAGATGTAACCCTGCTCCAACACACCTGATTCAAATGATCAGCTCGTCATCAAGCTCTGCTGAAGCCTGATAACGACCCACTGCTTTTAGTCAGGTGTGCTGGAGCAGGGTGACATCTAAAACATGCAGGACAGTGGGTCCCAAGGACCAGGGTTGAGAAATACCTATTTAAAATACAACGCTTGAGTGCCATTGACGTATATATACATCAAACTTTGATGATCAAAGTGATTTTTTGGCAGCTGGCACAAGAGGGTGCTCTAATGCAGTCTGTGAATAATGTTGGGGCTTCTGGGATTTGTAGTCGGAGCATAAAGAGATGGTATACGCCACAGAGATCAAAGCAGGAAGTGGAGACGATCGAGATTAGAGAGCAAAACAAACAGAATCTGGACACAAAGTGGTGATTTTGGTGAAAGTGTCCTCTACTCTACCTCTGATAAAACAAGAATGGAACAAGATAAAAACATTTTTTTTTTCATGATGAAATAGAGGGTATCTTCTTTCATTTGAGATATTCAATGTTTTCAGAGACATAGTAGAAAATATTCTGTGCATCATGAAAGATGGCCAAAAACACTGGCACAAAGCACTTTCGTTTTAATAAAAGGGCTGGGGAGTTAGCAAACTCCAGAAAATTGCACTTGACACATGCTGTACTTGAGTGGAAAAAAAGGGAACACCATCCCTTACTGCTCTTTTGAGTTTTGAACCATGACGTAGCAGAGTGGAGAACAAAATCAGCCCTTAATGCCCATCAATGGACATGAAGGTTAATTCTCATTTGGTGCCCTTCTGCAGCAGTAATGTTTATCTCATTTGGAAAAAATGAACTTTAAATGGAAAGCCATGTGTGGATACACCATCAGCAAGCAACTGGCATGCTTTCTTCTTTGTGACCCTATTGTGTGCCACGAGCAGCTCAGCAGCATGAGAAATGATGACATCCTGACACCAGCAGGAATACTGTCAGCCTCTTATGGAGGCGAAAGGGCACTGTCTCCTCAGAGGACAGCCGGGCAAGAGTCCAACACAAGTCAGCTCCTGTGTGCAGGTCCATGCCTGATTACTCCAGAGCATTATCCATCATCTAACTGTGGCTGTGTACTTGTGTTTATGTACAGTAGAGTGTCTATGGGGAAACTAAGTTTACAGTTTGACATTACTGACCACCACATAAATTAAGAGTGAGACAGAGGGGAAGAAAAAAGAAAAAAAAAACATTTCACAGAAATGGGAAAAGATGAAAATGAAACTCTAGAGTCTCAACCCATTTTTATTTCAGAAAACTGAGAGGAAGCTGCCTTTTGATGAACTCGCAAGTAAAATAAATCAAGCTTGGGTTCACAGTTTTGTGCTCATTTGTGTGAACCACCACCCACGCACGCCTACACTCACACACAGCTGCAAAGAGTGAGTGAGAAAGACTCCGACTAAGAAAAGACTTTTGATATTTAGCTTTCATCGTTTGGGAAACACACAGACCAAAACCTGAAACAGAAAACACTATTTGTGTTTGAGGTTAATACACATGCACGTGTCACACACACAGACCGAAATCACACAAACACATCAAATATTAATAGATTTTGCTGCAAGACTAAAATATGCATAATCTCATAAAAGGTTGACACCCGTTTTGTGGTGTTTAACGATGAGAATCAATTCAGACAAAGGAAAAAAATGAGGTTAATACAAACAATACTGATACATAACTTGATACTACATATTATGCAATACATGCTGTTCTATGTTGAGTTCATATATAAAGATAGATGAAAGATAGATAATTATATAAGCGCTAGAATATCTGAAAATGAGCATGTCCCACTTACATCAGGACAGCTTGCTGTACTCGTGGTCATCACGTGTCCTTCATGTGTAAAAAGTGAAGTCCTCTCACACAGTGAAATAAACTAATCCAGCTCCTCACTTGACAGTTTGCTGGTTAACAGTGCCACCTAGAGGTACAGCAAGATACAGTATAGCAGTGAAGTCTGTTTAACCAACTAACAGAGCATCAGGTCTGCTTTCTGGCTTCAAAAGACACAAAGAGAAAGACTGAACTTTGCAAAGCTGTTGCAATGCAAGTATATCTGGAAGGGGAGGTGTGTGTGTGTGTGTGTGTGTGTGTGTGTGTCTTGTCGATCACCTCTGTTCAAGGATATGTGTCATTATTGATTACTCATGCTCACCTATCAGGTCATGGCACATAGACACACACCGGACTCCCAGCAACACATCTACACTCACATTTATTATTCAATCCAGGCGTACATTAAATCAACACGTACTGCAGATCTATACAGCTGCAGACTCGATCCATCATGAATTTATTACCCACACCCAAACCCAGAGTTTCCCCAGAGTATGCCCAATAACACAAAATAAAGCTCCTTTCCACGTTATTGAAACTTTGCCCAGGAGTTGAGTCACTATTTGCAATATTAAGTCGCTATTTCTGTGTTTCATTTCAGCATTAGTCATTAAAAAAAAAACAGTTTCTTTCATTATCTAGTCAGTGCCACATTGACGTTGGAGCCAGATACTACAGATAGAAAACTTTACAGCTCTATGATGCAGCACTGGCTGCACACATGGATGCAGCGTGCAGGTTGCCTCAGTGTATTAGTGCGATATTGGCTATTTCCTGTTAAAGGAAAGTCATTTTACAGGCAGCCAGAGACACAGATGGCTTGGTCACCTCTCAATGATGGTCTGTGACTGGCATGATTGCTGTGTGGTCTCTGTTAGTTTGTCTATTGCACTGCAACGTCCCTCATTCACTCTTCATCCATTTTCGTCCTCCATGCCCTGGTTTTTACTCGTCTGTGTTGCTCCATCCCTCAGTGCGTGAATCGGAAAAAAGGATGTGAGATATTTTGGTAGTTATCTCATGTGGAGAACATCGGGTCAGTGGTTACAGCGAGCGTGCCAAGCAGGAAGTCGAGGGAATGAGCCTTGCCTTGTTTTCAAGGTTCAAGGAGATGCAATTGTTCATAGATGAAAAAGAGCTGTCAGTCAGGAAGGTTGAAATAACAAGCTTAAGAAGAGTGTTGGCTATCTGAGAGGGGAAACATTTCATATTCTACAATCAAACTATTACGAGATTTAGGGACTATGATACAACTACTAAGAGAAATATGAACGGTTATTTCTCACAGAGATTTTCAGCACATTTAAACTCTTGAGAGGAAGTTGGCTCTGATTGGAAAGTTCATCCCGGTTAAGTAAATAATATAAATCACCCAGTGCTCACATGGGCAGTGTGAGAACTGGGACAAGAGAAACAATAAATTGTTCATGTTTTTACAGGGGCACCACACCTAGAAGATGTCTGCCAATCAACACTCTCCTTCTGAAATAATGTCATCAGGAGTCACAAAGGAAACCTTAGTTATTACGTGATCTAAAGTGCTGACAAGAGGAGGACATTATAAGCCTCAAATCTTAGTTTCAGTTCTTTCTTAATAGCATTAAAATCATAAATTTATATGCAACAATTTTACACTTTGGGCCTAGCTAATCTGCCTCTACTGGACTGTGTGCACACTTTAGGTTTGATCAGAATTCATTGATAGCACATTAAAAGTTTTATAAAGCCAGCAAAGAAACTTTTATTGTTGCTCTGATCAATATCGTAGTATTAAAAATGAATGAATCACAGAATTTCAGTAGTTATAACAATTATTCATTTTTTATTCCAGTTTTTAAGATCATATTAACAATGCAATCAAGCTGAACAAGAAAGCATTATGCTTTGACTTCAATCTAACTGTGATTAATGTAGGCTATTAACCCCCGAGAGCAAAATAAAAAGAGACAGTATCGGACTTAAAGGTCCCATATTATACACTTTTTCTGCAATTTTACATAGGTCTCACACATGCAACAATATTGTATTCAAAGTGTGTTACCCCAAACTCAGCTCTGGTCCTGAATTCCAGCCAATTAAAAATCACTGTATTGCGCTCTGCTGAGAACAGACTGTTTCTGTGTCTGTACCTTTAAATGTTAAGTAGAGCTCCATAAAAAAGCAACACAAAATGAAATAACTTACAGCTTCATGTTTGTAGCTGTGCCTCAGACAGTTGGTGCAGATCCATGCTTCATCTTCAGCTGGTTAGTGAAGCCTGCTTTGTGAGATGATGAGCGCACACATGCTAAATTTTGGGAAGCTCTCTTGCTACATTTCCAGCTATAATAAATCGATCCACTGGGTCTTCAGAGGACGAACAGAGTAAAAATAGCTTCCTGTGCTAGAAGCAGCCAAAAACAGAGCAGCTGCCGTGCTTTGCTCCTAACTTTGTCAGGTTTGTTTATGAAAGTTAGCGAGGAGAAACAATGGCGGCCGACCGCCCGGTAACTTTAGAGGAGAGTTGTCTATCCGGGGGGAGGCTGGCTCAAAGTCAGTGTCCTCTACTGGAGGGAGGGACATTTTGCCGTTCTACGTCAGTAGGCGAAAAATGTTCAACTCGCCTGTTTGAGCACACATTGGTAAAGAAGAGGAGCAAGCAGGAGGAGGAGGTGACAGACTTTTTTCACTCCTGGGGCCTCATTCACAGGCTATGGGAACACACACTACTGTTAAAACACCTTTAATAAAGTGAATTTTGCATAATAGGTGCCCTTTAAATTTGACAGGAAGCCAGAAAGAGTCTGAATGAATGCCAATGCCCCTCTGTGGCTCAAAGATGAATAAACAGGTTCATGAACTCCATGGGTGTTAACGTGTTGTCACAACTGTTAATTAATTCAATCTGTCATGCAAAATAAATAGAAAAATCTTGTGTATTGTGTAGGACCTCATGGTACAAACTGACTTGTACAGCATCGTTAATGCAAATGTCATAAACCACTTGATGTCCCCTAGACAGTTAGTAATAAGGAAGGAAGTAAGGAAGGAAGGAAAGGAGGGAGGTTGTGTTGTCTGTGCCATCTGCAGCCTTGACACAATGATGCTTTGAAATATGGCTGCTCCACTTCCTGTGGTGTCACATTCTTTCCAGCCACCTTTGTCTGTGTTATTGTATTTTTACGAGTTTCCCCCCCATTTGTCTGCCTGCCATTCAGCTTCACGTTTCCGTTCCATCACATATCTACCTATCATCATGCACTACCAGTATGACGATCATGGGACATTCCCTGGCCAGCTTTCATTATTGCTCGCTCGATGTAATGATCAGGAGATGCAGATGATGGCTCGCCCTCATTGATTACCAGTGACAGTTAAAAAGCATGGCATAATTCCCATCGATCGTCTGTGACAGTGTGTGAAAAATGATGTCATCTACATTGATTAGCGATAAAAATATGTGGCAAAGATGTGTCACGGGTTTACAGCAGAGGAGCCCTGTCATGTGCAAAACACGAAACATGCAGTCTCAGGTTGAAAAAAATGGAAAAGTATCAGTGGTGAAAAGTGTTGACATACTGCTGGAAACCAACTCTGTGTGGAAAAGAGAGCAGTACTGAGGCTTTTTCCCACTGGTGTCTCTGTAAAGTAGAGTCGAGCCGACACATGAGAGATTGAGTTCTCACAATAGTTTCAACACAGAGAAACGAAAACATAATTTCTCCTCTTTTAACCTCACACAGTGGGTTTAAGAGAGTTTAGACATACTGACAAGCATTTCTTTTAGCTGGCTCTCATCAACATTTCAACAGGGTTCCAACTTTATTAAATATTACAGGAAATGTCCAACACAGGATTCTACAAAACTCTCCATTGTCTATCTTTATCCCATCATTTTTCCCCTGAAATCCCGGTGTGACTCCGAGGCAGAGCCCACAGTAACATGTGTGCCCTGGTGACTGCTTCCATATTGGTCGGACACTTCTTGAGGGTCCCAACAATATCACTGCACCAGTGTGATTTAATGAGCTTCTTTTGGGACGAAAGAGAAATAAAGAAGGTTCTAGTTAACTGTCTTTTCGGCGGAGTCTGGGCTGAATTCACCTCGACAGTTTACACACAGATCAAATGTTTGTGTCATAGACAGAACTGATGATGTAATGGCTGTAGAATAGTGACACCATCAGTGTTTAGACTGGTTGTCTATAATAACGGTTTTCAAAGTAGGGTCTGGGCACCCCCAGTGGATCTGGACGGGGTTCTAAAGGGTCCGCTGTAAAAAGAATGACAATAATTATCTTGCTTATATTGTCATTCTATTAGGTATACTTACGCAATTTATAAGAATATCAGTTCACTCTGCAGAGTGACTCATATGATAGAGATCTGGGCAATGCAAATATAATATGCAATGTATGCTAATAAGCATGTGTTTTATTTATGACACATCTATTTTTCTACTGTTTACTTGTGTCACTGTTTCTACCTTTATTTATGTTGTTTGTATCATCCATACTATGCTATTGTAACAATGAAGATTTCCCTTTGGTGAGATGAATAAAGGTTTATCTTTTATCTTATGTGTGATTAAATATAATAATTTAAGCACATAGTGATCATCAGCTTCATAGTGGCACCACGTTTCTTTTTTGTGTAAGTCATTGTTGTTTACTTTCACTGAATGCTTTTTGGTTTGTGACTCACACACAGTGCTATCCTGAGCGTTATTGTCCCTGCTCTTTTTATTGTCTAGCCCTCTTTGTGCCTCCATCCATCCACTCTTTATTCACCTCTGTCTTGATGGCTTGCCTCCATTTCATCCTCCACTCTCCCCCCACTTCCCCTATCTTTGTGATTTATACATCCGTAGTGTGTTCTCCCTCTGCTACCTTGATGAAAGCTCCACCACACACACACACACACACACACACGCACACACACACACACACACACACACACACACACACACACACACACAAATAGATGGATGAGCTGGTGATAGTTAAACCAGCCAGACTTCACTGTGAATTATAATCACCTTCAATCTGTGTCTCTGAATCCCTGCCCAGTTCTTATGTTTGTGTGTGTGTGTGTGTGTGTGTGTGTGTCAGGCTCTGCCTTACCAAGTCATGTGTGATTATCTGTATATGTGTGTGTGTCACTACTCATGCTTATTACTCTGTCTGTCCCCTGGTGTTTGACCTGTCTTTTTGTTCTGTTGAGGTTTCATGTGAACTGGATTGTAACTCTATTTCTATTGCTGTCACATTATCAATGGCAAAGTGTGTGTGTGTGTGTGTGTGAGAGAGAGAGAGAGAGAGAGAAGGAGGGAATAACATCTAAATGTCTTAACAGACACGATTTCTTCTACACATTGAAGTTAAATTAACTGTGAACAAAGACCTTCATTTTTCAAAATAGACCTTTGCAATTCAAATCCAATCAAATGGCAAACCATCAGAGTGAAGCCAACCCCTCCACTGTGGAAAAGTGTGTCAGTTGTCTGCTGTGTATTATTATTATTACCATTGACTCTGTGGAGTGGTGTGAGCCTCCCAACACTAGAGGACGATAAATAAAAAAAACTTTTGAAGGTATCTGTGGAAGGAATATACTGTACTTTCACTTGAAGCTGTGCTCAGAATCCACTCTTTGTCTATAAAAGACATCTGTAGTATGACTATGATCTGCAACCTAAGAGCAAAGTCCTTGTAGACAAGTCATGCCACTCGGCAGCCATCTTGGCAGCACCTCCAAGGAAGCCATGGAGTCCAGACGTCTATCTAAATGAATGGGGACATGGTCAAATCCACACTTTAACGTGATAGTAGGACAGAAAAAAATATATATATACTGTATATGACCACCAGTGAAATTATACACAAAAAGAAAACAAAAAACATACACCTTACCGTAAAATGATGTTTAAAACGCTAATTTTCCACAGGGAGAACTCCACTGCACACGTGTGTGAATTTAGGACACAAAGTCCACTGTACGGCTGAAGCCTATCTATGATCTGCTCTGCTCTACCAGACCATGGATGTATGGAGCTGACAGACAGACGTGACAGTTTAAATGGATTTAAATGGATGGATGCTGTTTAATAAATAGTTGCTTCAACACGAACATTTGACGATCATGTAGCCAATGATAAATACTTAAATAGACCACTACGTGACAATTTACAAAACAAACATGCCACATTTGTGTGCCTTTTAGGCTGCAATAATAAATCTGGTTTGGCAGATTTTTCTTTTCTTTCCCGAGGGATAACACAAGGTAACGTTAAAGTCCTGCTTGCCACCAGGTAGGTTGGTCTGTCGTCAAAAGCTATCTGTGCGCAAGCGCTGGTGAAACAACATGATTGGGTTATAACTTTCCCGGGTCCCCATTCAAAGTGATCTGAGTGGTCTGTTTCTACACTACAGAACATCTCTGCTCAGAGCCAGTGCAGTGCAAAGCAGAGACGCAAATCAAGAACAACTGCACATGATGCTACGTGTGATAACCACACATGGATGTTCTTTTTTTATTAAAATCTTGCAAACAATAATGAAAGAAGGTGGTTAGCATTGTCACCTCACAGCAAGAAGGTACCGGGTTTGATTCCCAGCCTTTCTGTGTGGAGTTTGCATGTTCTCCCCGTGTTTGTGTGGGTTCTCTCTGGTACTCTGGCTTCCTCCCACCATCCAAAAACATGCATGGGGATTAGGTTAACTGGTTAATTTAAATTGCCCGTAGGTGTGAATGTGAGTGTGAGTGGTTGTCTGTCTCTATGTGTCCTGTGATGAACTGGAGACTTGTCCAGGGTGTACCCTGCCTTTCACCCTAAGACAGCTGGGATAGACTCCAGCCCCCCCCGCGACCCTATGTGAGGATAAGTGGGAGAAAATGGATGGATGGATAATGAAAGAAAAATGTCAGAGCAGCTCTGGTTTCATTACCCACATATCCAATACTGTCCAACCTCATTAAGGTGTATAATCAACAAGTCACATGGCATAAGCCGATGACAGATGGCAGCCTTTATGTTTCCAAAGTCCAGCCCTCAAGATTGTTTTGATCACGTATTAATCAAATTCACAAATGAAGTATGGCATGTTTTCATTAAGGACTAGATCTTAATCACTGTGTTTTGTTAATGGTTATTTTGTCGATGGCAAATGATAAAAGAGCATTCACAAAGGCAGTAAAACAAAGTGTGTGTTTTTCTGACATGGCATTTGAAGAGAATCAGACGTGGTGAAAAAAAAAAAACATGGAAATTTTCATAGACGAAGAGGTAATGATGCTGTAAGAAAGGTCCTCCAGCCACATGACACAGTCTATGGTCACAGCTGAAGAAAGCGTGGAGGTGTAAAATGAGTCTCAGTGTGAGGATCCTGCATGAATGAGGAGTGTGGAGTGTGAAATAGAGCAACACTGCCCCCTGCTGTAAAGAGCAGAGCACACCATCAGCATGCCACTTAAAACTGACCCCTCATCATCATCATCAAAATGAAATAAAAAGGGATGGTGTCATAGCTGTTTACCCTGGGCTCCATTTTTTATATATAACAAGCAATCGTGAATTTGTGCATAAGATCCTGACCATCACCTTATGTTATCTTGGCAGGCTGGTCACTCCCCTTCTCCGGCAGCACCTGCTGCTGAGGGGAACCTGCAGGTGCAGCTCAAGTCCCCACAGCAAACTTATATTTAAAATATTTCTGCTGTTAGCGAGTGTTTTTTATTCTTTTCTCTGTTTTTCAGCAGCTCCTTTATTTTTTTCTCCATTTTGATTTTGTGTGTTCTCTTATGCTACTGATAATATTATCAGCTGTAGTGAATTATGTTTTATAGCCTCTATTTCAATATTGCTCTACAGGTGTGTGAGCCTTTTCTTGGCCTCAGTGAACTTTTAAAACTCATAGAAAAAAAAAATCAGGCTGTCATATTGTTCAAATCTGACATTTTTTCATCATGGTAGTCAGTTTTGTCGTCAGTTTTGAAAATAAATAACTGAACAACTTGGGTTACATTTTGACTTGTGAAATGATGCACCTGAAGACCAACCATAACAACCACATAGACACAGCAACAATAGAGTCCAGCACAATCTATAGTCACCATATTCACAGAAGTGACATGTTAGCCTGTAGCCTAGCTCTAAAAACAACACGTTACACGTTGACCAGGTTTCAAAGCATTTTCATCCTTTTTGATGCATCCCACTAATTTAGTCATTATGTCATTAACATACAGCAACTGAACAAACATTTACCACACTGTGCAGCATTCACAATGTAACAGATATAATAAGAAATAAGCAGCACCAGTCATTTTTCAAGACTTGTACATTTTTGCAAGCAAACTGTCCCATAAAGAAATGTGACTTTTGCTTCCACTGACTAATTAATACAACTGTTGCTTGAAGCCAAATACACCTGTTAGGTCCTTTCAAAATAAAGATTCATTGCACAGCTTGCATTACTATTTCATTGTGTTGATATTTATAAGTTTAGAAGTGAATGGTTTCAGTTGAAATGATTATTTTTTTAGGGTTAGATGGACATTGTATCAAAATCTAAACTACCCAGCATTGTGGTAACATGTCCCACACAAACATGCTCTCTGACCCACATGTGGCTTGATGGCACCTGGTCACCCTGATGAATTATAGCAATAGCAGGCTAATAATGACAGCTTTTAGTTATTGTCTTTCGTGGGCTGTAGTAGTTGTCCCATGGTACAGACATACTGATCATTACACACAGACAGTAACTGTAAGCAAAGTATTGTGAAACACAAAGTCAACCTCCAATTAAATTCAAAACTTCAGCTCATCGTTAATTTCTAAGTTCAAATCACCTCACGTTAGTAGCTTACATGTTATTCCTACTGCAGTCACACTACTGAATCAACCTAACATGTGTTTTCATACATTTCTCTTTATTCTAACATGAACTCATGAGCAGCACTGCTGTATAATCATTAATATTTTCACCACCACTGTCCTGTGAGATGTATGGCAACACAAATAAATAACTCTTTATGTTCCCAGGTATTGATGCAAGTAACTTATTTATGCAACAGGTTGTTTTCAATGACTCACATTTTCATGAGGACAATAATTCAAGTCAAGTCAGTCTGAATCTAAGGAGTTGTTATTATTATGATATATGATCATATCTAGTCTGTATTCCCATATTGATGTACAGCTGCCTGTTAGCAGTGAACTTTATCTCAACACACTAACAGGTTAAAGTATTGAAATCTTACATTTTCCATGGTAGAAGTCAGTCATGTCTCTTTAGTTGGTCTCTCAGTCGTTAGTCTCCTCAGGATGTTAAAAATCCACAGTTAAAGTGAAAATTGCCAAAAACTTTAGAGCAAAAAACTACTGAAACAACTTCCTGAATAGTTTATGGTCTTCTTCTTTAACTTTACAGAAATGATGCACCTGGATACAAACTGACTATGATTATGAACACCTGTTGGTTATAATATGTGGTTTAAGTTTTTATATTATAGGAGGCTGAATTATTGAGGCCTTGTTTGCCATTAAAAAGCAACACCTGGCACACACACTTTCAGCCTTTGCTGTACCTGTGAAAGCCTCGACTTGATGTCACATAAATACACAGGTAACTGTCCAGATTTGCTTCAGGGAACTACACTATAGGGGCATAGTGCAAAGAGGTCTCCAACTTTCTGCAAGGTCGATTGCTACAGACTTCCAAACTTCATGTGGCCTTCAGATTAGCTCAAGAACAGTGCACAGGGAGCTTCATGGAATGGGTTTTCATGGCCGAGCAGCTGCATCCAAGCCATACATCACCAAGTGCAATGCAAAGCATCGGATGTAGCGGTGTAAAGCACGCCACCACTGGACTCTAGAGCAGTGGAGATGTGTTCTCTGGAGTGACGAATCACACTTCTCCATCTGGCAATCTGATGGACTAGTCTGTGTTTGGTGGTTGCCAGGAGAACGATACTTATCGGACTGCATTGTGCCAAGTGTAAAGTTTGGTGGAGGGGGGATTATGGTGTGGGGTTGTTTTTCAGGAGCTGGGCATGGCCCCTTAGTTCCAGTGAAAGGAACTCTGAATGCTTCAGCATACCAAGACATTTTGGACAATTCCATGCTCCTAACTTTGTGGGAACAGTTTGGAGCTGGCCCTTTCCTTTTTTTTTTTTTTTTTTTTTCCTTTTTTTTTTTTTTTTTTTTCTTTTTTTCCTTTTTGGCCCTGGCCCTTTCCTCTTCCAACATGACTGTGCACCAGTGCACAAAGCAAGGTCCATAAAGACATGGATGACAGAGTCTGGTGTGGATGAACTTGACTGGCCTACACAGAGTCCTGATCTCAACGTAACAGAACACCTTTGGGATGAATTAGAGCAGAGACTCAGAGCCAGGCCTTCTCGTCCAACATCAGTGTGTGACCTCACAAATACTCTTCTGGAAGAATGGTCAAAAATTCCCATGAACACACTCCTAAACCTTGTGGACAGCCTTCCCAGAAGAGTTGAAGCTGTTATAGCTGCAAAGAGTGAACTGACGTCATATTGAACCCTATGGATTAGGAATGGGATGTCACTTAAGTTCATATGCGAGTCAAGGCAGGTGAGTACTTTTGGCAAGATAGAAAATTCATACCAAATGATTTATTTTGGGGGTGGCACGGTGGTGTAATGGTTAGCACTGTCGCCTCACAGCAAGAAGGTATCGGGTTCGATTCCCGGCCCGGGACCTTTCTGTGTGGAGTTTGCATGTTCTCCTCATGTCTGTGTGGGTTCTCTCTGGTACTCCGGCTTCCTCCCACCATCCAAAAACATGCATGGGGATTAGGTTAATTGGCTAATTTAAATTGACCGTAGGTGTGAATGTGGGTGTGAGTCGTTGTCTGTCTCTATGTGTCCTGTGATGAACTGGAGACTTGTCCAGGGTGTACCCTGCCTTTCACCCTAAGACAGATGGGATAGGCTCCAGCCCCCCCGCGACCTTATGAGGATAAGCAGTAGATAATGGACGGATGGATGATTTATTTTGGAGTCCTAAGACAACCTCTCAAACACATCCTGCATCAGCACTAACAGTGAAATTGTGCATCAAGTATAAAAGCATTTTGGAGTGTGTGAGTGTGTGTTTGTGGCAGCCTGAAAAAAATGACTCCACCATGACTGGATAGTGGATTCAAACACAGCACAGCATTCTGGATCATCACATCTTTGTTCCCCTCTGAAGAAAGACTACAATTTAGTAACCTCATACAAACCTCCATTACACTAATATTTTACTGAACTATTGTATGCCAGGGATTCATGTACTTGTGCAGTATCATCCAGAGGTAGATAAACTAATGGTAAGAGAAGATCATTGACAGATTTTCATGTTTCTGTAGAGATGGGGACACTGGAGCTTTCTCTGTGATAGTCAGATGTTTGTAGGGTGACTTTCAGGAATTTCAGAAACTGCTGATCAAAGAGGAATTTCACTACAAACATCTCTAGGTCTTACAGAGAATGGAGGAAAAAGGAAATATCCAGTCAGCAGCAGTTGTGTGGACAAAAATGCCTCAATTTTTTTTTTTAAAGCTTCTGGACTAAATACAATGAAATGCTTTTAAATCTTCTATTACATGGGGTTATATTGACAAAACAGCCTTAAATAGCCTACAATGAGATAGATGAAACAAAAATAGTTTAAAATGTTTTATTGCATCAGCTTAAATTGTTGAACTTACCATCTACTTTTGCAGAGTTATTTATCAGATGTTACATTACCAGCTCCTATTTGAAATAGTCTACTATACCATGACTCAGGGGTGATTTTCATTCTAAATATTTATTTATTTTTAGGCGAGAAGAGAAATTTGCATTTGTTGCTGTGTTCCAGATGAATTTTCTCTGAAACACTGACACATATATGGAACCACTAGTCACCCAGATTTTTTTGTAAGCATTTGTATTGTTTGAGGAAAGAATTTGGTTAGACTGTACTGGTGATTGGGTTTTGTGTTTCTGTGTTTTAAGGGAAACAATATTACATGTAGCCTAGAAATTTTGAACATTAAGGTCACTGTAAATCAGGATGATGTTATTTACAGTATGTGAATTCATTCAACACTTAATACTTAAGGTGCTATTGAGAACATTTTTATGTGGCTTAATAACATTTTCCACAAATATCACACACCCAAAGATTATTTAGAAGATGCCAAACAAAAGCAATGCAGGAACATAATTGCATGTCACTGAGAGAGACGATCCGTTTCACTCATCCATGGAACAGAGGTCCTCAACGAAGCGCCTTTGCTTGCTAAATCCTGAAGGACCTCGGTGGAAGAGAGATTTCCTCTAAAGTTCACAGACTGAGAACCCAGCTTTACAGCCCAGAGTAGGCAGTGTGATGAAAAGTGATTTACATTTGCCCTGCCCTGCAGTGTTTCAACACTGTGTTTACAAAAGGGGAAAACATCCTGTTAAAATGACTACCCTCGGCTTCTATTATGTATTAAATATGTATTATTATTATTATTATTATAGTATTTATTACGATTATTTATTAATCTCATTCATCTGTTCACAATGTACTGAATAAAAAACACGAACATTTACATTCTGACTTGGTGCGTAGAAATTCCAACATTTGTATACAAATTGAATGCACCATGAGTATTATGCTGGGAAAGTGGGGGAACAGATCAGTGTCACTATGAATCTGAAGGGGACAGAGTGTTGCTCTGTCCATAGTGACATCTGTGTGTTACTTGGATAAGTAACTTTAATCTGATTACTGGTTTGGAAATAGTAACACATTAGATTACTTGTTACTGAATAAAGTTGTCATATTAGTGTAACAAGTTACTAAGTAAGTAAAAACTAAAAAGCCTAAAAGGAACGAGTAATGACCTAGGAAGGTAGTGGAGTAGAAAGTACAATATTTGTCTTTCAAATGTAGTGGAGTGAAAGTCAGAAGTATCTACAAAAACAAATAATCAAGTAAAGTACAGATACTCTTAAAATGTACCTAAGTACAGTACTCAAGTACTCATTCCTGTCCACCACTGGTTATCTTTAATGTAAATGAGCCATTTCATGGAGATATATGTTTTTGATAAATCACCTTTTCGTCTTTGTAATTCAGATCAAATTAATTCATTTCTCAATTCCTTTCCTCAATGCACACAAGCTTTTCCTGTTAGATTCAATGTTAGAAGTAGGTCACATTTATCAGAACAATATGGACAGTGATGCTCGCTCACATGGCTAAAAGGTGAACTGGAGATCAACAGTAAGTATTTGATACAAGACTCATTTAGCAAACCACTTGTGGGTCACAACCCAGTCTTTGGGAATAACTGTCATAGAGGACTATGTTATATGTCATTAATGAACTGATTCTTGGTACAACCTTGTCTCACACCAAGACCTCTGTTGTGAGAAAAACAGCCATGATAGTGCTGCAAATCATCATGGCGACCACAGAAATGGCAGTGTTTGGGAGGGTGCCGCTGTTGAAGGCCTTGTCATGAACATGAGTGATGATGTAGAGAGCTCCAGCGTAGGCCTCCTCACATGCTGGCTGGATCTGCTCCTCTGGCAGCAAGTGGCCAAACTCACCTGAAGGTTTATTAAGCAACACACAATTTCACCAGGTAAAAGCCAGGGCATTAAGGCTGGTGACGAGTGTATAGAGTGCATGGTACTGAGGCCCAGCTCACCTGTGTCCCTCAGCTCAAAGGTATAAGAGAATGGGATGCCGATGAGACGGGCCCAATCACGGCTGGAGCCTGAGTTTGGATCTGAAGGTTGAAGAGGAATTTGTATCCCGTTCATTCACAATGATGCCAGAAGGTGATTTCAAGAGTGACTCGTCAAAGTGAGCACAGATCATACAGTATCATGCGTCTTACAGAGGATTTGTGGAGATGTTCCTACAGTGTAACCCATTCCATGCAGCTTCTTCATCTCTGCTGCTGCTGCCTCACCGACCGACACCTGCACAGTCCACAAGAGCATTCACTCTCTGTCAAAGACCTTATCAGGTTACAGTAGAAACAATGAGAAGTATTAGCTGTGCAGTTTGAGCATGAGCATCATACTGTGACATGTGGTTGGCTGGACATACATTGAGCTGCCAGTGTCTGTTATCTAAAAACACACCCACCAGTTCATTGTAGTTGGGTGCCAATATCTCAGGGTGACCATATGGCAAGAGTATGAGTTGCCCAGCAGAGTGGATGGTGAGGAAACACAGAGTTTGGTTAACCATTCTACCTAGATAAAAACAAATAAACACGTGATTAATATTGAGATAGAAAAGTGCTGCAGTGCCTCAGTAATGATGTCAGTTATAGATGATGAGCCCAGGGACACAGATATATTTTTAATTTCTGGTGTAATAATAATGAGAATGTATTGTTTTCAGTGTAATTTTAATGATAGATAGGTACCAACAAAGTCCATCACAGCTCTAGCCTCTGGCTCTGACCCTGCTGATGTCCCACAGTAGGTGTTTCCACAACTGTCAAACGACACTCCGACCGCTGAGGAGAGAAACAACAGAAATATGTAATAATATGTGGCTGGCACAAGCAGGTTGATGTTTAAAACATGTCTTCCTATATGTCAAAAATAATTGACTTTATAGAGGAGGGGGTCATGGTGGTGTAGTGTTAGCGCTGTTGCCTCACAGCAAGAGGGTCAGGGCAGGTTTGAGTCTGAGCTGGACCCCTCTGAGTGCACTCTGCATGCTGTCTCTGTGGTAGAGTGAGTTCAGTCTTCTTATTAGTAAAGATTTGAAGAGAGGAAGCTGTCATCGAGCGAGCAGCGATAAGGAAACAGTCAGTCCCTCACAAAAAGCTGCCAAATGACCCTCCCTCTCTCTGGCTCACCAGCTTCATCCTCCAGCTCAAAGACATGTAGGCTGTCATCCTCCGTGTGTCCGGTTTGATTAAGTTATCCATGTTTGTCTTTGTCACTTCCTGGTTTTATTTTGAAGTAACCCTGTCTCCCTCTTGTCCTAATTGTTTCCAGCTGGTTCTTATTTCCTCATGTTTAAATAGTTTCATTTCCCCCAATGTGGTGTGAGTTTGTCTTTTTACCGTCCATCCTCATCCTGCCTGTTTGGTAGCTGCCAACAATCATCACTGAGCCAAATCCACAGATAAGTCTTTTCGTTTCTTTGTTAAGAATTAGTGATATAGGTTTGTCTCCCTCTTCAGGTTGACCACTTTTTCTAGTTTGGTGTTTTCTCCCTTTATAGGTTGAGCATTTTTATTTCTACGTTTAGATCCCTATCCTCCCTCTCTAGGTTGAGCGCTTTTATTTATTAGTATCCTCCCTCTTTTGACGAGCGTTTTGTTTTCTAGTTTTTTCCATGTTTTTGTCCTCTCTCCTCGTGTGAACATTTTGATTTATAATTTTAGTTTTTTTTCCCTCTCTTATTAGGTGAGCATCTTTTGTTTTCAGGTCAGATTAGATAGGCTCCACATGGTTCTCAACCTGCCACGGAGAACACAGGCGCCGATCCCCTTCATTGTGTGCTGTTGATGATTCTCTGTTCTGCTTCAATAAAAAATGTCAAATTGAGGAGTACTGTGAACGAGTCGTGCATTGATCCTTCACATAGGTCAGGTTGACTGGTGACTCTGAACTGGTTGTAGGTGTGAATGTCAGTGTGAACAGTCTATCCCTATATGTGATAATTAATGGAGAAAATCAACATCTTAAGGGATGATATCATTACTATTACTCTCTCTGTCTCTGTAATACCCCCAGTCCAGTCTGCTCTGATTGGCTTGTATGTTGCACCTTTGCAAACATATAGGTGTCAATTCTAATGAGTCTGTACCAGACATAGGAAAAGCAGCCTCATCTGAAGGGCTTTTACATGACCAACACAAGTCTAAATAAACCAAATTAATTAAACTAACTAAAGCCACACATAAGAGCTTTGTGTCACCTTGCGCTTGAGGCAAATGAAGGCTAATTACTCATGCTGAGAAAGCATGCAGCAGTCACTCACTTCCCCAGTTGGCATTAAAATTTCTATTGAGATCAACACCATAGCAGCTGCTGCCTGGAGGAGGGTCAGAACGGGACTTTCTCCACAGACGAGTCTACATGGAAACAACCCACAGACACACAGGTCACGTAGTTGGCTAGTTAGATGCATGGTTAATGACACGTGAAGACACAAAGAGAGAGTAAGTGGACGACCCCCGGGTTGGAGAGGAGCAGGTCTGAGTTTCTGATCTGGCTGACTGGAGGTCAGCAGTCTGGGTCCAAAACAGCGATCTCCACTCGGTCTGAACAGAGACTCTGACCAGCACTAGCAACACTGGCAACAGTAGAACAAATCAAGACTAAAACTGAGAACCACTCACGCTGTCATTGGCCCAGGTGAATATGTATCCATCCACATTGATCACAGGAGTCACATAGATGTCAAGGTTCTGCAGCATCTGCTCCATCTTCTTATTGGTTTTATATGTGTGGACAATCTGAGGAAACACTCACCTGTTAAAAGTGTACGTGCTGAACTGAAAATGTGCATTATTGAATTTTTGACTGAGTGTACAAACCTCTTTGACGAACCACTGGCAGAAGGCAGGAGCAATCCACTCCCGGGCATGGATACCACAGTCAACCCATATGACCTTCTTCCTTCTGCCCTCTGGGTTCTCTAGTCCCAACTGGAGACACACAACATGACCCGTTTTGGGTTCAAAAAGGTGAGGGATCCAACACTTTAAAATGTTGTCAAAGCAACTGCAGTACCTTTATAATTACAACTAGAAAAGCACTCAGAGAGCACAGACCTCCACAGACTTACTTAGTAACTCCACAGACCAAGGCGGCAGCAACTTTTTATTTAAATTTACCCCCATCGCCAAGGAGGTTATGTTTTCACAGGGGCTTGTTTGTTGGTTTGTTGGTTTGCAAAATAACTCAAAAAGTTATGGACATTTTTTGACAAAATTGTCAGGGTTGGCCAGAAGTGGCCTAACTTAAAAATTATTAATTTTTGGTGGTGTTGTTGGATCGGATCTGATCGAAAAATTAATCAGTTTTCAGTTAGGCCACTTCTGACCAACCCTGAAAATTTCGTCAAAATACGTCCACAACTTTTTGAGTTATTTTGCAAACCACCAGACAAACCCCGGTGAAAACATAACCTCCTTGGTGGAGGTAATAAAGAACTGAATATAAGTCACATGGATTTGTAGCCTCTATTTTACCATATTATTTGAAATACTTCCCTCCCAAAGTGAAAGAAATGTCACCCTGAAGCACTTCACACAGTGTTCTGTCGTTCTAAATAAACCTTTTCAAAAGGAACTTTAGGAAATGTTGAAAATAATCACAGAGAGAGCTTGCCATTCACTTGTGCTGTCTCAGTCACAAACACTGAGCAAATTATGCACTGAGCAAAATTTATGAGGGAACATCTGGCTTATGAATCTTATTATTATATTATGTAAAGAATTCAGCGGAGCTCCCTCTGCTGTGTGTCTCAGGGGCTGTGTTGAATACCTTCAGCAGTGTGATATTTTGTCCTTCATAAGTGTGTCCGTAGACAGCAGAGGAGATGAGCTCTGGGCTCTCCAGCTCCACATTCTCCATCCACCTGTATATCTGTTTAACAATTCAACCAGTGTGACAGTTAATTCTAGTTTTATTTGGCCAAGGTCCATCTGTAATCTATGAAGATTAAAGTGCAAATCAGAAGGTAATAAACTGGTGTGAGACAAAACAGTGAGTGATTTATTTATAATAAAACATCCTCTCTCTGTGCTGACAGAAGTGCTCTAACTAGACCTTTTCAAACTTGACAGCATAAACCCTTTTTCCTGCTGCAGTGTCTGTTAATGCAGTAGCTGACATGAAGTAAAGCAACAGAATGCAATGAAAAGGTATATAGACTTTGACCTCATCCATGGGGTGGTATTTGGTGTAGTCATAATGCCACGTTGATTCCAAACCCTCCACTAAACTGTGGAATAAAAAAAAATGAACAGGAATATTAATATATATTAAGACCTAATAGCATGAAAAAGCAATGTGACAACAGCACTGACCACTGCACCACTATGGTGCCTTTCTCCATAAAATCACATTTCATGATTATTGTTGACATAGGAAGACATGTTTGAAACATGAACCTGGTCCTGGCCAATACAAACAGCCACAAATGATGACAGGTGTCTCTGTGTCATTTGAATTGGAGGTGGTGAATTTATGTGATTCACAAACTTCACTGCTGAACAAAGCTGAATTTGAACACTGACAGTTATTTTCTTAAAATCGGCTCAAACAGCTCACCTGTTAGAAGCCTCTAAAACACTGAAAATCAACAGGAACCAACCAAGTATCCACGATGTAAGAGATGGTTTCTCCATTTGCTCGTTCTCACTGACTTCACTTCACTCAGCTCTTCACCCTGTTCTCCTGCAGCGTCAACTAACATGGCTGTCAGTAACTGTGGCAATGTTTTTATCAGTCATGAGACCTTGGATCGCACGTCAGCAACAAAAGCATTTCCATTTATTACAATCTGACACAGGAAAAAAACATGAGAGACAACTGTAAATCAGTTGATTTATGAAGTGTTGTTAAAATTATACAGCCCTTTACATCACAAGGCAGCAGACCAACTGCTCGCTCCTTCATATATGTTGCTCGAACGCTTCTGCAGAAACATTTAACTTAAGCAGTTTTGAAGTCCATGATAGTATTCTTCCAGATATGAGCTACAGGTTGCACAGTGAGCCTGTGTTCTGCAGCCATGGAGCTGGGAAGCTATGCCTCTCCTGCTGCATTCTGCACCATGAGGAGCTGCTGAATAAATGTGCCATTCATCCCTGAACTGTCCTGTGTGTGTGTGTGTGTGTGTTTGTTTGTTTCTGTTTGGGCTCACGAGGATAATGTAATTGACAGACCAGGCACAGGGAAAGAGGCACAGACACACAACCAAGCCTGGACATTTCAGGTTGGAAAACATTTTGATTTGTGAGGACTGTAGGGGAAACCTTTGGGACCACGGAGGATATATTTTGATTGGGCTGATGGGCGCCAAGTTTACCATCTGCTGCTGTCACTACTATCTGAAACACAACAGGGAAGAGAGGAATGCTATCTTGCGGTGAGACAAACACCTGACAAACATAATGAAAACCCCAAATCTATGTCACCACTTTACATTTATTTTAATGTACTAGAGCTAAACTCAACCTTGTGAGTTTTGAAATCATAATACCCCGCTTTTTAACCAGTTATTTCTCCTCTTTCTCCTTCCCTCCCTCCAGTATGCGGACCACCAGAGCCTCCAGACAGCCAGTGCAGATAGCCAGTGAGTCCAGCGACAGTGATATAGAAGAGGAAAGTCTTTTTGGGCCATGGTCTTCGAGAAGGTGCACAGTGGATCCATGGGCCAACATAAGCAGACCCTGTGACTCCTCCATCAGGAGAGGGTCGGACAGAGAGTTACAGGCTTTTATCAGCATGAGAGATCAGACAGACAAGGCTACAGAGGTGAGAGAAAGTGTGCTGCTGTTGTTGCATGAGAGGCACAAGAAACACTGTGAGAGAGAATAAACACACAATACTGACATGAGCAGCACCATATCTGGTCACATCCTTTCACTCTAAACAAAAAATAACAGGCAAAAAAACACTGACAATGGCAGTGACAAATACCAATGAGATTACCTTCTCCTTCTTGGTGTGCAACACATACCAGGAAGCAGAATTAGGCAGGCCACCATTTTTTCATTATTTAGACCACATGGTTAGATGCTAAACGCTGTTGAGAATAAATGGGACATCAGGATAAAACCATGATGTTCTCCTCTGTGTCAGTCTGCTTCACTGCTCCATTTGAAACACCATTCTGAACATAATACATGACTTGTATGCTTAAAAAACATTTGTCAGTTTATTTGTTCATCTCTAAGTCAAAAATGACCCAAAATGATATTAACAACATGCTTTTCCTCGTAAATATAAAATTCATAGATGTTTCAAAAGAGTCAGACCAAAGTTGTTGTACGCTCTTGTGATCATCTATGCCTATATAATCCTAAAACTAAAAACACAGTTAATAGTGTTTCGGGGCAGATACTTGGTGTTTACATCTTGACAAACATTTACTGTTTTTCCTCTTGCTTTTAGAAATTCACACACTAGTACCAGGAGGTACCACAGTAATTCAGTCTACATGTTCCCTTATCTGCTCTACTGCAGCTCTCTAATGCAATTATTCAATAAAGGACAAGTCAAAGAGACCTTTGATGCTCTTGCATGTTGATCGAAATGCACTTAACCTAGAGTCCAAAATAAGTTAATATTTAAAATATCTACTGCTACCTTACTAACTAACTTTATTTTATATTTATACTGTGTGTGTGTGTGTGTGTGTGTGTGTGTGTATAAGTAAGGGGTAAGATAATGGTATCCTCAGGCTATAAAATACCTTCTAACTCTGCTTCTTACCTCGTCCTCTTACCGCCACTCTGAGCCTTTTTCCTCAGACTGTGAGGGTCTCAGTGAATGTGACTGCCATCTCTGAGCAGTTTGGTCAGCATGTGACCTTCAGTCTTGGTGTTGAGAATAACAAGCTGCAGGACACAGTGGGCACATTGTGTTAATAAAGAAATTCCTTAATGGAGATGAAGGCCAACAGCCTGGCTGGCCATTCAAGGAGAATATTCCTCACAATTCCAGTCATGACTGTTGCAGTTCACATGATTTTTCCTCTTCAGTGAGGAAATCTGATTCAAATATTACTAAGTGTGTAGAGTGATTTCACAGCAACATTTTGAGATGTCATAGTAAGAAAAAAACAGGTGCTACTATTAACATGCTGGATCTGCTCTGTTTGCCATCATCAGTAGACTAAGTAAAAAAATGGAGAGTGTTGTTAGTAGTTAAGGCAGTGACATTTGTCTGCCTCTTGCTGAAGCTCATCCTGTGACAACAAACTTTCCACAAAAGTTAAAAGGCCTATTGCATGCTTACAGGAATGGGAGAAGCTGAATTATGACATACACACTTTACGCTACGCCAGACGAGAAGTTAGGTCTCGATGGAAGAAAATCCTGCTGCAGCTAGGTGAGAAGCTCTGCTGTCACCCTGTCCTGTTTTTCTACTCTGCTCTAAGGTGATGTTGTTCGTATGTGAGGTGCCCTTTGTCTCTCTGCAGGTTATCAGTGTGAGGTGGATGCCTTGCTGTGTGTGAACAGACAGAACCGGTTCAGTCGAGATCAGGATCACCTGAACAAAGCCACAGAGCTGCTGAAGCAGCTGCTGGACCACACGTCTCTGTTTCCTCCAGAAACTGAGCACCAGAACAAATACCTCTGTGTCATGGTACGCACATACATGTTTTTTCTTTCTCTTTACTCCTGTTTCATTCTTATCATGCTCCTCATCCACCTCCGTCTTTCTCTCAGGACCGCCTGGTGTCTCTGGACAGTGCTGAGGACTTTGTCAGACTGGCTAAAGAAAAATATCCTAAAATAGTCACCTGAAAAACAACAGAAGACATAAGGTTTAAAATGTTGAAACACTGTACAGGTAAATCATTTAAACTCTATTTGCCATAATGTTGTTCTAAAGGTAAATTCAAACATGTTCTCTATGAATTTAATTAATTTTGTCCCACTATGTGTTGTTTGTTTGACCATATCATTCATGCTGCATTCCTGTTGCTCAGCTTGGGAGCCCTTTGACCACCAATATTTTAGGAGGTGATACTTTATTGTTTATTGTTTATTGTGCTTGTTTTAGCTGTTTTTTAAAGTAAGGTATATTGAAAAGAGTCAATAAATCCTCTGCAGGTTCAAAGTTGCATTTGCTCTCTATGTTGACTCACTTCATTTCAAATTAATTCCTTTGCTGTTGACTGACTGTACTGATGATAACAAGCTGTGGATTTACATTTGATACTGGGTTTGCCTCAGACTACCACTGTGTTCGCCACTTTATCCAAAAGGTGGCAGCATATACCATAATCATGCTGCACAGGGTTCAAGTAGAGAAAAAAAAAAGAATGACATGTATAACAGATGGAGTAAAGATTTATTTAAATTTTTCAAAAATAAAAAAAAATACTTTGCATTAACTGTTAAATAATTAAATAATTACATGAAATGATGAGTATTAAGTAACACCTAAAAAGAAGAATTTGAGAATACAGAGGATCATCTGGGATTCAAAACTATTTATCAATAACGATCAAGAGTTAACATACTGCGTTCAAAGAGTGTGTGACCGTCCACATGCTGTTGGATGCAGGATTACATTCATGCTTGTGTGCACACTTGCACACAGAAAGGGAAAGGTTGATCTGACCCAGATATTGCTCACTCCACAGCCCCTTGGCCAAGTTTGGGAAACAGATGTGGAGCTAAAAAAAAAAAAGGGGGGGACTATGGGAGGCAAACCAGTGGTCTGGCAGCACTGAAAGGCATTGTGCTGCTTGCACCTTTTTCTCATTAGACCACTGCATGTGTGCATGCGTTTAAGCATTTCAGATTGAATAATGCTGACATCATCTTTCAGACTTTCTGAATTTCAGTGAGAGTCTGATATCCTACCAAATTTCCAAAACAGAGTAAGCGAGACAGTTCAGTGGTCTAATGTTCTTGTGTTAACTGGACTGAAATACAACAGATGAAAGAACAGAAGGATTATGAGGCTGGTAGAGGACTACAGTTTGACTGTCACATTCTGGTGTGTGTCCACCAATGTGTGTTTAAAGGAGAAAGGTCATCTTCGGAAAAAGTGTGTGTGTGTGTGTGTGTGTGTGTGTGTGTGTGTGTGTGTGTATGCGTGCGTGTGTGTGTGTGCGTGTGTGTGAGACATACCTCTAAAACAGTAAGTGGTCAGGGCGTATATATGGTCACGCACACTAATGGAGATGACAGTCATTCAGACTGTGGCTCCTGCTGATGGTCATAACTTTAATGAGAGTCTCAGTGGGGCGGTGTCCACACACACCCGCACACACACACACACACACACACAGTGCAGGTGGTGAATGATGGTTTTCTCGTCATAGCTTTGGGTACTCACAGTGACGCTACAGGGGTTGGACAATGAAACTGAAACACTGGCCAACTTAGTTTCATGGCTAAGCCTGACAGCCAAACTTCATTGATTGCACATTGCACCAGTAAGAGCAGAGTGTGAAGGTTCAATTAGCAGAGTAATAGCACAGTCTTGCTTAAAATATTGCAATGCACACAACATTATGGGTGACATACCAGAGTTCAAAAGAGGACAAATTATTGGTGCACGTCTTGTTGGCGCATCTGTGACCAAGACAGCAAGTCTTTGTGATGTGTCAACAGCCACTTTATCCAGGGTAATGTCAGCATACCACCAAGAAGGACCAACCACATCCACCAAACACAGATTTCAACTCATCCTCTTGGAGACTAAACATGGACTAAGCAGTAATCTTTAGCACTTCCATTAGCACTTCTTAAGCCGACACAAACAGGAGCCCATGCAGTCTCAAAAGGCTTTGCACTCTTGTTTCAGTCCACCTCTGGATGATGCTAAAAATAATATATACTATATTGCCAAAAGTATTCGCTCACCCACCCAAATAATCAGAATCAGGTGTTCCAATCACTTCCATGGCCACAGGTGTATAAAATCAAGCACCTAGGCATGCAGACTGCTTTTACAAACATTTGTGAAAGAATGGGTCGCTGTCAGGAGCTCAGTGAATTCCAGCGTGGAACTGTGATAGGATGCCACCTGTGCAACAAATCCAGTCGTGAAATTTCCTCACTCCTAAATATTCCACAGTCAACTGTCAGCTGTATTATAAGAACATGGAAGTGTTTGGGAACGACAGCAACTCAGCCATGAAGTGGTAGACCACGTAAACTGATGGAGCGGAGTCAGCGGATGGTGAGACACATAGTGAGAAGATGTCAACAACTTTCTGCAGAGTCAATCACTACAGACCTCCAAACTTCATGTGGCCTTCAGATTATCTCAAGAACAGTGCACAGAGAGCTTCATGGAATGGGTTTCCATGGCCAAGCAGCTGCATCCAAGCCATACATCACAAAGTGCAATGCAAAGCATCGGATGCAGTGGTGTAAAGCACGCCACCACTGGACTCTAGAGCAGTGGAGACGTGTTCTCTGGAGTGATGAATCACACTTCTCCATCTGGCAATCTGATGGACGAGTCTGGGTTTGGCGGTTGCCAGGAGAACGATACTTGTCGGACTGCATTGTGCCAAGTGTAAAGTTTGGTGGAGGGGGGATTATGGTGTGGGGTTGTTTTTCAGGAGCTGGGCTTGGCCCCTTAGTTCCAGTGAAAGGAACTCTGAATGCTTCAGCATACCAAGACATTTTGGACAATTCCATGCTCCCAACTTTGTGGGAACAGTTTGGAGCTGGCCCCTTCCTCTTCCAACATGACTGTGCACCAGTGCACAAAGCAAGGTCCATAAAGACATGGATGACAGAGTCTGGTGTGGATGAACTTGACTGGCCTGCACAGAGTCCTGACCTCCACCCGATAGAACACCTTTGGGATGAATTAGAGCAGAGACTGAGAGCCAGGCCTTCTCGTCCAACATCAGTGTGTGACCTCACAAATACTCTTCTGGAAGAATGTTCAAAAATTCACATAAACACACTCCTAAACCTTGTGGACAGCCTTCCCAGAAGAGTTGAAGCTGTTATAGCAGCAAAGGGTGGACTGACGTCATATTGAACCCTATGGATTAGGAATGGGATGTCACTTAAGTTCATATGCGAGTCAAGGCAGGTGAACGAATACTTTTGGCAATATAGTGTATGTGCAATATATAAATCTAAACATGGCTTTATAGACTCCGTTTGTTCACCTTTCATTTTAATTTGCCAGGTAAAATAAATGCACCATTTAACCCCTCTCAGAGCCTCCGCTGCTTATCTCACAGAGCAATTTATGATAAGACAGTGTTGACAGCAGTGTTACACCCATACGCACAAACAGTAACAGACATGTATGTGCATGCACACACACACTCACTCAGTAATTTGTTACGGATGTTTAGAGAACCAGGCAAATAAACCAGGCCGTGGTTTGCTGACCTCTGTGACTCCTGACAGAAGGTCAGAGGTCAAGAGTCTGTTCAGGAAAGACATCGTTATTATGCTGCTTTCAAGTCAAATCCTCCCCACAGCAAGTTTAATATAGTCTGTCACAAGAAACAGATTTAGATGTTAAGGTATAGTCTACAACAAAATTAAATTACTCTGAGACAGTAATGTCTTTGTAATGACTGTTAGTTCTAATTTATGATTCCACATTATTTTTACTGTTTCACTGACACCACTGTCATGTTGTTTTCAACATCACTTTCGTGCTTCTTAGTTCAAGCAGAAAATAATGCAGAACACACACATTCTCTCTCTCTCACACACACACGCACACTCACACAAACACACACACACACACACACACACACACACACACACACACACACACACACACACACACACACAAACACACACACACGCACACACCACAGATTGGTTGAGCAAGCCTTTGGGCAGAGCAGGGTGTGCTCCACGCATGTCTGTGGTCATCAGCGGTGGCTCAGTGATTACACTGATGCTATTGAAATATCCTGATTTATTTCTCTTCAAACAGAACATGATTAAAGAAGATAAATAGGAGACTCCTGAATTTAACAGCTGAATATAAGAGCACTGGGTAGGTCCTGGTTTGAACCAATATAGAGCATTAACATGGCAGTAAAGCAACTGTGTGTATATGTGGTATACAGTATATGTGTGTTACAGCATTGATGTGGTTGTGGATTTTTGGTGAGGCCATGCATCGCCCTCAGCCTGTGAAAAAACTCACTTCCACAAAATCCATCAGAAAAGTGAGTACATGCTGGTGTTTTTATTTTGTTGATATGACATCAAACCTAGTATTAATCAGTCATAGTAGAGGACACTATTGCTGTGACTACACACTAAAGCTGACCAAAGGGAATTATTTATGAAACAATGATTTTTACCATTATTATATTCTTCTGTATAAAAGAAAAGGCAAAAAGGAATAAGGATGGAGAGAAAGGGGCGTGATGGAGAAACATCCTTTGTTGAGTGTTAATGTCAGTAAATGGTGGCGGTGGCAAAGAAAAAAAAGTCAGGCGATGAAATAAACGGGGTGAAGAAAACTAGAGGAAGCTGAAAAACCACAGTGGAGCTAATAAGTACAGATTCTTTTTGTCATCCTCATCTCCCCTCGGTTCTCTTTCCAGAACGAAGCCAGACGGTGATTCACCACCCCGTATGCTCACCTGGCTGGTTTTCTGTCAACACTCATCTGATGCTCGCTCAAACAACCTGACCTGCAGCCATGAGCACGACGCAGCAGCCCCACACTCAAACCCACTCATGTTCCTTTGACATGAATCAGAGGCTGGAGCAGCAGCGTATAGACTGTACCCATGCTGACAATAGAGGAGAAGAGCCTCTTCTTGTTATAACAGACATCCTGACAGTGGATGATGTCATGTAATGATGGTGCACATGGAAGAGTGGATCAGCTTTTAATATACCAAGACAAAGAAGCACAGACATGAACACACAGGTATACCCACTGTATAGCATACACATATGGTTTTCATACCTTAAAATAGTCAATCCAGTCCAATGTGTGTGTGTGTGTGTGTGTGTGTGTGTGTTTAATACCACATAGGAATGTGTGTCCCACAGCTGGGAGGTCAATCCTAGAAGGCAGAGAGAGTCGAAGCAGATCTGGAAAACTAATTCCATGATTCTATCTACTGTACCACAGGGTTGGTCAGAACAGTGACTTCATTCTCTATGTTTGTCTCTTTAGCTGTGTTTCCATCAACTTTCTTTCTAATTATGATGTATTGAATTAGAAAAGTTGAATGAAGCCAAATGAAGGAGTACAGTGAAATACAAACAAGACATTCTGGGTTCACTGTAAAAAAAAGATTCTCCATTTAATATGAGTAGATTCAAATACAAAACAGTATAGAATTAATCACAACCTAAACAAAAATATTGAGTTGATTTGAAAAAGTGTGTAAATAGAACTAATGAAAATGAGTTTAATTCTATGTATCAATGATACATAATTGTACTGTATAATAATCATCACCATTAATCTGCACATTTATTTGAATTTGATCAATGCACTGAATTTAATCTATATATTCTTCCTTTTTAGAAATAACTACCCTGTGGCCCAGAAAGTACAGAAATTAACATGTACTCTAACATGAATTTTATTCAACAACTCCACTTGGTGTTTTAAACACATTGTTGCACATAAGTGTACACTTCAACCACAGTCTCATTTCAAGCCAGAAGTAAGCATCAACAATAATTTATAATTAAAAACAGCTGAAGTCAAGAAACGTAATGGCCACTTCACCGATGGTGGAACTATAAAAGAGCAAAACATGACAATGAATTCCATAAACTGCCATGGTCAATACAGGCGCATTAAAACACAAAGTAATATCTGCATTTATAAAGGTGAATCAGCTAAATTAACAAACTAACTGCAAATAATATGGGGGCAGGGGCATGATGAGAATTGTGGGTGTAATTTAAAAAAGGCCCACATACACACACACACACACACACACACACACACACACACACACACGCACACACACACACACTTCCTTCTGTTTTGGCCCACAGACTTATTCTCATGATGGCTTTTACATTACGCCAAACTGACTTTCCAGATGTTTTGCTGTTAGCAGTGAATTTATGTAGCCTAACCCAGACTGAGACAAGCTAAAAACTCATATTACTACACAACGGGTTGGGGCTTTCAGTATTTTCATTTCATCTAGGCTACAAACTGTTTACTGGGTGAAGTCATAGTCTCAACTTGATTTAGATGAATATCTTTGGTGAACCTCATGCTCACATGCGGACATCATGGATGATTTGTCAATCATGACGTCTGGTCAAAGGTCCAATCATCCTCTCTACCCATCCATCATCTCTTTTATGCTTTTCAGCATGCTAGAGCTCGACATAGTGTTGAGGACATTTTTTTTCTCCAAAGCACAATGCATTTTTTTCTTTCTTCCATTTACGGAGTCTCTCCAAAGTAATTTTCATGTGTTTTATGTGAATGGAGACTGGGCCGTTATGTATGGAACTCTATTATAATACACAATAAACTGTTCAAAATGTTTCAAACAAGGTATATGGTTGTTGTCAGACAGAAAATTCCAAAGCAGAAAACAAGTAAAACCAGTGTAGTAGTAGAGTCAGTGAGCTAGACTCAGCCACAGTGCTATACACTCCTAATATCTGATGTATGCTACAGAGGGGATTTCTAAATCTCTCTGTGTGTACAGGCAGGGGGGACGTTGGGATATGTGTCTGCCTGACTCTGCAATCTCCTCTTTCTGTGACTCACCCAGCAGAAATCCACTGTGGAAGCTACAAACACAGAGAGACATGACAAACACTGGGCTTCCACCAACATGACTTCACTGAAAAACAGCTGTCGTTCATTCACTAAGGTCAACTGAGGGAGAAAGCCTTGCATGTCTGACTCCCTGCTGGTCCCCTTATCTGACTCTCCCTATAGTCATGTCTATCCGCTCCACTTACAGTCCTACTCCCTTTTTCTGTCTATCTGACAAATAAGAACCCCCGTGAAGTCAGATCTCCACCTCAGAAAATCAGGTTAATCTCACCAACCAGACACAGACTTCATGCTATCTGCTACTGATGTAAACAGTAGCTATATGCTTTGTTGTACATCTGTAAGGCTGGAAGAGCTGAGAGAACCTTTGAGGTTACACTGATCTGAGCTCAAAGTTCTGACTTCCAGTAAAAACACCATAAGACAAACTCTAACTCCCCACAGTCCTAAAGAGTAACTAAAATTACTTAAAGGGATAGTCCAGCATCTTAGAGAGTGAGCAAGAGAGCAAGTAAAAGTTGAAAGTGGCACCTCCTTTAAGCTCCTCCCCCTCCCATCAGTGCTCCATCCAAAGCCACGCCCCCTCAAACACTGAACATCTGACAGTAGGATTCAACAGGGAGAGGAGAGCTGCTACATCACCACAGTTATAAAACGTCCCACTCAAAGCCAATAAATCAACATCATTTTGTCACCTTCTTAACAGAGACACTGACGACTTGCACATATGTTCAAAATGTCATATCCTATAACCTCTTCAATACAAGCGGCACTGACAAGCAGTTTACAAGCACAGATAAACTAGCATGATAAGTTAGCACTGGGCTAACGGAACAGACACGGAGTGCGTAAAGCTCAAATTTTCTGACCTCCACTCCACATTGTTGTCACACAAAACACTGCTCGGCATCTATTTTTCACATCAACCCACTTTAAATGTGACATTGATCTTCTGATTCACAGAAATTTCACAGGAAACGACAACAAGGAAGAGTGCTCCACTATGGAAGCTTTGAGTGGACATCCAGATTCTGCTCCACTCAGTCTGCTGGAGTCTGTGAGCACCTTTATAATGCAGACACTGGAGACTTTATCCAGAGTTTTGTCTTTCAGTCTTTTCTGTCTCCCTCTTTCTTCTCTTTGTCTGTTTAACAGGGTGAGTCGTCAGAAGTAACACTGGAGGTGATATCTTTAGCTGCATTTTCTCTGTCATTGATCCCTACAGAACAGATTCTCCTGCTAACTCTGTATTTCTGCAGAGGAGAGTGCTGGATATTTCCAGAAACAGTGGAGAGGAGGGAGGGACGTGAGCAGGACGAGACATGATTGGTTCTCTCATCTCGCTCCCAGTGTCAGTGATTGGTCAGAGTTTTTACACTCCTGTAGCTTCCACAGAGGTCTGATTCTTTTCTGAACACATCATGTACTGACTGCTCTCAGAGTGGAAGGACCATTTCATCCAGTAGAACAAAAAGAGTTTCTGAACAGAATCAAGGATTCCAGCTTTAACAGTAATGCATTACTTTTGGTGTAAGTAATCAACATAGTAATTGAGTTACTTTTTGAATGAAGTAACTAGTAACTGTAACTAGTTTTCAGTAACTAGCACAACACTGGTCACATCAAGCATGAATACAAATTATTGCGAATGTTGGTCTGAGTCTCTGGATGTGTCTATCAACACATTCATAATGTCACCTTTATAAAGTCATGTCTGTGTTTGTATTTACAGCCTCTTACGCCAAGTTCACACTCCACAATTTTAAAAATCACCAGATCCTTGTACTCTTCACACAACACAACTTGCTGTTTTGTAGCTGCCATAGTGGTTTTCACAAGATATTTCACTTCAAGGAATCCCAAAAGTCAATATACTAAAAATATCAAACTAAGTTATGGATGCAACTCAATGGCCATCAAGCCAATACGTCAACTGCACCAACCATTCTCTCTTTTGTTTGTGTGTGTGTATGTGTGTGTATGTGCATTCTCCTTTGCATGCATTTCAGTTGGCTCTGGCTAAAACACTGCTCCTCCCTTCCCTCTGGGAAACACACACACACACACACACACACGCCCACACACACACACACACACACGCCCACACACACACACACACACACACACACACACACACACACACACACAGAGGTGGACCCATCAAAAAGCAGCCTTTCTCAGTGTGGTATGGGTAAATGACAGAGCGTGAGTGCAGCAGTGGTTAAGCAGAGGAGCAGAGGGCAAAGAGGAAAGTAGAGTCAGCTGCTTCAACATGAAGGCAGAGAGGGAGTGATATTAAAACCACACCTACTGCAGGAGTATAAGTGATGAATAGATGCAGAAAAGGGGCTCTTGTGCACTTAGATGTATCTAAAAAAAGCCAGAGAGAAGCCATGCCGCTATCATGTGAGAACCCCATGACTACCAATTTTACTGGTCCAAATCTATTTCTTTTTCCATAAGCTGATAATTAATGTTATCTGTTTTGTGGAGGCTGATAGTTTGATATTTTCTAGGAACTGTTTTATTTGTTTTTATTGAGAAATCGCAAAACCCCTCCAACAGGAGAAGTGAATTAATTTAAGACCAATTCTGGGACTTGGATGGATGAAATCAATCAGCTGTGAACAAATCATTTTTGTTCTTACTTCTTTTTTATTTCATCACAGTCTGGACACACTCTCTTCTCTCTCTGTATCTAGCTCCCTCTTCTTCTCTCCACTCTGTGTGAACTCAAATCAGTGTTGATACAAGACTTACGTATATGAAACCCCCCTGTAATGACCCACAGAGGGATCGCAGTGTTTAAGACAACACAGCCATGGAGTCTTTGGTTTGTTATTTCTGGCTATGATTCATTAAGCCTTTAGCATCTTAAATGACCCATGACTGGCTCTAGGTCTCTCAAAAGGACCTCACATTCTCACTGACATCATGCTGGACTGAAACTGAGAGGAGACACAGTACATGTGCATGTAAGTAAGATTGAAATACAAAAATCTCACTGAGATTTAAAAGGTAGTTCAAACTTGACAGATGCTATATAATTTTTCATATCTTCTCTAACTTGCTGTATGATCAAAGTTGGTCAACCTCAGACCATGATCATTCATGTCACAGCAGCCCTGAGGCAGGTTTGCCTTTGTACGTTCAGAAAGAAATAGTTTTTTACTTTGCCCATGGGTCTTTCTTTTTCTTTCTTAAGACAATGTTAAACTGCTCAAAAGTGAAATAAAAATCTTAGTATCACACACTGGAAAACAGCATTCTTGAACACAAGGCGAGTTGGCAGGCCTTACTTGGCTGACTCCTTATCTTTGTGTAAAAGACTGATACAGAGGAGGAGGAGGAGGAGGGAGAGATGGGGGCACGGCAGAAGATGAAATTAGAGAAGAGATGAAGGAGAGGAGGTGAGAGCAGAGGTGACTGAGGATAAGATAGGTGTATGAAAAAGAAAGACGCAGAGGAGGAGGAGGTGAGGGATGTGAAAGACGAGTAGTGGGGGAGGAGGAAGAGAAGGAAAGAGACTGCGATATACAGATTGTGAGTCGAGGACTAGTCTGGCAAACTTCCTGTACTGTAACAAGAGGAGAAAGCCAAGCTCCATCTCATGCTCCCTTTGCTTCTCTCTCCCTCTGCTCTCAGAGGGAGAGAGAAGCTCTCCTCTTGCCCAGTAATCATCTCATTGCTCTTTTGCATGTGCGTCATCCGTAAATGAAATCTCGTGAGGGCTGCATGATGATTTTAGGTCAGTTGTGTAATTATGCTCATTAGGGGCGGTTACACTTGTATCTACAGTACAGTCCGTGCATGAGCCTACATATGCTGGGGGTAAAAGAAACTGAAAACTTCAAGAGTTTATCCTTTCACCCAACAACAAACAGCATGTAGCACTAAACAGTCCTTATAATGTGGATCACAGAATGGTCCACAGGTCATATTAAATGAATCCTGTTGTCATATTCCATCCATATGAGATCCCTGCAGCTCTCCTTGGATGTGTGTGCTGTCTCCATGTATTTAAGAATAATCTAATAATCTTTATTGTGATGTATCCATTAATATTGTTGTTTTCCTGACTGATAAAAGTGGCTGTCACTTTCAGATTAGGTCTAAACTAGCATAAAGACTGGGTTGAGGAAATGGTTTGGTCTTTTGTTTGTTTACACAGGAGAGGATGAAGCCACAGAAGACCAAAAGGAGGAGACAAGTAGACTTTAAGGAAGAAGATAAAACGTGACAAATTAAGGCAGCATCTGTTTCCTTTGATGGAAGGAAACTCTTATATCAGCGTTCTGCCTGGCAACCCCAGAAGAAGTCTAATTAAGGCTTTATCTCACTGGCCAATGGCCAACTAGTGAAGTGATGGTGCTCACACACACTTTCTGTAAGTCTGTTATGATCAGGTCCGATCCTGCTGTTATCATGATGACATACAGATAGAGACATCTTGTACATGCTGACTGCTGAGTGATTACAGGTTTCAGCTGGAGGGTGAATAAAACCATGGCGGCTTTCAGACAATAATTACAGACAAGAGGAGGAAGAGACAATGGATTGAAAAATGGGCGTGGGCCGTGATTGAAAGAAGCAAAGGACCGAAAATAAATAGAAGAAGTGTGAGGGAACTTCACAGAGCAAAGAACAAGAGGGTGAAGACGAAGGACATTTACAGAAGAACACAGGGGAGAAAAACAGATGCTTCAGAGGGTAGACAGAAAAAGAAAAAGACTAACTCCTCTGCCAGACAACTCGCACACATTTCCAGTACCTCATGACTGAAAAGTCGCTACAATCCTCCTGTGAGGATGATTGTAAATGTGTGGAGAGTTGTGCTTGCTAGTGGTGGCAGATCCCATCAAATGTGAGCAGGGCAGCAAAACTGGGCAAGTTGAAACACATATCAGGTGTATCAGATACCAGATGTGCACCTCAGCTGGATCTAGACACAATCTAGACAGGCCAACACTATAAAACACTATAAGTATAGGTTACAACTTCAATCACAAACAAACAGTGTCTAAAATGTCAAAGCCCCTCCACCTTCTCCATCCCAGTGCTTATGCTATTTTTATATTATACTACATAGGATTGTCTTGCTCTGATTTTACAAGATGCTTTAGATAATTTAAATACAAAAGTTCAAAGAAAATTTAAGCAATAATAATAATAAAATTAAAATATCTTTCCAAAAAAAGTGTGTCCTTCCTGTAAGTTGTAATACATTGTTGCTTAGGTGTTGTGTTTTAGTTTAACTGCACTATGCAACGTAAGCTGTCATGAGACGTGGAGTTGGGCAACATGGCCACACTGATGGTTCTGAAGTAAAGTTCTGAGGTCAGAAAGACATTTCTCCAGTTTGGGTATTGGAAAATACCCATGTGTTCATACTGAATGATGATTGTGATATTGTATGATAAATGAATGGGGTGGTAGGAGCTGAATCCATAGGGATTTAACTGGGAAACTAGAAGGTTGCTGGTTCAAGTCTCCACAGGGATCAAGTATAGTGTGTGGACTGGTAGCTAGATAAATGCCTGCTCACCTCCTGGACACTGCTGAGGTTTAGTTTATTGTATTTGTCCATAGTAGGAATGGTGAGATTCAATGATTAATATCTGTGGTCCAATACAAACATCTGTGATCCAACTGCATCAGTAAATTCGGGGTGCATTGGATGCAATTTAGGAGTGGATATGTGTTGCATCGATTCTAGCCTGTCTGCATCAGTAAATTCCATGATTAAACTGATTATATCATGTTCTATTCCCTGCCCTATGGTGTTACCGAGGAAACCTGAAACAGCTTTTCCACATGCGTGGTACGGTACGGCATGGTTCTACACGGTTGTGGCATTTTTCCACTAGTACTTGGTACCTGGTAGTAGGTACTTTTTTTGTACCTTCTCAGCCCTTTGTTCCAAGCGAGCTGAAGCGATACTGAAACGTGACGTCAGCCGACTGCCTTCCACTGATTGGCCAACGAGTGTCGTCATTGTAAGCGTCATTGGATGTGTGACCTCTGACTAGACTGGAAAAGCCAAACACAACTTGAGCCCGCCATTTTTAAAACCGGCAACTGCTTCGCTATTGTTACACGAGAAAATGGCATCGCAGAAAACAACGCCATGGTCGGTCGAGGACAAAAAGCCACAGAGTGCGCAACAAATACATGATCGCTTCGGTGTCCTCCATTGATTGTGGTAGTAGTGTTGTTGTACTTCTTCTTGCCGGTTTTCTCTGTCACATGTAAATGATGTCATGGCAGTTTCACATTGCCGTATGACGACCCCACCCACACCGAGGAGGTACTATGAGGTACTCAGTTGTAATGGAAAAGCACCAAAACTGGGCTGTACCGTGCCGTACGGTGCCGTGCCGTTACTCTGTAGTGTAAAAACGCCAACAGACGTAGACGAAGACCTGAATACACCATCCATAAACATATACCTATGACACTGTCTCTTCCTTGTGCATGATCGAAAGCTAGTATATATGTACGTATTAGGGATGGCATAAACGCTTGCGATGCAACTGCATGGGTAAATTCAGGGTGCATTGGATGTAATTTAGGAGTGAATTTGTGGTGCATCGCTTCCAGTCTGTCTGCATCAGTAAATCCCATCGTTAAATTGATTATATCATGTTCTATTCGCTGTCCTATGGTATTTCCTGAATCATAGAAGTAGGCAACCTGAATTATAGATGTAAGTGTTAATGCACTGTCCATAGACATACAACGTATGTATATACAGTACGTATATAGTATACTGTATGTCTATGTCACTGTCGCTTCCTCATGCACAGAAGAAGCTGGTATGTATGTGTGTTCCAGCTGAACACGAATGTCAGAATTTCAGAATACAAACCTACATGAGGTCAGATCTCTGATTAATCTCTGATCCAAGTCGGGAAGTCTGATTAATCTCACCAACCAGACATAGAATTCATGCTACTGATGTAAACAGCAGCTACATGTTTTGTTGTACGTCTGTAAGGCTGGAAGAGCTGGGAGCACTGAACTTTGAGGTTATGTTATTAGAGCTCCAAGTTCCGACTTCAAGTGAACACATCAGAGAGGCTGGAGTATACTTCTCCGACTGCATACATTATCCGACTCCGTAGCTACGGAGACCCCCCTCAAGCCCTCGCAGTTCTCCGCCGTGATTTGTGTTGTGCAGCCCTGCCGTGAAATGCACCCCCTCGCATTTTGCCTTAAGGCCAATTTATAGTACTCCGTAAAGTGCTGTATGTAGAAACGGAGAGCCCTCTGCGTCACCGGAGAGCCTGACGGAGAGCTTCTCCGTCCTCTCCAGGTGCAGGAAATATTTCTTAACTGTCCTTCAATCTGTCAAGGGAAGACGGAGATGACAAGGGCTGTGATTGGTCCTCTAGTTGGACCCCTACCATGAAACAGCCTCTCTCCCTACACAGAAACAGACAGACAGGTCATCTCTACAGCAGCGCAGACAGGACAGGAACTAAAGTATTGATTAGCCTTGAGAAACGCAAGTCAAATACAAGTCAATTTCAACTTGCTCAAAAAAAATCCATTTAATTCATTAAGTAATTATGGCTGGGGTATATTTCCACAGAACATACTGAAAGGTGTTGGTCTGCGTTCGCTATTATCTGGTTTTATGTTGAGAAGAACAGATCTGTTATTTTCTCTCTTTAGAGGAGCTTTTAAGACTGAAAGCAACCAATGTCCTTCTCTTCTATTTTCCTCACAAATAATTAAATCATTAAATAGTGTTTCCCCTGCTTTTGTCTGTGACATTAAGGCAAAACGCGAGGGGGTGCATTTCACAGCAGGGCTGCACAACACATACCATGACGGAGAACTGCAAGGGCTCGAGGGGTCTCCGTAGATGTATAACGTAGAGAAATATATTCCAGCCTTTTACACAGTCGGAGAAGTACATTCCAGCCTTTAATATCACAGAAAAAAGCAGGCAAAGTATTGTTTTATGATCAGTCTTTAAAACTCCTCTAAGGAGAGAAAATAACATATCTTCTTCTAGGATAATAGCGAATGCAAACCAACACCTTTCAGTAAGCTCTGTGGAAATATACCCCAGCCATAATTACTAAATGAATTAAATGGATTTTTTTGAGCAAGGTGAATGTATTTCACTTGCGTTTCACAAGGCTAAAAGACACTTTCTGCGGAGGCGACTCAGTCTCAGTCTCCGTCTTCCATTGACGGTTTGACAGACAGTTAAAAAAAATTCCTGCACCCGGAGAGGATGGAGAAGCTCTCCGTCAGGCTCTCCGGTGACGCAGAGAGCTCTTCGTCTCTACGTACAGCACTTTATGGAGTACTATAAATTGTCCTTTAGGCAAACTCTAACTCCCCAGGGTCCTAAAGAGGAACTGGTAGTAGCCTGTTCCTGTTGATCATCATCAGATAATTGTCCAGTGTGTCTACCATGATACAGCCTAAATTGATGATGACCATGATTAAAGCCCAACTACACAAAATAACTTGGTCATATTATTTGCATCATGCACATAAAGAAAAGCGAAACGGTTCTACACGTTTTGTATAATCATAGAGATAGAGAGCATAGGAGTAATGAGTAATTAATTTGAATGATCTGTCTGTACATACTGAATTATGTCTTTTTTAAAATAAAATTTCATGGTTTGCTCCATAAAAACCAACCGAATATTAAATCCTTCCCTCAGGTTTATTCAGAGGGTAAAGCAGAACCAGATGAGGGCTAATAAACTCTCTGTATTGAACTTGATCACATCATGTCAAACCGAATCTCTCTGAAATTAAGTCATATAGTTATCAAATCATTTTTGAATCACAACATATCATGAACAGAAGCGAAATGCATCGTATCGACAGGGGGGTTCAGTGCATCGTTAATGGCAGCATATGGAGATGCCTCAGTGGTGGAGATATACATCCTTAGTCCATGGACAAGGTGGACTTTTCCATGGAGTAGGTTTCCAAAAACATCAAAACAAAGCCATAAAAGCAGACATGTGGTTGTTAACATTGTTCATATAATTTAAAACAACATTGCATTTCCCTCCCTTGAGGTTCCCTCCATCAAGAAAGGAAGGAACCCTCAGGCTGCTCCCTGGGCGCTCTGCACACTGCTCCTAATACTAGGATGCAGAACCGGCCCGATGCATCAGCAAACTCAGCACCTGCTTAGGGCCCCCTGGCCTCTAGGGGGCCCTCAAGAGTGCCGAAAAAGGGGAGCATAAGGAGATGGATTCTAGATTCACTTTCATTTCTCAACATTCCCTCTCTATTTATTAAAATGGTTCAGTCCAGCTGTTCCATCAGACAGCCTGTAGAGTGTTAACTTTTCCCAGAGTGGAGGAGGAGACGGCAGGATGCCTCAAGAGTTAAAAAAAAGAAAAGAATACAGATACAGATACAGATATATCTTGGCATTAAATCAGTTTTCGAGTGTATTTTTGTTGAATGCTTGTGTTGTTTTCTTTCTTTGTTGTTTTGGAGGCACTTTCTAGTATATGTTTGACAGTTCAGTAACCATGGACCATTGAGCGGGTCACTGGGACTGTTAGTGCAGCCAATCTACTTTAAACCCATACAATTGGACATCAGACGAAACAGGGTTTTGATAATCCCTAGTGTTCAAGGCTTACTTGTGACATAAGGATAGAATAGTCATAATGTCTGTGGTTTTCTTTTTTATTGGTGAAATTATTGGCGGAAACAGCAGTGCGTTGGCAAAGAGGGAAGTTTGTTTTAAATGGGTGTCATTTTACAGTGAATATATGTTGTTTCAAAAAACAAAGCTACAGTGTTGCAACGTCTGAGGCATGCACACATGCCCACGTACACGCACTTGTACACCCAGAGCAGCAGACGATGTCCATCTATGGTGGGGAAAGTGCTCCAGCTTACAGAATGTGAAACAAAGTGATGAATCATGGTTATTTCCCTCGAAGAAATATAACAGCTCACACTGTTTGTTGTATCTTGTAGTGGTCGTTACACTGCTCTAAACTTCAATACATACAGATAGAAAGAAGCTATCCAGCTTTGGTTATTAATTATTTCAGGTTTACAGCCTGCAGTAAAGAAACATGGAATGGCATCATAATATGCTGTAACAAAACAGAAATAGAAATAAGTGTCTTTAATTAGAATCTGTGAGTGGGAATGAGTGTGAGCCTCTGGACAAATCTTTCCTTCGTTTTCCTTCTTGATCTCATCTGTCTGAGTGCATCGATTACAGATGTGATTCAGAAAGAGACTTTTTTTCTGTATTGTATTGCATTGCATTTGTCAGTTTATGGCTCACATATGTATTTCAAATGTGTAGACAATTATACATAACTCAAATCAGGCCAAAAAATTCAGATTCTGTTTCCTGTTGGATGCATTTTTTGTTGCTTAAGAGGGGACTTTTGGGAGTTCTGCAAAACAATGACAGACATATTTCTGATGTTACAGCTTAACTTATTTGACCTAAATGCAGAATTACAGCATACTGTAAATGGATTTTAAGGGAAGCATTAGACTGTAAAGTGGATCCCACTTAGTTTTAACATCAAGTTCAAGTTCAGTGAACTTGCTACTGACTGTTGACAGTGCTGACCTTTGCTGGGGGATGGAGAGCGAGATAATCTAAATAAAGAAAAATATTGTGGCTTGTTCATTGCATTGCTTCTGTCAGAGTATGAACCGCTCCACAAAAAAAATGAAAAGCTCAAAAGTCAAAAAGTCTAACTGTTATGAGACAGGAGTTAATAGTAGAACCACATGTGAACTGTCTTCTTTCCTCTTTCGGTGATTCTTCATTGAATAATGTGCGAGTGGTTACTACACGTAATCTTCACAGCCGAACCATCTATGATGTGACATTTGTCCCTCATTTTCCTCTCTCGTCCACACCACCATATCATCAGAAGGATTAATAAAGAGTTTCAGGAGCGTGGGCTGCCTGCCCTAAGTCTAACAGTCACTCTTCTGTTCTGATAGTGGAGCAGATATTTGGGAGCAGATCACTGCTCAGCATCAAAGAACTGACCTCATTTATCTGTCCTGCTTCAGTGGAGAGGTAGCAAAGGAACAGAAGCTAATAACATAGCCACTCAAAAGACATGAAAGGAACCAAAACCTGATCTCCTCTATTTACTGCATACATACTTAGACTTCAGTCTTTACTTTCACTCTTCTGAACAAAGATTCAGGTGGACAAGCACCAAAACCACTTTATTTCAAACTAAGCACGCATATTTAAGAACTTGCAATACCAAATATTGATAAGTACTTACAAGTACGGTCACAAATTAAATATCAAACATAGATGCTGATATTTTAATATTCAACATCACACTCTCTCGCTATCTCAACTGGTCTCTCAGTAACATTACGGTGGGCTTGCAATAGACTGGTGGTGACACTGACAGTGTGCTGGAGACTAAAGTGGCTGCATGTGAACTGAGAAGTCAGTGTTTGGTGAATACTCTGCAGCTAGTGGTAAATGATAGATATTGATGCAGCTGGACAGATTGTGCTTCAACCAGAGCAAGCAAGGCACATTGCGTAAAGTGGCACTGGGTGTGGTTGTATTGGAGTCATTTAACAAGTAAGAGTGTATGAACACTGGACAGGGAAGCTGAAAGCTATTGGTACATCCATACATACAGCAATTCTGGACCTGTTATGATATTTACATACAAATATCTTTGTCCAAGTAACTGAATACTGATACAAGCAACAGTGCTTTTTGGTTAAGTTAAAGAGAATACTGTATAAGTTTATACAAACACCAACATAATGTAAAACATGCAAAAACAAATTGCACACATAAATATATATCTAATAGTGCAGGAATGTCTAGTACACTATAAAGCCATTTGGAAGTATATAGAAATTAATCCCAGTCTGTTTCCACTGACCTCAAATGGACTCATGCAGTTTATAATCCAATTCAAAAAGAAGACCATAGAGTTTACAAAACCAGTACTGAACTAAACTTTAGATTGCAACTTCAACATGATTAAAGAATCAGTCACCCCTTTACTCCTTTATTGTCTCATTTGTCTCTGGTGTCCAGAGATGTGCAGCATAGATTCTGCAATAGCATCAGTCATACCAGACCTGGAGAGCTTTTCTTCATGAAAGGAAGAGCAAATAGCAGCACTGAAGGCTTTTATCTGTGACAAAGATTTTTTGCTTTTCTACCAACCAGCTTCAGCAAGAGTTTGATTGACAGATGGTTCAGCCAACCTGCTAAGTATTTTTTAAAGGTCCCATATTATACACTTTTTCTGCAATTTTATATAGGTCTCAGATGTCCAACAATATTGTATTCAAAGTGTATTACCCCAAACTCAGCCCTGGTCCTGAATTGCAGCCAGTTAAAAATCACTGTATTGATCTCTGCTGAGAATAGACTGTTTCTGTGTCTGTACCTTTAAATGTTCCTGAGCTGTGTCTGACCACGCCCCCTCTCTGGAGAGAGGAAGTGTCTCGCTCTCTCTCTCTATCTCTCTATCTCTCTCTCTCTCTCTCTCTCGCTCTCCTTACAGTGCACTTGTCTTTACTTCTTGATACCTACTGGCTCTGGCAAAAGAGACAACCATTAACAGTAGTCATAGTCACCCAAATTACAAATAAGTGTATAACGTGTAGTGCATTATGTTGAATGTCTCCTGATATTAATTACTCAAGGACACAAATGTTAGCTCTGCAGCGATCACAGCTCCGTTAGCGGCAGTGCTCCATCTGTAAACATCTCCCTGTAGTGTTAGCACTGAAGCTAATGGAGCTAGCTAAGGTGACAAGTATACCACAGGGGAACTAGTACTGGGAGGACCTGGACTGAATAGAATACATTATTCTATGAAGAAGCTCAGTTAGCTGCAGCGTTAACCAAGCTCTGGGGGGAGGACTGCTTTGTAAACATGGGCCCATACAGATTATGCTTGGCTACACAGCTGAGGTTGAAGCATGGATTCGTACAAACTGTCCTGGACACTACAGACGTGGAAGCTGTAAGTTATTCCATTTTGTGTTGCAGCTCTACCTCACGTGACGGCCTGTAAACATGTCCCGGAGGGTAGCTGCAGTGTTAGCATTACAGGGACATTTTTTACACTGCAGCTACCGCAGCTACCGGTACCTCTGGAGGGTAGCTCCGGTGGCTGCAGTGTTAGCATTACAGGGACATGTTTCCAGGCTATCACGCTAAGTAGAGCTACACAGCAAAGCAACACAAAATGAAATAACTTACAGCTCCATGTTTGTAGCTGTGCCCCAGACAGTTAGTGCAGATCCATGCTTCATCTTCAGCTGGTCAGTGAAGCCTGCTTTGTGAGATGATGAGTGCACACATGCTAAATTTTGGGAAGCTCTCTTGCTACATTTCCAGCTATAATAAATCGATCCACTGGGTCTTCAGAGGATGAACAGAGTAAAAATAGCTTCCTGTGCTAGAAGCAGCCAAAAACAGAGCAGCTGCTGTGCTTTGCTCCTAACTTTGTCAGGTTTGTTTGCGAAAGTTAGCAAGGAGAACCACAATTGTTGATGTCAACAATTGAGAAATGTTCAACTCGCCTGTTTCAGCACACATTGTCAAAGAAGAGGAGCAAGCAGGAGGAGGAGGTGACAGACTTTTTTCACTCCTGGGGCCTCATTCACAGGCTATGGGGACACACACTACTGTTATACTACCTTTATAAAGTGAATTTCATATAATAGGTGCCCTTTAAAAGTGTTTGTCCTTTTCCAAACTGTTTCCAATGATGGCTCCTCAGATGGTTCTCTTAAACAAACCATCTTTTAGAGTCGGTGGGATAAGCGGTGTTCAAGCCATGTCAAGCTGCATCATCTCTCCAACTGCTCTGATAAAGGTAAACTGTTTTTCTCTTGTGGCTGAGGGAGGGAAAAATTGTGACATTAGACAGGAAGATATTCCTCAACTCTGAGCATCATTTAGTGATACTTCAGTCTGACCCAAGAGCATAAAACACACATGCAAATAGGTCCCCTCACTGCTCCATCCGGGACACACAGAAACCCATGCAGCTCTTCCCAAACATCTCCATCTGTAGTTATGTTCCTCTAATTAGAACATGACTAAGTATGACTCAGTCATTTGAGGGAAGTCATAATTTCCCAGCTGTGCTGACTTTCCATGCCCACTGTGCTCAGTAACTGTTTTTCTAGGATATAATAATGACTCAAGCAAACACATTTGCGCACGATGCCGTTGGAGGTTCTTCTTTCGTCTTCTCTTTTGCCTTGCCTCTCTCTTTCTCTTTCTTCCCCCTCATTCTTCCATTCAGTATGGTTCACCCCCCTCTTCCTCTTGGAGATCTCTATTCTGCGATCAAGTTATGACTCTGGGATTCCTCACCACTGTTATGGGGTATCCATGGAAACCCCAATCTGAATCTCCTTTGGTAACCAGCAGAAGATTTACCGCTTCATAAATAGTTGAGAAAACAGTCTGTGAAATCCCCTTTATTCAACTTGCAATATATCTATTTATCGTATCAAGCATAAAAACTGAAAAAATATGTATGTAAATAACTAATTGCACAATAATTAAATTACATCCTCTTGTGTTTTTTCTAATTTCTTGCATATTTTTGATTAGAAACTTCCTCCTATGTAAATGAGGATGTTAAATATTTCCAGGTCAGACTGGGGACAGCAGGGTCAGACAGGTCACTCTCTGGGCTCATACATCTTTGTTATGTATAGCCCAAAGGCCAGTTTGTCTATTCAACCACTAATACTAAGTGACATTTTTCAATTTGCCATTAAGTTTGCATGTCAAACCTCTTTCTTTCCTCAATGATCAAAGCAGGAATAACATGGCATTCTCTTTCAGGAGATATTTTGTGTTTAATGGAGATGGACGACTGATCTGGGAACCAACACTAAAAAATAAACCAGGGTTGATTTGTGTTCCCAGACAAGCACAACAATTTTCAAACATGGGCTCAGACTTATGAAAACAAGTATGTCTACCATATATAGTGATGACGCTTCAGAGGTCTGTTAACTCATTTTCAGCCCATGATCACAAGTTAAAACCGTGTTTATCCAGAGTCTGGGTCTGAACTAAAAACAGGACATCAGTAAGATTAAAACTCAAAGTCATTTTTGATAGTATGTATGATGTCACAAAGCTTTTGATTTCTGCAGACGTATGGTGAGCATGCTTTCCGAGGAAGCTCACCTAAACACTGTCATGGGCTACTGACGTACAAAACAGCTGAATGAAGAGGAATTAAGAGTGCAACATGTTCCTCCTGCACAATCACTGATCATGATTCATCAGTCAGAGAAATAGAAAGCAGAGTGCACAGTGAAGTGGAAAACTACACAGGCCTTACCATAAAGTACATGATGCACATACAGGATACTTAGACAGTATATGTACAGTAGTGCATATTTTTTAATGTTTCTGTAATAGTTAATCCACTAGTATGTACAAGCTTTTAATTATTGTTGTTATCCATGAATTTACTGTTTAACAAAGCAGAAAAAATATCACATCACATAATTATTATTTATTGATTGAGTTAAATTGCAGTTATTTGCTGTCCTTCCTGAACAGAAAAATGTGTTTTAGTGGTTGTTTGTGATTCTGACTTCATTTCTGACTTCTCAGTGAATTTCAGTTTTCTGGCTCAAATTTGGTCTAAAAAGGTGAATTCAGTTTAAATTCCTCACTCCTGTTCAAAATGGTGATGAGTAGTGAACTCAGTGAGAAAGAGAGAGTCCAGTTAAAGTGAAGGAGAAGAAGCTGAAGGATTTCTGCTGCTCTAATACGTTTGCTAAGCTCTGTATATAAAGTAAAACAAAATGGGAAACACTACGGTATTATGCATCAGTCATGTTTACATATTTAACAAAACAGAATGCTCCAGATTAAAAAAAACCTCATGCATTAAATGAACAGAACTATCCAATGATAAATATATGCAGCCTGATCAGTAAATCACATGCTACAAGAACAAATAGGGGTAGTATGGTGACATACGGACATATAGATTAGCCTAGTTTTATATCTACTGCACAGTACAAATGTCTGAGAAAAAGCTGCTCTCAGTGGTGGGGCTGTAAATTAATATTCCCTGCTGAAAATATTATGGGAATGCTGAATAGCTGATGCAATAGCATTTCAAAGTGGAAGTAAGTTTAAAAGGATATGAGTTACATTGAAAAAATATATATAAAAAAGCTTAAGCTTAAAAAGCTTAAAAACATGAAAGGCTAAAACATGAAAAGTCATAGCAATCATGTACCAAAAGAGCAGAATATTTTGATAGTTGAACAGTTTCTGGAGCTGAAAGTATGCAGGAGATGAAAAATGTCCAAAAAAACCACAACAAAACAACCAAACAAACAAAAAAGTACAGAAGAAAAAGACATTGAAGAAGTTAACATACTGAGAATGCTGAGTCAAACTAGGAATGCTGACTCAGCACAATTATCAGATGCTATAGGTATGTTCAACAGGCCTTAAGGAGGGTTGCTGGTACCGTTAGGATAGAGCACAATTCACAACTGTCTGTGAGATCTGTAACACACACACACACACACACACACACACACACACACACACAGCTGTGTATTTGTGTATTGTGGGGACTTTACATTGACTTGCATTCATTTCCTAGACACTTCCCTTGACCCTAACCATATCCACTACCCATGTAATCCTAATCCTAACCCTAACCAAAGTCTAACCTTACAGTAACATTAAATGTTCTCCAAGTCTTCAGCCTGAAATCTAACAGTTTACATTATAGGGACCTGCACTTTGTCCCCATAAGTACGGTGAGTCCCCACATTGTCAGCGTGAGTCCCCACAAGGTGAGTGTGTTATCAGACTTATGTCCCCATATGTTCCGCAAAACACGCCCACACACACACACACACACACACACACTTCTAACTTCCTCCCAGTCCCTGCAGGGGGTCAACAGCCCAGTGCATTATGGTCTGTCACCAGGAGATAAACCAAATGCTGCAGTGATGACATCATGTGTCTGTTTGTTTACGGGGGCTGAGGGGGGGTGGAAAGATGAGGCAAAGGAAGAGAGAGAGAGAGATTGGGGACATTTAAGGAAAGCGTGGTGTTGGGAAAGCTGGAGAAAAGTGAGAGACAATCAGAAGGATGAAGAATGAAACAGGATGCATTTGAAACCTTGAATAAGCAAATATAACCCGCTCAGTTTGTTTAGGCCGCAGTATGCTCACTGAATAATCAAACACTCACTGTCTGCACTTACTGGCTGTTTGCTTTCAGAGCACAGCAGCTTCGTCTGTATATGAACTTTTCAATTAAATACAGCTTCCATCTGTGTATTATTCTTTGAAGTCAACAGATATGTCAGTGCTTCTAGTTTATTTCCTGTCCTTCAGGATGTACAGATGCATCCTCGTCTGGTTTTGGCTTTTTACCGTCACTGATTTGGTGCTGTGGGACACAGCTATTGTTAGCTGTAGAAATCTATATATTGTATGATATCCTTCCACAAAATACATGTTTCAGTCAGGGGCACAAAAAACAACACTACAAGTAACCCCTATAAACATCATTATAGTTAAACTATTATACAGTATTATGAAATGATGGTTAGCTCTTGTAAACCAATATCCCTTAATATGGACATGCTGATAATACACTGCATATCACAGCCCTCACAGTAGATGAGGGTAGATGGATTAAGAGTTATGAACTGTCATCAAATAAATGTTTTAAATAGTATTATGTTTGTACTGTTATGCAAAAGACAATTATTTTTTTTACATTGTTAAAATAGATGAAACCCAGAGAGCTCTTATGTGTCATTGACAGACAACAGGCTCCTGATGTCACACTTTCCAAATGGTTAAACAACCATAAAAACAATCGTCATTCCCAAGACAGTGGAAGTGGTCCATGAGGTGGACATGACACACTTGGATATTCCCTGTCTCTCCATAATAAGTCAATGGTTGGAGATGTGATTCACTCATAAATGTTTTGTACTGTAGGTTATGGAGGTGGTTAGGGGTCATGCTGCTCTCACGGCCCTTTGTGATTTTTCCTGTATGTCTCTGAGGTGAAGGGCTGTGAGTAAGGTCACACAGCGTGGGCAGATATCAGAGCCTCCACTCCAAACCATGTTACACTGCATCATGCACATGCTGCTAAGACAAGTTCTACTCACATATGAACTGAAGTAAATGTCTCATATTTAAACACAGGAGTCAACACAGACATCACCAGTGTGTGCATTGTAATAATGAATTCTCAAACATGACTATTATGACAAATGTTGACAGTCACTGTTCCTGCTGATACTGAATGAATGAAGGATAACGGGACAATAATTTAGCCTTTTCAGTTGCACAATTATTTATGCCACATTTCAAACCTGGTCAGCACAATTATAAATACTGAGATGTTTTTTTGAAAGTATCCAGAACTAATCCAGCGAAGAAAAGTGTAGAGTCTGAACTCCTTATCACTCCATCTTTCCTCCGACTGTGACCTCATCTCCCTGGAGGAGGAAGAGAGGAGAACTGGGGGAGGGAAACATGTTGAGATGTTGACAGAGATTAGAAATGCATGGGATTCTTTTGTTTGACTTAAGTTTTTTGGTTTTTAAGTAAACATGTGTAAGAAATCTTTATTAGACATTTATTACGAGCTCAAATGTTGCAAGTCTGACAAAAGCAGAACCAGAGAAACAATGTGAAAGAATGAATAGTTTATAATATATACTGTATATATATATATATATATATATATATATATATATATATATATATATATATATATATATACACACACACACACACACACACATATATATATATACTGTATATATATATACAGTCATGGAAAAAATTATTAGACCACCCTTGTTTTCTTCAATTTCTTGTTAATTTTAATGCCTGGCTCAACTAAAGGTACATTTGTTTGGACAATTATAATGATAACAACAAAAATAGCTCATGAGAGTTTAATTTAAGAACTAAGGATTATTCATTTTCCATGGTTTTCTTGATAATAACCAAAATTACTTAAATTCTTACATCAATAGCTATGGCATTGTACCGCCAAAAACACTACTTTTAAGCATTCCATGTTTTCTTTTCTGTTTGCTTTAAACACATGATACACACAAGAGTTAATACTTGATTGCATAACCATTGTTTTTGATGACTGCAGCCATGCGTCTTGGCATGCTCTCCACCAGCTTCTGACATTGTTCTGCTGTCACAGCAGCCCATTCCTGTTGGACAAATTCAAACAAATTTTCTTTGTTTTTGGGCTTGTGGTTCTCCATTTTGAGTTTGATGATTTTCCACAGGTTTTCAATTGGATTAAGATCTGGTGATTGAGCAGGCCAAGGCATGGTGCGAATGTTGTGGTTCTCCATCCAGGCTTTAACTGACCTTGCCGTGTGGCAAGGGGCATTGTCTTGTTGGAAAATCCAGTCATTGGAGGCAGGAAAGAGTTTTCCAGCTGATGGAAGAAGACTGTTTTCAAGGGTAGTCCTGTACTTGACCTGGTTCATTCGGCCTTCACACAATTGCATTTGCCCTGTTCCACTCAGACTGAAACAACCCCAGATCATGACTGATCCACCCCCATGTTTTACTGTAGGGGCAAGACAGTCTGGGTTGTAAGCTTCTCCAGGCTTCCTCCTAACCAGTAAGTTGGCTGGAGTGGGCATCAATTCAAAATTGGATTCATCACTGAAGAGAACCTTAGCCCAATCATCAACAGTCCAATCCTTGTGGTCTCGAGCAAAGAGTAACCGGGCCTTCCTCTGCCTTTCATTGATGAAGGGCTTCTTGCGTGCTCTGTGTGACTTCAAACCAGCTTCAACAAGTCGGTTTGAACTGTCCTTGCCGAGCAAGTCACATTTCTCGACAGTGCCCACTCATTTTTAAGGTCCCTGGAGGTCTGACGACGATTCCTGACACAGGAACGGATGAGTGCACGGTCATCTCGTGGGGTAGAAAGACGCGTTTCCTGCCACGGCCAGGTAGCAATTTGGTAGTGCCATGTTCAGCTTGTTTTTTTGTTGTAATGAACGGCTGTCTTGGAGATCTTCAGTTTTTTCGCTACCTGTCTCTCACTCATGCCAATTTCCAGCAGTGCCAAGATGGCTGCCTTTGTTGCTTCACATAATTCTTTTGTTTTAGGCATTATGTGAGAGCTGACAACTTCTGAGATGTGCTACGGCTTGAATGTAAGCAGGAAACCACTCTAGGCCTTTGCATGTGCAGTGCTGCTTGTGACATGAAATGGCCTCTTATATACCCTGGGAATCAATTAAGCTTAAGAATGTCAAATAGGACATAAAGTATTATGTGACCAGCTGCATTTTTTGTTGTGTTCATTGTATTATACGTTTAGTGGTACCAGATATTAGAATGAACAAGAAATTGAAGAAAACAAGGGTGGTCTAATAATTTTTTCCATGACTGTACGTATATATACATATATATATATATATATATATATATATATATATATATATATATATAAATATTCAGACGTATAAATATATAGATAGAGGAATGGAAAACATTTTAAAAAATGTAAACAATGTATTTTCAACAACAAAAGAAAGGCACGTTTTATAAAGTGAATTCTAGTTGTTGCTGTTTATCTCAGCACCAATGTGAAAATGCTTGTTTGGACAGAAGGTTGCACATGAATGGTAACGTGCCAAAAATGCAATAAGTGCATGTTGTGACACTGTATTCCAATGGCCAGATTAACAGAGGTGTGGTCGACCCAGACAACCAGAGCTACTGCCGTATGAAAATGGGATCGGCACTTTTGTTTGTCTACCCAACCTGCATAAAATGGGAAAAATTATTTTCTCTAAGTGCTTTTATAATGGTGCTGTGACTGAACGTGTTATTGGAATGCTGAGTGCCGGCATGAGTGCACAATGAACGTTTATAAATCAACAATTAGTCGTCTCAGAACCAGATTCCATGCCACAAACAGCACTTCAGATCGTCCACGCAGCGGCAGACCATGTGTGACGACCAACTTTCAGGATCGCCATATCCGTCTTTCCCATCTCAGAGACCGGACACTTCCTGCCACCGTTACTGCTGTCTGAAACCGGCTAGTGTGAACATGGAGAGGGGACTGAATGACGGGGTTTAGACCAGACAGCACCTAGAGCAACCCTTTGAGAAGATGTGGAGAAGAGAGGCTTAGGAAGGAAAAGTTGGATGATGATGTGCAGCAGCTGTACGGAAACGTTGCAGCTGTGACCTCTTTCCTCGCCCTGGCCTGGTTTCTCAGGGTGATCATTCGGACTCTATTGTGTAATGCAAGTTCACAAGTTACATTTTGGATTTCCACACTTCAGCATAAAATTTCACGAGCTCTGCCCCAAATGTCTCAACTTCCCATTCACATGCATCACGTCACATTGTCCCTACTTCACTCACTACTCCCTCTCACTGTCTTTCAGGATTATTCATACCTCCCTCTGTCAGACTATCTGTCCTCTCACTTCCTCTCCTGTTCTCCTCCAACTTCAGGATCTGTCCAGCACACATTCAAAACAAAAGTCTCATGTCGGATCTGCTTTAGTGTCTGCCAACCATATGCTAAATCCCAGTTGAGAAGAACACACACTGACTATACACACTCTGCATGCACCCCAGTGTGACATTTAATGCAGATAATCACAATATATTCTCACAGAGGAAACTGTTGTTGTTGTCTGGAAATGATTGTCACTGATTTCATTCTGTCTATGCTGTGTGATTTGCTTTTAACTCATTGAGTGCCAGCCCTTTTTTAAAAACAGAAAGTGTCTCGTTCCAGCGTTTTTGTCCATTTTGAGTATATTGAGTCGTATTTCAAGACCCACAGAATATTTTGTGCTATGTCTCTGAAAACACTGAATAGCTAAAATCATCATGAAAAAAATGTTTGTTTTTACCTTGTTCCATTCTTGTTTTATCAGAGGTAGAGTAGAGGACACTTTCACCAAAATCACCACTTTTTGTCCAGATTCTGTTTTGCTTTCTAATCATGATCATCTCCACTTCCTGCTTTGATCTCTGTGGTGTCCCGACTACAAATCAGAAGCCCCAACATTACTCACAGGCTGTGTGAGAGTGCTCTTTTGTCCCCCTGCTGCCAAAAAAGGAAATATATATATATACGTATATATATATATATATACTTATATATATATACTTATATATATATACGTATATATATATATATATATATACACGTTTATAGCACAGATAATGGTCAGTGAGCCCTTAGTTGATGGCTACTTAACAACAACAATAAATAATAAACTGTCTCCTCGTCCGTCCAAAAGTGATTTGTTGATTTCTTCGAAGCCATGGTATAGTTTGACTTTTCTGGCAACAACATTACTGTTTATGACGGCGTCGGTGCTTCCTTTCTTTTGGAAACCTGTTTGATTTAGTCAGAAAAATATATCTGTGACTGCCTTTATGGGAGCTCATACCCCTCCTTGTGGGAGCTCAACTCCCAATGGCTCCCACGTAATTCAAACCCTGAGATTAACAACGTCTTAAGCCAGGGGTTCCTATTGATTCGCAAACCCAGTCCCGATACGATCCTTAGCCTGTGCACATGAATTTGATATGTTTTTGATGCCTTTATTATACGATTAAGCTGGTCCATGTGCACACAGTGAATGGCTTTGAACTGGTTGTCTGGCTTCATCAACAGTCATCCAGCATTGCAGAAGTCATTTAGAGATGGAGACTGTCAAAGAAAGACTTCTTGTAGATGAGCACCAAGAGCCAAAGAGCACTAAAAGGAGCCTCCACCCAGTATAGTGATTGGTGCTTTCATTTGGTTTCAGCAGATAACTGCTTTTTAATATAACATAACTATCTCACTACATCAAACTGATACGACCAGGACTACGTCATTATTACGCCATGATGTAATGACACATATTGTTTTACTCTCTTCTGCTATGAGGCAAGTCTCAAGTTAACTGTCCATCTGTGGGACAAATATTGCAATTTTTTGTTTTTGCAAGCTTTAAGTTCAAGTTCAAAACAGAAACATGACATTGACCTTCAGTGTGTCTCCACGGATAATGAGACCCTTTAAAGGTCAGTTACATATCAGATGACCTTTTCACCATGTTTACTGGAGGTGACGTCACATGCAACAAACATGTCTCTATATCTAGTGAAGGGTTTATGGGTGAGGATCACTATCACAGGAGGACTAGTGATATATGTAGACAGACAGATGAGAAAATTGCATTTACACTGTTAGTCTGTAACTGAAAACATGTGCAGCTTCTCTGCTCAGCGGTGGTGTTTCTTCACTTCTTGTAAAACATGCACCCCCACAAAATATGACCTCAGCTCTTCAGTTAGGGTGACCTGCATGTGTATCCTTTTAAATAAAATGACTCAGAGATCCTCTCTGACAGGAATACAGTTGTTGAGTCTTTGTGTTATCGATCTTCTCAATCTCTGTTTGACAAAAAAAAAAAAAAAAAAAACCCAGACAATATTATGTCCACATGCCAGCCTACAGATTTCCCATGCATGGGACAAATTACAACAGATGAGTCCTATGGCGTTTTCCTCATAACAGATCAATGTGCGGAGCATAATAAAAGTCAGTGTTGACACAAATGTCATGGTGGAACCAACTCATGCCTACACCAAATCTCTCTAACACCTTACAAAAATGTGCCTTTCCTGACACACACATAAGATAACCAACATGGCCTCAGTTAGCGGTCCCGTACTCCCCTTCACCACGGCTTGATTGACTTGATTTGCCAGCTGACTGACAATGAATCTGTTTTACTGCTTTAACGGTTGAGCTCATGACACAACAGTGCACAGCTTTCCTTTTCCTGAGAGAAACAGACGGAGGTTTGCAGGAAGATTTCGTTTTCAATTTTGTATGGCTGTACTAAAATGTCTGCACAGCCATTACGTGGGACATTTAGTTTAAAACTTGCATGACTAATTCAACTTCAGACATTGTCTAGAAGTGACTTAAGAGAGAAAACAAACATGATTAGGCAATAGAAGCATTATTGTAGGTTTCCATTTACAAAGTGGGCCTTATTTACAAGCTTTACAACAGAAAATGCAACCGAAATGGAGGAAAAGGGACAAAAGCACACAACTCACCCTTATTATTCCAACTGCCAAACAAAGCCAAAGACAAATACCTTATTGACTTAAAATAAGTTTTATAAAAACGTATAAACTTTGGATGGCTTTTCCCATGGAGTGGCACAAATAATGACAGAACAAAGCAGTCCTAATGGGAAATAAGCAACCCAGGGAAAGATGAGGAGCACTCCTCTTCTTAGTGTATATGGTGTTTAATAAGACTTAAATAGGACAAACAGCTGATGCAAAGGAGAAAGAGTGAAAAAAGAAAATCAAGCTCTTGACTTGCACATTACGGTTAGCAGACGACTCATTTTGATAAAACCCTTGGACATAATAAACAGTTTCCAGACATTGAAACTTTAGGCTACTGGAGACTTTCCAGACACTGACGCAACTGACCTAATTCCTGTAGCTCACTGGAGGACTGAGTAAAACCTATAGGGCAACACACTGCAAATCATCAATTTAATGTAAGACGGCTTAAATAAATTCACTCTTTTAATTGACCCTTTTAAATTGTGACTGGGCTGGAAACTGATCAAGTATCACTGCTGAAGGTATGATCATTTCCAAGGGTGCTGTGAAGGACTGCTCTCACAGTCTTTGCCAGATTCTCAGTGGATTTAAGAAGATTATCTGTTAAGGAACCAGGGCCCTGTGTATAGTTTCACCGTGCCTTTTAATCGTAATTGTTTGTCAGTCAAAATCTGCAAATGCATTGCTTTGACGTGATATCTAAAATTCGTTATGGTTTGTTTGCATCGGTGTTGCAGGTTGCATGGGGACAAATAATAGGAAGAGTTTATCGTCTGGAATTAGAGATCATCTTTGTTTCGTAAAAGTTTGAGTGCCTCACCAGCTTTTCTCCTACGTGCTGCGCGCTGGGTAGTTGGTCTCTTTTGGACCTCCCTCCTCCAGCTGAAACTAAGCCATGCCCAGATAAATCACTCCCACCGACTGCTAACCTGCACACTGTGGCCGCAGACCGGGGAGGAGCGCACACTGATCCTGGTCCTGGAGGAGGGAGCGCGCCGCACAAACGAAGAAAGAGTTGCCCTGGAACCGACTTCTCTCCGTTGCCGGGGAAATCAGAGGATCACCTAAGCCTAGTCTGCAGTAGCCCAGTGGTTAGCATTAAAACACAATGCCCGGCACCGGCAGCACCATAGCCAGGGTGCTGGTTGCGCTCTGCATCGGGAGCGCAGTGAACTGCATGCCCAAAGCGACGCACAGGAGTCGGCGACAAGGACAACAGCATCAGGTCTCCTCAGCCTCTCAGGGTGAGTGTGCTCCACAAGTTATTAGTCACAAGAGGGACTTCATGGAGCAGCAAACTGGTCCTTCACCGGGTGCCACCAGAGGTCACCTGAAGGACTTCAGAGAGTTTGAGGAGAGATGATAACATTACAGTTAATTTCGCTCATGCGTTTGGTGTTTTCAGGTATTTGGATGGAAAGCAACATGTATGGTTTACAGGATGGAGGACACATCAATGCTTCGTGTGTTGGATCAATAAACGAAACGCATGCTTCAACTTGTGCTCGTGAATGTTCTTGATCCAAGCTGCAGAGAGAGAAAAACTAATGGATGTTTGGATTGTAAACTTTAAAATGGAAACGAGATGTTCTTGGCATGAGAGATCATGAGATGTGAACAAAGAGCATGTCTGGTGGGGGAGAGAAGAAGGAAAGGTGGAATGTATTCTCCACTATGTGCAACTGATTTATTACTCAGTTCTTTGAAGTCAAAATAACACATCCAGGGTCAATTTAACAGCCATGGGTGGAGTCTTCCCACAATGAAATGTTTATTCCTATTCAGGGTTATTATTTTGGTGTGTATAAAAGAAGCTTCTGTCTTTTAATCAATAAAAGACGAGTGGTTTCATTTGTCTTTCCACTGTGAAAAAGGACATGGTCGGCAGGTACAGGGTTTGTGGGTGTGAGAGGGTGGAGTGTGTTTTCTCTCACATTTTCCCTACGCTGGATGTGTTTTAGAATGGGAGCAAAGGGAGGGGTGTGTTTTATTTCACGTCCTGCTGCCTGGCTCTAGCTTTTGCTCAGGTCTCATCAGCTGTTTTTTTTGTTCTCTGTGTTTTCTCTCCTGTCAGATGGTTGTATAGAGAACGGTCAGTTCTATGGTATTAATGAACAGTGGGAGCGGCCATATCTGGGCAGCACTCTGGTCTGTACCTGCCATGGAGTTGCTGGCATCAAGTGTAAAAGCAAACCTGAAGGTTGGTTTGTGTGTATTTTCTTAACTGTGTCCAGAAATAAAATCCCACACCGGTCCATCTTCATCCCCCATCCTTCAACAACACACCTCTTTTTCATTATTTTCTCTTGTAGTAGAGGAAAGGTGCTACGATAAGATCAACCAGCAGTCCTACACTGTGGGAGAAACCTATGAGCGACCCAAGGACGGTATGATCTGGGACTGTACCTGTATTGGATCAGGCAGGGGCAAGATCAGCTGCACCATCGCCAGTAAGTGTGTGTTTTTATTATGTGCTGCCATGAACTGGTCTAACCTCAGACCACATATCTGTGTGTTTCTGTGCACATCCTGTTCTGCCAGACTGATGCCAGTAAACTGGGTAATCTCCATATTCTCCACAGCTGATTAGAAACTGGTGCTGAGCAGCTGTTAGCTGTTAGTCAGTCGGTTAGATAGTGGGAGAAATGTCTGAGTGTGTGTTTCTTTTACATCTCTTTCTTTCTCATACACATCGACCCCTCCTTCTCTTGTCTACCCAGACCGCTGTCATGAGGGTGGGGCTTCATATAAGATCGGTGACACCTGGAGGAGACCACATGAAACAGGAGGCTACATGTTGGAGTGTGTCTGTCTGGGTAATGGCAAGGGAGAGTGGACCTGCAAGCCAGTCGGTGAGTCACTCAGACTAACACTAGTGGGCCTGGGTTGACGCATTATCATTATTATGTATTATTCACAATATTGTGTGAATTCATTCAAAAGGTTTTGATCAGTGGAAAAAGTTTTGATTGATTCAGTAGCTCATGAGTCTCTTTTTTTTTCTGCAGCTGAGCGTTGCTATGACAACTCGGCGGGTACATCCTATGTTGTTGGGGAGACGTGGGAGAAGCCGTACCAGGGATGGATGGTGGTGGACTGCACCTGTATGGGAGAGGGAAGTGGACGCATTACATGCACCTCCAGGAGTAAGTTTTTTTTTTTTGTTTTTTTTTCTGTCAAATTAATTGCTGTATTGTTCCTTTATCTTGCCTCAGTAATAAATATAACTTGACTTGACAGGGAAAACTGGGTCATTAAGAGCAACACAATCAGGAGATTAGATTAAATGCTGCTGAAATGAAGTGTCTACATGTATCAGCTTAAGTGTGAAATGCCACACAGATACCACTGGCAGTGCTCATGGCAAACAGCACATCTTGTGATTTGTTGGGAAACTTCACCAGGCTGTGGAGGAAATGTTTACCAGTTGTGTTTCCAATTAGGACCATTGCCTACATCCTTAATGATGCTGGCTGATGTAATGGATGAAAATGTCTATTATTCTCTGTTGGCTTGTAGTCGCATGAAGGACTTCAGGGTGGCCTTGGAGGTTTTTTTTTGTGGTGTAGCTTATCAATAAATTGTTTTCATTACAAGTTCTCAACAAAGTTTCAAGGCACAAACATGGAAACAGCTGGTGGCCAGGAGGAACTGCTTCCCTCAGAATCACTGCAGACTTTTAAACATGCACTCTACACTTTGCCATAAAGGTTTCACTGCGTTTCCCACCCAAAGGGACCACATTGCTGTGTCGCAGTTTCCACCTATTTCTAATGAGTTCCTCTCAATCCTCTCTTAGATCGCTGTAACGACCAGGATACTCTTACCTCCTACCGCATCGGGGATACCTGGACCAAGACAGATGCCCGAGGCCACACCCTCCAGTGTCTGTGCACAGGGAACGGCCGAGGGGAGTGGAAGTGTGAACGACATGCTTCACTCCACACCACTGGCCTGGGTGAGAAATGAACGATAACACCCCCGTCCTCTTCCCTCCTGCTCTGTGTGGAGTGGAGAAGAGAGAAGAATGTATCCCAGAGACAGATGCTGGGAGAAGGGAGAGAGTGTTGAAGTGAGAAAGACGTGTCTTGTAACTCATGACCATGACCTCATGAGAGAGAGATGGGGGAGCAGAGAAATGAAACATGGGAACACTAGTGGGAGAAATGTGTTTGAAGTGGTTTGAAGTGATTCTTGGATGTGAGACAGTAAAAAACACTGAAATGGTATTCATTAGTGCACTAAGTCAGATGTTTATTTCATTGTGCACCATTGTTAAGTATCATACACTCATAACTACATTCTGTTTCAGCTGAAGTTGTTATATAATTTATTCCAGTGAGAGTGTGCTTGTGTTTTTATTGGTTTCAGCTACATTATCACTTAACAGGTAACTTTTCCGTTGGGAAGCTTTTGTGTGATCTGACCCCTGACCCAGATTCAACTTCACATTCCAGGCACTGGCTCTCGTGTGATCACTAACATCCAGCCTGCAGTCTACCAGCCTGCCTCAGTGCCCGAGCTTCCACAGGAGGGACCCTGTCGGACAGATGCAGGACTTTCATTCTTTGTTGGCCAACGTTGGATGAAGAGCCAGGGAACCAAGCAGATGATCTGTACCTGCCTTGGCAATGGAGTCAGCTGTGAACAGTGGGGTAAGAGACGCAGCGTTCACCAACAGTGGCCAACATTTTATAAACATTTTGACTACTGGAATACAAGAAGGAATGAGAGGAAGTGATGAGCTCTTGACAGCACCTCTACGTTGTCACATGTTGCATTCATGTGCTTTCCTGTCTTCAAACAGATGGACCGGCTCCAGTGTACGGTGGCAACTCTGGAGGACAACCCTGTGTGTTTCCCTTTGTCCACAAGGGGAAGACCTACCACTCCTGCATCTCTGATGGACGCAGTGATGGACAGCTCTGGTGCTCCACCTCCTCTGACTTTGACACGGACCAGAAATATTCTTTCTGCACAGAGAAGAATGGTGAGCAGATGTGTTGAATGTTTGTGTGGAGGAAGGACGAACTTCTTCTGTGCTGTCAGAAGAACTGAGTCAGAGTTTCTCAACAAGAAACTGACTCAGATATGACCTTTGTTGTTATGCTTGGTAGAAACTTTGATCCTATGTACAATATCTACCATATATCAGGAATGGTAATTATTTGTTTCTGTTTTTCTGTCAACAGTGATCGTGGCAACCCGAGGTGGTAATTCTAACGGTGCTCTATGTCAGTTCCCCTACCTCTATAATGGCCGAAACTACACCGACTGTACTGCAGATGGTCGTAGAGACGGCATGAAGTGGTGCGGCACCACGACAGACTATGATGCAGAACAACGTTTTGGGTTCTGTCCCATGGCTGGTAAGGCAGATTTAGCCCACACTATTCTCAATAACAATGTAAAAATATAATCAAATATCCATTAAAAAAAGACTAAACTTTGAAATTTAAAACTCGTTTTCTCATGGATCTGTAAATTTTGCTTGCCACAGGGGCCATTACCATGATTAGCACAGCTAATTATAGTGTCCCTCCCAGTCTAAAGTGAAATGTATCTCCGCCTAGTCTCTATCAGCAGTTTTAACATGGTCTTTGTATTAAGACCGATCTGCAAACATTTGATGGCTAACCTTCAATTTAAATAAAAGCCATTATCAGAGTGATGTGAAAATGAGTCGGGGCTGATGGTGCAGACATAATCTAATTTACAGTTCTTACACCTTTTATTTATAGTGTAGCTGAATTCACGCAGAAGTCATCACCTTGTGAGAAATGTGTTGTTGGTGTCAATTAGGCCTCCATGAGTAACAAAAGAGCCTGAAACACTAGGGGGTCTGTGGAGCAGCAATGAAATGGTAATGATGATACTATCACTGTTAAACAAGGATGACTAGAGGACTTGTTTCGATATCAGGTGAATACATTCTTATGTTGCCAAACAGAATTACAGAGGAACACAGATTTATCTCAGTGTGTTGAATGTAATGTGGAAGGCAGGGCAGCTCTGATTTCAGTTAAAACATCCATCTTACTGATGTCTGCGTCAAAGTAGACAGACAAATGTTGTGGATGGTACAGAAACATCTGGATTATCTGAGAAAAAGAGGTCTTTGAATTCTAAGAAAAAATGGACACTCAAGAACTTATCTCTCACATTATCTTTTGCAGTGTGGCACGACGGCTAGGCAGTCCTTTTTAAGAAGTTCAAACTCGTCTGCAGTCAAAGGATTCTGCTGTGTGCCCAAACTTTTACTTTATGTAGGCAGCCTATAGAATAGTAATGCTTGTGTATTTTAGGATGATGAGATGATGGATTGGACTGATTTCAACATTGTTTTAAAGCTATAATGTTTTTCCTAATTCCTTTTCACGTGCCTTCAGTCTTTAGACCCTCCTTAAAGCCAACACCCTGTTGTTAACAACACCCTGTTAAGATTTAAAGAGGGGGCTCATGCCCTTTAGCTGGTGTCAGAGTGGGTTGTCTGTGTTAAACTCCATCCAGCAGTCAAAGCAGCAGGGGCTCTTTGATATTGACATTAATGGCTTCACAGGGATTGTCAAAACAAACTCTGTACTTGAGATGTTAATGGAGGTGTAATAGTCTGCTCCACCTGTGGCAGTCCTCCGGGAAGATACTGGATAGGCTAATTTGGTGTCTGAGGATGGTAGGGCCACCTCTGCACCTCCGAACAAAGTCTAAATGATCTTTGCTCTCAGGAACCAGATGGTCTGGCTCTGGTTCACACTCTGCCTGGCATAAAGAAGTTTGGCCTGGGCTCCCATACCACAGAGCTGCCCTTTATCTCCACCTCCAATACCCTACATGGAGTGCATATCATACATGCATATCATCTTTGTCTGCTCCTCCAGCTCTACAGCAGTGATTTAGTCTGCAACTGACTCATGAGTTTCAACAATAAAATGCTACTTTTAGCTACCACTGCTGCCACCACACTGCTGTTTCGTGTATTTTGGGAACAGGTCAACACTCACAAGAGGATAGAATCTGCACTGAAATAACCAGTGATGTAAAGACACTCTGTGAAACAGTAAAATGCCACCAACATGTTCTTTTTTTACTGCAGTAATCATTTATACACCAGATTACACACACATTATTGCATCTCTGCCTGTCATACCTACCTCCTAAAACTTTCCATCATTCCTGATTAAAAACTGCTCTCTTTTAATTACTGGGGAGAACATGGTGAACACACACAGCCATTCATACACACAAGGACATGAGACAGCTGTCTCTGGCTTTCAATCGAGGAAAATCACCTTCTTTTCAGTGGATGCAGGTGTTCTGTGGTGGTTTCATCCTATATAGCCCTGAGTCATAATTGTAGGGTAGAATCTGTGATATCTGAGGGAGCTCATTCATCGTAGCATGTTTGTGGATGTTGGTACACACTGCTTGTGTTGCTAACCATTGTGAATGCATGTCTGTGTGTCTGATTAACGTATTACCATCCACGTTTGTGGCTCGTTTGGTCCTGCATTTCTTCCAGATCACGAAGAAGTGTGCACGACCAGCGAAGGGGTGATGTACCGTGTGGGAGACCAGTGGGACAAACGGCATGATGTTTTGGGTCACATGATGCGCTGCACCTGCGTTGGCAACGGCCGAGGAGAATGGAGCTGTGTTGCTTACTCCCAGCTTAAAGGTGTGTGAGGTTAAAAGTCACAGGTGATAGGATCTCACCCCTGTCCAAAGGATAAAACAGGGCTGCACACCTGCACTTTATGGGGCTTCAGTTGCACCTGCATCCCTGCATGGGTCTGTTTGTGTGTTTTGCAGACCAGTGTATCGTAGATGGTCTGACCTATGAGGTGAACCAGACCTTCACCAAACAACATGAGGAGGGTTACACGATGAACTGCACCTGCTTTGGACAGGGACGTGGTCGCTGGAAGTGTGACGCCATTGGTGAGTTGAGAGAGGCGTACAGGCTGCACCTCTCTGTATTTCGGCTGTGTTCCTTCAGTCTCAGTCAAACATGCCATCACTAATTTTTGTATATTTGTACAGAACTTCCAAACACACTCAATAATTCTTAACCACTGCAGCCCTGACATGTAAAGACCTATGTCTGTGGTTCCTGTTTCATTACCTGGTTTTATGTGACTCTGCCTTCAGATCAGTGCCAGGAGCCAGAGACGAGAGCCTTCTATAAGATTGGAGAGTCCTGGGATAAAGTCATCCAGGGGATCATGTACAAATGCTATTGCTATGGCAATGGCATTGGAGAGCTCAGCTGCGAGCCCCAGCACTCCTACCCAGGTAAGTTCTTAAATATAATATACATTGTACTGTAAGACAATATACATCTGTGACCAGAGGTTTTGCTGTTTTATGGACGCTATACCTGGTGCCAAGCAACTAACCTGGGTGTAATCATTATTATATTGACTGATGATGACAGAGGAGGGCTGCACACAATGACGACAAATCCCTTCATCTATAGTGAACTAGAAAACAAAATGTTGTCAGCCATCTGGGCTTCATCAGTGTTGCATGATTTAATTCATTTTCAAAATCTCCTTATATACATGGAGTTTGAAATATTTTTTGTCCAGTCCCCATATTGTCACTTTAACTCCTGTTGCAGTTCCTGGTACTATTATGTTTCTATTTTTAGTGTTAGTAAGTTGTGGAAGCATTGGATCGTTAAATTGCACAGCCAGTTTGGTGCCTGAATAAGGCATAAAACAGTAGCTGCTGAAATAGATGTGTAATCCACAGTAAAGATGTTCCAGCCTCACAAATTCCATTCCAACCCCTGCAGTGAGAAATATTTGTTTAGGTCACCTGGAAAATGAGGCCCTTGACTTTGATGTGAAGCAGACAACGATGGGAGGGGGGTGTGACTTCCTCTTTTACAGATACCCCCCCCCCCCCGAGCCTTTGTTCTCTTTAGCATGTGGTACATCCCCTGTGCTGTTTCCACAGCTGTACAAAACACTGTGTACCCCTGCCCACCCCCGCCTGCCCGTTGAAATCTTGTTGAACAATGGTTCTCAATTTTGTGGATTTTAACAATCACTTTAAATTGAACCTAATGTCTTTGAGTTTAAGCCCTTAGTGAGAATAATTTAGTACAAGTCATGGTTCGTTACGCAAAAGGATGCAGCCCTGTTGGTTATGTTACCTCATTTCTACTGACTTGACAGCATCACTGCACACCAACACAAAAAGCCCTCTCACAGTTATGTTTTAACTAAACTCACCCCCACCCTTTACTTGTTATTATTCTGCCCCTTTTGTCTTTACAACTGGCAATGCTTATGCAAATGTGCACAATGTCATGGTGGTATAGGTATATTTCAGTATATTTGCTATTGCATTTTAAATGACTTAGGCTGCTTAGTAATGCTGTAGTGGAAATGAGGCTTACGTAAAGGAACCGTTGTTTGGTCTGTGTGAAGCAGGTTGACGGGAGATACAAAATGTAGGGCGCTATTCCTCCATAAGTGGCCATAATAGCAACCAGCTGTGTGTGTGTGTGTGTGTGTGTGTGTGTGTGTGTGTGTGTGTGTGTGTATGTGAAGGCATACAAAATGCTAAGATTTAAGGGCAGCAAAAGGCGAATCTCTAAGCCAATTGGCTTACTGGGGAAAACACCATAAAAGGTAAAAATGGAAAACCCAAGTGAAGGATTTTTTAAGGGTCTCAGATTTAGCATTTTACACTGATACAATCTTTTAAGAAAAACATGTTCTTGCCCACTGTCTGCATTTTATCTCTCCTTGTCTGGAGAGTAATTTAATCTTAAATCTTTTGGGGCATTTCTTATTGTCAGGGGTGGATCTTAACATCCCATTACTGTGGTCCTTATCATCACCTCACTGTGCATGTTCGTAATAAGAATGAGTGATGTGTCTGTGTTGTGTCTGTATGTCCAAAGTAAGAGGCTATGAGTGCATATATATATGTGTGTATGCTTGTGAGCTACACAGGTGTGTGTAATGTTCTGAGACTGTGTGCACAAGCAGTTTATCCACTGCAAGTGTGCATCCGTTTTCATTTGCGTCCCACATCTGATTCTATGTAACCCTTACCCTCGCCAGTGGCCTGTGGGTCTGTAATAGGCAGTAATTGGTCCCAGATTGTTTTTGAGGTTTGCGTATCTGCTTGCAACCTCTGGTTAACCGAGCCACTTGCTCAGAAACTTTGATTATGGGTCTGCTATTTGGAAAGGCGGTTAGAAAACCTCAGTTCTTTATAGAAGCTACCAGTTTCTATGTTAGGGGTCTGCCTGCCACATGACTTGTGTTTACATTAAAGATGACTTGATACCCTTTGTTCATTTCCGAAAACCAGTAAAGATACTCCAATTTCTTTCCCTGCTCAATCTTTTTCATGTTCAACTTGTGTGCTCTGTGGTATATTGATACAGTTTATTCTGTGCAAACACTTTTTTTTGCTATATAGAACCTGAATTTCATTGAGTACACTGTGTCACAGCTGTTACATGTTGTTTAGCAGCGGGCACAGACACACCAGGGGTTCAGTTAAGCATTGAAACCAGTTTTTAGCCATGAAAGAGGCAGCATAAATTCTGCTTGGCTGTATTTATTTTCTCAAGGTGTTTTCTGATGTTTTTTCATTGCTTCCAACTGTTAGTTTCTGGATGCTTTTCTTCTTGTTTGTAGAAATGAGTCTTCATACCTTTTCATGATGTTTCATCAAACCTGTCCATGTCGTCCATGGTAAAACACATTGTGATAAAGATTGCTCATTTGTTCAGATAATGAACGTGTTAGCTGTTTGCAGTAAGGTTAAATGTGGGGGAATCCTAACAGAGGTTAGCTATTAACACAGGGAGCAGCTTTCTCTGTGAAATTAGACCACTTTGTTTACATTTTTTGTCTCCTCTAAATGCTGCCCTGAATGAACCAGTCCTCCTGCGGCAAAATATCTGTCCAGCAGAACAGGGAGAGTTAGAAATGTGATGAAGGAGAGGAGTTTAAGGAGAAGAATAAGTGGAGTAAAATGCTTCTCTCCTCCGGCTGTCGAAATGTGGGCAGGAATCTCACAGGGATGTGCTAGTGTTCCCTCTGTTCCTGTGTCCTGTTCTGGAAAATAATGCAGCACACTCACTGTTAGGTCAGGTTCAGTAAAACTGCAGTATCCCCGATAGCAATGAAGCCAGTATCTTGATATCTAAGATATCAGACATTGCTGTAGCATTGAAGCTGCCTCCTCTTATCTGTTAAACCTAAGCACCACATCACATTATGATGATATCTGTACACTGGGCAGTGAAACTCCTGGTCTCTTCCTGTGCTTACCCTTCTGTTTTTGTTCTTTCTCTCTTTCAGGTGGGTCTCGTCCTGTCCAGGTGATCATAACTGAATCTGGAAACCAGCCTAACTCCCACCCTATTCAGTGGAACGCTCCACAGTCTGCTCACATCACCCAGTACATCCTCAAATGGAGAGTGGTGAGTTTTCTGCTTGACAGTAAACAAAGATCATCTTTCTGCTGGAGGCTTAACATTCAACTCCTGCTCTGCATGTAAATCTCTTTTTTCTCAACTTGTCTTTTATGAAATTTTCTAGAAAAACTCTCAGAGTCCATGGAGAGAGGTGACGATCCCTGGCCATTTGAACTCCTACACCATCTCCGGTCTAAAGCCGGGCATCACCTACGAGGGTCAGCTGATCAGCGTGTTGCGGTTTGGACGCCAAGAGCTCACGCGCTTTGACTTCACCACCAATTATGGGTCATGTGAGTTGTGGAGACAATTTATTTGCCTTCCATTCCTATGCAAGCTGGTTCAAGCATGGGTATTTTTTTATCACTACTTCAATGGCACCCTTTACCTAAAATAAAATATGAAAGTGACATTGAAGATGTGACTCTGAAAATGCAGTAATTAAGCAGGAACTCCTCACTGAGATTTAAAGACAGTTTTTCCAGAGTTTCATGGGCAGTGTTGCCAGTTCTGATCACAGTGCAGCAGCAAGTAGCCAGCTCTTTTATTTTCCATCTCTGTTTCTTCTGCAGTAGCGACATCACAAGGCGAGACCACCCAACCTCCGCCTGTGGTTGATATCTCAGAGTCAGTGACCGAAATTACCTCCAGCAGCTTTGTCATCTCCTGGGTTTCCGCCTCCGACACGGTTTCTGGTTTTAGAGTAGAGTATGAGCTCAGTGAGCAGGGACAGGGAACTGGACACCCCCTGGTGCTAGGTAAGTGGAGGTATTCATGAAAACATGCTGGTTTTTGTAAGGATGGCAGCAAACATATTATGCATTGTATTTTGGCGTGATGTGAATAATAGACATTATACCAAGATTGACCAAAGATTTTTAGCTGCTTTATAAATATTCCAAGGTATGAAAACTAATGTGTTAATACAAGGTGTTTTTTCAGACCTGCCCCATACAGCTACCTCAGTGAACATTAATGAGCTTCTGCCTGGGAGGAAGTACACTGTCAACGTCTATGAGGTTACAGATAGTGGAGAGGACAACCTCATTCTTAGTACTTCACAAACTACAGGTTAGTAGGCACATGCACGCACTTTCACCAGTTTTATTCTCCCATCTCTCTTCTGATTTTTGCTCTTTCACATTCTCACAAAAATGGCAGCCTCTCCTCTGAAATGCCATCTGGAATCCCAGACCTGCTAGCGGCCTAATGAACATGTGCCAGGGACTATAAATCAAATGATGCAGTGAGGAGAAAAAACAGTGGTTGTAATTTTCCTTCTCCACTTACACCCCATTTTGTTCCACAGCACCTGATGCTCCTGTTGATCATGAAGTGGAGGAGGTAGGAGAGTCGTCCATTGTGATCAGCTGGGAAAAACCACTGGCTCCTATCACTGGTATGCTATGACGCATGTCACAGCCAAAATCCATCACCGTTTGCTTATTTGCACAGGGTGTTACTGACGGTCTCTTCCTCTGTGCAGGCTACCGTGTCGTCTACACGCCATCAATAGAAGGTGAAAGCACGGAGCTCACTCTCCCTGACACGGCAACATCTGTGACTCTGAGTGACCTTCGACCTGGGAAGTTGTACAACATCAGTATCTACGCTGTGGAGGACAGCCTGGAGAGTGAGCCTATATTTGTGCAGGTCAACACTGCTGGAGATCCTCTGTCAGGTAAACAATGAGATGTGTTGGGAACTGCACCTCTTTGATATTTCCAATGGTTAAACTGCGTTAGGCTGCATTCATACTGACCCGGCTGAGAAACACAACCCAACACCACACTGTGGTGGCTGGTCACGTATGCGATTATCCAGAGCTATACAACCCAATGACACAAACCTTCCAGTTACTATGACGATGGTCAGACCAAGGATGTAGAGAGCAGTAAACTGGGGGGGCAAATCTGTCCTTTCTCTCTGTTATCACCAGGAGTTGGTCTGTGGTGACCAAAAATCTGCCTATTTGGTGATTTAGATTCTTAAACATCATCATTTGATCCTGTGCCCCTCCCCCACTCTCCTGTATTTCATATGAATTACTGCTCTTGTCATAACAGCACCCTCCAGAGCCCTGCAACTCATCCTGTGGCCTAGTCACTGATCTACGTTGAAGTTTCCAATTCCTAATACTAGAAGTAAAGTCTTTTCCAATGGAAAGTGAAGTCATTGAGTTCACAGCTGTTGTACTCTCGTTCTCTTTGACTGGACTTATGTAAAACTGTTCAGTCTGCCAGGTCCAACTGGGCCAGTCGAGCAGATGCTGGAAAATCATGTGTGTGTGCTTGTTTGTACAGTCTGTGATGGAATAAAGATGCATGGCCTAGTTGAGAGTGTGTGCTGCCATCTTCGGACAGACAAGTGAATCCTCCTCCATAGATACATACTGTGTCAAATAGACCAAGGCTGCTGTCTGCACATGAGTGGTCTGTCTCAGTCTGTGCTAACTTCCACTTTTTCTTAATTTTAATGACTTTATTAAACACCCAGTGTGATTATGTGTACATGTAAGCCAGTGTGGGCTTTGATGATCAGCAACATAAAAGCAATGATGTAACAGAGTTATTTTTAAATTGCGTTTTAACTACAGAAACAGTCATGAGGTCATGGAATTGATTTTCTACATACCTTACCTTGTTCAGCAGATATTTCAAATAGGAGTCACTTTATGGTGGTAAGCGGCATCAGCCTTTTCTGTGACACAGTAAGGGATGTAAACACTATGTGAAACAGTTTCCTTAGCTTGTATATTTAATAATTATTAACAGTTTCTTATAATCCTGTCCACAGAAGAGGTTACTTCTCCTACAGACCTGCAGTTCTTTGAGGTGTCGGATAAAAAAATCGTCCTGACCTGGTCCGGACCAGTCAACGACGTCTCGGGTTACCGGGTCACTGTTGTCCCCGTTGATGAGACTGGCTCTCTGCAGAGGGAGATGACTCTGCCAGTCAGTCAGAACTCCTACATTGAAGTGTCACACCTGCAGCCTGGAACACTGTACCGCTTCAACGTGTACTCCATTCACAACGGAGAGGAAAGTTTACCACTCATTGGGGAACAGACCACTAGTGAGTATGGCAGATTTATGGTGTGCTTTGGAAAATGGTTGTCTGTAATGTGTAATATGTTCTGTCCACGTCTAACAGTGTTTATTGTCATCTCTCCTTTTAGAGCCTGATGCTCCCACAGACATCCATTTCAGCAATGTGACTGAGGACAGCGCTGTAATGTTGTGGTACGCCCCTCGTGCCAAAATCACCGGCTACCGTCTCTTCCTCACTGTTGAGGGCTCTAACCCCAAGCAGCTGCGCCTGCCAGCCCGCCTCACTCAGTACACCCTCCTCAACCTGAAGCCCAGCACTGAGTACACCGCCACGCTGCATGCAGAGCAAGACAACACACTGAGTGAGGGAGAGAGTGCCGTGTTCACCACTGGTGAGTGTCCGATGCCGTGTGGTCACTGTGCATGCACCCTAACGTTTGCAGCTTAGAGACAAAGCGAGGGCTTTATGGATACAGTTGAGCAGAATATGCACTCTAATGTAAATATTCAGGTGCAGAACACACTTTTGCTGTCTGTGTTTGTAGACCTGCCAATGGGCAACGCTCCTCATTTCAGCACTGATGTGACCGACACCTCCATTGTAATTTCCTGGACTCCAGTTCCCCACGTTGGATACAAGGTACTGTGTGATCATCCTCTTTGCAGTGGAAAGCAAATTCCAGTTATTCTTGGTTCAGTGGAGGCCCCACTGGAGTTAGATTTAGTGCCTAGGGTCTGCTGTAGTTCCCATGTTATCTGATTGGTCAGAATATGTCACACCGGAGATGAGAATGTTCTGCTGGCTTCCATGTTCTTGGGAAAGCATTGCCCTCTGACCTTTGCCTCCTGTACCACTCTCCACATCTCTTGCTCTCTGCCGTCTCTCTGACAGTGTGTGCATTTATCTTGCAGTTGACAGTGCGGCCCAGCCAGGGTGGAGAAGCCCCCAGAGATGTGACCTCTGACTCTGGAAGCATTTACATCTCTGGTCTGACTCCAGGAGTGGAGTACACCTACAGCGTCCAGCCAGTTCTAAACGGCCATGAGCAAGGAACCCCGATCACACGGCGTGTGGTCACTCGTAAGAATAAATTTTTTTATGTATGTTTGTTCTTTATGTATATTTTACACTTTGCTTGTCCTGTGACTCCTCTTTGTCTCCTTTGTGTCCAGCTCTGTCTCCTCCGACTGATCTCAACCTGGAGTCTCACCCAGGTACTGGAGACCTCATAGTCCAGTGGAACGGGGCCAGTACACCAGGTAAACTCACACCTACATATCCAGGTGTGGTAGAAAATCAAAGGACAAATAGTCAACCTAATGGCTCAGTAATATGCTGTATGTTTTGGTTGTTGTCAGGTTTAACTGGTTGGAGGTTGATTGATTCCTCTCCATCTCTTTGCTGTGACATTTTATAAATGTCACTGTAAATCTTCCTTCCTTGTTTTTTTCTCTCTCTCCCCAAGACATCACCGGCTACAGAGTGACGTGCACTCCCACCAATGGGCAGCAAGGAAACAGTGTGGAGGAGTTTGTGGAGGCAGGCCAGAACTCCTGCACTCTGGAGAACCTCAGTCCAGGAGTGGAATACAACGTCAGTGTTGTTACAGTTAAGGACGACATGGAGAGCACTCCGATATCCACTACTATTACACCACGTGAGTGACTTGTAATTGTGTGGTTCTATTTGTTCTTTGAGACCACTAGTTATGGATATTGAAACCATAATTTCAGGGAGTCTGATATTTGTGTGGGAAACTTCTGTTTAAACCGGTAAGCAGAAAGTGTTCCCATTTTTAATTTTGTTTAAATAACCCAAAAGCTTTCAGCATCTAACAGGCATTAGCTCTGCTCTGTTAGCATCACTATACAAAACAGCACTAATGCTAATGCCTGCGTATATATTAATAAAGTCCAATGGAGTCACTTCATTGAGTAACAGATGAAACCTCACTAAATGGAAATATATACCAGGAGAAGCCTTGCATTCGTTCTTCCATTGGTGTGATATGTTAAATATCTCACTCTACTGGAAGCAGACTTTGACCGCTTTTTTTCTCTGTCGCTTTGCTTTTCCTTGCCCTTGTGGCCAAAACCTTTCCCTTCCCTTGCACCTCCGCCTCTGGTTTGTCGTTTCTGCTGTTGTCTCTTTTCTTTCCTCTCCCCTACACCCTTCCCTTTCCAGAAATACCACAGCTGACAGACCTCACCTTCCAGGACGTGAGTGATACCACCATCAGTCTCAGCTGGTCGCCACTCAACACCACAGCCGTCACCGGCTACAGGATCACTGTGGTGGCAGCCGGAGAGAGTGTGCCCATCTTTGAAGACACGGTTCTGCCAACGACCGGCCATTATACTGTCTACGGGCTGGAGCCAGGCATCGACTATGACATCAGTGTGATCACTGTGACGGAGAATGGCGAGAGCGAGCCCACCACGGTCACTCAGCACACCTGTAAGATCCACAGAGTCGAAAGCATTTCTTAAGTGCCCTCCACACGGAATTCTTTGAATCCGACAAACTTGAATACCGATTCTGCCTTGCGTACAGACGGCTCCGGCGTTGTCGGAAACTCACAACGGTATTTTCTGACAACAGGTTCCAAAGTGAGAAGATCTGACAACGCCGTTTCGGAGTTGCAGTGTGTACCCGGCGTTGTGGCTAACAATGAAGTCACATCATATCATGACCAAAAATAGTAGTAAACAAGGAGTTCATGCGCATGCTCATTGCATTCTTTCGTTCTTTTTGTGGGTATCTCTGTTTCTTTACAGCGCCATCTATTGGCGTGACATATGTATTACATCCTTGTCACTCGTTATCACGTTGCCATGTAGACGGAAATACTTCCGGCAACATTGCGACAAGCGTTATCGTGCCATTGTCGTGTGGACGGAGCCTTAAACTGCTCGTATCATATTTTGTTATTTTAAGATCCATCCAGTCATAAATTAGGATAGTATTAAAACTGTCCTTTAGGCAGGCAGAGCGTCACAAATCACACAGTGTGTCCTGAGTTATGTAATGCAGTAATGTTCTTATTAACCCTGAGACATTCCTCTTCGAAGCAAACCTTTAAAGTTGCAAAGCATGCTGTGTTGGCAGTTTAATAGCCTCTGTGTGTGTTTTTGTGTGTGTGTGTATACACGTATATGTAAGGAACATCTGGTTTTAGTTGTGGTGGTTTAATCATGCTGAGGATCACTTTGCCCCCCCCCACCCCAATACAAACAGTACTCATTCTCTTGCTTTTAAGATGTCATAAAATGCCACATGGTGGTGTGATTTTAGTCTTTTTATTACTTTCTTGCTCTTCATATCTATTTCATCCACATATTTACTTCCTCGCTCTTCGATGGCATTCTCTGGACACCTTGATTTAGTTGAGTAATAACGACATTGTATAGCCTGGGCCCGCCCATACTTCCTGTGACGCTGCACAAAATTTCACGTTTGGCCAAGTTGCCTATCTCTTCAATTTCAGATTCCCCCTGGTTTGGGTACCAATGAAAAGCTAGCATTTCCAACGGCTCGATTGAGGCGATGATGCTCGCAGAACTGGATCAAGCAGTTTCCGTCACTACGCATACGTCAGAGGAAAGAGTGGTCTGATTGGTTGAAGCTTTGTCCAGTAGCACACAGAGGCATTTGACAGACGTGGGTGAAGCCCGCCCTCTTAGAACTCGCTTTACAAGGCAGCTTGTCCAGACTACGCTCACAGAGCTTTGTAGTCGTGATAGCCAGGCTACACATTGTATGCATATATCTTTATAAATTCATTCAAGCTTTTGTCTCTATTCAATAGCTGTACCAGCACCCACTGATTTGGGCTTTGGCCAGGTTGGGCCAGACAGCATCGAGGTCACCTGGGTTGCTCCCCGTGTCCCCAACACTGCTGATATCAACAGCTTCCTCATCAGGTGTGTGGAGAAAACGCAGCGTTCTTAAAGCTCAGTATTTGTTTACGTCTGATGTTGTTCAGCACACTAACATATATAGAAAAAAAAACTAAATATCTCCTAATTATTTAGGTATCATCCCATTGATGATGAAGATGACATCACAGAAACCAGCGCAGGGAGCAGCAATAATGTGGTGCTGAGGAGTAAGCTGGAGCAACATAAAAAAACAGATAAGAAGGCACAAACAACTCTGTATTTATGTCTTTTTCACCGTCCACAGACTTGCTGCCTAACACAGAGTATCTGGTGAGCGTGGTGTGTGTGTATGAGCAGAGGGAGAGCTCGCCTCTCGTCGGCACACAGAAAACAGGTGAAATAAGCACATAAGAGGCTATAGATGCCAGCATTTAGGTGACCTTTTCAAAAAATATTTGTTGGTGTGTCCCAACTTTTTCACCTCTGATACTGATATTGAAGCCTTAAGTATTGGCTGATACTGATATTGATCTGATACAATATCAGCATGAATCATAGATACTTTTACTACTTATTTTGTTGTTTAGAAAAGGCCTGATCAATAGAATAGAATACATAAAATTCTTTATTGATCCCAACCTGGGAAATTACTTTGCAGCAACAGAAAGAAATGGAAACTATTAAAATAGCAATAAAAATATATATTACAATATAAAGTATGAGAGAGAAGAGCACTATAAAAAATGTTTATACAGATAAATAATTATGACTCAAATGACAATGGTCAGCAACACCACAGGAAACTTGTTCATGACAAGTTTTGCTCTCAGCTGTAATGTCTTTTTCAGACTTTAACTAAAAATGTTGCCACAGGGCTGACATCACTCCTCCTTCTACTTAGTCAGCACTTTAGCACAGCTGCTGGATAGAAGAGCTGGAGTGGATTTTAGATGCAGGCTGATACAATTAATACTCAGTTTTTTGCTGATATTGGACTGATATCAATATCAATATTGGGTCAGCCCTAATTATTTGTTGCCTTCATGTTCAAATATGTTTTTTTTTTCTTGGACCTTCATGCATCCTTCTCTGTATCTCCCCCTCCCTTTTCCAGCTCTGGATTCACCAGTAGGGCTGCGCTTCTCTGAGATCTTCACCAATTCCTTCACCATCCACTGGCTTGCTCCCCAGAGCAAAATCAGCGGCTACCGTATCCGTTACCAGATGGCCAGCGGTGGGAGGGCCAAGGACGAGAGGCTGCCACCATCTCGAAACCACTTCACCCTGACAGGACTCACTGCAGACACTGAGTACTTGGTCAACATCTTCGCCATGAGTGGGACACAGGAGAGCCTGCCGCTCAGTGGGAAACAGAAGACAAGTATGAAATCCTTGTTTGATACTTTCCTCCAGATACTCATCATGCCCTCAGAATCATCATGTGGTGTATTTATTTCTTGTCTCTTCACTGTCTCTCCTCAGTCTCCGATGCTCCCACAGACCTGGAAGTGCTTGACTCCACCCCCACCAGCATCACCGTCCGCTGGGATGCCCCTGCTGTCACTGTACGCTACTACAGGATCACTCATGGAGAGTCTGGTGAGTTACTGTTAATAGCTTAAAGGGACACTATGTAATTTTTTTAAAGTATTTTATTACCTCAAATCAACATCTTCATTCATAAATAGATCCTCATTGGTGTAAAATAACATATGCCAACAATCTGACTTATCCTCCTGGGAGAAGAATCAGTGATCTGTCTTTACATAGAGCGGGTCGCTCATACAGAGGCTTCCATGTCTTTCTGGTCTATCGAAACCTGCGAACTGCCGAGAGGGACATAAAGCACTACCTGCTAGTATCCATAGGACAAAATACATTTCTGCATTTTGTGTTACACTTTTCACCTAGAAACAAGGTGGAGACGCGGGTTTTACTTACCCAGCACTAAACTAAAAGCTGCACTGCACTTTTGGTCATAATACAAGACCATACTTATGCTGCGCCGAATCCTCATTGCCAAAAAAACGTAAGAGGGCCATAAAATGACCGGCATTCCGGGCCGGGGATCCGCGGTGAGTGACCACACGGGAGCGCCCCATGCCCGGCCACAGCCGGCCAGGCCCGCCGGGAATTCCTCTGGACTGGAGGAGGGCTGTGGAGCTCCGGGCTGGGGATCCACGGTGATAGTGGCTGCCCGGGAGTTGACCCATTCTGCTTACCGTAGTTCCAACCATGTTGCAATGCATGCAAAGTCAAATTTAACCACTAGATGGGAGAAAAAATTACATAGTGTCCGTTTAAGATGCATTTAGATTTGTCCTTTTCTGACATTTTTTCACATTATTATTTATCCAGGTGGTCACACCAACCCTAAGGAGTTCACAGTGCCTGGCTCTCAGTCCACTGCTACAATCACTAACCTGAAGCCTGGTACTGATTACACCGTCACTGTCTACGCTGTGACTGGTAGAGGAGACAGCCCGGCCTCCAGCACTCCAATCTATGTCATGCACACGACAGGTATTATATGCACCCACCCCAGAGACAAAACACAGTGATCTGACCCCCTCGTGTCTCCACTCATAGTTTTCTCCTCTTCATCTCTAGGTATTGACTCCCCCTCTGACATGGAGGTGATGGATGTGAAGGACAACAGCGTCACAGTGAGGTGGAGCCCTGCCCAGGGCCCAATCAAGGGATACAGGGTGACTGGGGTCCCCAGAAATGGACAGGGACAGTCTTTCACAGAGGTGGTGGCTCCAGGTATGGTGTAGTGAGTATTTTAAAGCTTGATGAGATTTAATGTTCCTCTGACTTCTCAGCTTAATCGGTCTCTTTCTTCCATGTATTCCTTCTCTTTTCCAGACCAGACAGAGATCACGTTCTCAGGACTGATGCCCACAGTAGAGTACGTTCTGAGTGTATATGCTCTTGGTCAAGATGGAGAGAGCTCTCCACTGGTGGTGAATGCTCTAACAAGTAAGGAGTTCTCTTTTAAGAGAGATATCTGTGAGATATTGTTCAAAAATATGATACAAAACCTCTCGCCCTACCATCACCATTTCAGATGTTGACCGCCCCAAGGACCTGACCTTCTCAGACATCGACTCCACCTCCCTGAAGATCACCTGGGACAGTCCTGAGGGAATTGTCACGTCTTACCGGGTCTTGTATTCAAGTGCAGAGGAGGGCGAGAGAGAGCTGCGCCCTGCTCCCAGAGGAGATGCTGAGGCCGCCACTATCTACGGTCTGCAGCCCGGCACCGAATACACTGTGAAGGTCATCGCTGTGCACGACGACACCGCCAGCACACCACTGGTCGGGACACAAGCCACAGGTGTGGAGGGAAATGAGTTCTGGATGTTATGCATTTGAGGTGAAAAAGTGATACAGATAAGAAACGCGACACCTCTCCTCTAGTGCATGTGTGTTTCATAACTTGTGTGTAATGTGCAACTGAAAATAATAAAAAAAAAAATACTAACAGAGTGTAAATTGAAATTTCCCTCATTGAGGGACGAATAAAGGAATTCTTCTTCTTCTTCTTCTTCTTCTTCTTCATAGTGTTGTCCTCTAACACTTTTTTTATTTTCTGTCCTCCCCCAGCCATCTCACCCCCCACCAACCTCCAGTTCTCCCAGGTTAGCTCGACCTCTTTCACCATGCGCTGGGCAGTGCCGGGTCAGGAAAACCGACTAACTGGCCTGACTGGCCTCACAGGCTATCGCGTGGTGGTGAACCCAAAGAACAAGAGCGGCCCTACCAAGGAGCTGAATCTGGCCCCAGATGCCACACAGGCACACATCTCTGGACTCATGGTGAGTGTGCTGCTGTGTGCGTCTGAATGGAAGACTGCTCTTTTGAGAGTCGACCTTGTCTCTAGACAAGAAGTTAGTGTCAGTGCAGTGACACTATGGCATTGTTGCATAACCTGACCTTCAACATCAGCAACAATTTTAAAGGAGTTTTTCGGTTGCTTTAAGGTGAAAATGGACTTGAATGAATGAATGTTATCCTTTGATGGGTCTTTATTACCTTGCAGTAGCAACAGACTTTGCAATACCATGAGAGACTAAAGCTTCTTTTTCTCCATCCTCCTTAGGTTGCAACTGCCTATGAAGTCCACCTTTATGCTTTGAAAAACTCCCTGACCAGCAGGCCAGTCAAAGGAGAGGTCACTACCCTCGAGAGTGAGTTTGTAACTCATGAATTGTGGAATGCATCATATTGATCCATGAAAACAGAGAATGGCATTATTGATACAGTTACTGCTGTAGTGTTTTTTCCAACTTTAAAAATACTTACTCTCTCACTACTGGTTTTGTTCTTTCTCAACCTCTCTTTCCTTTTCTACCTCTAGATATCAGCCCCCCTCGTCGTGTACGCATCTCAGATGTTAACGACTCTTCCATCACCCTGACCTGGCGCTCCAAGACAGAAACAATCTCTGGTTTCCTGGTTGAAGCCACTCCCACCACCTCCTCTACAGGCTACATACCCATTCAAAGGACCATCGGCCCTGAGTTGCGTGCATTCACTATCACAGGTACACATACAAAAATACATAAGCAAATATATGGTTAATGGTCTCATATAGTAAAATAAAATCACATCAGATTTGTAGTACTACTATATAAAAGCACACAGTCTCTCACTGAGCTGTCACCGTGTCTTCATTCCAGGCCTGGAGCCAGGCACCACCTACAAGATCAACATGTACACACTGAAGGGGAATGGACGCAGTGCACCGCTCACACTCACTGCCACCACAGGTAACCATTCATGTCTGTCCTACACTGTCAGTCAGACTGCTACTCCTACTGACATCTTTGACTTGTTAAGATTGTAATACATTTAATCTAGAAATTTAAGTTGATAGCAGCTTGATCTTTAAACAAATTCAAATCTTCTTCAAACGTTAGAGTAAAATGATTAGTTTTTCAGACATATTGTGAATATCAAATTTTTACCTCCCTTCGTTGTCTGTTTATTTACCCTCACATAAAACAGACAAAATGAACACACACTCATCAGTGTTTTGGTAATTTGCAGCTGTTGTGTAATGCTTCATCAGTGCAGTTAGTATGACGGCTCAAACATGACGTGCAGTTCAGTGTTTGTATATGTACAGTGCATCCTTGCTTATCTTTCCCCTCCAGCCAAACCTGTGGTCATCCCGCCCACCAACATCCGCTTCACCTCCCTGAACCCCAACAGCATCTCTTTCACCTGGGAGCCGTCACGCAGTCCAGGTGTTACTGACTATTATGTCACCTATGAAGAGGCTGGGGGTTTACCACGAGAGCTTATCCCCAGACCCCATGCAGCCCAGAGCTACGCCATCATCAACGGTGAGCGTAGAGCATGGGACTGACTGCACACAGAGAAACATGTATATGCAAATACACTGATTGGAAGACATGGCGAATAACAGATGTTTACAACTTTTGGTGTATTTGTTAGGTCTGAAACCAGGAACAGAGTATGTCATTAAGATTGTGGCGCTGCAGAAAGCTTTGAGAAGTACGGCTCTAGTGGGCAAAGCCAGAACACGTGAGTACACCTGCTAACAGCAAACTTTACACATTAAACTTTGACTCCTTTCATTGAAGTAAAGATTGCTCAGAAAAAGACACTGTGTGGAATTGTGTCAAGAATTCACTGGAGGAGAGAAGTAGAGAGAAGTTGCGCTGATTATGCTTATTTGTCATGACTGTGGTATAACTTGTCTTATACATTTCAGTTTATTTCCCCCTTGTAACTGACAAACTTTAAATAAAACTATTTGTCAAAGTAATAAGGAAGAAGTATGAGCTCATTGAGTGCCAGCCCATTTTTTTAAAACCGAAAGTGCCTTGTGCCAGCGTTTTTGGCCATTTTTACTGTGATCAGTGACCACCCTGCTGAAAAAAGGAAAAACTTGGCAGTCAAAGACATACACTATTTTGCCAAAAGTATTCACTCACCTGCCTTGACTCACATATGAACTTAAGTGACATCCCATTCCTAATCCATAGGGTTCAATATGACGTCAGTTCACCCTTTGCAGCTATAACAGCTTCAACTCTTCTGGGAAGGCTGTCCACAAGGTTTAGGAGTGTGTTTATGGGAATTTTTGACCATTCTTCCAGAAGAGTATTTGTGAGGTCACACACTGATGTTGGACGAGAAGGCCTGGCTCTCAGTCTCTGCTCTAATTCATCCCAAAGGTGTTCTATCAGGTTGAGGTCAGGACTCTGTGCAGGCCAGTCAAGTTCATCCACACCAGACTCTGTCATCCATGTCTTTATGGACCTTGCTTTGTGCACTGGTGCACAGTCATGTTGGAAGAGGAAGGGGCCAGCTCCAAACTGTTCCCACAAAGTTGGGAGCATGGAATTGTCCAAAATGTCTTGGTATGCTGAAGCATTCAGAGTTCCTTTCACTGGAACTAAGGGGCCAAGCCCAGCTCCTGAAAAACAACCCCACACCATCAGATTGCCAGATGGAGAAGTGTGATTCATCACTCCAGAGAACACGTCTCCACTGCTCTAGAGTCCAGTGGTGGCGTGCTTTACACCACTGCATCCGTCGCTTTGCATTGCACTTGGTGATGTATGGCTTGGATGCAGCTGCTCGGCCATGGAAACCCATTCCATGAAGCTCTCTGTGCACTGTTCTTGAGATAATCTGAAGGCCACATGAAGTTTGGAGGTCTGTAGTGATTGACTCTGCAGAAAGTTGGCGACCTCTTTGCACTATACGCCTCACCATCTACTGACCCCGCTCCATCAGTTTACGCGGTCTACCACTTCATGGCTGAGTTGCTGTCGTTCCCAAACACTTCCAAGTTCTTATAATACAGCTGACAGTTGACTGTGGAATATTTAGGAGCGAGGAAATTTCACGACTGGATTTGTTGCACAGGTGGCATCCTATCACAGTTCCACACTGGAATTCACTGAGCTCCTGAGAGCGACCCATTCTTTCACAAATGTTTGTAAAAGCAGTCTGCATGCCTAGGTGCTTGATTTTATACACCTGTGGCCATGGAAGTGATTGGAACACCTGATTCTGATTATTTGGATGGGTGAGTGAATACTTTTGGAAATATAGTGTAATTGCTACATATCAGCAATTGCCAACCTCAGAGCTGTACTCTGCTGCCCTCTGCTGGCTTTTTTAATCAACTGCTGCTTATGTAGAATTGCAGCGTTCTGCATCACGCTTGACTTGCAAAATCAACACTCAGGAGTCTTATAAAAATATTATCATAGTCAGATAATACTATTACTACATAAAAGTTGCTTTTCCAGGATCTTTGTATTTGCTTAGCATTGCTTGCTTCTTATACAGAGCATGCTTATGTCTCATATTGAATCAGAGCCAGCTCCAGATCATCAGCTGTTGGTCCCTGAGCTGCCACAGCTTCCTGTTCCTCACCGACCCACCACTGACATCCTGGATGTTCCAGAGTCCTTCAATGATAAGATGTAAGAACCTGCATATTCTTCTTCAAAAGCAGTGTTTGACTGCACAGACATGTTAGCTTATCTTTTTTGCTCTTTTAATTTCCCATTCCCACCCTGTTCTTATTCTTTCCTCATCCCTCTCTCTGTCTGTGCCTAGTTTTGACACCAATCAGGTTCACTTGGCTGGTACGAGTGGCCAGAATCAACCAGGCCAGCAGGGCCAACACATCTATACTGAGTACCAGAGCCTAGGCCCTAATAACGGACTTCATGGCCCCTTCAGTGGACCCAAGGAAGGCCAGAGACCGACTCTCAGAGAACCCCTGATCTATATTCCTGTGGCAGGCCCTGATGGAAACAGGGTACCCTTGGTCAAAGTATGCGAGACTCATAACTCATGATATTGTTATAATACTGCTGTGACAAGGTTATCTCAATGAAGTCATTTAGATTAATTTTAGCATGAACTTTTGGTTGAAATCAAGAATTTTCATGTGATAGGAAATTACTTTTTTGTAAAGTATAACAATAACTGTCTTTGCTTATACCCTAGAACACATCTGGATGGTTAACATATATAGCAGTATTAGATGATGATTATTTTTTTCTTATTCACATATATAGAACTTGAGCAGAAACTAAATAGCATGGTTACCAATACTACTAGCTGTCAGTCTTTTATAAAGATATATGCTGATGTTTTGGTTATTTTATGACCTCACATTATCTCTGTGCTGTATGTCTGATCTTGTAGGTGAGCGATGGTCCTCTGTCAGGTCTTGCGTTTGGTTTCCCTGACAACGAAACTGAGTTGCCGCAAGAAGCACAGACGATCACAACCATCTCCTGGTCTGGTGTCCCTCAGACTTCAGAGTATGAGGTGTCCTGTAATCCTATTACACACACGGAGGAAAGAGGCTTCCAGGTATACACTCATACAGTGTATGCGTACATATAAAATACAGCTGATGTGAGGACTGCTTTTTAACTTTGTCTTCCTCCATGTAGATGCGTCTTCCTGGTACCTCCAGCAGTGCCACACTGATTGGACTGACATCTGGAGCTTCTTACAATGTAGTAGTAGAGGCCATGAGGAGCGGGGCTAAAGAGAAGGTTTTGGAGGAAGTTGTAACCGTTGGCAACGCTGGTACGGGAATCCACACTGACAAAGCCTCTTTCATCACGATCAAGTTTAACCTGCAGTCCTATATAGCACATGTATACACACTCATATAAATCTTACTGTGAGCAGTTCTGCATGGAGACACTGCATGTTTTCACAGTGTTTTAATATGAACAATGTGATGACTTTAACTAGTGTACTGTGTGTCCTAAAGATATTTTGTGTCATCCATCCGTCAGTTCCAGGTGACATCCCCATTACCACCAACAGGGACGTGTGCTACGACACCTTCACTCAGACCTACCATGAGGTGGGCTCAGAGTGGGAGCGCATGTCTGAGACGGGCTTCAAGCTGTGGTGCCGCTGCCTGGGGCTAGGCAGTGGTCATTTTAGGTGTGATTCATCCAGTGAGTGGCTTAATAACCCCCATCCCAGCATGCTGTGCAAACATGGAATTAGAAATCCAAATAATTCTATGTGATTTACTCATGAGGAATTTATAAGAGAAGATTAATGAGATGAAACTGTCTGAGGTTATGTTGAACACAAAACAATGAATTTTGAATTTACACCAAACACTTTATAAATTCCTCAGCTACAGTTTAAAGTCCATAGACTTTTACAGTTCTATGTGCTGCAGCATGCAGTAAAAAGACAATGGCATGGGCAGCCTCTGCAGTGGCAACTAGATAACTTCCAACAAACTGGATACTTGGACATTACAGTGTTCCTTATTTTCACATGCTATTTCATAAATTCATCATAAAGATTTTTCTATACTCTGCCCATGCTAGTCTCTGCTCTGTAAACTGTGGAAAGCTCACAGACAGCAGAAAGCTAAGGTGAACTAAATGCTCAGTCTCAGTTCTTGGTATTGTCCCTATAACTAACATGACAATACCAGAAACTGAGTGTGCCTTTCTTTTTCCATAGCTTCAGAGTCATTTCACTGTCTGTGCATGTGTCTGCTCATTGTGACTGTATGTATGAATTCAACTGGGAACCAGTAAAAACTTAAAGGATGTGTTAAAGGATGTTGCAGAATGTGTTTTATGGTTGTTTTTTTTGTGTGGAAATCTGTGAATCTTTATTTGCAGTGTGAAGTGGAAATGGTGTACCTTTTGCTCCCTACATTAACTCACTTCTCCTTATGTCCACGACACTCTCCTTCCTCCCTTTGCTCTCCTCGTCTTTGCCATTTTTGATCCGACTGTCCTTCATCGTCCTTCTGTGTTTCTCTTCTCCCTCCCTTGTTCCTCACCCCTTTATTTTCTCTTTCGCTTTCTCTCGTGCTACTTCTCTACCTTCAGAGTGGTGTCATGACAACAACAATAATTACCGTGTTGGTGAGAAGTGGGATCGCCAGGCTGAGAATGGTCACATGATGAGCTGCACCTGCCTGGGCAATGGCAAGGGAGAATTCAAATGTGAACCCCGTAAGTACAGAGTGACATGTGTGTGTGTGTGTGTGTATATATGTATATATATATATATATATATATATATATATATATATATATATATAATTTATGCTGATATTTAATCATTATAAAACTTTCCAGATGAGTCGACATGTTATGATGATGGGAAAATGTACCAGGTGGGAAACCAGTGGCAGAAGGAATACCTGGGTGCCATCTGTACCTGCACCTGCTATGGAGGACAACAGGTGTGTGTGCACGCTCAAACCTATGCACTACTACTTTATGGATAGTGTTAATAAACATGTATCGCCATCAGATCTGCATCATGTGATCAGACTGTGTTTGAATATTAGCCTGTCCCTCTCATCCACATCTTAAGGGTTGGCGTTGTGAGAACTGCAGAAGGCCGGGAGGACACGCTGATGTGGACGCTGACCTCCTTCAACCCGTTCATTCAGATGTCTTTGACCGGTACAGAGAAAACGCTCTACGCAAACTGGTCAGTCTCTTCACTCAAAATAATAATAATGGTAACCATTATAATAATAAGTCAGATTTATGTGGTTCCTTCCTGGGAACCCAAGGACGCTTTTCCGAGTCTTACTGCTAATACTCTGCTTTAAAATAAAACAAACCAATAAATTAATATCATATAATATTTTTGGTTACATGGATTAGGAATCCCAACAATTAAACAATACCTGTTTTATCGAGACATGTCTAAGTAATACAATACATACAGTAACGAATTCACACATTGCCCTCTTTTCAAATGACACCACTTGTGTTTTAGCTCTCCACAATCCAGTATCTACTCACTTTTTTCCAGTTAAACCCATGATGAATGCATTCATTCATTAAATTAAACTAGTGTTGCTTGATTCAGAGGAAGTTGCTATAAATCACAACATGTCCCAACCTTCTCTGCTCTCCAGAACATCCAATGTCCGATTGAGTGTTTGAGGCCGGAGCTGCTTGCAGACTCTCTCACCCCCTCAGATCAGTGAAGCTCATCCTGCTGTGGGTAAAGCAGGATGAAGAGACCCCTGCAGCATCACCACCACTTTGAGAAGGAAGCCTCCTTCTCTTTTCATGAGAAGAAGAAATTTCCATCAGATCTGTGCCTTTTGTTAAAGGTTTATCCTCTCACCAAATATAAGTGCCTTAACAAGACTTTTCTACACCAACCTGCCTTTTCCAAGATCTGTCCCAACTTTTCACGTTGGCTGTGAGCCTTTTCTTCTTCAGTAGAAACAAGGATTGTGACAGTGATCTTTAAGAGCACAAATCCTGCTGCTTTATCACCTTAAAACCACCTACCCACAAACATACTGTTGAGATGCGCGCACACACACACACACACACACACACACACACACACACACACACACACCAGATGCAGTATTGTTGTGTATTTTTACTGTTAAATTCAGAATTTTTTGACTATTCCAAAACATTCCATGCAATTATCTTCTTTTGACACACCACAAACACATAGTATAGTATAATATAGTATAGTATATATAGAGAGAGATGTCCTGAAAATGTTTAGTTAATGGTACAATGCATCTTCTGGGTCCTTCTGGGACTTTTCCAAATCAGAAGACCGAACAAATTCCAAAGCGACTTTCTTAAGAATGAAGAAAATTACAACTGTACATGTAAAAGTCATACAATACTGCAAGTTTCCTTTCTGTCTCTCCATGGTTAGTTTCCTGTTATTTTAATGTGTCACAAAGAGTTCTCTTTAGATTACAAGAAATTCAAAGCAACATTTTTTTTGTCCTTAGAAATACAAGCACTGTTACTGTTGAGTTGGTAGTGAAAGAGCGTTGCCTTGCTCTTATTACAGTATAGGCTGTTGAAGTCACCAAGTAGATGTGATTCTGTTATCTGTGGGTATTTTGAAAATGTGTAAGGTATAGCACCAATGAACTCTATAAAGAAAATGCTGATAATGACTGACCAAAAGTGGAACTGTTATTTCAAAAAAAATGTAGGCCTTTTGGAAAATTTAAAAAGTGAAATACATTTTAATAACATGTTGTTTTTTTTTTAATTAATTTCTTTTATTTATCCATTTTATTCAGGCATTTTGTTCAGTGGTTTTTTGGGGTGTACACTTTATTTTTTATTAACTTGTTTTTATATTGTTGGTGCCAAAATCTGAACTACTGTGGACTGAAACTTTTTAATAAACTGAAAAAAATCCAACCTGAATGTTATAGTTTTTTTTTTTCATGTAGCAAATGAGTATTTTCCAGGTGTTCTTAGGTGAGAAGGATATGCAGACTTTATTTTTATTTATTTCTTTAACAGGAACCAACAAGTTGGTGCTTTTGATTTTATTTATTTCATAATAAAACCTGTAATAACCAGGAATACAAACAGACACTATACTGCATAAATTGTCAGCTTAACAGTCTATGGGTTAAAGTATCACATACATTACTATACTATTTACAGTAACAGTCTGGGTGAAACCCTTCCCTTGCTTAGTTTATCCCAGAGCAGTGGATTAAACAGAGTGGCGACAACTTCAGGTCTCGCCGCCGGAGCGGTCACGTGGTTCATGTACCCCTCAATAGTTCCAAGCGTAGCCTGCACTGTCCATGCTCTTCAACGGGACAGACTGCAGTGAGTGCACATTTAAGAGGTAAATATTAAAATTAACCATAATAAGTCAACATTTGCAACTCTTATTAGATTACTGTGTACACGTCAAAGTCACTTGCGTATATTGAGTGCCTGTATGACAAATAAAAGTGAAATATGACAAGTTTGTCTGGTTTTTTTGGAGGGAAAACTTTGCTAGCTTCACTAACTGGATAATAAGGAACTATATCGTAACCTGATGCAAAGTGATCTCTTATTTAGCAACATAAGGCTATTCTCGAACACTTTCTGAGATTGGACAATGATGATAAATTATGGTTTTCATTCAGAGATTTTATGTGGGCAATTTAAATGAATGTCACAACCACAACGTGTGTGTGTGTGTGTGTGTGTGTGTGTGTGTGTGTGTGAAAACAAGAAAAAAAAATCAAAAAATGTTGAGAAGGCTCAAAATAAACTGATATTGTAAAACCAGACGTGTTTGTCATCAATATCGTGTATGCATGTATAATGTATGATTTAATGTCAACAGAGTGAGAGCTGACTGTTACCACCAAGGCTATTGAACAATCACAGATACATACAAAACATTATATATAAACACATTTAATAAAATCATATGTCAAATGCAGACAGCTATTATCATAAAAATATAAAACAAAAAATAAAATAAAAAAATCGATCCCAATTCCTGACTAAAAATAACGTAATTACATTTGGGACATACATTTTTACATATAAAGGGGTCCCCTCGATGTCAATAATACACGTATTGCCATTAAACTAACTTAAATAAACTTAAATATTTTACCATTTTACCTCGGTGAGTGCTTGCCTTGTGGCCATAGAAGTGAACGGCGTCCGACGTGACAGGCGGCCATGTTGGAACTATTGAGCGTTCTATTACCCGGAAGTGGGGTCCGCCGGGCTGTACAGCGTATGCCTATGGGAGTGTCGCCACTCTGTTTAATCCACTGCTCTGGCTTCTCCTACACAGAAGCCCCGCCCCCTGCTGAGTCATGGAAAGCAACTCGCGTTCTGGTTGGCTCTGCCCGATTTCTGGCTTTTCCTTCAGAATAAAATTACGAGAGCGTAGTTCCCCAGTAAAAATTCTATTTACTTGTGTATTTTGAAGCTTACATTAATGGCAGGGTGTTATTAACATAGCTTAATGTCCCTACATAGACCTCTTTATTTTTTATATTCAACTCTAATTAGCTTTATTGACATTAAAGTTTTTTAAAAGGGAGCAAAACAAAATAAAAATCCACTGTGATATAAATATTAACATAAAAGTACAAGTTTGGATATTTTAGACCTGAAATTGTGCTGGACGTCGAGTGTTAATGCAGTAAAGACAGTATGTGGAAATATATGGATGCTTTTATTCTGAAAATCCAGAACGGATGTGGTGTTTCTGTGGGGGACACGGCAGAGAGTGAAAGCAAAGCTACAAGTTGCAGACTAGAGTTCGCCTGTTGCTCCTCCTGAACGCTCGTCATGGAAACCGTCTCTATCGACAGTTTGATCCTGAAGCTCCACGATGTGAACGCGGTGAAGTTCGGGGAATACAAGCTGAAGAGCGGCATGATGACCCCCATTTACATCGACCTGAGGGTGCTCGTGTCCCACCCGGTGCTCCTGAACCAGGTAAGCACGTGTTTCCCTGCTCGCTGCACAACTCAGAGGTCAACTGTACAGTGTGATCACATGACTACTGTTTAACAGAATCATGCTGTGACAGCAGCCCTACCGTGTCACATTACAGTCTCTGCGTGTTAATGTCATGTTGTAGTGGTGTGCACGTGGATCCTCTTCAGGGAAGACATCGAGCCAACCTGCGCAATAACAATATCATCAATATAATCAGCATCTCTGACGGGGTGTTAACAGTGTTGATCATATCCACTTAAATGCACATGATGTGTGCTGCTCTCATTCACTTCACTCACTTTAAACTTGCTGTGGTTTGATCATGTGAGGTTAACATAGTAACTATAAAGAGAATCCAGCAAAAAGCAGTTACCTAGAAGTTGTGGGGTGTATCACTTAAATGACCAGTTAAATCACAGTCAGCCTTAAACCTTGGACCCCTGGTGGGAAAGTTAAGGACTTCCATGTTCGTTGACTGTCGTGCAGCCTTCATGTACAACACTTCTTTCTTGCTTCTTTTCCAGGTGTCAACGCTCATTTACCAGCGAGTGCTAGAAGAGGAGCTGCAGTTTGACTCGGTGTGTGGAGTCCCATACACAGCCCTGCCAATAGCCACAATCATCTGCTCCAGACATGAGTTGCCTATGCTCATCAGGAGGAAGGAAGCCAAAGACTATGGTGGGTGGCTGGAAGGCTAGACAGTACTTATTTATCAAATTAAACAGTAGTGACTGTAAACTGTAACAAACCACAGGGGTGATAACTGTTGGGATTGAAAGGATGGATGTTTGTTCTGTTAAGAGTCTTTATAGACATCAGTGCTACAACTGGAAACAGTGCAAACTTTTAAAACAAATGTAAGTAATTGACTATTAAATAGTGATTTATTTTGTAGCATTGAGAAGAAGAATTCCTTTGTTAATCCCTCAGATGGGGAAATTTCAGTTGTTACTCTGTTGATAATGTTCTTTATTGCATATTAAACACACAGCCATGCATTAATGGAGAGGCGTGAAAGCAAAGGGGCTGCCCTTATGCAGGCATTCCAAGCAGACAGGGGTTTGTTAAATTGCTCAAGGGCACCTCAGCAGTGCCCAGAAGGAGGAAACAGTTATTTTTCGTTTGTTCTGCTCTCCTATAACTGTCTCCTCGAGGGCAGGAGAGTAAGTAAATATGCATGGCAGCCAAAGCTTATTTAAAAAGTAAAAATAAACCCTTTCTCAAATATGACCAAATCCATATTATGATGACTTACAGACTGTACAGATGGTAAAGCTCTCTGAGGCAAATTTGTGATATTGGGCTGTGCAAATATGATTGACTGGACTTGACAAGGTTCCTCATGTGCGCCCTCTAGGAACCAAGCGCCTGGTGGAGGGCTCATTTCGTGAGGGGGACACGTGTCTCATCATTGAGGACACAGTGACCAGTGGGAGTAGCATCCTGGAGACGGCTCAAGTACTCTACCAAGGAGGACTGAAGGTCCAGTATCAGAACAGATTGATTGGAAATGATCATGTAGCAAGGCTGCTTAGTGTCTGAACGCTCACTGTGAAGGTTGTAGAAGTACAGTAATGACGTTATCAAGAGCAGCAACCATCTGAGTGGGTGTAATCATTCTCTAGGTGACAGACGCCATTGTGCTGATGGACAGAGAGCAAGGCGGTGTAGACATGTTGGCTTCTCAGGGGATCAAGCTCCATCCCATCATCTCCATGTTCAAACTGCTCGACGTGCTGCAGACAGCTGAACGCATCGACGCCCAAACCGCTCAGAGGGCCCGCAAGTTCATCCTTGACAACAACACTTTCAGGTACAGTTGCACTGTTCTCTCCGCAATGATGGTGAGGATCATTGATGTGTGTTTTAATGTATACTTTACATTTTCAACTCACCTCTTTCAGCCCCAAAGAGGGGAATGGGGTTCCAGCCACCAAGAAGCCATGTGTGGAGCGGACAGTGGAGCTGAGCTACGGAGAAAGAGCCAACCTACCAAGTGTGTAGCCTTCCTGTAGTTAGTCTAAAGAACAACACTAGTATAGTCTCTAATGTGAATGTAATTCACACATTTCTTTGCAAGATAACATCCAACTTTTATAGACTTTCCATTCATGGTCCAGGGGCATGACTTTAGTGATCTTCTGTTCTTTATTTTCACTTTTTCAGGGGTGGTATGACTTTAAAAGGGGACTATTTTAAAATGAAGCTCTTCATCCCGTGTCTCCTTCCTATCTCTTGTGTGCAGATATCCATCCTATGGCATCAAAGCTGCTGAAGATCATGGAGGAGAAGCAGTCCAACCTCTGTGTGTCCGCCGATGTGACGAGCAGCGAGGAGCTCCTTCAGCTGGCGGACTCTCTGGGTCCTAACATGTGCATGCTGAAGACCCACGTAGACATCCTGAAGGTCTGAGTGAAACCAGTCCATGTTCAACAAGAGGGATATTGTCGGGACAAATAACCCAATGCTCTTCTTATTTCTGCTCACAGGACTACACAGTGGCTCTCAGCCAGAAGCTGCAGGCTTTAGCTGAGAAACATAACTTCCTCATCTTTGAAGATCGCAAGTTTGCTGACATCGGGAACACGGTCAAGCATCAATATGAGGGTAAGATATTCAAATTTGGGCTCATGCTTGAAAGCCAAACATTGTGTTTTTTTTACTCTTTTAAATGGTCTTCATCTTGTTTCCCAGGTGGTTTGTACCAGATCTCCTCTTGGTCGCACATAGTGAATGCCCATGCGGTGCCGGGGCCCGGCGTTGTGAAGGGCCTGAGTGCTGTAGGGAAGCCTCTGGGCCGAGGCTGTTTGCTCATAGCACAGATGAGCTCCCAGGGCTCACTGGCTACTGATGAATACACAAAGGCTGTGGTAAGCTTGTCTCCACTCGTTCACTCAGGTGTACGCAGTCCATGGTCCAAAGTAACCAGTTCACTCCTGTTATCTTCACAGCTGATGATGGCAGAGCAACAGACAGACTTTGTGATTGGGTTTATCTGTGGCTCTAAGATCACCAAGAGGCCAGAGTTCATCCATATGACCCCTGGAGTGCAGATGCAGGCTGGAGGTGAATTACACTTCATTTTATGTTTACCTGTCGAAATGTCGAATGCTTGTATATAAAAGGAAACTGAAATATTTTGCTTTTCAAAGAACATATATACATGCACATTTTATAGGTACATATATATTCCAAATTGAATGCTATTAATGTGAGATTTTCAGGAATTCAGGAGATTTAGATTTTGTGTTATGATGCACTTTCTGGTGTATTTACTGTGTGTCGACTAGAAGAAGCACAGAGTATATCCAGAAAGTAGTCACTGCGTTTTACCACTTTTACCACATTTTATTGTGTTACTACCTTGTCCCAAAATGGAATAACTTAATTTTTTCCCTCAAAATTCTACAAACACCACCCCATTATGACAACATGAAATCTTAGGAAATTTATGAACAATATAAAAAACTCAGAAAGAAATCACATGTACATAAGTATTCACAACCTGGTCACTCGATGCATCCCAGTGACGTACTTACTGTATTTATCACTGCTCACTCTCTATGCAGATATGCACATTCCTCCTTTCTGTTTGCAAGGAGCACATGTCCTGTTGTTTTAAATGTACTTACTTGTGTTAAGGAAGTGAAGCAGTTGGATAGGACAAGAGCTTTACGTCCTGTCAGCAACTGCATTAACAAACATGTTGACAGCAATATACATTGAGAGAGTTTATTTAGTCAAATTTCAGTTCACTGTGCTGCTCAAAGACAAGCAGTGTCTGCGAGCAGCTTGTAGGATGGACTGTCTTCTTGCATGAGCTGATGTTAGTCAACACACCTGCAATGTCAATATGACTTGGACCATTGTATTTGTTTTAATGGCTCTCTTGCATGAAGTGCTTTAGTGATGATTGAATCTTTAGCTGGATGTAATTCAAACTAATATTATTTTAATTTAATGAAAGCGCCCTACACACACACACACACACACACACACACACACACACAAACAGTGCAAACATTAAGGTGCTAGATGTGTTAACATTAAAGGTAGAGTTGGCGATGTCGAAGAGCTAGCAAGATTTGAAAGATGCGCTGCTACGAATCCCCCTCTAAGCTCCTCCTCCTCCAGTCAGCGCTACGACCAGTGCAGCCTTTTCTGCCTCCGTCTTTCTCTTCTTTGGCTGTGTAGCCGGCCAAGCCGTCGCGGGTAATCGGGAATCGGTATTTTAGGCTGCTTTTTCTCTGCCATTGTAAACTTGTCTGGTATTCTCCAGCTGCCGAAGTATTTTGAGAGAAGAGCGTGCTTGATACCTGCGGCCACGGCGAAGCGATGCGTGTGCTCGCGCGGAGTGGAGGGCAGAGTGGAGGGCAGAGTGGAGGCGTGCAGAGGACGAGATGAGAACGCATCTGATTCGTACTTCACACTCGGACCGAGGCTATTATTGGTCAAAGTTTTTATAGTCCTGTGGCTGCCACAGATCTCAGATTCTTTTCACTTCTCTGTCTGAATACATATTAAATTGACGACTATCAGGGTGGAAGGACCATTTTATCCAACATAACAAAATGTGTCTCTAAAAATCATCTATACCTATAATACTATACCTATACTATACCTTTAATCATGGTGAACACTGTAATCCTTTTTGTACATAGTATCTATATTAAGACACTGCCTTAAGATGCCTTAGACTGGGAAAAAATTAAAATAACTTGTCACTCTGTCCTTTTTGTGCTGTGACTGCTCTTGAACACTAGGAGGAGCTATAGTATAATGGATGATTCCCCTCAACAGCCTCACTCTTTCTCTGACTCTGTTCCTCTGTCCATCTATGCCCCTTCTTACAGGTGATGGGTTGGGCCAGCAGTACGCCACCCCAGAGGATGTCCTCTACAACAAAGGCTCTGATGTCATCATTGTCGGTCGGGGTATCCTAGAGGCTCCCGATAGGCTCGAAGCTGCTGAGTCGTACAGAAAGTCAGGCTGGGAGGCTTACACAAAGAGACTGGGCCAGAGTGGCCAATAGGAGCTCGGCTTTGGCTTCTATATCTTGACGTCTCATTTAATAACCTGCAGCTCTAATCAGGATTTTCTCTTTCACATTTGTGAGGAACAGTAGTGTGTGTGTATATATTCATATACATGGAAACATATAGACACTGATTCCTCTGATTCTCTCCAAAAATCTGCACAGTTTGACATCAAGTTCATCATAGACAAGGTTTATGCAGGTTAAAACAGATTTCAGGGAAAGTTGTAGTGTTTATAGACGTAGCTAACCTGTAATGTTTTTTTAGTTTTAAACTAAATCAAAGTCCTCTGAGTATGATCAAGTGTTAATACAAGGTGACATTCCTTTTCTTAACAGAGTATTGTTTCCAGTCAGGTGGAAGCTTTTCTATTCCTGTGTGCTTTCATATAATTGTTGAAATACTAGACCAAGATGTGTAGTACAGCTGCAGAGTGGGTATGGCTAATACTTTGAGCACAAACGTTCAGCTGCAAGATGGTCTATTTAACACATCGGCTCGTCTCAGAGCCATAAATGTCGAAGTGATCCTTTAATAAGACACTTAGTTCATTTCAGTGAGAACAGCTTGGTCACCCACAACAAAGGGAACGCTTTATGCAACTTTATTTATTATACTTTATTTTACTGACAAATTGTTCACCATTTAAACAGTGTTTGGGCTCCTTCATATTTATTTTTCAACCTTTTTCATAGCTGCAGTTGTTCAGTTACTCGTCTGGTTGGATAGTATTTAGTTCCTCAGGTTGTTTTAATAATTTAAAGGGAATGCTGCTTGCAGTCAGATTGGTCTTTGTTACTGCCTTATGTCCGCTGTCTGCCGTCCATAATTACTCTACTTAAATAACAATACTCTGATTTTCCCCTAGTGTCAGTTACAGTCACCTTATCAGTAGGTTCCCATTTGTTTATTGTCTGTTTACCTAAAAACAGAGTTTTGTTAAGGTGAGAGAGAATTGCCTTCACTTTGTGACACCTCCCTTTAAAAGCAAACATTTTTGTGGTCTGTCCTGGAGCCATGACAGTTTTAGTTACTTCTCAAGTCTACATGCAGTGAAATGGTTGCATGGTTTTCTTGGTAGCATTTAACCATGGTTCTTAACACAGATCTGTTTGGATTATTTTTTCCTCCATGTACTGTACTTTCCCAGAGGAAATGTATTTTTTCTAATGTAAAGCCTTCAATAAATCATTTCTTAAACAATGTTAATGTTGAATATGGCTCTCCTTCTGTACAGTAATGTACTTTTCTTTATACCTTTGTTGTGTTTAACTTCCATATCCTTGAAGTGGAACAGGTGAGGATATCATGGATATCTATTATTTACCTGTAAGTGTTTTAGAAATACTTTAATGCTGATCAATTTACTATCAAGTGCTAGAAGTTCTACATCAGGTTTTCTCTGGATTATCTCTGCTCAGTGATTTAGCAGAGTTTATGAGCTGTTTTTCAAAATGAAAATGTTAAACTGGCACACTGATGAGACTGTGACTACATTATTACCATGAATTAAACTGAGTTTTGTGTTGTTTTAGTGGGATTTCCCTCTCAGTGTCAGTTAAAAGAAATGGTTTTTGACTCATTTAACTCTCATATAAGGCTCCATAAAATGTCCATAAATGTATTCCATTAATGCCAGAGATGAGTGCATGAAAAAAAATATTTGACTTGACAGTGAGGCAGGACAGGATTGAAGTTTGAAGCAGTCACTTCGAATCAAGTAAATAGACAAAGAATGTTGACGTGAATAACGGGGCTCACAAAACCCGTTTCACAACACGTGGTTGAAGTTATTCTAACAGTATATTATAAGGGATAGTCTGTTGGTTTTGAGTTGCAGTATAGAGGATATCATGAAGTATGACAAATGTCTACAAACTGTTAGATCAAGTTGTCAAAATAATTTTCAGTCATGTCATAATCAAGTAATTATACTTAATTACTTATTTCTTATTGGGTTGACTTTTCATATTTTACCCCACATTTAATTAATTTATTCATTTATCTTTTATTAGACCTCTCCTAACTTAAGATAACCTTGAGACAAAAACACTTCATTTATACCACTGTTTTCACAAGCTGAGCAATACTAACCATGACTAATAAAGAGTTAAAAGCTGTATGTTTCACATTAGTGGACTGTCCCTTAAATATGCAAAGAGGTCCCTCTGCATCCCTGAGCAGTGACAGGATCTCTGATTGGTTCGCTCTCATTGTTCATATTGTGTGGAACAGGTTCAGTTAATATTTTCCTTTCCATTAGCAATAAAGTGATTAAAGTCATACAGGTTACTGAATCACTAATTCAATCAAAAATGTATTCTTTAGCACCCAGAGTCAGGACCAAAATGACACAGGACCACCTCCAGAAACTGTGACCAGAACGTTTTAAGTTAACGTTTAATTAATGAAGACTGAGTTCTTGTGCGGGATGTAATGCTCTTTGTGACGTCACAATCTCCTTTTGTCTCAGGGTGGATTTTCCTTCAGTGGCAGTTTTAACTTCAAGCATTTTGCTTCCATGTGTTCTCCTCCCATATCACCTGGAATGCTCCACTGAAACTTTTTTCCTCCCAAAGTTGTTGGGTAAGGTGAGCCACCACATCAGCAGAAAGACATTTGCAAGGCATATGATATGGAAATGATGGCTGAACAGGCCCTGAACGAATTGAGTCGTCGGGTAGAGTGACATCACAATGCACCTTTTTCCAGATGAACGTTGGGACAAAGGTCAGACACGTTGCCTGGCACAGAGGAGGAGGAGGAGGGCGCTCTGGATGGAGGAGAGAGGTTCGTAAGAATAATGCATTTTGTGTGTCACACACACCCCTCCCCCTTTATGTCAATATTGGATCAGAGCAACGCACCATGCGACAGGTGTCTGTGCTCGCCCTGAGGATCCTCTCTGTTTTTCATCCATGATGGGTGGAGAGAGAGAAGGGAGGGAGAGAGAGAGAGAGAGAGAGAGAGAGCATGTAGAGGTATAAAAGGTGTATACCTGTCACAAACCGTGCACATTTTGAGCGTCTAGAAAGTGAGCCGAACCTGACCAGACTTGCACATTTTGGCCTCCATCGCTTTGTTTCTCCTAAAGGTAGGCTGTGTGGCTTTTCTTTCATCTCTCATTTCCTTCACAGTCTTCTAACTTCTCCAAATCTTCCTCCAAAGGTGACCCAACACCAGAGAGAAGCCAGCAGCGAGACGCTCACCACCTCCTCCTGGATCATCTGTGCTCATTTTTGGTCACTTTTTTCATGTCCGTATTTGCTTCACGTTGAGCCACACGTACAATACCTGAAGATGAAGTTTTGTTCGTTCGGCTCGCGTTATGCAGGTACGGGTTGGCAACTGGAAAGACTACGAATTCAGAGTTTGATGCATCACTGTTGTAACACTGTCACGCCTCAGTTCAGACAGACAATGTGAGTGTTGTTTTAGACCTGGGTCGTATGAAAGTTTGTTTCAAGGATGTTCAAAGACTCCAAATAAGCCCCCGTCGTAGGGAGCTACATTACAGGAATGAAAGTTAAAAAGTTGAAACCATCTGGTCAGGATCGTTACTTCATCAAAGACAACCTGATAAGAGCAGTTTCAGTAACTGAAGCACCAGGTGAACAGCATATTTCACTGAATAGATGGCCTTATTTGCATACAGCTGGCAGCAGGCAATGCTCTAAAGAAAGCCACGTCAGCCCTGGACAACATGTTGCCTGACTCCTGGAATCATAATCATTTATCCAGCGATAAACTGAAAAAAAATCTCCTGGAAAAGTACTTTCCAGTGTCATTTGAGTAGGTATTTAAATATATTTTTTTGTTGAACAGGAGTCAAGCAAAGAGCATGGAAAGGGTTACAGCAGGTGAATTTGGTTTACTGAATCAGCTCATCTAGACAGGAAATTCATAGATATGAAAAAAAGTTCCAGATTAAATTTTCTCATTTTTACTGTGAAGCAACATTATGAATCCCAGTCTCACATCACTCCATATGTTCATGTCAAACTTGTTCACTTTTAACTAACACACGTCTGATAAAAGTCAGTAAAGATACTGCGAAATAATGAGACAGCATCACTTCTCATAAGCTGTAAGTGACATCAGGAAGGCGTCCACGTGATGGTCATTCTCTGTTATTTACTAGGCAGAGGCTTTAAACTGCCCATGGATGCTATCAGGTTGACATTTACAATGATAGGAACAATAATCTCCGTACCGCCCTTGGATGCTTTTTGATAATCTCTTTCCCTTGGCACATTCATGTTGACAGCGTGTATTTTCCACTGGGGGCCTATTCATTACCCTCCATGTCCTATGTCACCAAGAAAGGCCGCAGGCGAGCACCAGGGAGCAGAGAGATGGGCTTAATGGGAGGTTATGTTAATCATTAACGAAACATTAATCTCACACACACACACACACACACACACACACACGCACACACATCAGACATCTGATATGGGCCATCTGCCATTTGACCGCTATGATGCAGCTTTCAGCCATCACACTTTTACAACTCATTATTGCTCCTTACTGTATATTTAAGAGTACATGTTCCTTTCAGTTCATTATTGTGTAATGTCAGTGAACACTGGTGCTTTCATTTCATCCAGCTCTGGGATGATGAAGCAAAGTGTTTTGAATTTAAGCCAATAAATGGATGAAGTCGTGTTGCAGCTCCACGTACAGATGAATTCATTCAAAGGCAACGAAACAAAAGCTGAAAAAGCAGCTTTTTCATCTAGGAGAAAAAAAACACAGTACACAGATTACAACCCCTGAATTTAAGCATTTATATGAAAAAGAAAAGTTTCTGCTAAAGAAAACCCAAATGTACTTTATAATTGTACATATGAGCCAAGAATGGCAAGAGTTAAGACATGCTCAGTATTCTGTGCTTGAAAATGATAAATCATCACCAATCATTTCCTCTGAGAATCAAACATATTGTGGCATTCAATTTAAAATGTAGAGGCTGGACATGTTGTCCCACAGTAGTTTTGGTCGCTCCTGCAGATTATCCCCTTCACTCTTGACCTCAAAAACACTGTTCAGGTACCATCACCATCAAGAAGAGACATGGTCCAGGAGACAGACTGTGCAACATGTCATTCTTTACCTGAAAGCCTATTTGCCTCTGCTTTAGGCTCCAGTAAATATTTGTTTAAAGCCAGGGGAAGGGAAAGCTCACACTCCTCAGTATCCTGGTTACCTTGCCCCAGTCTAAACGGACTCTCCCAACTGGTCCTGCTGCTGCTACACCCTCCCTACCGGCTCCAGGAACTCTATTAACACGCCGATAATTTGTTTAAGATTCAACATGGCGGCTCACAAAGCTGCTTTTCTTTTGTCAAAATTAAAAGTTCTTCATAGTTTCAGTGGAAGTTTATTTGAAAAATTACACCGAATGTTATGTAGTGATAAGTCCTGATAATGAACCCATCTCAGAGTGAGTTTCCAAACAACTGAATGACTCTTCTAAATCAAGGAAATGACAGAGGGTGTTATATGTACTGTGTGAGAAGCTCTCTGTACATAATACACATGTTATTTTGGACAATATAATAATACAACTGACTTGACCAGCTGAAACCCCAAAGCTCACCTCTTATTTTAAGGCTCCTGCTGCCCTGGATGTGACCTGATGAACTCTGTTACTGTATCAGCACCATTAAGAGCAGTTTTATCTGTACAGCAGGGACATGATTACATTTGTGCTGCCTGTCAAACCGTTTGCTGCTGTCTGCAAATGGTAAAGAGAGTGCTTCCCAGAGGCTGTGTGTGTGTGTGTGTGTGTGTGTGTGTGTGTGTGTGTGTGTGTGTGCTGCCTGTAGGCTGTGTGCTGTTTCCTCTGACAGTTACTAAAACGAGGTATCATGCAAATGCCCAAGACCTCTTCCATCTCAGGGTTTTTGATGATATACTGTAGAGTACTGCTGGATGGAGGTGATGTAGCCAGCGCTTGTAGGCTGTGAGGAACTGTATTTTATATAAGAAAAAAACAAAAAAACATGACAACAAGCTGCTTTCATTTTAGAAAAAGGAAATCAATAGAACAAACATAAATGGCAAAGGTTGTGAAAAATTGTCTGCCAACAGCACTGTGTGTTTGTTTGTATGCCTGTCATCACAATTCAATACTGTCTTCCTATGAGCGTCTAGCTCGTCAACAGTGGACACGGGTAGACAGGGTTCTAACCTTCACATCATTTCTCTGTGTTTTTCCTGCAGCTCCTCCACCTGCTTGGGTGTTCACGCAGAGATTAGTGGGGATAAGTGGAGGCAGCAGCAGCAGCAGATGTCCTGCTCTCCACGGCAACCTTCCACCTGGAGGAGAGCATTTATTCAGTACAATCTGTATGTCACCATGTGGGTGCATGTGTGTTCCTGTGCACATAAACAAATGGTTGTGTGTGTGTGTGTGTGTGCGTGTGTGTGTGTGTGTGTGTGTGTGTGTGTGTGCATGTGTGCGCGTTCAGGTGCATTCACTGATTATTCAAACAGTTCAAACTCACACTGACCCAGAAAACACAATGTCTCCCAGCAGCACTCTCCCTGCCCTGCAACCAACAAATAAAATGACAAAAAAATACAAAAATTATGACATTTTATTATATTTAATGTATGAGTGACAAAAACTTGCTTGTTGTTAAATATTAAGCTGTATATTTTCAATTTTACTGAGCATAAAAAGACCAGCTGTTCACACAAATGAGATGAGACAGATGTTACAGTATAGCGACAAAAATAAAAAAATTAGCTACTAAGCAGAGCAGATGACGTACACATGAACAATGGAAAACAAGTTTGTATAGTATGATGATTAATAAGATAATGCCATCATTTGAGTGTGGATGGTGGAAAATGAAGGAAAAGCTTGTGAGATGAAGGACATACTGTAAGACCAGCAGCTATAACTTCCCATGGACCAATAGTTGATTATACTGATTTTATTTCTGTGACTGTTACACGACCATGCAGTGCAATCAGATAACAGATCCCAGTACCTGGCTGCTCAGCAAACCATCAGAATCTACTTCACATTGTGCTTGGCATATAGATGCATGGACCATCTGAGAGCAGATAAAGGTAAATGTAAACGCCTTGTGGATCAAGAGTCTGACTCATGATAACAGATGAACATTCAACTTCCACCCTGTACCTGCTAGCTTCCTATATGAAACAAGCAATCAGTAGATGCGTCATGTGACCAGTGAGAAGAAAAGAATGTGTTAGTTATACAGTAAGATAAGGATTCAAAGTAGAACAGCACTGGCTCAGTACAATGACACATGCAAATCCCCCAGCTGTATATTTAACAGGTAAATGAGCTGTGAGCGAGTGAGTAAGGGAGTGAGTGAGGGAGTGAGTGAGAGAGTGAGTGAGAGAGTGAGTGAGTACATGATCATGTTCATCTGATCAGAAGAAATGAAAGACCTTTGAGCTGACTTACCTGACTAAAAATGTGTGTGTCTTTGTAGGGGATGCAGGATGAACACACTTAACATCTGTGTCTATATAAGCTTGTCCTTTCACCTGCTCATCAGCTGCTGTGGTGACACACACACACACACACACACACACACACACACACAAAGAGATACAAACATGTTGAGACAAGAACAATGATTAGGTTAACAGAACACAAATAGAAAGCTGTTCATACAAGAAAGTAGCTCACATATGCCCACAGGTGGACCACACACACACACACACCACACACCCTCAACACACACACACGCACACACACACACACACACACACACCCTCAATGAACCATTATTTTTAACAGTTTATGTCTCTCCCAATCTAAATGTAATACACACCTTAAGCACTAGATGTCACCAGTGATGAAGGGAAGGGCATCTCTGAAACATTAGAGGTGTACACAACACTGTTGTAATACTGTATTAAAAATGACAAGCAAGACAAAAGTACGGTGTGACAATATAATAAATGTATGTTTGTGTAATACAAATGGAAACATGTAGTGCATTATCAGGAATCAAGACTAATAGCAGTAAATTACAGTGATATCCAATGTGGTCTTCCTCAGGAGCTGAAATAGATACAGTAGAAACAGCACTAAAATTAAAACACCACAGTAGAACCTGGTATGACTTTAAACCACTGGTCTATGAATATAGTGGCTAACACTGTACCACTTTTAACTTGTTAATGTTGCTCATGTTTTCTGAAGCTTTGAATGATGTAACCATTTGAATGAGAATAAATATTGTGAGATACATTTCTTTCAGAAAAATCTATACCTGTCATTTAAATGGTTGAAATTGTCATTGGACATTGGACTCAAGATTTTTTTAAAAATAAAATAAAATATAAATATTCAGACACTTCCTAAGTTCTACCTAAGTTGACACACTTCCTAATTTGTTTTCCAATTTTAGATATGCTTACATAGTATATTTCACTCAGTCCTTACATTTAAATCCCATGATTATTCTCACTGAAACTCTATAATTTCCTATTTCTTACAATACAATACTTCCATCCATTATCTACCGCTTATCCTCTCATAGGGTCGTGGGGGGGCTGGAGCCTATCCCAGCTGTCTTAGTGTGAAAGGCAGGGTACACCCTGGACAAGTCTCCAATTCATCACAGGACACATAGAGACAGACAACCACTCACACTCACATTCACACCTACGGTCAATTTAAATTAACCAATTAAGCTAATCCCAGAGTACCCAGAGAGAACCCACACAGACACAGGGAGACAGAAAGAACCCGGTACCTTCTTGCTGTGAGGTGACAGTGCTAACCACTACACCACCGTGCCGCCCCACAATAGAGAATTTTTTTTAGAAAAATAATTTTACAGTGTACTGGTGCACCTGGAAGTGGAGCTAAGCTACAGTGCACAGAGCTGTACTGTGACATATGTACAGTGTATGAGCCCTATAGGACATTAACATTAATATTTGGGGAATATTGGTTTCTATTTCCAAAACTATGGTATGCACTGTAGCAGTTGTACCGTAGTGCCAGTCAGAAAGGACTGCTGGAGTCTTTCCAGATCAACTGTTAAATAGCAGGGAGGATGAGGATGCCTTCCAGTGAAGTTGGCACCTCACCTCATGCTCACTGTGGGATACCTTGGGCCCTCTCCCCACCTCTAGTTTTGGATCCAGTCTCTCTTCAGCAGAGAGGGATAGAATGAGAAGGGGGATCAGCTCCCAGAATATGTCTATTATCCTGCCACACCAATCAAACTGTTGTGTCAGTGTGTTGCCATTGTATAGTCCTGAGTCTGTTTGCCTCTGCCCCTGGCTGCCATATTGATGACTAAGTTAGTTTGTGGCTCTGGGGACAATGGCGTTCTGGAGCCTCCACAAAGCACGAGGCTAAAGCTCCCCTTTCAGCTGGCCCGCTCAGCTGCTGAGTGTGCAAGGCTGCTGGGCAAATGGAGTGGTGCAGGTCTGGGGGGCCCGGCCCTATAAAAGCACAGACGAGGGACTCACCCCCAACATTGATTATACTGGATCTGTCCCACCTCAGTACCATCTGTAAGTATACCAACACACTGCCGCAGCCTCAGCTAAGAAATGACAGTCACAGGACAGCTATGTACACCGGGGTGGAGCTTGACGTCCACCCAGACGCTGCTCATATTGACCCATAGACAGCTTTCTTTGAATCAGACTGGATTTGCTGAGAAGTAAAAAGATGGAAGCCACTGCATAGTGCTGCTTTTTAGGCTAATCTGTTGCTGGCAAGATGAAGCCTTTCTAATGTAACTAATGTACATGTGTTTGACTTCATTTAAACACGCTGAACCAGTGGGCATCTTCAAAGTCAAATAAATTGGGCTTATTGTGAATAACCGAAACGATCAATTGTAAAAGACGATGGCAGATTGTCCTGTGGACATCTTGCACACCTCTCTTACGGACATGGTTTGCAGCTGTGGGACTTACTTCTTGTAACATTGGTTGGACACTGTAGAATTTATGACCAGCAGATGTATCTTTGTTTCTTGATTGAATCTTTTCAATGGGAACAGAGACAAACGTGCACTGTGGAGAAATAGAAAAATGATGAATGAGTGGAATTTTTCACTTCTTGTGACACCTTTGGAGGACATTTCTTTCCACAGTTAAAGGTGCAATAATACAGTCTAAATGAAAAAGGCACTGTTTTCTTAACCATTTCAGCCTTAACTTTCCAACAAGATGACATAAGTACAAAGATTATAATCGTGAGTTGATTTAGATAAACGCCAGCATCAGCTCATTGGGTAAAAAATCTTAAAATTTCTTGTATGTGTTTAAATCAAGCTGTGGGTTTTGTTACCTATTCACTTTCCTTAGTGTTGTTGACACTACCCGCTCAGGACATGCAGGTCTTCTGATTTTGATTATGGCTGTTCTTTTTTTCCAGAGAGTAACCCTTAAGGGAGAAGCAGCAACCATGAACACTCAACAGATGGAGCAGATGGGCCAGTTCAAGATCACAGTCTGGGAGGAGGAGAACTTCCAGGGAAAGCGTTGTGAGTTCATGCTGGAGTGCCAGAACATCATGGAGAGAGGCTTCACTAAGATCCGCTCCATCAAGGTTGAGAATGGACCGTAAGTTCTTTTCCCTGTGCATCTGCATGTCCCATGGAAATCTCATCCATTCCTGTGTCTCCTATAGCATTTATCAGCAGAGCAGGTTTAGTTCACTGATTGCAAAAATCTAGTAACCTAACTGCACCCCAAGTATTGGGGTAATATTGAGTGAGAGTTTAATTTTCACAGTATGTTGCTCTTCCCCAAATATATTATTAAATACACATTGCTATTTATTCCCCATGATAACGTGTAATATATTTTATTTCACTCGCGATCCTAATTTAATCTGCTTGAAAAAAAAGTCTGATTAAAGCACACACGACTACTCAGTAGAAAAGGCAGAATAACAAAAACCATTAATTACAGCCTGATGTGTTATTGCGTCGGTACTTGGCATGTATATTTGCATGTGTGTGTGCATGCATCCAAGTGTATCCCTGTGGTGATATGAGTTGGCTGTGTGCAGCTGGCGGCTGTGAGCCAGGGTGGCTGACTGACTGGTGATCAGATAAAAAGCGCTGGGTGCAGCAGCAGCAGCAGCAGCAGTATTTAATGTTTGCTTTGTGCTCCCACTGACAAAAGAAGCTGCATGTTGTTTTCACTCCAGGCCATTCTGTGGGCGTTGGACTCTATTGTTTACCGAAACAGGACTGTTTCATTGTTATTGCACTTAAACCGCTTTTCATGTAGTGGTTTATTATTGGTTTGTTTCTGAATTCTAGTGTTTTTCCAGATATTTTGCTCATTTAACCTCGACATCCCCCTCCTGTCTCTGTCCTCCCTCTTTCCACTGTCCAGCTGGGTGGGTTATGAGTACCCAGAGTTCCAGGGACAGCAGTTTATCCTGGAGAAGGGAGACTACCCTCGCTACGAGGCCTGGAGTGGAAACAGCAGCTACAGAACCGAGCACATGCTTTCCTTCAGACCCATTAAGTGCGCTGTAAGTTACCACATCCTGCCTTTCATCCTTTGTTTTTTTTTTGTTTTTGCTCTTTTTACAAGTTTGCTCTCTTTCTGCAGAACCACAGTGACAGCAAGGTGACCATGTACGAGTGTGAGGACTTCCAGGGCCGTAAGTTTGAGATGTGTGACGACTACCCCTCCCTACAGGCCATGGGCTGGTGCAGCAAGGAGGTGCCCTCCATCAAAGTCAGCTCGGGAGCGTAAGTTGGACATCTTTTTCTTCTTTCACGGCATCCAATCACCACCAACGTAACACGATATCATATGGTAATCTGTGATCTAACCTTGACTCCCCCCACCCCTCTGTGCAGCTGGGTGGCCTACCAGTTCCCTGGTTACCGTGGCTACCAGTACATCCTGGAGAGAGACAGACACCAAGGCGAGTACAGAAACTACAACGAGTACAGCACCCAGGCTCACACCAACCAGGTGCAGTCCATTCGTAGGATCCAGCAGTAAGCCTTCATTCTGCCTGCCTGACATAAAAACAAACTCTACACGAACCCTTTCCTCGACTTGAACCCGGACAGACCGCTGTCACAGAACAGTAGACAGACAAACTGTCTATCACTCTGTGGCTCTGCATGTATGGATATCTAAGTAACTACTTCTACCATGCTAAAGCATGTCCTTGAAATAGGAAATAAAGGCTTTTCTCAAAACTAGAGGCTGTTTTTTGGTATTCCTTTCCTTTTTTTCATAGATCAAAAATGTTATTGACTACACTGACCTGTCAGTCATTTTGCACCTTGGCTATGACAGTCACAAGAGAGGTGCACCAGCATTGCTTATTATCTTTCAGCCTTATAGAGCAGGCTGTTATCAGAGATAGTTTCTGCTTTGTATTTATTTAAAAGACACATTTAGCCTTTTTAGGGAGCATATATGGAAAGATTTGATTCAAATCTCTCTGTTCAGCCTTAGGATGTGTAACATTGTTCTTGTCAGATTGTATTGTTGTTGCCAATAAACAAGAGCATGAGATGATCATTTGTTTCTATCATTTATTTTTCAACTGTCACAACCACAGTTTACCAAAAACAGCCAATAACACAAAGAGCTGTAAACCACATATATGTCAGCACATTTTCTAAGATGAAGCGCAAATATTTTAATAATGAAATTAATTCAACTTCTCTTGCTCTTTCACACAGCAAAAGTACTGTTTGCCAGACATAGATGGACAATAGTATCGCTGTGAAACCCTCAATGGGCCGACAAAGAGAAGCAGGCAGTCCAGCTCCACATGCTGTCAGCTCACAAACACCCATCCTCTTTTATACTGTTTCAGTTTTTAAGCAAGCAGACATTCTGAGAGATGAATGTCACGCACACTATATTTTTATTCATTCATAAAAATGACTCGTATAGTCCTGTACCCTGTTTGATTATTCGGCCAATCAAATGACTGTTTCGGCCCTGTGACCAACTGTAAAGGCTAATCATTAAAAGTTTGGAAGCTGTGCAGCATAAACAACAAACATGACTTGTTTTCACCAACTCAGTTATTAATAATAAACTAAGCTGCATGTCTTTGGACTGTGGGAGGAAGCTGGGGAACCAGAGGGAACCATGATAGAAACGAGAGATCCAGAGAGAACCGTGATATAATCAAGAGAGAACCAGAGAGAACCATGATATAATCAAGAGAGAACCAGATAGAACCATGATATAAACAAGAGAGAACCAGAGAGAACCATGATAGAAACAAAAGAGATCCAGAGAGAACCAAGATATAAACAAGAGAGAACCAGAGAGAACCATGATAGAAACAAGAGAGAACCAGAGAGAACCATGATATAAACAAGAGAGAACCAGAGAGAACCATGATATAAACAAGAGAGAACCAGAGAGAACCATGATATAAACAAGAGAGAACCAGAGAGAACCATGATAGAAACAAGAGAGATCCAGAGAGAACCATGATAGAAACAAGAGAGATCCAGAGAGAACCAAGCTATAAACAAGAGAGAACCAGAGAGAACCATGATAGAAAAAAGAGAGAACCAGAGAGAACCAAGATATAAACAAGAGAGAACCAGAGAGAAACAAGAGAGAACCAGAGAAAACCAAGATATAAACAAGAGAGAACCAGAGAGAACCATGATATAAACAAGAGAGAACCAGAGAGAACCATGATATAAACAAGAGAGAACCAGAGAGAACCATGATAGAAACAAGAGAGATCCAGAGAGAACCAAGCTATAAACAAGAGAGAACCAGAGAGAACCATGATAGAAAAAAGAGAGAACCAGAGAGAACCAAGATATAAACAAGAGAGAACCAGAGAGAAACAAGAGAGAACCAGAGAAAACCAAGATATAAACAAGAGAGAACCGGAGAGAAACAAGAGAGAACCATAGAAAACCAAGATATAAACAAGAGAGAACCGGAGAGAAACAAGAGAGAACCATAGAAAACCAAGATATAAACAAGAGAGAACCAGAGAAAAACAAGAGAGAACCAGAGAAAACCAAGATATAAACAAGAGAGAACCAGAGAAGTCAAGTCAAGTCAAGTCAACTTTATTTGTATAGCCCAATATCACAAATTATGAATTTGCCTCATTGGGCTTTACAATCTGTACAGGATATGACACCCTCTGTCCTTTACAAATGACCCTCGCATCGACTAAGGAAAAACTCCCCCAAAAAAAACCTTTTAACAGGGAAAAAGAAACGGAAGAAACCTCAGGAAGAGCAACAGAGGAGGGATCCCTCTTCCAGGATGGACAGACGTGCAATAGATGCCATGTGTACAGAATAACAACAATGAAAACACATTAACACTAACATACAAAATTGTATGGAAATGTCCAAATCAATATAACAACAGCTAATATACAGTGTGTATATATAGAATTATATGAGAGTGTCCAAGGGGATGAAGAGCATCATCAAGCTATCAGCAAAGGATGAGAAGCATGTCGTCCTCTCCAACACGCCAACCAGAAGAAGCCTGGGCAGCACATCTTCCACTCCACCACACCAAACAGGAGAAACCTCCGCAGGATGACCTCATCACCACCACGTCACTCAGAACCAGAAGATGAAGCCTGACTGGTCTGCACAACCACTACTCCACCAGGTAGACTGGATCCATGGATACCTGTGAGATGAGAACGCACAGGGACTACGAGGCACAAAACTGATCTGCAGCATGTGTTAAAGGGAGGAAGAGGAAACACATCCTCTTCTCCACTACTCTAACAGATACAACCTGAGCAGCATCGCCTCTTCTCCATCTCACCACCATCAGGACAGACGAAGCCTGGATGACACCACCTCCTTCTCAACAAGTAGCCTCAGCTCACGGACATCTGGGAGCTGGGAGCACAGGGGCTCCGGGGAAGAAGATGAGTTAGTAAAATGACTTAATGGAGGCATCCAAATGAAGAAGAAGAGAAGCTCAGTGTGTCAGAGGAAGTCCCCCGGCAGTCTAGACCTATAGCAGCATAACTAAGAATTGATCCAAGGCAGCCTGAGTCAACCTTGGATCAGTCCTAACTATAAGCACTATCAAAAAGGAAAGTCTTAAGCCTACTCTTGAATAAGGGGATGGTGTCTGCCTCCCGGACTGAAAGAGGGAGTTGGTTCCACAGAAGAGGAGCTTGATAACTGAAAGCTCTAGCTCCCATTCTACTTTTATAAACCCTAGGAACCGCTAGTAGTCCTGCATTCTGAGAGCGTAGAGTTCTAGCAGGATTATAAGGCACTATTAGCTCTTTAAGATAAGATGGTGCCTGACCATTAAGTGCCTTGTAGGTGAGGAGGAGGATTTTAAATTCTATTCTAGATTTTACAGGGAGCCAGTGCAGAGAGGCTAACACCGGAGAAATATGGTCTCTCTTCCTGGTTTTTCTGCATCGTTTTGGGAGAGAATATGCCTTATTTTTGCAATGTTACGCAGATGAAAAAAAGCTGTTCTAGCTGTTTGTTTCATGTGGACGTTGAAGGACATATCTTGGTCAAAAATTACCCCTAGATTCCTTACAGTGGTGTTCGAGGCTGGTATAAAGCCACCTAGAGTAAATAAGTCATTAGATAGGTTATTTCTGAGATTTTCAGGGCCAATTAGAATAACCTCAGTTTTATCTGAATTTAACAACAAGAAATTGTGCGCCATCCAAGTTTTTATATCCTGAAGACATGTTTGGAGTTTAGCTAACTGGCTGGATTCGTCTGACTTAAATGACAAATATAGCTGAGTATCATCTGCATAACAGTGAAAGTTTATGGAGTGTTTCCTGATAACATTGCCTAAAGGAAGCATATATAAAGTAAATAGAATAGGCCCAAGCACAGAACCTTGAGGAACTCCATAACTGACTATGGACTGCATGGAGGACTCATCATTAATGTGAACAAACTGTGATCGATCCGATAAGTAGGAGTTGAACCAGCTTAAAGCAGTTCCTCTGATGCCAGTTAAATGTTCTAATCTCTGCAACAGGATATGATGGTCAATAGTATCAAAAGCAGCGCTAAGATCTAACAAGACAAGTACTGAGACGAGTCCATGGTCTGACGCAATTAGCAGGTCATTAGTAATTTTCACCAGAGCGGTCTCGGTGCTATGATATTTTCTAAATCCTGACTGAAAGTCCTCAAATAGATTATTGTTCTGGAGGAAGTCACACAGCTGACTGCACACTGCTTTCTCAAGGCTCTTAGAGAGAAAAGGAAGGTTGGATATTGGTCTATAGTTGGCTAAAACCTCTGGATCAAGACCGGGCTTCTTCAGAAGAGGTTTGATTACGGCTACTTTAAATGACTGAGGTACATAGCCTGACAGCAAAGATAAGTTGATCATGTTCAGTAAAGAGGTGCTCAGTAACGGTAAAGCTTCTTTAAGCAGTGAAGTTGGGATGGGATCTAAGAGACAAGTAGAAGGCTTAGATGAGGAAATCAATGAAGTCAGTTTGTGGAGGTCTATGGGAGAAAAGCAGTCCAAGTATACATCAAGTTCTTCAATGAGTCCTATGCTTCCTGTGTTTAAAGACAAAGCAGTTTCAGTCAAAGGCACAGTGTGACTGATTTTCTCCCTAATAGTTATAATCTTCTCATTAAAGAAGCTCATGAAGTCACTACTACTGAGGGTTATGGGAACAGATGGTTCAATAGAGCTGTGGCTCTCTGTCAGCCTGGCTACAGTGCTGAAAAGAAACCTGGGGGAGAAAAACAAGAGAGAACCAGAGAAAACCAAGATATAAACAAGAGAGAACCAGAGAAAACCAAGATATAAACAAGAGAGAACCAGAGAAAAACAAGAGAGAACCAGAGAGAACAATAGGATCAGAGTGAACCAGAGAACCAGAGAGAAACACAGATAATCAGAGAGAAACAAGAGAGAACTGGAGTGAACCAGAGAACCAGTGAGTAAAGAGAGAACCAGAGAACCTAGAGAGAGCCAGAGAGAAACAGAGAACCAGAGAGAGCTAGAAAGAACTAGAAAGAACCAGACCTCACATGGGGGGCCTGTGAGGTACAGTAATAGAACTCACCACTGCACCATTGTGATGTAGTTCCCATTGTTTAAATTAGTGTCAGCTGTATAAGAATTCTTAAAGCTAAATCATCAAATGTGGAGGTAAATAATTTCAAATTCTTTTACTGAGTGCATTGAATAGTTCAGCCTTTAGGTGAAAATCATCATCCTGAACCCTTAGTGATTGATTGCTGGTGATGTACTGTATGTCAGAGGGAAAGGATCTTAGAAAGAGGCCTGAGCACAAAATAAAGAAGAATGGAGTTCATACATTTGAAGGTTTTCTCCCCCTCTTTGCTCACACTCCTCTCTCAACATGGCGTAGCGTAGCACCTGTTTGTTTTTTGTAATGTGGCTCCGTCATGTTTATCTTGCAGCAGGGATCCTGGAGAGTGTTTACCTCCACACACACTCTTCTTGTTGGTCCAGGACGTGGGATTCCGTGTCACACGCCCACAAGTGTGCACCAGCTCACTGATCCACACCCAAAAAACAGGATCTTTTAATAAATGTGTAACTATGCACACACACCTTTCTCAAACACACATTCCTCTGCAGACTGATTAAATCAGCGTGGCTTTTGGAAGAGTGACACTTGAGCACTGCAGCTGCAAACTCTGCTTCTCTGGCTCCAGAGCACACAGGTAAGTTTCAGGCTTTACACAGGAACTTTGCATTGATTCTTGACTGCAGCTATAGTCGCATGAGGGTGTTGTGAATGATGCTTTTACTACAGTGGGTTTATAAAAGTGTATTAAAATGTGTTAAAAAGATAAAATGATGTTTTTAGCCTGACTGTGTATCCAGCTTGTCACAAAATGACAGCAGCTTGCAGGTTCACAACTACAGCAGCCAACAAACCACCTGGATAGCATTTCTGTTGGTTAATGGGATTTATGTAATATTAACAAGTTTTGGCTTCATGCCTCAGCTTTACATGAGGACTATCTACCATCAGATGCTGACTAAATGAACTGTGTACAATAGAAGCAACAAATTACTGTGATGTGAAATTAAAATCTCTGATGTTTTTAATGAAATATTTTTTTCTTTCCATCAGTGGATTTCACGCCTCAGTCTTTTATCTACTATCAGTGGACACTGTCCAGCTTTCGAGGCTTGTTTTAAGTTGCCTGCGACTCTTAATTGGACACAGGCAGCTAAAGCAAGTCTGGGACGCCAGAGACACTCTTACAGCACTCCAACCTGAGGACCTGGTGCCACGTGGACATGGGAACTATATATTTACTAATTAATGAATTGACTGGTTGTACAGTATTTTCTCCTGTTTGCCTGAGAGGATCCACCTTGAAATGCTTGATCCTGTGAACAGGGACTCACAAGACTTTGTGTGCAAACACAATAAGCTGTCTAACATATATGCTGTATAGCCTTCAGAATAGTTGGTTAGCTATATCGTGTGTGTGTGTGTGTGTGTGTGTGTGTGTGTTTGCATTTGCGTGTCCCAGAGCTCAGTCAGGTGACACATTGCAGAGCAAACACTAAAGTAGATTCTGACTGATTAGCAGGTTTACTTTCAGTTCAGTCAACACACAGAGACAGATTATATGGGATGATGCTGATCTACAGTGTGATTTCAATTAATATCCTTCATTTCAATGTATTATCAAGTCGTTTAAAAGAATTACATTTATTGTTTGTTTATATATATATATATATATATATATATATATATATATATATATATAGTATACTGTATATAGCATATATTGCACAGGTGTATTGCATTCTTGATAAACCTTATGCCAGATTCTGACAAAGATATGTCAATGAGTGTTTGCATGATTCTCTTTTTTAAAGTTTGGATCACTTTCAGTGGCATAATAGACAGGAAGACATGGGGAGAGAAAGAGATGTAATGCACTACAAATATCCTTGAAACCAGGGACACTGCATTGTTAAAACCCCTGAAATTATTTAATTTATGGACAAAACTTTGTAATTATTAGTTTCATCATTAAAATTGTTTAGATCCATCAGTTTTCTCATTGACAACACTAAATGTAGGCGTCAATAATGTTGACACATAGCAGACTACATGAGACATATTTTTTAAGAAATAAATTAATCCCACAAATAAATCATAATCTCATTAATAGTGCTCAGTGTGATCAGTCCAGGACCATGTTGCTATAATCTGAAGATTAATGTTCTGCTCTAAAACAGCCTTAAAGGCAACAAATGTGAATTTATAGAGTAATTTAAACTAATTTAGTATAATTTAGCCACGCATAATGGCTGTTCAGCCTGTTACACTTCATATGGAAGGAGGATAAATCATATGAAAGACAGAATTAGAAAAATATGAGCGGACATGATGACACCAGGGCCCCCAGAAGCCATGGTTTTACAGTTACAGGCTCATTAGCCTCAGATTGAGGCTGTATAAAGCTTAAACCCACTAACAGAAGGTCAGGGGGATGAAATGTCCTGGCTCTCTCGTGCGCACTGAGGCGTGATTTTCAAGGTAAATATTCTTTTCCCAACATGAAATAGGTCTTTGTTGTTTGCTAGGAGGTAAAGAGGCGGAAAAGTGAGGAGGATCTGAACTGGTTTCCATGTCAAACACTTCAATTCACCATAGAAACTCAGATCTTAACGTGGAAACTTTATTAAACTGTGATGGTGGATTGATAAGAGCCCAATTTCTATCGGCCTCTTTTTATTGTGGGCACCAGGCGGGCTGACAGAGGTAAATTGCTCTTTTAATTAAAGCAATGCACTAGGGGAAATTGCTGTCTGAATATTGTCTCAGAGATGGGGGCCAGTGACAGTTGCCTGGAAACTTCAATCTGTCCACCCGCATTTATTCCAGATCACAGTTATGAGATAAAGTTTAATAAAAATCTTTTCCTCCGCCACCAACGAAATGAAATCCAACCCTTTCTGAACAAGCGAACACAATGAGGCAGGACTGCGGAGGAAACCTCATGTTCAACATGTATCTCTCAGGTTGGTCCAGTAAAGAATTACAGAATAATAATAATAATTCTTTAAATCCTGCAGGGTGTGGGTGTCCCCAGGCACAGTGATGCTGCGTCTCCACGCTCAGCATTGTTCAGCCTTTTCAATCTGAAAGCCCGTCTGCTCTTTTGTCGGAAATCGGATATCCTTTTTCCTGGACGCGTTTCCTGGCTTCCAGCAGAGGAGACCTAAGAAGACATGCTTCTAGCATCACACTGCTCCTGGACCAGGACGCAATTAGGATTTTAATCACTTTTAATCACCTTTTCTAGGGATTTTTGCCTTTTTTCCACATTTCAGTCTAGTGTGAATCCTGCACACTGGTCTGGTCAATTTTACTGCATCATTAGGTGTTTTTAAAACAGCTGATCTCTGACGAAATATTAAATAGAGATGAAAAAATAATTCACCTTATTTTCTCTATTCCAATTTACGGGTTAAAAATGATGAAAATAATTTACAAACCCGTTTCCCAGTAAAATGAAATCATCCTAAATGGTTTACTAAAATTAATAATTTAAAGATGAGATGAAATAGGTGGTGCAAATACTGAAACTGTGTCTGTTTTCATTTCAGATCCAACAGAAAACCTGCTGAAGGAAAGCAAAGGAGCATCATGGGGTCCAATAAACACAGGAGTACAGAAAGGTAAGAGGATCACCTGCAGGGCATTATAAATATTATTATCACCATACAAGGCACATGGCTTTCACACCAATTAGCTTGTTCTGATACATGTATATTTTAAAAACATTCATGATGAAATATCATTGTCCATACAGAACAAAAGCATCTGACACAAATGATTTGACAAAAAACAGAGATGAAAAAAATCAAAGGAATAATTGGAGATTTTTTAGGAAGTATACCACATCAATACCAGAATAGCTGATTATTAAATCAAGAATAAAATTTACGTTTCTGTTATGGGTAATCGATAAAAACAGATTCATTTATTTTTGTTTGTACCAGAAAATATGGAAAGTGTTATTTTTTTCCCTTCATCATGTCCTTTAACACTCCAAAATGAGTTGGTCTCGAAACTGGTCTCATTATCCAGACTCAAAACGGAAATGTTCAATATAAATAAATTAAAACAAGTATATTAATACAAGATAGAAAAAAATAGAAAACAGCAGAATCCGTCTTTATTCTGACTGATTTTATTTAAAAACACTGTGACAGACTGATAATGGACACATCTCAGCGACACGAGCAAAGGCAACAAAAAAAAACTTTAAAAATGAAACAAATACATTAGTATGAACAATAACTTTAAACTGTTTATAAAGCAGATGACTGTTAACGAACCCCATGGACACCGCTGTTATATTTAAATACATGAATTCAAATATTATAAATAAAGAATGCCATGCTCTTTAATTTTACTTGGATGACAAGATGCATTTTAAACATTTAAATGTAGGAAATTGACGCTATTTTATGGATGATGCAGTTTTATTTCAAAGCATGTAAATGCTACATGCCTCGATGTGCATTTATGTTTCATTTTACCAACTTATCAAAACTTTCTCCCACTAGCCTGTTATTGTTGTTGTTGTTGTTATTATTATTATTATAAAAATGTCAAATTAATATTCGGTTTTCCTGTAGTTCCCCAAATGTTTTACTGATTTATCATTATTATTATTATCATTATTACTTGATAAAATGACAAAAATGTCAGCTTCCCCCAAATGTTTTACTGATCTATTATTATTATTATTGTTATTATTATTATTGTTATTATTATTATTATCATCATCGTTATTATTATTATTATTATTATTATTATTATTATTATTATTATTATTATTATTCTGTTCTAAGCACTAACATCAGGTATTGGTCCCTTGGTGTGGTCCCTGCAGGCAGCGGGCAGATCCAGCTGTGGCAGTTCCTGCTGGAGCTCCTCTCTGACAGCACCAACATGTCGTGCATCGCCTGGGAAGGCACCAACGGAGAGTTCAAGCTCATCGACCCGGACGAGGTGGCTCGGCGCTGGGGGGAGCGCAAGAGCAAACCCAACATGAACTACGACAAGCTGAGCAGGGCGCTGCGCTACTACTACGACAAAAACATCATGACCAAAGTCCACGGCAAGCGCTACGCCTACAAGTTTGATTTCCACGGCTTAGCGCAGGTGTGCCAGCCGTCCACCACGGAGCAGGCCATCTACAAGTTTCAGGGGAACTTCTCCCCGATCCCCTTCGCTGGGATTTCCAAACTGAACCTCGTGGCTCCCGGCGTGGGGCCGTCTGGTTTCTCTTACTGGCCCGGTTCCCCTCCGGCGGCTCTATATCACACCCACAACCTGCAGCCACCAGGGCCCTTTGGCACCGTGTCCCCATCTCACATCAGCTGTGTCAACAACATCAACAGCCTGACTAACATCAATAACCATTACAACTGACCCTTAATGCGCCTTTTAGTCACCCCTGAGACATAAAGACAGCCCAGGTGATACCACTAACGATAAGGGAAGGCAAAGGTAATTTGGTGTTTTGCGAATATTGGGTTAATTTGGTCAGAAATTAATGTTTTTAGACGATTGGTCCCGCAGCATTTTACATTTTAACGTGTAGTTATGAAGCTGTAGCCATGAAATGTTTTCCGAGACGATGGTTGTATGTGAGCAATACATCTAATAACCGGTTAACAAAGAAATAATAATAATAATAATAATAATAATAATAAAAATGATAATACGGCAATTTTAACCTTAAATTTAAAATTTCACGAGTGGAATATTAAAACCCATCAATGACCGCCTCAAATTACGCACAGTAGTTTGAACTTTTACGCGCGGCATTATACTGATTATTTTAGATTAGATATTAGATATTAAGCCATAAAGTCTCTAAAACACAGGATTTCCTTCTTTTAGAAATGGTCTGTGGAATTAAATCGGGAATGAACAAATATTCCCGTGTAGGAGAGAGGTTTTCCAAATATAAACAATGTACACAACATAAGTTACAAAAAAGACAATTAAATACAGATTGTCTGTTTTCTACCTATCAGTTGTCATCCTGTCTGATCCTGTCTCTCACCATCCTTCTGTGAGTCCTGTGCTTGTCTTACAGACAGGTGGGTGCATTTGCACAAATTTGAAAGAATATATTGTTGGACTACAGGCGCCATCTTGTGGCTGCAGAATGGCCTAATGCCTGTTCTTTGTTTTTTTTTTTTCTTGGAAACAATCACGTAAAATACATTATGTTGTCACTTTAATCACAGCATAGCCATGTCTATATGAGAAAATCAAACTTGCAATAAAAACCAGTACAGAGGTAGCCTTCAGGGTTGTCATTTGTGTCAAATAGACTCTGAGGTGATTCGTAACAGAAAATGTGAATTAATGAACTAGTCTGTAAATATTGTAGGCTAGTGTAGAGACAGGCTCAGTCATTTTTGAAGGAATTGCATTGTATTTATTCACACTGCTTCTTAGCTAAAATAACTGTGCCAATAAAAAAATAATGACATTTGAGAAATAAAACAGACTGTCTCAGTATGTCGCTGTCAGTGCTGTGCGTATTCTCAAAAGGGTTTGTCTTCATACTGTTTTGAATAGTAACAAATGACAGTATTAGAAAGAATTCACTCACTCAGCATTATGCAGTGTTGGAGTGTAACTGTGTCAACATTTGAAGCAAACAGTTGATTTGTCAGCTTAAATTTCTGACTGCAATGACAATATTTCTGCAACAAAACAACAAAATGTATAAGGTGTATATTTTGTTTTTAATGTGAACTTGGCTCAACAGAGTTTGTTTGCTAAAAGAAAACATCTAATATGTCAATTTGAAAAGGCATATACAATATGTTTTTTTTACTAAATATATAACATTAAATGGCCAGACAACAAATTAAAGCACAAACATACAAATAACAACATCAGTTGTATAACTGGAGAAGTCATAATCATTACTTGTCATCATTCAGGCTGAACTTTTTATGTAGTAGTAGATCTTGTCTACCACACGAGGGCGCTGTGACTCTTCCACTGTCAGACGACTGTTTACATAACCAGGTGATGGCTGAGTTGGTCTAATACAGATCATAGAAGCATCTGCAGATAACAGATTAACCCCAAACCACTTTTTATGACAGTGCAAATACAGAGATTAAAGCGCATCTGGACTGAGTGTGTAGCTGGAGAGCAGTGGTGGAATCTGCTGGAACTGAGCATCATGTTCCCCGACTGCAAGATCATCCTTAAAGGGCTCTGTGGCACAAGAATAATACATAAAATATGCCTTTTATTCTACTGACATGTAGTGCTTGAAAGAAACGATAGACTGATCACATATAATGACACATTATGAGTCAGTACAAGGTCAGCAGGTGCATCCTCGCTGCCAGGTTACATCATACACAGGTTATCTTCAGTGGGAGGACCTTTCCAGAATTGCATTACCCATTAGAATAATGCATTTTCAAGGTTTCTTGTCTTTCGATGTCCCTGAATCAGAACAGGTTGGTGGGTTTTGATGGAAAAACAGAAACAGGAAGTGTCTGTGTGGGCATGAGTGCATGTGCGTGTGTGTGTGTGTGTGTGTGTGTGTGTGTGTGTGTGTGTGTGTGTGTGTGTGTGTGTGTGTGTGTGTGTGTGTGTGTGTGTGTTTGTGAAAGCAAGAGAGTGGGTCACTCACTCACAATAACAGCTTCTGTGTATGTGTCCTGCATATCAATAGGAAAGACTGTTGGTCACTATTGACAACTGAATCTCTCTCTCTCTCTCTCTCTCTGTGTGTGTGTAACCCGGGTATGATGTTAACTCTACAGGGAGCGAGTCACTTCCACAACATTGAAAATGGTGTCTTGTCTGGCAGCAGCCCTGTCACTAATCTGCTGTGCCTATTGTTGCTGCTGTGCACTCATCCTCTCTTTCCTTACATAACAGACTAGGTGGGTGTTTCAAGCCACAGGATTAGCAGTGTGAATGTAGAGGATTGAGGAGCAGGAAGAAAACATGAGGAGGAAGAGAAGGAGAGAAGAGAGGCACGCATCAGTACTAATGCCACTTAGCACCACTTACTTATGTTACACAGGCAACTTCTGTGTAAGGAATTCAAAAATGAAACAGGTGTTTTCTGAGTATGTTGCCAGTCATTTGCCACTGCAAACAGTGTTTCAGAGAACATTCGTCCAAATTACATTATATACTGACAGGTATACTTGAGTGACACACTGAGTGAAAAGTCAGGTTAGGTGTTTCATAAGATTGTAGATTATTAGGACACATGGTGAGGTAGTCAGTGAGTCATTCTTCTGGAGAGAGTAGCAATGAAGGCTGCACTAAATTAGAGCAGCCACCTACGTGGTGCTGAAATAGACTTGCGAATAAGAAGGAGACAGAAAGAGACGAGAGGAAAGGGGAGAGATGGAAAGAGGTATGGAACAGAAAGAAAACAACAGCGAGAACAATTCAGACCTGTTTTGTCTGCTTTTCTGCACAGACGCCCACTTGTCGAGATACCGGCCCAGATTGTGTGAGCTAAAAACTGATCTCCTGTCAGTTAGTGGGGACTTTTTTGTTGTCACCTTAAAACAGGAAACCGGTGATGGATTGCTTCTGAAATGTTAATTTGACAATTTGGATTATGGCCTGGAATTGGAGCACCTCTGTACTTTGTATTTTAGCTGTTACATAAAACTAAATGGGTGATAAATCATGCAGATTCATGTGGTGTGAAGTGATTCACTGGTAAATTAAGAGCAGGAAAATAACAATGAACACTGTGTAGGTGTGTGGTGAATGAAGGATTCAGTGTATATACATATACTGTCCTGGATATATTCATATTGTAAAACAGCTTTAATACATACAAACACAACACTATGTAGCTATAAAAAATACAGAGTATGCAGCATGAAAAAATATGACTCAATGAATTGAACTATGAAGTGAATTGAGGTTCTTTAGCTGAGTTTTCTTACTGACTCTGACTTCACCATGTTGTGGAAAAGTGAAGAGCAGTAATCTGGTTAAAGAGATTAGCAGCAGGGTGGTTATGTAGCAAGAGGACGGCAAAATAGACATAATCCCCATAGGGTGCTGCGTGGTCTACATTTGGCCGTCTGTCATGTGCATTGTGTGCAGGAGAACAGCCCTCTGTAGAGCCAGTGTTTCATTTGTTCTTTCTGGCCTACTGTAGAAAGAGGACCTGCTCATATAAAAAACATCTCATTCTCAGGTAATCAAAATACAATGATGATTTTCAGGATTATACACTGAAGAAATTGTCCTTATTAATATTATATTCCAGCTACACTAATAAAGGATCATGTACTGGTTCTGTATCACTGGCAGATTATTTGTGATATTATTAGATTATTAATAATATGTAATGTGTGAGCAACATTTTACTGTTACAGATGATTAAAGTACAATTACTTTTATATAAAGTTACCATAGGTAGCTAGTGGTTCCCTATGGGAGTCAGGAGATGCAAGTCATATGGTTAGTAATATTATACACATGATTAAATAATAGTAAGGCAGGGTACACCCTTGACAGGTCTCCAGTTCATCATGAGGCACATACTACTCGGAGAGAACCCATGCAGACACAGGGAGAACATGCAAACTCCACAAGAAAGGCCCCAGGCCGGGAATCAAACCCAGTACCTTCTTGCTGTGAGGCGACAGTGATCACCGCTACACCACTGTACCGCCCAGATTAAATAAAAATGTAATGTTAATTTGACCTCTTTGATGAGTCATACAGTAAAACCATCTGAGGACATCTCTTTGGTGGAACTGGTAGACACCTGAAAAGACTGTTATTTTGTGCGAGGCCACAAGATGAAAATGTTCAGATCAGATGATTTTTTTCCAGCACCGTATAAATAGAACTGACTTGCCTTGATTTTTGGTCATACAGTTTGTGCTGCAGCATTGATTTCCTTCCACTGCCTGAAACAATCTTTAAGGAGCTCCAGAAATCACACAGTATTAATCATGACAGTAACTCTAACTAAAGATCGTCAGGTAAATATAATACAGTAGAAAGTACTGCTGAAATATAGTAGATGTATTAAGTAGAATACTGTGATTTCTCAAGTGCTACAAAACTGTACTTGAGTGCAGTAGTCCACTGGAGTAGATGCATTTCTATACTTTCCTCCACTGTGTTTCACTTGCACTCATGGCAATAGAAGATGTCACAACATACAGAGTATAGAAGCCTGAACTGTGACATTATACAACCTCAGGCAGAGCTTAAGAAGCAGGATATTATGCGAAAAGAAGACGAGACCTGAGACATGCCTGCACTGTGTGCATGTCTTCTATTGATAACCACAGTCTGTATATGGTGCGTTTAGCCCACGTTCAGGCCCACACAGCTCACTTTGTCCAGCTCTCATTCACTTACCTAGCTGTTACTATAGAGACACAGTGGAGAAGAATGCAGGCAGGCTGGCAGACAGATATGCAGGAGACCTGGGCTGAATCTTAATAATACAGAGAAGGCTCACAATGCTGCCCTGGGAGGTTGTTACGTAACTCTGCTGCAGGATTCTGCCATGGACATATAAACAAAACCAGTGCAAGAATGTTAGTTTGTGTTGTTTCCCACTGATTCTCCTAACTGTCTGACCTCACAGGGAACAATAGATGGCTGCTAAACCTGAACATTTCCCTCATTAATAAGTCAACATCCTGGTGCACAATATGTGATGGTATAAACTAGACATTAGAGATCATCATCAACATTTGGTGTTGCATAGTTTTAATGAATACAATGCAGCTTTGATTCTATTCTCTGTATTCACTAGTAAATGAATGAAAGGGAAACATGTCAGTCTCTCCTTCTGTTCTCATTTACCCCACCCCCCATTTTTTCTTTCGCTCCACTTTCTTTCCACTCACTGTGATACCTCTCAGACTCCTGTTCCCTTTCTGTCGTGAGTTTTTTGTGTCATCTTTGCTCTGTAAATAGATACTTTATACCCTGACAAGATAGACACAGATAGAGAGAAAGAGAGAGAAAGAGAGAGAGTCACGGATGGTTCAGAGACTGCAGCAGATTCTAACCAATCACACGAAGGAACCCTCCATTCATAAAAAAAACAGGAGGAAACCCTTATCGATTCTGCTCCATTCTCTCACAAGCCCTGAAAAAAACATTAACCATTTTATGTATAATCTATCTATCTATCTATCTATCCATCTATCTCTTTCTTTCTTTCTTTCTTTCTTTCTTTCTGTGTTCCCATTTCAGTGGCCCTGTTTCGAATACTCTGGACGCACAGACAGGATACCAGAAATATCTCCTATATGTGTCAGCTTACATCACTGTGCTCTGTGTGCAGGCCAGGCACTGTATATCAACTGCAGCACATTCAAATGCACTGTCTGAGATTTTGTTTCATGGCAACCACTTTAGTCCCACAGCAATCTATGGTATCATCACAGTACGCGTATCTGTCATGACCTTAGTTTCACTGCATAATAATGTCTTGATAAACCAAGAGATAGGTGGGTGGAAGTGAGTAGATAAGACACTGTGCCATAAGACTAACATGTGTAAATACTGAGTTAAAAGTGTTGAAGCAACAAAACAATAAAAGAGACAATAAATACTACATGAGTTTTGATTTATTTCATCATTATCACCATAAACAATTACTGCATTGACCTGTTATTAACATGTAGAGAGAGTGAATGTGGTGCCACCACACACATCAAAATATCACTATAAGCTATTTCCATAGCTGACACATAGGAAAAATGGCCTGTACAAAAATCATTTTCCATAGAGCGACACTTGGTTGACATTAATGGCAAACACTCCAGTGCCTGACAAACACTGACGTCATGTTATACCACTGTGCAAAACATCATCAATTTGTTCACAGCTGTGCAAAAATAGCAGCATTATATTCCACTTTCCAAGCAATGAATCCACAACACAACATCACAATGATTGCTTCGAAGCATAATACTGAGTAACCCTATGAACTTGGTTTCAGAGTTGGAGTCAAATCACGTTTAGCTTACAGTGCAAATGACCGCCACTTAATAATGAGGCCTTCACGTTCAATATTTACAACATTCCTGCACTAAAAGTGAACTGAACCCAGAAAACTGAGGCTCACAACATATTTACAGAGCAGTACGAATAACACTGTTTAACCATTAGGCTCTATTTGTTTTTTTTGTTGCATGAATGAACTACATCATATACAGCCACCTCCAAAAACAGTGAGATCAAAGTAAAATGAAGAGCACATCTAAAATGAGGGATGTGCACATGTAAACCATAAATCTTCAGGCCAAGAGTGCAGATTTTAAAACAATCTGTTGAAAAACTGTACATCCCATTCAGTCTGGTCACACTGGCCTCTGCAGTGTCTTGGAAACAGTACACAACAGAGCCCACATTGGGTGATCTATTACATTCACTATCTGTACAATTATGCCGTCTACACCCCTCATTTCCAACCTTCTTTTAATTCAAAGTGAGGTGGTTCATATGTGTATTTTTATCACCCAACAGGAGCTGGAAACATTCCCACCAGGCATGAAGATGCTCGGCATGAGGCTTTTCAGATGGAAACTAGCCTTTATCACCCACAGAGGACAACGACAGTCAGTGTGTTTGCCATGCACCACCTGCTGAGTGTGTAACAGCTTACCTATTAGCTGGTGGAGAATCTAAAAAAGCACAATATGCTGAATACCTCTACTTGGAACAAGGCTTAGGCTTACAGTACGAGCTGAAGGTATATTGGGCTGACTGGTCCTCTTAAGCCACGCTTGGCTGGCTCTGTTGTGGTGAGGTGACTGAAATAACAGAGGAGAAACGGGCCACAGGTCAGCACCTTGGACAGCTCCACCTCTTTTCTCTCTCTCTCTCTCTCTCTCTCACACACACACACACACACACACACACACACACACACTTTCACTGGAAGCTGCTGCCTTCAACCAGAAAGTAGTCTGATCATGAATGAAACAGGGATTTGAGTGACAGCTGTGATTTATTCAACTAAGTCAATCACTGCGTCACTCAAAGGGACAATACAAAGGAGGACAATATCACCATTGGCATGCATCTATGAAGTCCCCTATAGCACATCAGCAGAGATGATCAGCCATGATCAATCCTGGCCTTTACATTCAGAACCACCGCGGTGTGATTGTGCCAAAACACCCATCCTTTAAAAACACCAGTGTCTAGTGTTGGTCAGCGGTCCAGGTTGGTCTCGCCCGTATCTCGTTGGTTTTTCAGGTCCTGGAAGACCTCGGTGAAAAAGTGCGGGTCCGCATTGAGCTGCAGCATTTTGGCACTCAGCCTGTCGATGATCCTGAGCGACGTCTCCCAAAAAACGTCCTTGTTCGACTCGATCATGAAGGGCTTGAGCGGGTAAGAGATCTCGTTGCCCATGTAGGAGTAGGCGAGGTAGAGGCACGTCTGAAAGGCGCCCTGCAGCTCGGCCGGGCTGTCGATGCTGTCCGCTATTGTGTCTTCACACAGCAGGTACACGAACACCACGTTAGCCGGCGTGATGAAGCCCTGGTCCTGCCAGCCCTGGAGCAACAGAGTCCGGTCGATGTTTCGGAACCAGAGGATCACCTCCGCGCTGTTGAGCTCCTTCAGTTTGAAACACCTGCGGCACATGAAGTCCCCCAAGCAGCGCAGCAGCTCCCCGGTTGACGCCTGGATAACTATCCGCCTTGGTGACACCAGAGACAGGTGGCTGGGTTCCTTCTGGACCGTAGAAAGCCTCCCGTTTTGGACGACGGTGTCACTGTTTAGCGTGGGCACCGTCGGCACCGGGACCGGGATGGGCGCTTTTGGTTTCTTCTCCTCGGTTTGGTGCGTCTTCCGGATGTTTTCGCCGTTGAGCTGCGCCACCTGGCCTGATGGGAGCTCCCGGGCTGGCAGCGGGTTGGGGGTCACTTTCTTGGCGCTCTTCTTGGCAGAATTGGCCACCAGTTTCTTCCAGGACAGAGAGACGAACATCGAGTGGCGCTTGAGGCTCTTATCGTTTTTGAGTCCCTCTCCTGTGAGCTCTGCGTCCATTATTGACGCCTTCTTCGTCGCCGGAGATATAGAGAGGACGGTGCCCATGTCTGCAGGGAGGTTGCCTACGCTATGGATGCTGCTGCAACGGTGCCGAATGAAGAGGCGGTGGAGAACAGTCACGACAGCGATTGGAGCTCCATTTACGCGTCTGGTTGCTCCTAGATCAGCTCCTGGATGGAGGCTGGAGACTGGTCCACAGAGGTCACCGGTTTCCAGCAGATGCGCCTCAGTTGAGACGCGCTGCGACACAATCCTGCTGCTGCTGAGGCGCACAAGAGAGATTAGACTGGCTGTATAAAGACACCAGTCCAAACGAACCAGCGGGTTCAGCCCCTGACTGACAGGCGGGCTAGCCAATGAGAGAGCCGATCAATGATCCAATCACCAAGACTGCTGCCTCTAGTTCTAGGTGTCCTATTGATAGCCTGCACAGCCTACAGGTCAGCACTATTCTGGTCCCTGAATAGGAAAAGGAGGTCTGATCACTAAACAACAATGAAGAACAGTGTTGTATAGGCCTTTACATCTTATTATCATCCCAAATATTTCATTAAAACTAGTGTACCATAACAACTGCCACAGATAGTGGCACCAGGTTTAACATATCACTGACAAACAGCTCTTTAGACTAAATTAGAATCGTTTGTGTAGAGATTTGTCCCTGGAAAACATTAATGTGACCTCAAAACCATCCTAAAGTTGTGTCAAACAAGGGTTCACCAAACTGCTTTTAATGGATGTGAAACAGCAAAGGCACTCTTCCCCCAAATGTTCAGACAAGAATATTTAAATAACATCTGTACTCAGTGTCTGTGGCAACTCTGGGCATGCTGAACTCAAAATATGAACTCTGTATATATGCTTGATAACAGGCACCAAGAATCATGACCTGCACTTATTATACCTGGAATGTATGCACTTATTATCCTTTCTCCAGGCTGTCATTTTTAACTCCATAGCTTCAAAAACAAAGCCACAGTTTTAATCCTGCATGCAGCTACTGAACCTTTGCATGCACAGTATGTTGCAGGAAACTCTCTATCCAATTACCCAGGTCAGAACTGCTCCCTCACCTCCTGCTCTAAGTTACATGACTGCTCAAGTAGAAACACACTGAAAATAGAAACAATACAAACTCAAGAAATATTGACATTTTAAGATATCCCATTTATTCAATAAATTCTAACCTGAGTGGTTTTACAGGATACATTATTTAGGTATATGGAAAGACATAACATTTAACATTTTTATTCTTTTTTATTTTTCATCCAATAAGTATTTGTTTAGTTTGAATTCTGAATTCCTGTACAGTCAGTCACTGTGAGGAACGTATTAATTTCAGCACAATACAACAATGTGAAGTGAAATCCTGCTGCAAATGATGGACACAGTCTTGATTAAAAGTAAGAAATGATCCAACATACTGTTCAAAGCTTCTATTCATGAAAACAGACCGTAACCAGAGGCAACATCATTTAAAAGTCACAACCATAACTTTCAAATTTAAAAATACATTTTACTGAATCATTTTGTTAACTTAACAAATCATTTATTTCTTCGTCTTGATTGAGTACATATTTGTAGATATTTCTTTCTATTATTATTTATTCTACTATTTCATTGTGGTTGTTTATTCTTTCTTCTTACTATTATTGTTTTTGCTACTGTGGCAGGTGAATTTCTCACAATGAAACCCACACAAACCACACAAAAAACCCCTATTAGCTGTTCTGTGTACAGTACATAATGATATAATGTTATGGTTTCTTTTATAGCTCATGCTTCATGCTTCCCCCAGGTTCTAGAACAAACAAACTGAAAACAACAGATGATTATCATCTGTCTGCTCGACCTGTTAAAACCAAACTAAAACCAAAAGCCGTGACAAGATGAAAGACAGGGGCAGTAGGAAGTATGTAGGAAGGTAATGTGAAACTAACTTTGCAAATTCAGGAAGACCTCCATTTCATTCATTTAAACTTGTTTGATCATGCCAACGTTTGATCCAGCACTACATGATGCAGATGGTGAACAAAAGACACTCTTTCATCACAAATCAAACAGAACGCTACAGGATGTTACAGAGGAATAATCACAAAGTATTAGACATGTCACACAAGCTTTTCTGACTCTACATCATTATGCACAGTACCATGAAAAAGTGTTTGACTCCTTGACCCTTATTTCTTATTTTTTGCATATTTGTCACAATGAGACGTTTCAGATCATCAAACCACACTTTAATACTAGACAAAGATAACATGAGTAAAAACAAAGCACGGTTTTCAAATGATGATTTAATTTATTAAGGGAAAAAAGTAGGTGGTATCAGAGCATGCAGTGTAGGAATCATGAGGTGAAGGAAATGGAACAGTTGGTAGAGTCATGGGAAGTTGAATGGTTTTCTTCCATTCTCCTTTATTTGTTGTCATTTTGTCACCAGCTGATAATAAATAACTAATAATGATGAACTGTCTGATCTGTTTGGTAACTGTCTGATAAAGATATCAAATATACTGTATGTAGTATGAGATTCGGTGCAGCGTTACTGAAACTGTTGCTTATTTGATCATTGACATATATTTATTTCCTCTGCCAAGGAGGTTATGTTTTCACCAGGGTTAGTTTGTTTATTTGTTGGTTTGCAAAATAACTCAAAAAGTTATGGATGGATTTTGAAGAAATTTTCAGGATTGGTCAGAAGTAGCCTAACTTAAAACTGGTTAATTGTTAGTGGTGATCGGATCCGATTTAAGGTCAACAAGGTCAAATGAAAGGTCACACCATAGTAATGTATGGGAGATCTAACATATTTCTGAACGCTCCAGGGTGTACAATTTTCAGCCAATCATCACCTAATTTGGTAAATAAACTAATATAGGAATCCAGAAGTCACCGATTCAGTTTGGTCAAGATCAGTAAAAGGTCAAGGTCACCAAGGTCAAATATGCGTTTTTAACCATAACTTCATGTAGGAAGGAGCCAGAGCAATGCAACTGGTCTCAGAATATCCGGAAAAGAATTGTCAAATTGTGTTTGCAAAGTTTTGATGGTATTTTGGGCTTTTTTAAAATTAAAATTATATTAACAAAATATGAAATAGAGACAAAAATACATAAAAAAAAGTACATGATATTAATGTGAATACAATGTTAAATGTGGGTTTCAGAATCAACACATTCACTCTTAGGCGTTGTGGGCTTGCAGGAGTATGTACGCTCTCACAATGCTGCCTTGGCGGAGGGTTGCACTCTCTGAGTGCTTTTCTATTTGTTTAGGTGAACACCCAGATACTTATAAGATGTAACAATGTCAATGTCCTCTTCCTGGATGTTCACTGGTGTTGGAGGAGAAAGTTTGTAGCCTCAGAAATCCATCACCAGCTCCTTGGTCTTCCCTGCATTGAACTGGAAGTGCTTTCTCTGGCACCAGACTGCAAAATTCTGGATCAGCTCTTTGTGCACCCTGTCGTCCTCATCTGTGATGATGCCAACAATAGCAGAGTCGTCAGAGAACTTTTGCAGGTGGCAGCTCGCTGAGTTGTGGGTGAAGTCTGCAGTGTGGAGGGAGAACAGGAACGAAGCCAGAACCATCCCCTGGGAGGCCCCATGCTGCAGACCACAGTGACCCCTGGGTTCAGGTAGTGAGGAGGCGGTCCACTCCTGAATGCTCCAACTTGTCCCTAGAAAGCAAGGGCTGTATGGTGCTGAAGGCACTGGAGAAATCAAAAAACATGATTCTCACAGCCAGCAGTAGACTGAATAAATGAGGCAATACACATTAGATATTTGAGTTTGATTATCCTGTGATGGAATATGCATAAATTGTAAATGGACTTGCATTTATAAAACACCTTTCTAGTCTTGTGACCACTCAAAGCTCTCTACACTACATGTCAGCAATGGAGCAATCAAGGGTCATTATCTTGACTTAGGACACTTCGACATGATTAGATTAGAGTCATGTGTATTGTAGGTTGAAAAGAGTATAAGACAGGAAGGGATGAGAATGAGGGAAGGGTCATTTTGCTTATTTTAAGTAATTTATACTGTCACTTTAGGATCAAATATCCTGAGATTTAATGTATAAACAGTGAATTTTTACAAAATGTTTACCACATTCATGGTTTTCAGATGTGTTGACACCACTCTGTGTTCTGTTAATTTACATATCAGATGGTCCCTTCATCCTGACATGAAAACACTGAACACCTCCATCCCCATGGCCCGATTGTTGAAGTGCCCTTTTGGGAAACAAAAACTCGTGCTAAAGTGCCCCCTGGTTGGCAAAAACCCATTAAACTGCCCTCTTGGCTGGTTAAAACATGATAAATTGCTCTCTTGGGAGACAGAAGCAGGCTAAGTGCCCTCAAAAACATGCTAAACCGAAGTGCCCTACTCAGTGGTAAGAATGCACTGTAGGTGCCTTTTTTTCTTTTTGCCCCTGCCCTTCAAAAGTCTATGCATGCCACTGCTTCACATTTAACTAGAAAAGCACTCAGAGAGTGCAGACCTCCGCTAAGGCAGCGTTGTGAGAGAGTGTATACTCTTGCAAGTCCACAATGCCTAAGAGTGAATGTGTTGATTTTGACGCACCTTGAAACCCACATTTAACTCAGTATTCACATTAATATCATGTACTTTTTAATGTATTTTTTCTCTGTTTCATATTTTGTCACATCTGAATTTTCACATTTTCAATTTTAAAAAAGACCAAAATACCAGTAAAACTTTGCAAACACAATTTGACAATTCTTTTCCTACATGAAGTTATGGTTAAAAAACACATATTTGACCTTGGTGACCTTGACCTTTTACTGAGCTTGACAAAACTGAATCAGTGACTTCTGGATTCCTATATTAGTTCCAAATTAGGTGATGATTGGCTGAAAATTGTACACCCTGGAGTGTTCAGAAATATGTGAAAATCTCCCATAACTATGGCGTGACCTTTCATTTGACCTTGATGACCTTGAATAAGAACCGATCTCCACCAAAAATGAATTAGTTTTAACAAATAAATAAACTATAAAAGCACTCAGAGAGTGCTGACCTCCGCCAAGGCGGCGCCAGTGACTTTCTATTTAAAGTTACCCCGGCTGCCAAAGATGTTCTGTTTTCACCGGGGTTTGTTTTGTTGTTTTGCAAAGTAACTCAAAAAGTTATGGACGGTTTTGACGAAATTTTCAGAAGTGTCCTAACTTAAAACTGATTAATTTTTGGTGGTGCCGTTGAATCGGATCCAATCACCACCAAAAATTAATCAGTTTGAACCCTTTAGGTCCTGAGCCTGTTTTGGCTGTTTTTTTAAATACATATCTTTCTGTTATTTTTCAGCATCCAATCACCCCCAAAAATTAATCAGTTTTAAGTTAGGCCACTTCTGACCAAAATCAAAATCTGTCCTTAACTTTTTGAGTTATTTTGCAAACCAACAAACAAACCCTGGTAAAACATAACCACCTTGGCGGAGGTAATAAACTGGACTGGTCACACAGATCAGATGCTCTGTACAAGGACAGTGCAGACTGTTTGTGCTCAGGAGACTCAGGTCTTTTGGAGTGAAGGGGACACTTCTGAAGTCCTTCTATGACTCTGTGGTGGCATCCTCAGCAGCATCTCTTCTGCTGACAGGAAGAGACTGAACAGACTTCTGAGGAAGGCCAGCTCTGAGCTGCGTTGTCCTCTGGACGCTGTGGAGGTGATGGTGGACAGGAGAATGATGGCCAAGCTGTCCTCTCTGATAGACAACCTGTCCCACCCTCTGCAGGAGACACTAACACTACTGGAGAGCCAGACAGAGACAGACCGGTGTCTCATGGAGAGATATCGCAGCTCTTTTCGTTCTGCAGTGGTGACTGGACTGGACAACCAGCACTGATCCCAATAACCACTCACACCATAATGGACATAATGTGCAATAAAAAATACTGTATCTCACTGTACAATAATGTTATTTAAAAATTTACCAGTGTACAATATTACTGTTATTCAGTTTTATGTCTTGCTCTGTCTGTTTCTGTTAAGTTCACCATTTTAGTCTTGTGTCTGCATGTTGTCCTGTCTCTTCCTGTTGTATTTTGAAGGTAACCCTGTCTCCCTCTCATTTCAGATCTCTTGACCCCTGCCTCCTGTGTCTTCCAGCATCTGTGATTGTGAAACCTCGCCCTAATTGTCTCCACCTGTGTTCCCTACCTCATGTATAAACAGTCCTGTCAGTGGGGTGAGATTGTACTGTGAGGGACAGGTGATCGGTGCAACCAAAAGGTGTATTTATTGAGACAGACCAGGCAGAAGGGTACGGCCAGGAAGGGAAACTCAGGAGACGGAGGACAGGAGACAGGCAGGATGAAGCAGGCTCTGGAGATGAGGGACTGGAGACGGGCAGGACGAGGCAAGTTCTGGAGACGAGGGACAGGTCACGACAAGACAATCTCGCCACAAACAACAAGTGATAGCACTATTTATACATGAGGTAGGGGACACAGGTGGAGACAATTAAGGCGAGGTTTCACAATCACAGACCCGGGAAGACACAGGAGACAGGGATCAGGAGATCTGACACGAGAGCGATACAGGGTTACTTTCAAAATGAAACAGGAAGAGACAAGACAACATGTAAAAACAGTGTCTCTCTCGCTCCATTTCCTGTGGCAAGTTTGCCTCCTGGTGGTGTTTGAGTGCAATTAGCACCTCTGTAACATTACTTTTTGAGAAGCAGATCTGATCATAACAGAATGCAACTCAATGTGTCACCAAATCCAGAATACATATCAACTTTTTTGAAGTGACAGCCAATTTACCAAAACCACACAAAACATATTGATATTACTGTTATTCTGCACAAAGTTGGAACACACTGTACATTCATATTGTCAGTCAGAAAGATCTATCTGATGATGTGAGGTGTAATCAGCTGCTGTTTATTTATGGTACTTGCTTCACTAATAATACCAGTTTAATTTGCATTAAAGCCTCTGAACGCCCACACAGGTGTAGCTAATCTGGTTGATAAGACCTCTTCTCAGAACTGTGTGGGCGTATAAAACTGTGTGACTGACATCTTCCTAATCTGTTGGCATTGTTGAACCTGTTAGAGCGGGACAAATTACACCTTGATCATTCTTATTGGTAGATGATGTGTGTGTGGCCCACCTTTAACTTGAGCAGAGGTCTGAAGAACTGAAAACATTTCAGTGGCTGCACAAGAAAACTTGGGTTGTATACATTAGAGCCTCCATTTTCTATGTTCATCTAGTTTAATTTCAGAACAACAAATGTCTTTTAAGGAGTACTGAGATATTTTCAAAGGTTCCTTTTGAAAGCTTGATTAAAGCATTATATTTTGATCAAACCTATTTACAAATTGGACTGAGCTTATTTCTGAATCTATTGTGCCTTTAATGATTGATCAGTACTAACATCTAACCAAGCTAAAACAAACATTTTCTACCTTTAATTTTGGGAGGACAGGTGACAAGTTAACCACTGGGGGGCACCTGCATCCAGCTGCAAATCCACCAGCCAGATGGAAATATTTATCACGGAGGGCTTGTTGGTGACATTTCATGTCAACAGGCGTCTTCACCACCTCATCCTAACATTTAATTAGTCCTAGTGAAAGCGTGGGATGACATATCAGGCAGAGTGACTGAAGAGAGAAGTGAAGGTTCTGAGACCGCTGACTAATATTATCTTTAGTGACAGAATAAAGCAGGTCTGCCAGCAGGACAGCGGGAGGGAACAGGACAGAAAAGATGTTTTATTATTGTGGAACATAACACACTGAAAATCTGCAGAAATGCTACACTAGGTAATAATTAACATATGTAATATAAAAAAAAAAAATATTTTGAGGATGTGAGAAAACAGCAGATGTCATACTCCACACAAACAGATAAACCACAGTATACACTGGTAAAATAAAAAAACATAAGGCCACTCATTGACAACTCTACAACCAAAAACCAGAACCACATACACCAAATACATTCCTGATATATAAGACTATAGTTTAGAGTCTTTGGCTTTTCCATTTGTAGCATGCTGTAAACAGACTATGAACTCAATGCAATAAGGACACAAACACATCTATTCCCAGTACTTACAGTATATACTCATCAAAATATCAAACATCACACAATGCCACAATGAGTGAAGACCTCAACATGAAATGTCCAAACATTGCAAACTAAACACACTATATTGTAATATCTTCCAGTAACTCTCCAAAATTGGCCTCCATTGCTGCGCTCACCAAAGAGCAAAACCTGAATCCCATTTATGGTCACCTAGCTCTAATTCTGGATTTCCACAGGTGCGGCCACAGGTGCATTCTGGGTGCAGGTGGTTAATAGTTGAGTGTAGGTATTTCAGTGACAAAAAAAAGATAAATGTGTGTTATTTAGTTGGCAGTGTGCAGTTGTCAGCTTGTTATAAAAATGTGGTCTAGAATTTCAAGAATTTTATGCTTTTGTGGCCAATAGTCAGACTGTGTTGTAAAATTGTGTGAGCAAATTTATTGAAGTAATTATATAATAATTATATTACCACCTGGAAAAAAAATGTTGTTTCTCAAGGCCCTGAGAAGTTTCTGAAAAAAAGGTACTGTAAATGGAAATCTGTGTGTGTGTGTGTGTGTGTGTGTGTGTGTGTGTATGTGTGTGTGTGTGCATTGCAATATACTCACTCACATACTGATTATCCTGCAAAATATAGACAGAAAGCCAGACAAGGGCACAGCCTGGTGGTTATGAAGAGCAGTGTCACATCATCTGTTTTCATGTATCACAACATCTGCAATTCATGAAGTACAGAATACAAAAAGCACACACAAGGAAGATTTTTATACCACTGTCCCTTACAATAATTTATACATTCAGTTTTGATAAGGTATGTAAATGACAGTATTTGTGTCTTCTTCATCACTTCATTGGAGCCAAATGATGCTTAAAATTGTATCGCTGCAGACACGTTTCCCATCAAAGACTATCATCTTTGGAAATTTGGATCATACCTATTTCACAGCAAAGATGGCCTGAAGGTTACCTTTGTGACTTTTTGACTGGAAGGACAGACATTACAGCTTGGTAATCTTGAGAAACCAGCCAGAGCTGCCTTCACGTGATGAGACACATGGTCTTAGCTCACAGCACAGAATGCTGATCTGGTATAATGTGTCATCAAAAAGTGTGCAACTGTTTCTAGACACTGTACAGTATTGTTGCAGATGAGTTTGTGTGTGTGAATACATGAAATGGAGCCTATGTGTGTCCCCATCCTCTTTTCGGCTGCTCCAGATAAGAGCATCAAAGCATGTGAATGCTTATCATCCCCTTGTTCTAATTATAGCAGAGAGCGACAGCAGCAGGCTGGCTTTATGTGAGAGGGAAAACCTACATCCACCCAGAACTGTGTGTGCATAAGAAAGAAATCATAGCCTTTGATCACCTGGCTGTGTTTGATCAAACTGGTATTGCATTAAAGCTTTGCTGTGATAGCACAGTTTTTCTCTTTTGTTACATGATTGAATAGGAAGCAGCAGGTGGGGTTGTCCAACAGCAGATGCTGTTTTTGTCTAATTATATGTTACATTGTGTCTGAACAGGATGGACACATTAGCATTAAAGCTGCTGACCGAAATTGGTTTTAATTGTCTCTGTTGTTGACATCCGGCTGTAAAATGAAACACAGGGATTTACTCACAGTGAAATCAAGTTTTAACCTGCTGCTGCACAATGTGACATGAATGTTGAGTGTTGAGTGACATAAATGTAAATATGTTGAATCAACATAAGGTGTTGGCGTGACTATTAGTCAATCACGAGGGGTAAATCCAACATAATAATTTGTTGGGTAAACATACAAAAAAATTTGGAAAGTTATTTCCACCCAGTTATAATACACCCATGCTGCTATGATTAGTGAGCACACTACAGAAACATTTTCATTTTCATTTCTGCGCAGTGGTTTATTTTGAAGTCAAAGTTATTTTACGTTAAGTAAAGGACTTAGCTTACACACATCTTCCACAAGTGTTTTGAACTGTGTGCTGAACTGTCTGAAGTAAAACTAAAACTCCCGGCTCACACACTACTGCCACCTTCTACTAACAATTTACCTCTTACCCAAAATGCATTAGTTTCTGTAAACATATTAACATAAACATATTACTTAAAGCCCCTCTGTGTGGGAATTACTCTCATTTAATGGTGAGGTGGTGTACTGTACACAATGAATATTATTCAGTAACTCACCCCTTCTCTCAGTGCTCCTTTCCTCCTACGGTTGCCGAGGGCGGACATTCATGATATGGAGAGATTTCATCTAGATGGCATCCGCAAATACAACTTCTACCAGCATTAGCATATGCTAATGCAATATAAATGGAGAATATAAAGACTGTCTCAACACTGCAGCTTTTTTGTGGAGGTATATGAATGATGGTATTACTTTAAAATGATAAAAACGAAAACTATTAATACACAACTTGAAACATCACACAGGGGGGCTTTATTGATGTTCAACTACAAAACATGACTATATATGGTACAAGCTACATGTTACACTTAATGTAGCAGACACCCAATTTGGCTTTTTTGAGTGTGCACACATATCTTCTCAATTCTAAATGCATGTTAGCGGATGCAGCGTTGCATATTTCTCAATGGGAGGATGCCTATTTACGATACATGAACTGCCCCATTCAGTGGCGTGAACAATCTTGCTTTGTCATGGTTGGAAAATATGTGAATATCTGGCAAGTGTGTGTGTGTGTGTGTGTGTGTGTGTGTGTGCGTGTGTGTGTGTGTGCGTGCACCATTATCAGCAACTCCATGGCCATGCAGCTGCAGACGAGAGAAGGAGAGGCTGTGACATTCACAGTGACCCACCTGTTTTTGTGTGTGTGTGTGTGTGTGTGTGTGTGTGTGTGTGTGTCTCAGAGTGATCCCACCTGCACCTCTCTGGGTTGCATTTTGTCTCCACCTGCCTGCATCGGCCATGCCAATCCTTCCCACTGGCTTTGACAGACATGTCTGTGATAAGACACGACACTCAATCCCTTTAGTGCTGTTTGATCTGCCTGGCACACACACACACACACACACACACACACATAAGGCCTTGCTAGATAAAGACCATACTTCATAAAAGTGCCTAAGTGCTGCAGATAGTAGCATGAAAGACAAATAACCACACTCCCTTATTTCTCTCTCTCTCTCTCTCTGCTTGTCATCATCCCCTGCCTTTGATGGCATGCTGTCTGGTCCTACCAACCCTCTTTGTTCTTCCAAAATAAACCTTTCTGCCCTCCCTTCCCTCCTGTGTCTAGAGGACCATGTCACACTTAGTCTTCCAGATAAAGAAGACTCAAAAGATAATTATTTCAAAAATGAAGGGGAAATAACAACAGTGACGAGGGGTAACATACTTTTACTGTCTTTAAAGGAGGACTTATTTCCTCCACTCAGTTTCAATTCCATTATTTCTAGCAAATAATGCATGTACGTTGGATTAAGAAATGTTGTATTGTGTCTAACTGTCCTGCAATGCTATGTCATATATTATGAGAGGGATACCATACATCTTTTCTTGAAAACTGGTGATCAGTCTCCATCCATGTTGTTGTGCTTTAGGTAAACTAAACCCAAAGTGATATCAACCTCTTTCCACTCACGCCCTTCTTTTCTTTCGGCTGAATACAGCATAGATGTTCAGGTTCACACGCAGGTTCCAATCCAGTGTGTTTCACAGTTGGGAAGGACCAGAGCGCTGTTTACACAGTAGGGAGATTCCTGCTCCATGTGACCAGAGTTTGGAGGCTTTGATGCTCAATAGGAGCGACTTAAGGAGAGCAGGAGGAGGACAAAGAGAGAGAGAGAGAGAGAGAGAGAGAGAGACAGACAGAGATTGAAGATGATGATGACCTTCATCGAGTAACCTTGGAAGTTTAACAAAATATGGCGAACATGTTTTGTGTTTTTTTCTGTGGGGTTATCATGCCTTGTGCCCTGTGGGCTCCGTGATCTGGCCTGTTTACTGTAAATTTGTGTGTAGATTAAAAATAAATCTGTGGATTCTGCATGTCTCATTCACTTGGACTGGATCGTACTTTATAATCAGCTTTATCTGTCCTATACATATATACAGGTACATACAGTACATATATGACATCTTTCCTCTACATTTAACCCATCTCTCAGTGTATGGCAGGGGAGCAGTGGGGTTCAGTGTCTTGCTCAGGTATACCTAGGCCGCACACAGCAGTGGGGGATCGAACCCATGACTCTGGGTTTCAGGAACGACCACTCTACTGTCACCCAAGCCTCAAGCTTTCATGAAGATCTAGCCACACAATGTAACTTTGTGTGCGTTCAACTCACAAACTAGGAAGTCACTGTCAACTGTCAACACAAGACGCTCTATAGCTGTATCCATTTGACCTGAAACAACTGCTCTGTGAGCTGCAATGCAAATACACCCTGTGAGCCCCCCTCTAGCCTCTGGCTGTTGTATTTTCTCTGAGCCAGAGATCAGGGAGAGCTCCACAGTTCTGCGGCTGTTAGCCAGCTGGCTGATACATTTCTATCAACTGGTGGCTATCTAACTTCCCCTCCCTCCCACATCCTTTCCCCCTCCTTTTCTCTCTTTATCCCACCATTGCACAAAAAACACATAGTGGATGAAAAGTACAAGTAACCTGAGAATTGCACTCAGCTGAGAATGGTGCTCGATCAAATATATTTAGTTTTAACGGTTTGTCACTTAGGCTCAGTGGTTATTTTTATGGGATTTGTACATGGGAGGTAAGTTTGTAAAAATAAATTTCTCCATCCAGATGTCATGTTTTACCCTGGTCTTATCCACCAGCAGAGAGCAGCATTGCATCTCTGTCTTTCTACTCCTCACTCTTGAAGCTGGAACACATGACATCAGCTTGTACTTTGTCCCATGTGAATTACCAGAGTCCTCACCCAGGGGTAAGGAGTCATCCAAGGAAAACAAACCAAAGCAACCAGAAGACTCTATTACTGGAATGTGGGTTTGTCACACCCACTGTGATCCACCATCTCTTCAACAGGTGCTGAATACATGTGGAGGACATTTTCCATTAGTTTGATCGTATGCCCACTCATAATACTTTTAATGTAGCTTTATGTGTTGTCTTTATTGATCAACATTTAATAAAACAGTTCTTGGCCTACTCAAATGCCTGTCAGCTTCTAATATATGCCTCTGTAGATGACCCTGACCTCTGACCCTTCTTGTGCACCATCATGTTTAGCATTAAGTTACTCAAATTAGAAATCAAAGACATCCCAGACATGTGAACAAATTTGAAACAAGCTGCAGTCTACAGCCGAAAATCATTTGCTCCAATCATGTTTGATTTGTTGTTTTTGTGCAGTAGCCTCACATATCACACGGTAGGCAGCAACACAGCCGAGCTCGTAGCAGACAGATCACACGGCTACTGCTAATATGGATCCTGTTATTGCAAGGGCACCCAGAGGAGCATCTTAGCCCCATATTGGGCCTCCCTCCGCTGAGCTGCTATCGTCCCACATCAGCCCTGGGCTCCTTGATGTGGTCTGGGAGGACATGACGGGACCGAGCTAGGGCCCAAAGTGATCAGTCGCGCAGTAACATCTGAAACCCATTTCCCCACAATTAAAGAGAGAGAGAAACTATCAGGACCAAACATCGCCCGTTTCCACGGCATCCAGTCAAACATTTGTGTGTGTGTGTGTGTGTGTGTGAGCTGTACCTCCCCAACACAATCACTCACAGACACACTCACACACTTCTTTCCCACCCTAAACTGTGACAGAGCATTTCCAAATGTGTTTACTTAGAAAAAAAACCACTTGCCACCAAAAAATAAGAGACTAATACAGATAGACACATAAACAGAGGAGAAAGCAAGGCGAGACATGGTAGATGATAGAGTCTGAGGGTTTTAACAGATGATGTCAGGCTACTTTTTTCTTTTCTACTATGAGAAAAAAACACAGCAGTTAAATTGTGTGTGTGTGTGTGTGTGTGTGTGTACATTATCGGGCTATGCGTGTTGACTTGCTCCATCTGGATGCTCATCGGACATCAAACACAATAAAGCAGCGAGTGGAATGGAGCTGATTTCTATCTCCAAATGTAATCAAACCAATTCAGCCCACTAAAACACAGGCACATAATCTCTCTCTCTCACACACATCGTCTCCTACTCCAAACCCAGAGTAAAGGCCACACTCTTCCACTTCTTTCTCAGTACCTCCTCCCTGGGCTCAGATCATTGGTCATGCTGTGCTCGCCATGTCCTTGGCCCAGGAAGCACGGCACAGTCACAGAGTGCTTCTCTTTGCTGTGGTATCAGTGGTCGGCCATTTTACAAACATCCTCCAAGAGAACCTGTCAGTGAAGTTCCTATGCAGTGGAGCCAAGTGCTGCAGCTTCCCGTGAACCCTCAGCTTTCATGGGTTTGGTTGACCTACAGTGAACCCTGAGATGACCTTCTGGAACAACTCACTTTTTGATCAGTTTGTCTGTTATGAATGAGGCATAAATATGATAATATCAGACCATCATGTAAAGAGCTACTTCTCATGCTCTTTGGGCTTTTTGAGTTGCCATGTGTTCTCTGATTGTCTTTGGCTCCCCATATTGTGAGAGGAAGGATCAAGAAAGGGACTGACAGAAGGAGAAAAGGCTTTGACGGAGATGAGTTGTGGGGTAACTTGATCAGTGAACCTCACACCAAGTTGAGACTCATTTCTGGTGAGAGGGAAAGCTGCCAAAGATCTGGTTCAGTGACTTTAGATCTTTAGATGTTATAGGTTTAGTTGACAGTTTCAGTTTTTTTAATCAGGTTACCCTTTATGAATACATCTGTGAGGACAGACCTTGTCAAATCTATTTTGGCTCTCTGATCATGTTCAATGAGCAAGTACAGTATGACTGTGAGTTTGCACAAGTATGTCTATGTTTGTGCATGCATCTTCTTGGACAATGTTTGGTTGGCTCTCAGTATAGACTACTCTAGACAAGACAAATCTGTTAAAGCAGACAGCAACAACCGAACGAATGAAACGAGAGGTTAAAAGGACAGACACAAAGACTGATAGACAAGAAAGAGAAAACACTCAACGACCAGGAGGAGGCAGAGCCAAAGATAGAGAAAGCCTTGAGAGTGAGAGAGAGGGAACAGGTCGAGTGAAACGGGAGACAGAGCCAAATCATCATCGTTTGAATCCCTGCTAAGGCAAGCATGTTCTGAGTATCCAGGAGTGAGCACTACTTTCACTGGCCTTCTCTGAAAACAGCATCACAGGGAGAGGCTTGACCTTTGACCTTCTGTAACTTGGCATCACTAGTGATCATCTCCCGTTTTCCCATTTCCCATTTGTGGCTGGAGAAAAGTGAGCTCTGATGACAGAGAATCCAGCTAATCAGAGTTTTGGACTATGAGGTTTGCTTTAACTGCTACAAGTTGATCATTTTGGGAGTGCTGCATAAAAGACTGTGAGGCGCACATACAAACATGTTGAACACACTGAGTAATAAATAAAGAAAATATATATCCAAAGTTTAATTGAGTTTACTTGTTTTTTATCAGACTCGTTTGACACTGTGAGAAATTTGCTCCCTTGCCAAGACACAGTTTGTGTTTTTACACTTCATCTCTGTTTAATGAGTTAATGTTGCACCTCTTTGTATGTATCATACACGTATGATAATTCTGTTCATATTCTCATCTAACTACAAGGTAATTTTCTAGAATGTTAAACTCTGCCTTTAAAGTTTTGCAAAAAGCCAAACTGAGTTGGAGTTAGTGAGTGTGTTTGCCACCCATCATGTTCAGGGTAAATATTGTTACACATTTCCATATTGTTCCATATGTAACCTAGATCAGATACAAGTGAATAACTTGCAGAAGGTATATGTGAGTTAACCTTTGCAGAGGGCCTCTGCTGCAAAGTCATGTGAAACAGATTTACCTGGTCAGAGCAGAGAACTACTGAGCGAGCAGGAAAGAACAAGACAGAGCAGAGGGGAGAGGGAGGGAGAGCGGGTGAGAGAAGATCCTCTGAGGGCAGCAGCTCTGGTTTCATCCAACCCCTGATGCTGACTGGCAGCCATGTCAAAAGCTAAGAAGTCAAACGATGCTGATTTCTAAGTTCATCTCAAGGGCACGTCAAAGTAGAGCTTATTAAACATGGTTTTGGAGGGCCAGGAATGTGCAGACACCCTTATTCACATGCACAAACACACATATGGGAACACAAAAACAGACATAAACGTACAGACACCATTTGCAAAATATATACTCTTAAGTTGTCATATCGTTGTGCACAGACACACACACACGTACGTTGTACTTTGTCGTAACATTTTGACAGTCAATATATACGAGCTGTAAAAACTTTCAGGGTAATTTATCATTCATCCTGTAGAGTGGATTAAATATAATTACTGCTAAGACATCTTCATCTAGAGATTATCTCTGTGATGTACAGTAAAAAAGAGTCAGGCTTAGACTATTCTTACAGCTAAGGTCTCATAAGTTACAGATGAGAACACAGGAAGGATAATCACATGTCCTCATTTTTTCTGCATGTGAGGTCTAACATGACCATTACAGCTTAAAGTTGTTGTAATGTTGGAGTTTTCAAAGCTGAATGAATGCTATGCTGAAACAAGACATTCTCACTCTTCCACAAAATTGTTTTCTGCTTTTCACTTCTAAATCCAGAGACAGTGACAAAACAAAAGTCTGAATGTTTGGCTGATGTGCATCTTGACCCCAACCGCCACCGAAAAACCACTTATTGACCAGAATAATTGGAGGGGAGTAACAAACACAACTGCCAATGAAACAGTAACGCAGAATGCTTGTATGTGACAGTTTAATTGAATGTTAAATGTTTCTTGTTTAACAAATGGTTGAACTTCAAAGACTGACTGACTTCACTCACACTATAAAAGTCTAACAGAGCCAAAAGCAAGTCTTGTTTTATTTAATGCCTCGCTAAATTTTTTTCTATTTTTGCTGTGATCATGTCAACGTGGTTTGTCTACATATTTCCCATATTACTATTTAAAGTGGCATTTTAGCTTTGGCATCCTCAACATAATGGTTGACTTGGTTTATTAAGCAAAGGTTGATACTTCCTTTGTGTGCTCAGCAGGGGTGTCCTTGAGTACATCCATCTTTTCCTCATGAACACAGGGGCTCGAGGGTCAGCGGGGGCCTGGCCTTGAGAAATGGAGACCTCATTTATGAGGAAAGAATAAGCTCTGTGCATGACCACAGGAATTGTAAATAAATATGGAAGATATTCTTTATGATCATTAATATCAATATGGAGCCTGTGTGAGTTAGAACTAAGGTTACAACATCGTAACCTTGAATTGAAACTTCTGACATTAAGGGGTCGCTCAGAGTGCAGGTTTGTCTGAGGAGTTATTGCTGCTGCAACACTGCTGTATTCGATGGCCTCACTAGCACAGCCTCAATAAATGTTGGCCTATGATAAGTTATTGCTTGAAAATGTGTTCATAACCTAATTCATTGTAAGCGTTTCACTTTTTGCACAGTGTTTATAAACCATTTGGGTTTTGTTTTTAATGTTTATGTTCTTAATATGGGTGGCATAGTGGTCAGCACTGTCACCTCACAGCAAGAAGGTACCGGGTTTGATTCCCAGCCCAGGGCCTTTCTGTGTGGAGTTTGCATGTTCTCCCCGTGTTTGTGTGGGTTCTCTCTGGTACTCCGGCTTCCTCCCACCATCCAAAAACATGCATGGGGATTAGGTTAATTGGTTAATTTAAATTGACTGTAGGTGTGAATGTGAGTGTGAGTGGTTGTCTGTCTCTATGTGTCCTGTGATGAACTGGAGACTTGTCCAGGGTGTACCCTGTCTTTCACCCTAAGACAGCTGGGATAGACTCCAGCCCCCCCACGACCCTATGAGAGGATAAGAGGTAGAAAATGGATGGATGTTCTTAATACATATAGCTATATCTGATTTCATTACATTACATAGGCCATCATTTGACACATGAATTTTTAAATTAAAACAGTAGGATACACATTGCAGTTGTACAGGAGACAAACCACACACACACACACACACACACACAAGGATTCTTTATTTGGGACACACTGCGACGTGCTGAGAACTTTTCACCATGGCTCTAATGTGAATTTCTTGTGTCTTGCCATTGCAGCTCAGGCAACTGGACTTGCTCGTGATAAAGGGAAGAATGAGAGCGTTAAGTCTGACACCCACCAATCATGGTTCATTCCTTTTTCCAGTGGCATTAACTGTAGGCTACATCAACTAAATCCTGGAGTGTGTGCAGACCACATGTCCATAGTATTCAGCTGTTTTTCATGAACCCATAAAAATGCTCCATTGTGTTTTACAGCATTGCTCTCTGTTTTAAAATTTACGTTCCCTCTGGTGGAATGTATAACACTAGTATTCTACATCACATACAGAGAAAACCTTTCCTGGCATCAACATCATCTCAAGCTAAAACATACAGATACGGTGTAAACACCATTTCTATGGCGTTGCACTCTGGACCCTGCACTCAAAACAAATGCTCAGCATACTGGTGGTTGTGCACCATGATCTTTGTCATCTCTGACCTGAGGTCACAGGGCTGATCAGTCCCTGGATTGAATGCTCCATGCCTGGGCATGTCTTGGCCTCTGCCTGTCCTCAGCACTGAGCCGCTGTGCTCCTAAATAACCTGTAGAGGGAGCAGTTATCTGTACTCCTGCTCTCCTCTTTCTACCACAGCTGGTTCTACCACCTGCTCTCCAGATGTCTTCTTCCACAGTAGGCGCAAATGAGCTTGACTTTCAAACTTTGTGGTACTTTTTTCAGCCCACCTCTCTCCCTCTTCCACTTCTCACAAAGACAGGCTCCTCCATGAACTCTCCTCACCTTTCTCTTCTCCTCTCATTTCGTTCTTTCTCCTTTGGCCCATGCCATGATTGCTTACATTAGTCATTATTACGGCCAAGCAGCTGGAAGCGAAGGTGAACTTAAACATCGCCTGGTGACAGAGCGCAAAAGACAGATCCCCACATTACGCCGCTGCCTCCCATATGGCCTCTCCACGCTCAATATAGCTCCTTAAACCGACAATGATGAGGTATTTGTTTTTAATGCCTTTTTTACACACTTCAGCACCTAAGTGGATTGTGGCTAAATGTGTCTATTTTTCTTTGGTGATGAAGAGGAGGAGGGAGTTGCCACACACAAATGTTTCATTATGAGTCACATAATGATTCAGAGAGAAAATTAGTCTTAACTTGAACAATGGATGAAGTGCTACATGTGGGTTTCTGTCAAGCTGGCGAAAGGTAACACTGAAATTTTAACAGTGTCCTGTGATTCTCAGTTGTCGGCGTGTAAATCTTTCACCCTCGGTGCAATTATCCTGTGTGTTGGTAGTAAATCTGCACTGCCTTTGAAGAATCACCTACTAATCCTGTAACCCTCTCAGAGAAAGAGCGGGAGGGAAGCGAGAGAGAAGCAAGGGCACAAGGGGACAGGAGAGCTGATGAAATAAATGTGAGCGACTGAGAGCGCTTCAACGCATGTCGTATCAACATGTTTTACCTAATTTTTCAACAGATATATCTATCTGTCTATCTATCTATATATATATATATATATATATATATATATATATATATATATGTATGCAGCACCACAAAATGGCATGCAAATAAAGGATGGTAGGCACAGCCAAAGGGGAAGGCCAGGTCTTTAATATTTGTCAGGAGAGGGAAGCCACAGGGAGGGTGTTTCCCTCTGGCCCAGGGGCCGATGCTGTGGTGACCGCTGCCTGCCTGCCGGGGCCGCCTGTTAGCAGTAATGTTTGATCCCGGGAGCTCGAGATCCCTGGAAAAGCTGAACTCCATTTGCTTGGGTTGGTTGACTTCTGGAAGCAGAACAGTCGGGTCAGCGGCGGATTGGCCCCCGATTCAGTGCAGCTGCTCGCAGAGCGACCACCACGAGAACCGCTCAGGGAACCGCTTGGGGAACCGCCATGGAACCGCGCAGAGAACCTCGACATGTGTCATAGCCACAATTTACAGAGTTGTGTGTTGTGAAACAGATATATGATAGCAGGACACTTAACAAAGTTATTTTTGAAATGGTATATAAGTCCTACCAACTACGAGCTTGGCTGCCCCAATGTGGATTTTCTCATTAAAGCATGCTTTTGGCTTTCGTTCACATGCAGTAACTTCAATTTATTCTCTGCACATCACACTGTGCAGCCTTTGGATCTTACCCAAATAGTACAAAAACATGTATATTAGGACATGCATGGGACTGCTCAAATGTGCAGTATTCTAACACACAGGGATACAATCAGTGAATTTACATTTTGAATGTGGCTGTTGTTTGGTTTCCATCCACCATGGATGAATAATGCTCCTCATTTTCAGTCCCACTGTGGCAATGCAGCATATTTTTACAATACAGAGACAACATCTGTAGTTCTTTGCCCAAAAACATTAGTTATTAAACTGCTTATTCTGTATTAGTGTGGTTTGTAGATGATGAAGTTGGCTTACCAAGGTAAGGGCATACTGTATGTAATTTACAGAATTTCTAAAACTTCATAGATAATGCAGATAATGTCTTGTGTTCAAGAGACAAAAAAGCAATAATCTATGGATTATAATATGGAATGAGATACTCACCTCTGCCATAATGAACACAAGCTGGACTTGAGTCACACTGTTGCTACATGGGAAAACACAACCAAACAAAAGGCAAAACAATGGATGTACTAAAATCAAATCAGTAATACTGGAAGGAAAGAGGAAGAAATTGTCCCACCACAAAGCGATGTAGATTTGCTTTGTATTATTGTTTAACATTGCTTACTTTAGATTGATAGTGATGGCAGTGTACTGTTAGGGGCTGGCAGGACTGCTGTTCCTGGTATCTGGAGCACATATTCCCAGGCCATCGTCATGACACACACACATAATGATCAGTACGGCCACATTAGCCAATCAAAAATCACACTGTAGACGTACGGGATTCCCAGACATTCTCTGTGATGCGTGGAGCCTCATGTCCCAGTCGCCATGTGTTCAAGTAGCTCAGAGGCAACCACATCAGGGTCCTTTGCCCCACCCTGCTCACCCACAGCATCCAACACAAACACACAAGTACAAAAACACACATGTCTGTGAGCTGTTTGTGACATAAACGTGAGACGAATGGACACTAATATGTACTGTGTATCTGTACAACACACATAAAGACAACACTTTAAATATGCAAATACACTCACAAACCACATAAACACACACAGATGCATGATCAGGCTGACCATCACCATATGGAACCATGCAGGGGTTCAAACCAATAATGTTTTTTTTTTAAACTAAGGAACTTTGCTGGTTGAATCTGGTTGATGTTACTGTGGTTTTGGTTTTTTGGGGCAAATCTAAAAAAAAGGCCCTGGGAAAGGAATGCAGCTAGAATATGCATTGTCATCAAAGGCAGTAATCAAATACCATTTTTCAAATGTTTAATGAAAGTTGTTTTGTGTTTTCTGCAGCTGTTTTTGCTTTTACTGTGACTTGAAGTGATGCAATGCATAACTTGCTTTATAATTTTCCCCAGGACATGAATTATTTTCCAGATATTTTACACATAACAGAGTCCATTTTTTAAAAAAAATTCAGTCTAATTATCCATATATTGTAACATAATCATACTGTGTGATTTTACCCGGCAAACCATTAAAAACCACAGTTATCTTCACAAAAGCATATGCTTGAATATTTCTGTGGTATTTTTTACACACTTTATTTACACACACTGTATTTATTTATGAGCTACTACACCTGATTTCATTTTTTTATTTCAAGTTGAACGGAATCCAAACATCTTCATCCTTCAGCCCCATCATTTTGAATAATTCATTTATCATTTACATAACAGAAGAGTATAATTATTCAATATCACATTTAGCTTCTTGCAGATGTTTTAAGCACATGAAGTGTAGCATCCCCTAAGATTCCCAGGCCCTGAGCTCATTTAGTGAAGAGTGATGGTGACCCTCTTTGACCCTGTAGAGGACCTGCAGGGGTCTTAGCTATTAGAGTGGTTATAAAGCTCTTTCTGGTATTCTTTCTGTCTGTAATTAAAGCAATAAATTACCAGCTAGTCGTGGCAGGGTGTTAATGGTAGCTTTATGGGGCCAGAAACATCTGCCTTTGGGCACTGTAGATTTCCTATGGACAATGGTTTTCATACATATTAGGAAATTATTTTACATTGTGCTTATCTTTAATTTATTTATTAGTTCAGAACAGAAACTTAGGGTGTGTTTACACCTGCCTTGAACCCTGGTGCGGTTCATTTAAGGTGTGAAAGCAGCCCAACCTCGATCTGACCCAGTTGCAAAAAATCAACCTTTTTGGATTTGACGGGCTCCCATATTTTTTGTGCATGTTACACAGAGAGAGACACACGTGAAGCGAACGCTACCTGTTCCATCTTCTGTACACTAAACCTGTTGTATGTTGGACACACGGGAGCTCTCCTTCTCCGCTGTTTTGCTGCACTTCGTCGTTGCAAAATTACGATGATATTGTAAAACTCATGTTGCATCAAACAATCTTGACGCTTGAACATTTCTGCCAAAAGCTGTAACTGTAGAAACCATATTGCTATGAGGATAACGAGAACAGCACACAAAGTCTTCATTGTTTACGTTGGCCTACTTTCACTTTTGGGCTTCCTGCTTTACCCCGCCGACATGTTTACCGTCCAATGGTTGAACAACCTTAGCACATTAATTAATTACACTGTGAAAGCAAACCACACAAAAATAAAAATAAAAAAAAAAAAATAGTCCAAACCAAAGCATGTGAACTAACGGACCTTCCTGGTGTGAATACGCCCTTAATGATATGAGGCACAATAAAATTTGTTATATTTGTACTTAATTAAAAACACAAAGCAATTTTCTGAAAGTATTCCTTAAGGTCAATATGGTCTTTATCATTGTGCTATTTTTTTTTACCTTATTACATGGTGTGCAGTGCAGGATAGAAAATCCATCCATCCATCCATTATCTACCGCTGATCCTCATAGGGTCGCGGGGGGGCTGGAGCCTATCCCAGCTGTCTTAGGGCGGAAGGCAGGGTACACCCTGGACAAGTCGCCACCTCATCGCAGGGCACATAGAGACAGACAACCAGTCACACTCACATTCACACCTACGGTCAATTTAAATTACACAATTAACCTAATCCCCATGCATGTTTTTGGATGGTGGGAGGAAGCCCGGAGAGAACCCACGCAGACACGGGGAGAACATGCAAACTCCACACAGAAAGGCCCTGGGCCCGGGATTCGAACCCGGTACCTTCTTGCTGTGAGGCGACAGTGCTAACCACTACAGGATAGAAAATGCTGGATTTAAACCCACAACTCTGTAGTGGAAGTGCTTGTTGTTGATTTTTTTTTCACAAATTTTCAAAACATTTCTTGACATTAAGTCTAGGCCTGTCAGAGTTAGTGTATTCATCTAGACTGGAGTTAAAACATAAAGCATTATTTTTTTTAATCATGTGCTGCTGTTTTGGCACTTCCAGGCACCCTTACCAGCAGCTTCCTACTTCCTATAATGTAGTTTTCCATCTCCTTAGATAAAGCAGTTATGTATACATTGTCTAATTATGCATGCGTTTCTTGTATATAGTAGTAACTCTTACATGTTCCTCAATATATTTGGCATCTGTCTCTATTGGCTGCAGCTCTCTGGGGACAAAGCCACACTACATTGATGCTGCTGAATGCCAGGCCAGTGTGGAGTGAAGTAACTGTTTGACTTAATGGAAATATTGACCAAGTTGTCAACGTCTCACCCCTCAGTCTGGACCTCTAGTCCGCTCGATAAAACCTTCCCATGATACCACATGTGTGCACACACATACAATCATGACACACATTTTCATCAGCGTCTCTGTCTTGTATGGTTGCTATGGTGATGAGTGGCCCCGATTTCAAGCGTGACCAGTCCTCCAGAGATCCAAGACCAAAAAAAGCATCATGATAACTAGCAACTGTATATTTCAGAGACAGCTTTGTTCTTCTTTCCACACGAAAAAAAAAGAGAAAAGATGGAAATTATGCCAGATAGCTGGCTCATGGCTGCTATGTCTGACTCCAAGTTAGTGCAAAATGTGTCCTTCATTGGAAGTTCTAAATGAGATGTCATCATTCTCTCAGTCCCACAGTGTCAAAAAGCGAATCAAATCTGAAACAAAATATAACGTGATTACCTGGCCCTTTCTGAAGGAATTATACTGTATGTATACATCATGAAGTGGACGAACCATTTTCACAACTTCCTTCAAATCAACTTTGGGTAAAGATGTTATTTCAGTTAAGAACTTTAAAACACTTTGTGGTTAAGGTCCAGGTCAGCTGAAAGCTCTGAGGAAAATTACAATTTGAGTCAGAGGAAAGTCACTGACAGGCTGCCTTTTTGATTCCAAACTATGGTGTTTCGTAAGGTGCCACCATTTTTCTTTTGTGACTGACAATCATACTTCTTGCTCTCTTGCAGCACAGCTTAATAATGCTAATGCTTATCTCAGTCGGAAGCTACATGTCAATTTGTCAAGTCTATGTGTATACATGTCTGTGTGTACATTTGTAAAAGAGAGTAAAAAAAGTTGTGAGGCAACACTTTAAAGAGATCCTCCCCTCCATCTGGATACGATTGTGTCATTACAACTGACTCCTGTCTGCAAGTGAAGGGCTGTTAAATGCCCTGATGATAAGGCTTCAAAATTAACTTCTATTTTCTTAATCCATTCCTCTCCTGACTCCCTCCCTCTGTCTCTCTCTCTCTCTGTACCACACAAGAAGTTAAGGAATACAGGAAACAAGGTTGCTGCTGGCAAGTGGGACCTCATTTGACTTTTGACCTTGGCTTTGTGACTGATCCAAGAACAGTGACTCAGCACCGATATAGACAAACACTTACCGTAACTTAAGGCTCTCATCAGCATATCCAAATAAGTCAGTGTATAGCTGCTGTATGTCACAGTGCAGCTGCAGGATACTTACTGGAAACACTAATGAAAAAGCTTGTTTGGTTTGTGTAAAATCACCTGGTTTCAAATATCTATGTATGAAGATGATAACACAGTGTGATCCTCTCTAGAGTACAGCATTGTGATTCCTAGAATGCAGCTTCTGTACATGTTCTTAAGAACGCCAGCCTCTTTTTTACGAAACTGCCTGTAATTCTCCCTGTAGTGGAAAGAGAGGGTGCTATCTGTTCTTACCAGACTGGTAATCTTAGAAGAGAAAATGACTCAATTAACATAACTATAGAGATTTTCACATTTGCCTTCAGCATGTTATGACTGTGTGCTGAAAGTGATGCTTTCACACAAATGTGTGTAACCATATGGCCGTGTGTGTGTGTGTTCACCATTTAACAAATAATTTTCTCTTGATCCTCAAAAGCGACAACCACTCATTAACCTTACCCTATATTTGGATGCAGCACATGGCCTTCCCCCTCAAAAAGGGTCAGTACTAACTTCACCTAATGACTCCCAGGTCATTACTTAGTCTGTCCTGAAAATCAAAGGCTTCATCCCACATGTAGAGCAATTTATGGGCATTTCAGACATCTTAACGGTCAGACAGATTTACACAGGCAACACCATATAAATATAGTTAATTTGGTTGAGAGAAACAAAGCCATGGCCAGTCAGTTTGGTAAATAATGCAGATGAGCAGTGGGTAGAGGATTTTTTTTCATAAGGTTTCCTTAAGTTTTTCAATCTGTTAGTGATATTTGGGAAACCCGGTCTCATTGTGGGCCCATTGAATCATACAGTTCATGTGGTGACCCACCAGACACATGCCTCTGACTCATACTTGATCTTCCAGTGGGGCAGCTGCTTGTTCTTTGCTTTTCATTGTATGATTGAACTATAAATATATATTATTTATTTATTTAATCTTTGGTTAACCTGGAAATCCCTTGAGACAGAATCTATTTCCCAGCACCTGGCACAAGAAAACACATCAGCAACAGTTGCATTTCTCAATGTTATGGACTCTCAACCTGACATGAAATATCCTGATGGATTAATTAGGTCCAATTTATTATTCTTAAAAAACTGATGAAATAAATCTTCTTTTGTTCTCCTTCCTTCCCTCTTCAACAGCTCCCACTGCTACCGATTAACAACATCCTGTGTGTGTGTGTGTGTGTGTGTGTGTGTGATCAGTTCTGGTGTGGGATGACAAGATGACTGCTTTGATCACACCCTCACCTCCCATAAACAGACACAGCTGGCCGTGGTCCATTCAAATGAAATGTGAATGGAAGTCTAAAACATGCCGTGAACATGTTTTCACCAAGGGGCAGACCCTTTACTATGCCATGTTTTTCAAATAATGGAACGGTGAAATTGAGGTTAGGTAACAAATGTGTGATTCAACAGGACATTTCCAAAACATTAAAGGCCAGTAATCCTCCTCTGCATTCATCCCATGCACCACAAAAAGCCTCAAAACAAAACTTATTTCAAGGGACTCGTTATTTCTTTGTGCCTCTTGGCATCAATGAGGAATAGATATGTGTCAAAAAAGAGTCCAAACATTTCTCTGCTTCATTTGCTTATACCGTTTTGTTTGTCTTATCAAAAGTTTTTATAGTCCTTCATGGTTTGCACAAGTGACTCAGCTTATGCTAATCTACACAGTGATTTTGATTTGATGTGCTTGTGTCATCAAGAACTTTTCCTCAGACTAAATAGCAAATCAGGGCATGTTAGGACTGAAACAGTGAAAAGAGTTAACACAGCTCCATAAACGGCTGGCCACGCAATCTTCCTCTAAATGAGACTGGCCAGTCTGGAGCTCCACATTTTTCATTATAATTTCTTACAGGTGGATGTGTGGCTGTGATAAGCAACACAGTCAGATCCATCCTGCCGGTCACATCAAGGGCGGGCACACTCCTGTGGCACCTGTGGCACAGTTGGACATAGTGAGGGCTCAGGCATCATTATGAGGGAAGTTTCACTCTCTTTATTCACATGGTTATCCATGTCATGATGCACAGACAGCTTTTACCTGCAGGATATTAGAATTAAAAATGTGGAGCTCCAGGCAACAGGCCAGCCTTGCTTAAAAAATGAGACGTATGAGTGGAGACTGGCAGGAACTAACAGCCTATACGTGCCTGTTGTGCACAAGGACCACGTTGAATAATTGATCAAAATTACATGTTGTGTGCACATATACATGTTGAGTTCTGTAGTTATATTATAGTCTGATGCTGGCTGTGTGTAATGGTGGCTTGAAAAAGAGTAATATCACTCCAGAGACTGGAGTTTGTCTCAGTAGAGGGTGTTTGTGTTACTCAGTGCGGCTGCTTAATAGCAATAGTCTTAAATAATTCACTTTATGGAAGTCCTGCAAACCAGTAAGCAGCTCCCACTGTTCAGCAGTAATGAGAATTGTAGGCCTCTTTTAAAAACCTTTTGCTGCCACTGCCAACCCATGGCGATGTAGAACATATGACAGATATTACCCTGCTTTCTTTATATAGACCTAATGCTAGCCCTGCCCAAAGCTTGCCTCATGGCCTCAGACCTGATGAGCAAAAAGAGGGAGAGAGAAATGCATTAGGAGATGTAGTAATTAATATGTGTTTCTGAGAATGACATCTTTGCCGAAGAGAGCAAGCAGGAAGATAAAGGAAGGAGAGATCATAGAAGTGGAGAAAAGCAATGGACAGAGGGAGTCTGGATCTGAGGAGGAAACCACAGAGAAAACCTCTGTGGCCAAGGCATCCATCATCCTCAAGTTACTGCGATGGGAAGAGATTACTGACCTCACCAGCAGATGTGCAGCCTGCTAGCTGGGCTGGGCTGGGTTGAGCAGGGAAGAGGTGGACTGATGAACTTACATGGACATTCTCATCAAGTTCCTCAATGACCATTTAGCTGGCATGCCTATAATTGGTATATTTGCCGGTACACTGATGGGTGTTGGTAATGGGAAAAATGGAAGAAGCCATGCTGCAGAGCTGCAGAGGATCTCTCCTCCAAGACAGGCATAGAATAGATCTGTGAAAAATATAAGCCAACAAAGAAAATTTCAGTATGGACAATTAGGAAAACAAAATTGTTATAAACATAAATGAAGAATATGGATTCAGGTGCATTTTGAGGAACTTCCAGGTGCCAACAAACATAAACCTTTCCACTACACAGTAATGGCACGGCACAGTACGGTACAGCATGGTGCGGCACGGTACAGCCCAGTTTTGGTGCTTTTCCATTACAACTGAGTACCTCATAGTACCTCCTTGGCGTGGGTGGGGTCGTCATACGGCAGCACGAAACTGCCATGACTCATTTACATGTGACACAGAAAACCAGGAAGAAGAAAAAGAACAGCACTACTATCACAATCAATGGAGGACACCAAAGCGATCATGTATTTGTTGCTCACTCTGTGGCTTTTTGTCCTCGACTGACCATGGTATTATTTCATCCAATGCCATTTTCTCATGTAACAATAGTGAAGCAGTTGCCAGTTTTTAAAATGGCGGTTGTTTTTGTTGTGTTTGGCTTTTACAGTCTAGTCGGACGTCGCGCATCCAATGATGCTTCCAATGACGCTTCCAATGACGAAACTCGCTGGCCAATCAGTGGAAGGCAGTTGGCTGATTTCACGTTTTAGTATCGCTTCAGCTCACTTGGAACCAGGGCTGAGGAGGTACAAAGAAAGTACCTACTACCAGGTACCAGGTACTAGTGGAAAAGCGCCACAACCGTGTAGAGCCGTACCGTACCATACCGTACCGTGCCTGTGGAAAAGCTCCATTAGACACCTGAAGAGAACATAAACACAGTGGGCTAAACTCAAGCACTCTGTTCACACAGATAGGAGAAAAGAAACTCACATAAAATGAGAGAGACAAGTTCAGAGGTTCAGACTCCTGGAAGAGCACCAACATCCAGGGGAATGTCAGTGTCAACTGTTCATGATTGAAAACAACTGATCAAGATGAATAAGTATTTGCTCTGTGCTGGAGGATGTCAGGCTGATTTACAACATGGGTTTCATCATCACTAAAGCCTGCATAAAGGTGAACAAGTTGATATGTTTACACCAAATATCTTTTTGTTGTTGTTGTTTCAGCCACATAAAATATCAGCAGATCTGGACAGAAGTATTTGATTTCCTTCTCATGCTCTTCATCTCATCTGGTGTCATTTTTCTCCTTGCCAAACCATGCTATCACTGCTACTAGCTTCCTTTTTGTTCTTTCTTTCCTTGTTTGAATTAAATCCACCTTGCACTCCCTCTGCCATTACTGTACTTACCTCCCTTTATCTCTCTCTCTCTTCTCTGCTGGAAAGTCCCCTGAGTTTAGCAGTGGCACCAGGAGCTGCAGCAGCAGAGTTTGGGTCACACTGGTGAGGGGAAGGCACGCCACTGGCAGCTGGCCTACCACATTAGAGGACTTTGTGTGCGTGCATGTATGTGTATGAGTGCATGTGTGTGTGTGCGTGTGTGTGTGTGTGTGTGCAATAATAAGAGCCCTGCTGCCTGTCAGCCACAAGGCAGCAGCTGCGCAGGCCCACAGATTACAGACTTGCACTGTACTGGATGCCCTTAGTGAGTGGTTAGATGGACGGATGAATGAACGGGTGGATGGATGGAGTGAGGGATGGATGGATGGATGGAGGAATGGATAGATGGTGAGAGGTTGGGAACTGACAGCTCAGTTGCAGAAACACCTGTATTGCTGTATGTGCTGTGCACATACAGCAATACAATGTGAGAAATCAATCACTCAAAATCCATCGTGATTTTCAAACAGGAAACGGATTTCTCAATTTGTCAATTTTGCACAAGGAGCTAATGGTAGATTTCATAAGTTATTGCTGGCTAGATATTTAAACAGGTATTCCACGAGTTGGTTGAAATCTTCATCTGTTTCTGTGTGACTGATTTAATGATGCACATGAGCTGCCTTTCTTTGTGTTGGTGAGCAGAGCTATAGCCAGTAGAGGTTTTGTTAATCATGAAGCATCCTCTTGCTATTGTCCAAATTCCTGTCATCTGTAGACGAACCTCAAACATTCAAAAGCTCTGAAATGAGGCTGGGGTGCATAGTTGTCTTGACAAACTCACGTAAACCATAACAGTGATGTTTTCTTAACCTCGACCACAGAAGTTGGCACCTTGCCTCAATTCAGACAGACAAAGGAAAGAGGGAGGGGTGTGACAGATGAAACAGAGGTCCCTGGAAACAGACCTGGGACACTGTGGTCATGTGGCATGCACTGTAACTGTAATTTAGCTTCAAGTGCGCCTGGACCACAGATGTAAAACATAACCCAAGGGCCTTTAGTAACGTAAACTTTACCATCAACGTCACAGATCAAAATGATCCCGAGTGATTTCTGAATAGTCAGTTTATGGTGAAAAATGACTGATTTAGTATTACTGATTATAATAACTAAATTTATCAACCTTCTGTAACATAACTGCCTGTCGGTAAAGTGTTTAGCTATGAATTATAAAAGCAAATTTATGAATTAATTAGAAAAGGATATTGCCCAACTCAAATGACTCCCTGCACTCTTTGACATAACATGGACAACTTTTTGTCCAATTAGCCTGACACTTTAAAAGCTAATGAACAAAGAATACCAAATGGATGGATGGGAACTTCAAAAAAAGCATACCTTTGTTTTCCTCTGCTACCTGTATTTCAGCTTCATATAAAGATCCTTTCTATTGCATATTCAGGAAAGAGTCTTATTCACCTTTTCTGCTGATGAAATACTTGAACATCAAAAAACTATTATGACAGGCCAGGGACGGACTGGCCAGTCTGGTATTCAGGCAGATGCTAGAAGGGCCGTGCTGTCTCCTGGGCCGGCCCATTATTCTCCATCGCAGCTCCTCATCCGTACTACCGCGGCCCACCCACTAGGGGCTTATCCAATACGTGTCTTTATTGTCATAAAATTTCTCCCCCCGACCATCATGATGGAAGTACCTGCTCGATATTTATAACACATACACCTCTGTACACTACAATAACGGTGTCACCATGATGGTGTGTTTTACATCTGCCTACTTTTTTGTATTTTTCTGTATTTTGTATTTGTTTGCGAAAATTGGTGGAGGTTATAAACATGGAATAGATAAAAAGGGCACTGTTGTGTGAGGACCAAAAATGTGTCAAACTTGATGTGTTTTTTCAATCTTCTACCACAACCTCAGCTAGCAAGCAGACTCCTTCAGACTTTATTAACTGCATGACGGTAAGACACGTTTTTATTATTATTTTTGTTATTATTTTGTTATTATAGAGCAGCTGGCTCTAAAAATCTATTCATGGTTTACTGGGGTTGTGCACTGATATGTCCATGTTTTTATGCAGTTGTTTAAAGCATGTGAGTTTGAGTGCACCATCATCAGGGCTTTCAAAAATGCTGTTCTTTCCGCGCATCAAAAGTTGCATCTGCCAATTAGGCCGCTTGTGGGTGCAAATTCCAGGGCCGTTTTTTTTTAACCCAGTCCGTCACTATGTCAGGCCGTGTATACCAGGCTTCGCAGAAAATCTGGTGTTTTGGCTTTTTACACAAATGCAATATTAAGTAAAACTGTCACTGTGAACACCTTTCCTCACTCTTCAGTTAATGACATTGTGTAACACAGTCTGGATTATGAACAGGCCAAATATCTCCTTTGTTGATATCTAAAAATTGTATTCTTTCCCCTCAATAGTTGGCTCTTTAAATGGTTTACAATATTAGACTCGCTGAGATAACGCAGTGAAGTAAAGTCCCCACACATCTGCTGCTCCTCTTCAGTGGCATTTTCATGTGTTCAAACTGAATTCAGTTTGGTTTCCCACTGCACAAGAATGACTACAAAAGAGTATGTGCCTTCTGTACACACCCCCGTGCATAAAATCAGTTTTCGGGTGGAATTCCCCTTTAAACTGGAGCTATCAGTCATCTGACAGTGAGGTATACCCCGATCCTCTGTTGTGGTTTCTCTAGGTGAGATGAAGGCTATTGCTGTAACACTGGGAGGTAGGTGAACCCTTAAATGCTCCCTCTTTGTGTCTGATCTCTTTGTTCACTGCATACTGGCACACATGCGCATGAGTGGAAATACACCAATGAATACTCCGTTCAAAAACACACACACACACACACACACACACACACACACACACACGGTTAGTTAATCCCTGTAAGAGTATACTCTTTATGTCATAACCCCAATAAAAGCACAGGCCTCCAGATGTCTGGTGTATGTATCATTGCATTGGGCAGCTCACGTAAGATGAATGCCCACTCACCACACACACACACACACACACACACACATACACACGCACACACACACGTCATCCAGAGTGTGTGATCATGTCAGTGGCAGAGAGGCAGTGAGACACCAGCAGTGGCTGCCTCATATATAAAGGAATGCTGTTCATAAGACATCTGGTACAGGTAATGATGTAGCATGGTCAAATATTATGTCATCGTGTTCAGGTGCAGGTGATGAGAAGGAGGATGTCTCACACACCTCATGTCTCACACTCAGCACAGAATGATACTATTTGTCTTGTTCTCTCTGACACTCAAACACACATTAAATGCTATAGATTATTTTAGATGTAACACTTCAGTAATAGTAATCATGTAATCTATTACGATGACTCTGATGGCAGAACAAATTCTTGTAAAATTAATGATACTTCTATCAGCTTATACAATTAACTGTGTAGTTATAATAGTGATAATAGTGAGCAGTCACTTAGGTCTGCTCCACCGGGAGGTCCCTTGTTTGCAAAAATACAGTCTTACATAGATACATTAATTGTTCATGTGTGTACATGTACATATACGTGCACTCACACACTCGTCTCCATCGTGGGGCAGGTTTGAACACTGAGGTAGCAACGAAGCCTTGGCACTCCCCATCTGACATGTTGAAATCTGTCCTCATCACTGATTCTCCACTTAATCTGCACCTGATCACCTGTCTGTCACATCAAAAAGAGAAGGGAGGAGTGGGGCCTTCCCTGTGCCCTTCTATAATTTGCTTGATACGTTAATGCTAGGGGTCAATAACGCACCTTTCAGTTCAACTGGAGGAAAAAGGAGGAGCGTCTGCAGGTGGTGTGGGGTGGTGGTGACAAGTAACAGGAGTTGTGAGCCCCAGTCACACCTGCATGAAACAGAAGGTGAAAGTTTTAAGCTACATTCCTTACTCTCTTGTCTTTAGTTAAACGCAGGAAAGGTACTGTACGCTGTATGTCTGCAAACAGGTGAGAAACTGTATGTGGGTATGTTCCTCTGAGGAAGCTGTCAGAGGCATGGGGGTTGCATTGCAGACAAAAAATCTGCAAAGCCAGTGTGATATGAAGCTACAGTGAGAGACCAAGATGTGCCGGTCCACTCAGACCTATCGAGTGCATTTCTCAGTTTTTGGGTTTAGGTTTTCTGTAAGTATAGGTACAACCAACACATGTGAGAGAGGAGAGTATGTCAGAACTAAACAGTATAAGCACAAGTAAATGAAATAAGGCCAGGTGATCCAGCCTGTTCCCGGCACATCTGCCCATGCTGCACCGCAGTCTGCAGACAGGGTTGCCCTGCGGGATCATGGGAGAGAAATTGGAGGGATGGACAGGCGGGAATGGAGGAGGGAAGAATGTGAGGAATGAAGAGTGAGCTCAGCCCGGCAGGTCTGTGCAGAGAAAGCATGCGCAGTGAACTCGAGGTAAGGTACCAGAAATGGCCTAAGGACACATCTTTGCCTCTGCACAAAGCCCTCGCTACTGATTAACCTACATCAAATCAACTCTCTCACCCGTTATTTGACACTGTCTCCATCTGTAGAGAAGGAGAATCACAGTCAGTTTTCTCAGTTGCTTATTTTCCAACCATCAATTAACAAGCTTGAGAGCTTGGTCACTAACACAGTTTATCAAAAGACATACAATATATTACTTTGTATTTATTTATTTATAGCTTGTCAAAGTGTCCTTGAGTGAGACACTGAACTTACAGCGGCCCACTGCTCTTAAATGCTTGGATGGGTAAAATGCAGAGGCCAAATTTATGTACCTGTGTGGGGATTTTAGTAAAGATTAAGTTAGTACTATCAATAACCCCTAATTTCCACTGGATTTGTAATGACACCAACATTTTGTTGGACCAGGTACGTTTCCATTCAAATCAATGTGTCAATTTCCACTGAACATGGAACGCCGCCGACATGCACAGCGCCTGCTGAAACAAATCGACAGAGCGTCTTTATTTGTTAGGCGTCGGAGCACAGCGCATGCATTCAGCACAGAGCAGATTATGTGGGACAGGACGTCGTGTAGACACAAAAGAAAACATTTGGTTTATTTTCAAAATAGAATAATCCATGTTCACGGCAGATCGTACAATCGATTTCCTTCCACTCAGTGGACACAGGGTGGTTCTCGTTCACTGATGCGCCGCTACATCCCGCTATATCACATGATTATACATGAATCACGAGATCTTGTTGGTCAGCTAGATCTCGTTCTGGTGATTCCAGCTGTCCGGCAAAACCGCAGCAGGCCAATCTAGTGCGTACTGATGATGGACGATGGACATTTCCTTCTGCATCCAGTGGAAATTAGGAGTTAGTCACTGTAGCATCCTTAATTCCCTCTTAGGTCACCACTGTCAAGATGGTTTTCATCACTGCATGATTTTAAGCAGGAGCTTTACTGGCAGTCATTTTCAAACTGATCAAAGGAATCCTCTGGTCCACCTCTGACGTCTCAAAGATTGAAGATATGTTCTTGTTCTCAAAAGCTTGTAGAATTGGAGGAAATCAAAAAATGTTAAATGCAAGACTGACTCATTAATCCTTAAAGTTATACTCTGTCATGTTAGAGAACTAGCAAGAGAGCTAAGATTTGAAAGTAGCAACTTCTCTCAGTCTTCTCTCCCATCAGTGCACCGTCCAAAGCCACACCCCCTCAGACTTGAACATGTTCACTCTGGTTTGTCCGCTTAGCTTTATCCAGAGTTTTGTCTTTCAGTCTTTTCTGTCTCCCTCTTTCTTCTCTTTGTCTGTTTAGCAGGGTGAGTCGTCAGAAGTAACACTCGAAGTGATATTTTTGGCTGCATTTTCTCTGCCATTGTTCCATTCAGAACAGATTCTCTTGCTAACTCTGTATTTCTGCAGAGGAGTGTGCTGGATAGTTCCAGAAACAGTGTGGAGGAGTGAGGGACAGAGGAGGGTGTGAGCAGGACGAGACAAGAAGGCATCTAATTGTTTTTTTTCCATTGGGACAGAGTGTCAGTTGATTGGTCAGAGTTTTTACAGTCATGTAGCTTCCACAGAGGTCTGATTCTTTTCCTTCCTTTCTCTGAACACATAATGTATTGACTGCTCTCAGGGTGGAAGGACCGTTTCACCCAGTATGACAAAATGTGTTTCTGAACAGAATGACAGACTATAGCTTTAAGATCTTTAGTGAATACCACTCCTGATATTTACCCACAAAGTGGGTAAAAAACACTTAAAAAACACCAGTCCATTGCAATGGATTCCTCTGCTGTCTTGAATCACCTTAAAACTAAATGATACTAACATCCATCAATCCATTATCTACCGCTTATCCTCATAGGGTCGCGGGGGGGCTGGAGCCTATCCCAGCTGTCTTAGGGTGGAAGGCAGGGTACACCCTGGACAAGCCACCTCATCGCAGGGCACATAGAGACAGACAACCACTCACACTCACATTCACACCTACGGTCAATTTAAATTAGCCAGTTAACCTAATCCCCATGCATGTTTTTGGATGGTGGGAGGAAGCCGGAGTACCCAGAGAGAACCCACACAGACACGGGGAGAACATGCAAACTCCACACAGAAAGGCCCCGGAGCCGGGATTCGAACCCCGTACCTTCTTGCTGTGAGGCGACAGTGCTAACCACTACACCATTGTGCCGCTGATACTAACATGATAACTAAAAATGATTAGTTGGTATGATATCACCCTTCCTATCAGGCTGGCCATTAGGAGATATGGACAGGGGGAATGAAAGAAATGCAAATTCAGCACTGCTTTCAAACCCTCTCCAGGTTGTCTAGTTTCATAAGATACTGTAATTCTAGCTTTGAGTGGGTTCTCTTTCATAGCATTCATTTTGTGTCTCATTTTGTGTGTGGGGAACGCCTCCTGCGTGACCTCATCAGAAGCACAATCATTATGCCAGCCTCCTACTGGCTGGCATGAGTGACGCCTATGTCAGGAGGAGAGGAACCCTTCCCTATATATTAGGCTGACATAGTAGCAGGTGTCATTCAAAAACCTCTTCTTGCTTCTCACAGAAGCCTATTGACAAATGTACTGTTTGGGTGCTAAGCTAAACTGACCGGAGTGCACAACTCGGTCACCGGATGCTTTGTTCCCAGTTGTATGGTTGCAAACTAGTTCACAAAGAGTAGCAATACTCTTCCACAGCTAGTTTTGGTATAAAGTAGGAATACTTTTGCCTGAGAAATAGCAATATTTTCAGAATCAGAAGTAGCAATACTTTTGACAACGTGAGTTGTGTTTATTATACCATTCAGTAGCAATACCGTAAGTATATTAACGATACCACACAACAAGTAGTAATACTCCCAGAGAAGTAGCAATACTTCTGCCCCTATGTTAGCCAAGATAATAGCAATATTTTCTTCTTGTCTTGTCTGGTAGCTGCACAAGCTAATAAGCAAACTTATAAAGCTGCCAGTGTTAATAGCACATTAGCTAACCATGGCTACTGCTATCAACCCCAGTGAGGTAGGAAAAAGCCCAAAGCTATGTCCCTGCGGCAACAAGATATCGAGCTGGGACACTCACCCTGTGTGTGTAGCAACATCCTGTGGCCCGTCGCCCAAGTGGAGGTTGTGAAATCTCGTTTTGAGGCAAAAACTGCCCAAAGCGAGGAAGATGGGAAAACAGATGTTGCCCATTTTCCCAGAGCTGCTCAACGAGATAGCCGTGCCATGGATGGAGAGACCATACAGTGAGAAACACCCCATTGTGGGTAGCTCCCTGTTGGATTGTGAGGGAATGGAGACCCACGGGCTCCCTCTCTTCCATTCAAGATTGACCGCTTCCAGTCTAGCCCAACCGATAAGTGCTACAAGGCTGCGGCTCTGTCAGTGAGAGCCCTAAATGCCTCCTCCATGCTAATGGCTTATCAGCCATGAGCTGGAAGAGAACATAACTGCCAAACCAGATTCCACCTTGTGGGAAGAAATCTGTGTTGTATCGGACCACGTCCTTCGTCTCCACAAAGTGGCCATACAAGCCATACAGGAGAGGGCACGCTGGCTCGGGCTCACTAACTTGATGACCAAGGAGAAAGAGGAGCGCCTCGACACTCACGATCGTCCCTCAGGGTCTCATCTGTGCAGTCGTCACCTCCATGCAGAAGAGATGTGAGGAGAAAAAGAGGGAGGATGAGGCACTGAAACTTTGCCTGACGAGGAGAGCTCAACCCGTTGTCCCTGTGGCTCTGCGTCAGACGTACATGCAGGCCGTCTCCCACCCTGCCATCGCTTTCAGGATCCCTAAGGTGCCTAATGTGCAGGCAAACCCTCAGGCCCCCAGAGGTCCTAAGAGCCCACGGTATAGGAAGCAATCTCCCCAGGCCAGAGCTCAACCTCAACCACGCCACCTCCTCCAGCTACCATGACTGGAAGGAAGAAGAAGCGGCCGGCCTGATAGCGTCTCCTCTGGAGGAGAGCGAGCCCATTTCCCCCATTTGTGGGCCGCTCTACCTCCTCCCAGCTCCGTTCCAGGGCAAATTCCATGGGACGTGTTCCAGACAGAGTGCAGAAACCAGGTGGACGTTCATGTTCTGGTGCCCGCGCATGTGAATCGAAAATGATGTTTCCAGTGTTGTCACACAAGCACTCCCATACACTCTGTAATAAAAATGATCCAACACACGCATCCAGGCAGACTGCCGATGGTGCTGTCATCCATCCATCCATCCATCCATTTTCTATTGCTGAGACAGACAATCACTCACATTCACACCTACGGTCAAATTACATTAGCCAATTAACTTAATCCCAACTTAATGGTGGGAGGAAGCTGGAGTACCCGGAGAGAACATGCAAACTCCACACAGAAAGACCCCGGGCTGGGATTCAAACCTGGCACCTTCTTGCTGTGAGGTGACAGTGCTAACCACTACACCATCATGCCGCCCAGGGCGCTGTCAAATATGAAAAAATATTTTAAAAAAGACATGTTGAAAAACAAGTCGAACTTGTCTGTCGTAACAGAGCTGGTGGGGTCCCACGCACAGACGGTGTGTTTTGTGTGCCAGAGCCACAAGAGGGCACCGACATGCCAGGTTTGACGGAGTGGCCAGTCAGCCCTCCTTCTTTACACAGGGAGAGCTGGGCTACCTGCAGTCAGTCAGGATGGATGTTGAGAACGATTCAGAAGGACTGCAGTCTTCAGTTCAATATCGCTCCACCACAATTCACATGTGCTTCTCTCATGCTCAGGGTGAGTCTGCCAATATTCTCAAGGAAGAAATTTCAAATCTGAGAGAGAAAGGAGCCATCAGAGTTGTCCCTGCAGACGAAGCTCAGAACAGCAACGCATCACCTTCATAGGGCTCACCCTGGACTCTCTCCATGCCAAGGTAGTTTTATCTCCCGAAAGAGTGGCAACTAAGAAGACAACCCTGTTAATGTTTCAAAGGGGCAACATGGTTACACTCAAACAATGCCAGAGACTGCTGGGCATGATGGCCTCCTCTGTGGTGGCCATACCACTGGGGTGCCTGTATATGAGGGGCTTTCAGCACTGGGTAGCCTCTCTAGGTCTGGACCCTCACCGCGATGGCCGTCGTCTGGTAAGGGTCTCTCCAGACTACTCGCTAGCCCTGTACCAGTGGAGAAGTCCAGATTTTCTGACTCAAGGGTGACTGTGGGACACATCCTAGCCAGGAAAGTGATCACCACAGATGCTTCTCTGATTGGCTGGGGTGCGGACAGACAATTCAACCATAGTGGCTTATGTCAACAGACGGGGGGGGCTGAGGTCCCCCCCAGTTACACACATGCTTTTCCCCCAGTGGCTCTCATTTCCCCAACTCTGGCCAGAGTGAGGGAGAGGGATCTGTCCACGATCCTGGTAGCACCGCATTGGCCAGGGAAGCACTGGCTGGTGGAGATTTTTCAGCTCCTGTCCAGCCCACCGCAGCCACTGCCACCCAGAGATGCTAGCTCTTGTTTTGAAAGAAAGACGGCAGGTCAGCTCCCCTTAGTATGTCAGTTCATGAAGGGGGCATGCCAGAAATTGCCTACGTCTAGGCCACTGGCTCCATCATGGGATCTTCCCACAGTTCTAGGCGTTCTCTCCTGTTCCCCTTTTGAACCCTTCGAGCAAGTGGGGTTGAAAATGGTTTGGTTTTGGTTACTTTCTATCCTCCGCCTCTCTCCTGTGAGGAGTTTTGGCATTTGCATACCCTGTGTCTAATTCATGCACTGCAGATTTACATTGACAGGACCCAGAGTTTCAGACAGGGCGACCAGTTATTTGTGTTTTGGGCAAAACCACATGTGGGAAAATCTGTGTCCAAACAGTAACTTTCTCACTGGATTGTAGTAGCTATTGCCCTTACTAACAATAGCAAGGGTTTCCAACCCCCTGCTGGCTTACGTGTACATATCACTAGCAACCTCTTGGGCTCTTTTTAAAGGAGTCTCCATTCAAGAGGTGTGTGCAGCAGCATGCTGGGCCTCGCCCCACACTTTTGCTAGGTTCTATCAGTTGGATGTCACAGCACCAGCTTGAGGACAAACGGTCTTGGGCACAGGTTGATATGGCTCCATGGATGAGCCTAGACACACGACTCGAGAGACCGATGAAGGTGCAACCACAAAAGTTCTTTATTTGAATAAGGCAGGCGGAAATGAGAGCGCAGTGTCCCAGCGGGGAAAGGTGGAAGAGCACGCACCACTAGGCAGAGGAAGACGTGCACCCGGGAATCTCCACACGGGCCTGCGCTCAACTATAAACGGGGAGAAATCCAAATCATTCGCAAAGTGCAAGGAGAAAAAACACTTAACCAAATACCTGGAAAAAATAAAGATCTTTTCTACAAGGCTACAAAATTATCTAAACTAAAACCCGCATGCAGAGGCTGCATAAAATAGGGGGAAACTAAGGAGAGGAAAAACATCTAAAGGCATTAGTACCAGGAAACTGGGGAAACAGCTGAGGCTAGACTACGCAACTATAAAAACATCAAAACAGAAATCACCTGCTACTTTTGCACAAAGAGGAGGGAACAAGGCTACAAAAAGTACAACCAAAAACACTCTAAACTAGAGGATCAACTAGGAAACAACGATGGAAATCAAAAGTGGCTCTAAGCAATCAAACTTACAACAAAAAGGGAATCACTGGAAAAGCAGGATCGCTGGGAACACTTGCAAACTCATGACACAACAATGTCACAATGAGACAGGGGAGACAAGACTATTTATACAGGAGGTAATGGGGAACAGGTGGAAACAATCAGGGCGGGGTTTGACAATCACCAGATGCAGGAAACAAGGGGGCAGGATCTGTCAAGCTGAACCGAGAGGGAGGTGCTAGTGGGGTGCTACTAGGGACAGGTGTCTCCTTTACAGGCTCATCTGGCAATCCGGGAGTCAGTATTTTCTCCATAGTGCGACACGAAACGAATGCTATGAAAGAGAAATTAAGGTTATGGATATAACCCCGGTCTCTGATTAGCATGAGTGAGTGTCTCACCAGACCACCCTCCTTGCTGTGAAGCAAGGAAGCGATGAGCTTGTTTTGAATGACGACTGCCGCTATTCAGCCTAATATATACGGGAGGGTTCCTCTCCTCCTGACATAGGTGTCACTCATGCCAGCCAGTAGGAGGCTGGCGTAATGTTATTGTGCTTCTGATGAGGTCACACAGGAGGCGTTCCCCATAGTGAGAAACTCACTTATGCTAATCAGAGACCCGGGGTTATATACATAACCTTAACTTTCAGTTGCTAGTCAGTAGCTCCCCAGCAGGAGTGGTGTATCACCTAACAACACAAACTTCATTTTAATTTTAACAAAAAAAATATTTATTATGTAATATAACTATGTAATGTCAGTGATGTAAGTCAGTAAGTCATTTGTTGTAGTCTACTTAATTGACAATGAACAAAAATGTATGGAAAGGACCCAAATATTATTGTCTGTTTGCATCATTAATGACAGCATAATAAATGTTACACAGAATAACTCACTAACAGTGAGCATACTAAGTCCAGCTAAACACGGTGCTGAATCAGGCCAGACCAACAACAGTTCCAGTGAGTTACTTAAAGGGGAAGTGCTGTTTTTTTTTGTTTTTTTTTTTACAAATTGGACCTTATTTCTGGGATAAAATACTGCCATTTACTCACTCATTTCACTTTGGAGTCATTTGGAGTATTTCCACTGATATTTAGATTTGACAATATCCATTTAACAGGAGTGAAGCGGGAACTGAAATGCAGCCAGTAAATGACACAAACATGATAATTTTTCAAATAAGAGTGCTAGTGCCTACCTATGTGGCCTTCATAGTGCCACATGAATGTGTATGTGACAACATCACAAATAAGTATTTTAGTTCAGGCACTGTGAAGGACATGTAGGTGGGCACTAGGGGTCCTTAGTAAACGATAATACACAGGAAGTAAAGTCTGTTTACAGATTGAATAGTAATAGTGTAGCTCATCTTATTAAACGTCTGTCATTTCAGAAATGGTCTAGTTTGTGTCATGCACTGGCTGTATTTCACTGCCCACTTCACTCCTGTTAAATGATGTCATCAAATCCCAAATCGTCAGAAATACTCCAAATGACTCCAAAGTGATATGGGTGAGTATTTTATCCCAGATATAAGAACCAATTTGTAAAAAAAAAAAAACTTCCCCTTTAAACTCCTCTGTTGATCCTCATAAACTCATTATAAACCTTTGATGCATGATAGGTCACAGGAGCATTAAAAGAATACAAATGAAAAATTACCCACAAATGAAATCATTTGGCTACCGACTTTTCCAATCCATCTATAGATCCATACACACCCTTTCTCTGAGACTCCAAGTTTGGTCTGGTAGTAGATCGTGGCTTGCAGTCCATCATGGGTCAGGAAAGTAAAGATGAAGGTAGGAGGTGGAAAGCAGAAGAGCCATAAAATATGCCTCTGGAAAGTTAAAGATTAAAGGGTACCACTGCTTGTCCCTCACTGCATTATTAATGCCAGAATTAGTAATTATACTGTCTCAGATGTTTTTTTAAGGCTTGGTTGATGATGCCACATTTTAATTTGTTTGGGGCAGATAACTGATCAAAGCAGCTGAGGTTGTAAAGGGGACGGCTCAGGTCCAACTACAGAGAGGGAATAAAGAGACAGTTAAAGCAATGTAACATTCTTCATTTATGTATTTTATTATGTGTAAAAGTTTAAGTTTAATTTCAACTGAAACAAGTATTCACTAAAATTACATCAGATTAGTTTTTTTTTTCTGCTTCTGGGCTTCTAGTAAAGCTAGCTGTCCATTCATTTGCAGTAATAACAGGTGAAGCCCCCATGGCAATGTTGATAAGAGCCGCAAAGTCAGATGTTGTAGCAGCTTGGATTGTATCTGAAGATTCCAAGTCTGGTATCATTGGGTCTCTTCTGCAACAAAGTTCAGTCAACGTTGAAAGACAATGACAGCAGGAACATTACCTTGACTGCCTTATGTTGCCTTTCTGCCTCCATTCTTCAGCCTCTGTCTTCCTTATTAGTTAGCTCCTTGTCTGTGTATTTGTTAAGACAAATATGGCCTTTATCAAGGTAAAATGATGTTTTCTTGGACAAAACAATCTTCATGAATCAAACTTGTTTGCTACCACTTATTTAGCAGGCATGCACACTACAGCAACCCACAGCCTCACACAGAAACATGTAGAAGTAGAAGCAGCTAGTGTGGTTAGGGGACATGTTGACCTGGAACAGAGTCCTATCCAGTTAGCTACCATATTCATTTCATCATTTGAATTGATAGAGATGAACCAGACGTTTAAGGGACTTGTACTGATTGTTGGTTTAGGGTTAGGGGTTAGCCTAAACCTAACCCTATTGTCAGAATGGGCACATTTACGAATTTTCCTTTGTAGAGGTACTCCCCTCAGATCCATTTGTTCTGTATGAATATGCAGTTGATCAACAAGAGAGTGGCATTGACTTAGACAAGCATGCTGGTGTGTTGGTGGATATACGGAGCCTTTGCCTGCTGAGTCACAATTTTTCTAAAACATCTGTTTTTTAATGGACAAAGCATGAATAGTGTGAGATTAATAAAGGTATGCCAATCCACCCCTTTATGAAAGAAAAAAAACACTGCAGATACAAAAAAACATTTGAAGGATGTTGATGAAACCTTCCATGATGGTGTTATTTTATGTGCAGTAGTTGGGATGGTGGCTGGGAAAAGAAAGACAAGAATTCATTACAGATGAGGAAAGGATTGACACACAGAAGGCCAAACATCCATGGGCATTCCTTTGTTGGGGCAATCTTCAAGATATCAGCCATCTTCAGGTGTGTTTTCAATTCAGGCTCCCAAAGGTTAAAGGCAAGTTAAACATTTTGTGAAATGCATTTAGTGAAAGATGAAGAAGCTACAGTCAGTAGCTGGTTAGCTTAGCTTAGCATAAAGATTGGAAACAGTGAAAGAGCTGTGACCTGACTCTCTCCACAGTATAACTGCCTATGAAAGCTCATTTGTTAAATCTGTGCAGACACTGATGTATACAATTTCATATTTAATTGAAAAATGCCCAAACTAGAAATATTAATTGAATAATACTGTAATCCCCCTATTGTTCAACTACTCTTGTGAAATATGATCATAAGGGAACAACCTTTTATAGAATCAAGGTTTGCAGATAACTTCAATTCAACAACGACAACAGTTGATTAATTTTAATGCATCCACATCTTAAGCAACTAAGTGTTTTTAAAAACAGATGACTTCAGAAAAGGGAAAGAATTAAAAAGAATATCACCCAAATATTTCTATCATATATTTATATAATTTATATCATTTCATTTGTTCATGCAAGGTGGTGGGAAGCTTTGCAGTGGAAAAAGCTAGATCACTAATTACAACACTTAATGTAAAGTGTTTAAACCGATAAAGAGGAGAATATTATGCTGAGTCAATATGCACCTTCAATCGGTCATTCTCAAACCGCATTCTTGTCAGTAGTTTTGTTTTCACATACATATGAAACAGCAGATGTCATTTGTCAGATTCAAAGTCTGCATTGAGCCAAGCAAACATTGTGCTGTCCTGTCCTCTACTTGGTTGAGCAGAAAGTGAAATATTTCAGCCAGTACTAGGAGCAGTAAGGCTGGCCTTCTTCCATATATAGCCTTTCTCGTGAGGAAATGTTTGACCCTCGCTGATCAATATTTTAGGAAATTGCTCCTTGTGTCATTCCCCATCTCCGAAGCTGACAAGGACGTGATTGCAGTGTGTGTGTGTGTGTGTGTGTGTGTGTGTGTGTGTGTGTGTGTGAGTGTGTGTGCCTTGAGTTAAAGCGAATGCGTCAGCAGGCCCATAGCATTTCTTCCCACATCTCAGTGGAACTCAAATCCGGAGGAGCAAGTGTCAGCTTAGGTCGAGCAGAACATGTTGCAAATGGTGTTAAAAGCATGTACTCGTTGGCCTCGGCTCTAAATAATTGATAAGAAAAGGCCCACAAAAAATGATCCCTGCATCCTCTTCGATCCTTCCCTGGTGGAAGAGGACATGAATTAGTAACACAGATCAAACTGCAGTGTTAGCACAGATCAAGTATTTGTAAAGAAGCTGAATGGACTATATAAAAAAAGGTCCTGTGAGATAATGTGTTTGTTCCTGCATGTTCTCTTTTCCCATCACATTGAAATTTAATTTGGAATGGAGCAATTCTACAAGGTATAAAAATGATGAATTAGTAAAACAAGGCCTATCTTTAGACAGAAAAGTCTTGGAAAGGAGTTTTAAAAAACTGTTGACATAAAGTTTAAACTGAAACATTTGCAAGAAATTAAAGAAAGAAAAAGGAAAGTGCATGCACAGAATGTACATTTAGAGCCATTTAAAGTCAGTGGTTGGCTGAGTTTTTCTCACTCCCAGCTCATCAAATAGCAAAACTTACTGTGTCAATTTCCACTGAATGTGGAATGCCAACGACGTGCCAATGCCTGCCAAGCGTCTATTTGTGTCGGACATCAGCACACGGTGCATGAAATGTACCGCACAGAGCAAATCGTGCAGGACAGGAAGTCGTGTACAGACACAAAAGAAAACATCTGGTTTATTTTCAAAATAAAATAATCTGTGTTCGTGGCAGATCATGTTATCGATTTCCTTCTACTCAGTGAACACAGGTTGATCCTCTTCTCTGACGCTCCGCTACAACCTACTATATCACGCGATTATACGTGAATTCGCAAGACCTCTTTAGTCAACGAGATCTTGTGAACCCACCAGTACATGTTAGATTATTTATTTTAGTACATGTTAGATTATTACCAAAAATAATATGAAGTACTTTTACTGTGTACTTTTTGAGTAGTGATTCTCAAAGTCTCTTGCAGAGAGCACAAACATTCTATTCGTCGATCATTTGACCACAAGTTTGCTAGAGGCGACTGGCTGGACCGCAGTACGTGGCAAAAAAATATCTAAAATTGGATGAAACGCAGTGTATAAACTGTGGCTTATACCGTCTCTTTATGTTCTGACTACGTATCCCAGACGCCCCAAAATTAGAGAATGCCTCCTTGTCCCAGCCGCTGAAAAAAACACCATGCATTTTTTGTTGCCTTTACCTGACCAACTACTTTTGGGTGCAGAAATAAACCTAAGATGAGTAAACCTATGTTCATTTTGAAAAGACACTATCCATGTAACAAAAGGAAAGTGACCGTTCCTGACTCTAGAGAACTAGAGGGGTGTCTAGCGTCTCATACTGTAGTTTACTAGTTTAAGCTTAGTGTCGGGAGTGAGAATATGTTGGCATGTGACATGCACCCACAGCATATGGCAGTGAGTGTTCTTTCTCCTGAGTTTACGTGTAGGTACTGGTCCTTCACATTTGTTCTTTTCAATCCACCCTTGAGGGAAAAGGCAAATAGAACAGTTATTCCCCATCAAGCTTGTAGCAGCTAGCTGCCTGTCTAGCTCCTTATCTTCAGCTTACCATGCGTCCGTCTTTTCATCTTCACACTTCAAACTGCATTATCACCTCTCGTTGTCTCTGCACCTTGTGGCTTATTTTTTGGATGGTTTCTGCACATTTTGGTTATGTTGTGTTTTGGTGGCCAGTGAGAGTCTCGAGGTTCAGATCGTTTGAGTAGCGGAGGACTTGCACACAAACTAACACTTGCATGAACAAATGCTCACACAAAAAGACAGTATGCTCAAAATCTCTTGCACAAATACTTGACGCACATTCGTCTAGCATTTACAAGAACACTGATTACAGCTTGCATGTTATGGTCTTATTACTTGGGGGAATATGCCAAATTTATGTCTTTAATTTATTTGTTGATGCTGATGACTGAGATGACTGAGTTATTAAAATGTTCAGAAAACGATAATATCAATTAAGCAATTAAGGGTTAGATTAATGAATAAACCTGTTGACAGTGTGGTATGCAGTGCTAAAGGGTCCTTTTATTTTCAGAACAACTCAAAGAAACTGGTGTTTCCCCACTAATGAAAAAGGGTAAACTTTCAATTCAGAAACAAAGACATTTCAAAGACATACATGCCACTGCATGTTATTTGCATGCATAGTCAGTGTCCATTTAGGCATCATTGCAAAACAACCTGACCATATCCTTGAAAACATGAAAGAATGTCCAACAAGTGATGCAGACCTGTTAGTTCATGCCAAGGGATCATAACACAATAAATCTCATTCACCAGCATAATGTTCTTTCAGCTCAAATCTACAGTCACTTTCAGACCAGCTCCCTATCAAAATAACAGCCACTGTTCAAATAAACGCAACACACAAGTCCAGGCCTGGGGTTTCTTCACAGGCAAGAGCTATTCTCATGAAGATTAATATTTATCTGCTTCTTCTTCACCTTTCAAGTAATCTGATATTAAACAACTATTTATCAAGGGATAGGATATCTGTTGAGGCTCTGAATAGTCATAGGATCATTTGGCATTCCTTTCCATGCAAGATTAAATCATTATAGCAGAAAAAAGAGGTGAACATTTCACAATTACTTCTTCCGTACAATAGAGAGAACTTTGACTCAGCAGCCTTGAAGACTACTGGTGGAGGAATCCAGCAGGAATCTCAGCAGGTTTCAACCTTGGCATCAGGTCATTGCCAACACTCGATATGAGCATGCAAACGCACATCCTGTCACTTGAATGCATGTGCCTGCGAAAAGAAACACAACAAAACATGCACATGCAATTCACATATGGTGTGGAACAGATCCACTCATCAACTATTTATACATGTAGAGAGGGAGATGAAGAGCATGCTCACTGAAATCAGTGCACTAAAAGATGCAGTGTGCATGCTAAAGTCAACCATGTGTGTGCACCATGGAGAAGAGAGGAGAGGTGGCAGCAGCAAAGGAAGCGTCCTTTTTTTCTCCCTGAAAGTGAGCAGTAGGTTGGATAAGAATAGAAGCACCTTTTCACTGCACATCTGTTTACTTTGAAAGTGTATCTCTTGTATTCTTACACTTGACTTGGTGACTTCATCACTTCCCTCAGGGCACAGAATATTTAAGTGAGTCAGGATGCTCAACAGGATTTCTTTCTGCACGCAAGCAGCAACTGGTAAGCGGGGGTCTGCTCTTGACCTCAGACTTGAAGTCTTATCTGGTCTGGGTATATCTGAAGGTTTTCTAACAAAACATTTGGGCTATGTGCAGTCAAAAGCAATAACTATAAAAGCTGTAATTACAATATAGAGACCAAAAATTCCAATGATGGGTCTTTTCCCTTAGTGTTTCAGTCAATGTGGAAATAATAGGCTCACTTCCTCCACAACAGATGTGACATTTAATAGCAGACACTTTTGCGAAAGACCTTCTCCTTTAAAGCATGAGAAGCATGCATACTGTGTGCTACTGAACAAAGAGGCAACAGCCAAAACATAAAAATAGCATGCCCAGAGAGTGGCATTTATTACATATTGTTCACTTTAATGTGTGTTGTGCGAAACAGACTAAATAGAAAATGAACCAATTTTACTTTGATTCATCAGGTTTAGATCATTTTAACCAAACTGACTATGACTTGTGAAAGAGGCCATAAAAAACTTTGTCCTGTTCCAGAAGTAAGAAAACCTCATTCAAATTTATGTTTGTAGCAACTAATAACTAGTAACTACAAATGCAGCCGTGCAACACGGCCTTTTCTCCACAGTATGTAGTATGGCTCAGTAAGGACGTTCAAATATTGCTGTTTATTCAATATCTACATCTAAGTCTCAGTTTGAGGAGGCGAGTACATGAATGAGTTGAGGGGTTGCAGCTAGCTCAGACATGTCTGTAATAACAACAGGACCCAGAAGACAGGGGGCTGAAGACATTTGTAGACAGTAAAGATTAAGCTAGAGCGCTGAAAAAATACTTTAGAGGAGAGCGTCTTTGGTGAGTTGTACAAATATGGACTTACTGTGACATAAGTACCTGCACTGCTGTACTTTCTTATTCTCTGTATTCACAAAGTAATTATAGTGGTTTCAATTTCCAACAGTAACAGATGTAGTGGATGGCAGTTTGGCTTGAATAGAGTAACAGAAGCTCATGAAGCAGTCATACTTCAGCTCTCTACATCTCACACTAAAAGTCAAGTTACTAAGACAGTCAGTTTTCAGCAATATGTTATACCACTGCATTCCTCCAACTAATGCAGCATGTTGATTTTCATAATAACATTGCAGAGACTAAAAAGTGTAATATACAATGAGGAAGATGGTCAACTTCTACCACACTGTAGAAAATACATTGATGATAATCATCACAGTATTTGTTCCCATAGGATGGAAAGTTGAAGAAAACAAATGACCTCAGCACACTGTACTAGCAAACAGTAACGAAGGGATTCATCATCGTTAGGGTGCTGATGGCTGCTGATTCATGACAAAATAAACACAAAACTGTTCTCTTACCAAATACATTGCGTTCATGTATTTTATTATTCATCACATTGAAGCCCCTTTCAATATTATGGTCTGACTTTATTGTCTTACAAATATTAAGTTATCCACAAAAATAAAATAACTTACATAATAACCATATTAACTCATAAAAACACATACATACATAACATTTATGACATGAAAATAATGCATATTGCTGATATCTCCCAGTTTTCCTGGACACAGTTCTGTATGTGCAAACTGCTTATCAGAATCAAAATAATCCACTGGAAACACTGGAAACACTATTCCAGATACCCCCTCCCCCCTTTTTTCAACACAGAAACATATTTTGCTCGAAATAAATTACACTGTCTGATAAGGAGCCTCACTCATAGACGTTTCTAGACCAAATGTGATCTTCAAAATATATGCATAGACGGGAATCCGTATCAACTTTGTCATTATTGTACTTTGACGTTGACAGATCAGATTATCCCAATGTGAAGAAGGTGAGTGTGGATATATCACGAGAAGCATACAGTGTCGTGCTAGTACATTGCATCACAAAACAGAAACCACTTTGATTGATGGCAGCGTAGAGTGTTTATAGTGTGAACAACCTAAAGCCTGCTCGTGCGCATTCAGTTTCCTGAGGCACAGCTTTATTTATGGCACCTGAGCACCATCATTCACTTTTATTTACACTGTTGTTCAGATCATGCTGCAAAATGATGGAAGCAGTCCTTGCTGAATAAAGGTCTCACTGTGCACTGTACTTTGACAGTCCTCTTACATTATACATACCACACAGACAACACGTGGAACATGAATAATGATCTATGTGTACTTTACTTGGTGAATAGAGCTAGTTTCTCACTCGTTTTGAAGCTGATGTGATTTATTTAAACAGCCTCTATTAGAGGGAAGGGGATGGTTTCAGTTGTAGGGGTCTGATGAGGAATCGTACCAACAACTAGATTTTCGTATCTGCTGTCTTCAGCCTCAGCCTCAAATTCATCATGTCCTCCTAAATAAATAGTCCAGTCAGCTATTTCTTGAATGGTGTCATCAGCACTTTTACACAGTATGTGTACAACATAGTAACGGAGTGTCAGTTGAACCAGACAGTCATCTGCTGTATATATTAAGCTGTAACATGGTAGTTGCTATAAACACTGAAACTTCTGAATTGCCCTTGAACAAGGCACTAGATCCTTAAGTGCTCCAGGTGGGTTGCTCTGTGTCAAATCGTGTGCATTGTGAATCTTGATGTGTGAAAAGGGTTTGATTTTCTTTCCACTTTATACTGCTGGTGCTTGGAAGCAATATTATTTTCTTTCTGCATGCAATCTGCTGCTTAATCTCTCTTGCTCACTTGAATATCATGCAGCTGTCCCTCAGTCAACATATGCTGATGGAACAACAATATTTTAGTCTGTCTCAAGAGGAAGGCAGTGGACATCCAAGCCAAGAGTTGTGGCAGCTATTTAGGCATGTGGACACTCTTTACCAACATGCACATCTATCTCTCTGCTGGCTCAATGCTTCACACTCTTCTGGAAAACAGCAGTCCTCCGCAAAAAGGTATGGGGCATAGTCATATTCCCCTTTCAAATGAAGAGTCTTGATTTAAAAAAATATCTTTTTCTTTGTTTTCTTTATCGTGTACAGTCTTTTAATGTGTGTTTCTTCATTTACAGACACTGACCCATTCTGTAATCCGGCATTCTTCACACACCACGTAGCAGCACCAGTGAAACTTGCAGTTGCACCGTTCGCTCCTCGTCTGCTGCAGGATGTTGTGGCCTCTCCCACAGCACAGACTCTCACAGTTGTCCATGCCGGGGCTGGTCTTGTTGCAGATGCGGCCCTGTGTGCCCGCCGAGTCCGACCCCAGGTCCCGCTCGCAGAAATCGGGAGACTTTTCGAAGTAGACCAGTTCATTGACGCTTGGCCGCCGTCGATGCGTGTGGTGGTGGTGATTGTGGTGGCTGTTCTGATGATGGTGATGGTGGTGGTGGTTGTGGTGGCCATGGTGGTTGTGGTGGTTGTTGTTGTTGCTAGAGTGGTCAAGCTGTCCCGTGTTGCGGTTGTGGGCCTTGATGAGCGTGGCGATGTGGAAGCGCTCTTTGAGGATTGAGCCCACCACCCTGAATTCTGGGGTGACCTGCCAGCAGGTCTTCAGCTGACAGCTCCCTGATGTCCCGTGACACTTGCATTTCCTCCTCATGTGGTCGAGCACCACCTGCGAAGAATAGGGACGGCGACAGACACAAAGAGAGAGCCACATAGGGTGGTAGTGAGGAAGTGAGTGGGGGAGAAAGAAAAGGAGAAGGATGAATTAATTCTTGATTGCACAGGCTATATGTCATAAAAAGTTGTTTGTTCTTCTAAGCATGCCATAATTCTTTTCCATATAGTGACACATAGTGCCCTGAAGGAATAATGGTCCCACATTTAACAAGCCAGGTGGTCTGACTCTGAGTGTGTTGTCAAACAACAATATCGAATAACACAGATGGATGCAGCAGTAGTGTTATTATTCATCTTATTGCATCAGGTGATGTCTCTACGCTTGACATAGTACGGTGTTTATAGTACAGTATTTATATGGAACTACATTAATCTCAACAATAATTGTATATTGTTTGGAATGTGTAAAAACATTTTTACACATTGCAGATTTTTCATTGAACAGTACTTTGCTATCAGCCCAGCTCTAGCAAAGTATTACAGTGTCATATATAGGGTAGACCCTGCATGTCGTAAATACTGTCCATCCCAAGTATATTTCCCAAGGGCGATGTGTAGCCTTCATGTTTATGTGTGTTTGTGCTTAACAGTCGTCACCTGTTGTAAAACTACTTAGGTTAAGCTCCCAGAAATGCAGTTTGGGTTAAAATAACAAAGGAAGTGAAGTAACCTAAGTACAGAAGCTATGTGATGAAAAATAGTTTAGGTCAAGGTGTCTGACAACCCTATCCATCAGATCCTTTTTGTACTTCCTGATTAACAATTACATGGATTATACACAAATTGAATTTGTGGGATATATACTGTATATGCACTACAGTGCATTAGTGTTTTTGTAGGTATGGCTATATGGTGAATGAGAACAGCCTGATGATGAACCACAGTGGTGAGTAGTAGTGTAGTTTATGCCTCTCAGGCTGTTCTCATCCAATATTTGTGCAAATTACTTGGGAAAAGTATTGCACTATAATTCGTATGTCACCCACATAATTGCCAGAGTTCTGATCATGTGACGTTCGATGCAGGCTGCTCTTTCTGTGAAAACATGGTGGACATTCCTTACATTCTCTTTGGAAAATGCAATATTTCAAGATAGGTTATGAGACTTATGAGTGGGTTTTGATAACATTTCTAGTGGGAAATAACCCTGTAACCCTGTTCTTTCATTCTCCCATACATTACCTACTGCTTAGAGGTATGAGGGAACACATATAAAACAAACACGGAAACAATATTCAAGAGCAATAAGAATTGTAAATAAAAGCACCTACAGAGAACCATCAAACCCACTCTTCATCAAACTGAATGCACTAAAATGTAATGATCTGGTTGACCTAAAACAATTCAAGTCACGCACAAAGTCAATCAAAATCAGTTGCCACATGGCATCTCAAAGTTGTTTCAAAAAGATACAAACTCAGGGGATTATGTTTGCTGAAAAAACAGCCTGTGTGTACGAACACAAAAGTACACTGTATATCAGTTAAAGGAGTTAATCTGTGGAACAGCTGTAATGAAGAAATAAAACATGTAAATCATTAAATATGTTAAAAAAAAAAAGGAGTAGAATTAGATAAGTTTTATAAACTTCATCATACACCCTTTCAAACAAGGTATGACTATCTATGTTGTTATGGAGTTATCTCTTTAATTTGATTTTTCTGCTTTCCATATTTTGTTTTCTTTTAACCTGTTCGAAATATAAATAAACAAATACCTAAGACTAACCTTCGCTAGAAATGTTGTGAAAGTGTATTTCAATGCATAAACTTTATTAAAATATTGCAGTTTCCACAGAGAATGAAAGGAATATCTGCCATTTTTAAGGTTCTTGCTTCAGGGCTTATGCATGTGCGCTGATCACTCATGTTGCTGGTCATTCGTAGAGATATGCACGAAAATCTGTGCCTAACTTTTTGTATGATATCATACAAACTGTGTCATGAGACCATGTTGCGCCTGTCTGCAGGTGTCTATGGTGTGTGTGTGTGTGTGTGTGTCTGCAGGAATGATCCTGTAGAGTCTTGCTTTTCTTTCAGAACATGAATCTCTCCCAAAAAGAGCATCGCACAGATTATTTTACTTGTTGAGAAAGTATACAGTAGAAACCCTCCATTATTTACCCATTATATCATCCATTAGAAGAGCAGTGGTAGGCTAGAAGGAAGATATAGAGATGGGAGCGATCTAACCCATCTATTTACCGAGCGTCACAATCCAGTGACCCACTTCCACAGTTAAGCTCATTTGGACTTAAGCCAAAACTCAGATACTTCACTTTTGCTGTTTCCTTTTTTTACTCCTTCTTTCTCAGAGAGAGAGCACGTTGTTAAGGACTGGCTTTGTAATGCAGTAAGACTTTGCATGCTGTCCAGTGGGTTCCAAAGCAAACTTTGAAGAGTTAAAAGGGAAAATATGTCTTCTTGTTATGGAGCATGAATGAATGCAGAGGTGGACGAGAGAATGAAATAGTAAATGGAGCTACTTGACTCATCTGTTCAACAAAGAAAGAAAGAAAGAAAGAAAGAAAGACAAAAGCAGCAAAAGCAAAAACACTCTTGCTTGTCAAAATCGATAACAATCATTCACAGTCGATAAAAAAAATCTAAATTGAATTAAAAAACAGGCAGAAACATGTGGCGAAGGGAACGTTAAGATCATCCATCTGGAACTTCCACAAATTATAAACAATAGTGTTTTGCCCAAAATGAAAAACAATGATAATGTGTTCATGGTGTTATAGGGTTACTATGTAACTATGTAAATACCAGTTTCTTACTTATTTAGAAAAAAGCATACATATACAATGTGTAATACATGTTTATGCAAAGATATGTTTGTGTTACTATCACTCATCAAATGCACCAGTAAATTAGAGCATTGAAGGAAATGTTAGGACCACTGGTGCTGCAGCTTTAAATCATTTTAATGGCATATTATAGCAATTACTCAAAATAATACAAAATCTTTTCAATCTTTGCATCGTTGCATGTTTTGCTCACAGCGTGGGTCAGGATAACATAAAGTGACTATGAAGTATGCGTTTTGGGTAAACACAGTTCTACTGCTATTGAGAGTGTTGAAAACAGTGTTTCAAGAGGCTGTGATCCGTGGTGAGGAGAGGCTGTAAGACTTTATAGTAAACAACATTATAATAGCTCAAACAGCACTTGCACTGAGCTCAGATTGCAACGTTTGGTTCAGTTTTTAGGGCAGAGGCAACCCCAGAATCACAAACGTGCTGGCCTTAAACACACAGCAAAGTCTGTAATCATAAAACTCTCCAACCCACTTAAACCTTAAAGGGACAAACTGACCCACGAGTCATAATTGCATCCACATTGCTTCTGTTTGAAGGTACATTCACAGCAGGATGGGGTTTCAAAGGACAGAAAAACAACAAAAAAGGCGGAAAAGTCTGTGTTATATCTAATGACATTTTGTCACATTTGGCAGGGGAAAAAATAAAAAGCTAAATTGCTCTGGTAGATTATGAACCACAGCATCAGAGTATGTGTATGCACAGTAAATAGAGCATATGGAAATGTTCTTACTACTGCTGTGATGCCTCCAGTAGTACAGCATGTCAGGCCTATGAAGCAAAATGCAACTGACTGTTCCCAAAACCCCTTCTCCTAAACGGTGAATGTCCAAACATAACAACTTAAAGAGAGGACACAAGAGCAACTGTATCTAGACGAGGCAGGGCCATGGATTTATCCACATGCTGCAGCAGCGTCTAGGAGACTGAAGGAAGAAGTCAGTCTTCTACTACAGTCTTGGTGTAGTGGGTGGTTAGTGACAAAAGCTCCAAAACATCCAGCTACATCGATGTCATAATGTTGCTCCAGCGCTCAGTGACATGGTTAAATAGCATTGGAGACTGGCTGCAAGGATTTTTTTTAAAACAGCACAGAGTTTGAAAAAAAGTGCATAGGGCATCTAAATCAGCAAATTAAGGGTTTGTTTTAACCAAAGTGTTGGAATAGTTCAATCTTTCCTCTGGTTTCTTAAACATAAATGGATAAGGACACAGTCACACATGTGCAAATGCAAGCCAGTGACAATCACCAGCAAGATAACTAAAGTTAGCTGCATTTTCAGCTTTTCAACACTTTCAGCTGCAAAAATACCAGCAGAGGAAGAATCCCTTTATAAGTCCCTCAGTGAGGGAAATTTCAATTTACACTGTTAGTTTTTTAGTATTATTTTTCATTGCAGATTACATAAAAGATAGACATAAAAAAAATATGAAATACACATGCACATGCAATAGAGAAGAAGTGTCAGAGTGAAGGGGCTGCCCCATATCAAGGCTCCCCGAGCAGTTGGGGATTTGGTGCCTCGCTCAAGAGCACCTCGGCAGTGCCCGGGAGGAGGAACTGGCACCAGTCCACTCCCAGCCCAGAAGACTGAGCTACTGCCACCCCCCGAAGCAACCAGAAGTAAATGTTTGCTTGCATAGAATGGAAGAGAACACAAGCTGAATATTATTTTTCCACATTTGACAGATTTATAACTGGTTGCTACTCAGTAAATGTCCAACTTGTTACAAATGGTGAGGCCTGCCATTTAGATTTAAAGAGGAATACACACCATTTTAAAATGAACACGCGTTCAGCATCAAAGGAATAACATCTGTGAATTCAGGCTGGCTTTATCCTTTAAACACATGAGGCGTGCTGCACACCCTGCACTGGGCAGGGCTTAAGAAAAGTTTGCATGCTCCTAAAACCCCAACAAAAGAGCATAACTCTGAGTGACAAGTGTGTTGCGTGTGTAGAGGGAAATGTCAAATACTCCTTTCACAAGTAGTTGAAAGGAAAACAAGTACAATCAAAACCTTCAACAATTAATAGGAAATAGGGAAGCTGTCTGCTCATGCCAGTGCAGTGTCAGTATGACATATGGAGTGCTGAGCCATCTGACAAAAGAGCTGCAAATTGAGTAGCCCACATGTTGCAGAGGAGAAAAATAAATGAGCACCTGATTTATCTTAATCTAAGTGATTCCACGTTTCCTTTTAAAAGAAATTTTCACAAGTGTTCAAATGCATGGATTTTCTCATCAAATAACTTGGACATAAACTGGAACAGTGGAACATGCCCTTATTTATTTCACTGATGCTGTGTAGTTTTATGGTTAGACGATGTCTTTTACTGATTTAATAGCACCTGTCACTCTTCATAGCTTTTGTTTATGTTTTTAAGCTCCAGACCGGTTATTGATGATTAGATGAAAGGTTTGGGATTCATCTCATTTGTAGCTGGGGGCTACTGCTACCAAAGAAAGACACTCTCTCTCAAACATTTTGTCCGTCTTTCTCTTTGCCTCTTTATGATATCTGACTTGAATGTTGCGGAAAAAGGGGAAGAAAAAAGTGATGCAGTGATTTATTGTTGCCTTGTTGCAGATCTCGAGAATTAGCCTGAGGACACTCTGTGTGGCTGGCAGAGGAGGGGCTGGGTGGAGGAAAAGGGAGTGGAGAGGGAAGAAGAATGACAGGAGAGGAAGAAGATCTTTGGATTATCTCTTTGCTGTCCCTTCACCACAAAATACACAAAGGGTATGTGTGGGCGTCTCCTGTCCGTCTAGCTGACACTCTATCAAGTCATCATGTCCTGCTCCTATTTGCCATGGAGATTACCCTGTAGTCAACAATCCTGTCTGACCTGTCATCAGCTATGATCGACACTTTGTACAAGCTATAAAAAGCTTGCTTGAAATGAGCACCATCATTTATGGCAGTGCATGTTAATGTGACCAGAGACTCAGTGGTGGCCTGCAGTCTGGCTTTGACAAGAATAAGTTAATGTGTTAAACAAGGGAAACATGATTTTTTAAAGACTGAAGCAAGTGACAATGACACAGTATATACTGTATGTCCAGTCCTTTGCCTTACATTGCATGTTCACTGAGACATGTGAGTGCTTCAAAGCCAACGGCGGCTGGAAAAACAGTTATAAACAAACATCTGGCAAGTTTTAATTGGCTTAGAGAGTAAGACAGAGGCCTCTATAAAACAACCCCAGACAGAGATCAAATGCAACATGTTGGTGGCAGATAATGACAGCAAGCTACAAAATACAGCAGACGGGGAACACAAACAGCAGAGAGCAATGAAGAGGAGTGGACGAAGTAAAGACCAGAGCCCATGTCCGGTCTCGCTACTGTGATCTAACACTTTACATTTACTGGACAGCAAACAGCAGAACAAAGAAAGAAAGAAAGAAGAACAAAGAAGGACAGGGTGACAACATGTGACCCAGATCCCAGCCAGAACTGAACCGCAAACATCTCAGCTACGTAGACCATTTGGCAACCCGGGACAACTACTTTCACATTTTGTCCTGTTGTTGTTTGTTTGTTTTTATTTCCCACATGACAGGTGAAGTTGTCGGTTGGCAAGTTGTTATTTTTAGTACAACAACACCATTTTTTGTTTTGTTTTGCTTTGTATTGAAATGAATGAAAAAGTACAGCGTGTGTCATTCAACTTTTTGTTGCATGTGTTTAACACATTCCCCGGAGCAATAGTCAATAATTATAGTGCTAATTTTCAAGAACACAGCAGGCAGTTTTTCACTCAGCATGCAAAAGCTTGTCGCAGCCCTGTCATACTGGAAACTGTGATCTATGCCTGCAGTATGCCAAATGTGAAGTGTTACCAAACCTCTTTTCGCCTGATGTGAACTAGTTACCTTAGTTTTGTCATCCGGACCAAATATCACGATTTGGTTGAGTCAATACTGACTCACTGGCCATGAAGGTGGGTGGGTGATTAAACTATAGAGGAAAAGTCATGTGGCATGCCAATCTCTGAAGGAGGGAAGCAATGGCAATTATGGTGTTTGAGCAATTTGCTGTTTGTCCGTGCTTGTAACAACATTAATGAGGAATTCCACACCCTAATTATTCCTTGTTGTCAAGTATGTGATCCATCCCTTCATTACCGTATATGAAATCATGATGAGAAGCCTTTTCATTCTGATCTCGGTGTTAATTCACATGAATAACAATCAATCACATTTTGAAATATTTGTATAATAGAGCATGTGGCCACCATGTTGTGAGAGACTTCATTGCCAATCCTAACCAGTTCATGCACTTTATAATTTATATCTTATTCCCTATTTTGGGGAATAAGAATTTAAGCATGGGCCAATCCCTGTGTCATCACCTCTAACCACTTTTTGGGAAAATCCTAATCTAACGTCTGTGTCCCACATTCGACCCTTCCCGCTGATAAGCAGCAGGCTAGTCTACATGCTGCAATGTGTTCATCAATTCAAAGACAATCGACCAAAGAACCCTTTAAAGAGTGCAAGAAAGCCGAGGCAATATCAAAGCACACAAACAAATCCCACAGCAGCACATTAAGCCCAGACATCACTTTAAACAAATCAAACGCCTCGCTTCAAAAGAACAGTTAAGCGTATGCAGACAAATGCACACGCACATGTGCCAACACAATGACGTGTAATTACTGAAAAAAAGCTACAGTATATAGAGAGAACTACATTATAATGAGTTTGTGTGTGTGTGTGTGTGTGTGTAGTATTTAGTCACTGTTAACCATAACCCTAGCACATACACACACAGCTCTTTTTAGAGACTAATAAAATGTTATTACCAGCATAAGCACTTCCACCTGCTGAGCTTTTACTATGAAACATTTGTCTCTGTGTATATTTCAATGTATGTGTGAGCAAGGGAGAGTTAAGGAGTGTATATATGCTCATGCACACATGTGTGTGTGCACGTGCCGTTGTGTGCCAGTATGTGGTGGGTCAGATCAAATGCTGCACTGTCAGGCCTCAGGAATGCTCTGCACACCACTGATGATATGAAATAGCCTCTGAGGAGTACAGGACCAACCCTGCGCTAATGTTACTATTTTTGATCAAACACACTTTGCTTTTTGTGTGGGTTCAAAGTCAAAGAATTAACATGAATGGGCTTTCCAGAGTTTACCATCAAGATTTAGAGGTTAAGAAAAGGAGCCTAGGAGTCCCACTCTTGCTGGTTTGGATGAAGCTAGAGGGGATGCTGCTCTCGATTCATGATGATTTAAATCACTTTTGCAAAATGTTCGGTGCTCTGGAGAAACAAAGATATGCCTTGAAAAAATGAGTCTTCAGCTCAGCACTGCATCAGCTTTTCAATTGTCATCTCACCACATTTCTCCTGGATGTGTGGCGGGAGACTGAAGTTATTTCATTTCAAGTGTTTTCCTGTGGCACAGAGCTTTACTTTGCATGATCAGCTCAGCTGGGCTAGCGAGTTCTGTTGCTGTGTGTATTATCCCTTTCGTTTGTCTTCCTGTAATATTTTCATGACTCATTTTGCGGTTAGCTAACTCCCATCATTTAGAACGACACATAGCTTGTGGGTCGTTCCATATGATAGCTAGCTGAGCAACATCATAGTTAGATGATAAGGTGTGAGTTTGGATTGGATTAGGTGACTCATCAAAAACTGTCAGATCTGAAAGGTTTGATTTGATCCTTGTGACTGTACGTCCATATGCACCTGTCCTCCCACTTACTGGTACTGTGAAAAATCTCAAAGAGTGAACATTATGTCAAAGCCACAAGTGTCATCATGAACATAACCTGTGAAAATGAGCTGGAAAGAGTCATGGCAAATGTCTCCAGTATTCCAAAACAAGTTCCAGGTATTGGACAGCAGATTGGCTTTAAGGCAGTTGAAAAGTATGGTTTATTTCCTGAAAGCGGGGATACCATCTCTCCTTACTTAAAATCAGGCTATGATAGTAAATTGTAATTACAGGATGAAGCTTGCCAATAATACAGACAACCTTTGCAGAGCCAGCACTGTCGCCACCTGCCTAATGAACAGGCAGGACTCAACAGAAACTCTGCATGGCTCTAAGCTCTGCAACATGAACACTGAAAAGCGTGCCAACCATTTGTTTTGAGGTGTGCTCTTTAAATGATTGAGAGGAACGCTCAGGGAAAAAAAGAGAACTTGGCTGAGAGATTTACTGCCTTGGTGAAGTGTTTCCATGTCACAAGCAGCCACTTTAAATGATAGTCAAGGGTGTTTAAACCACTCTTATTAACTACTGAACAGTAGTGCCTTCTGGTTCACTGCAACAACACCATGGAGGGCTGTGCATCTTCACAGTTAAGTTATTCTAGTATCTATACATCATATAATATCACCTTTATAAAGCAACTTTCACATAAAGTAGAGACGTGAATATTAGATGAGCAAAAACATATTGTTTCTTGAAGGGTATTTATTTATTTTTCCTGCTTACTGTATTTTTTTAAATGTGAGTGGCTTGTAAAGTTTGACCTTTGGCATATTTGTGGTGTTGGTGATATGCTGACATCACACACAAAATAAACTTCCCCTCTGCGTTAATTTCTATGCCCTTTAGTGTACAATATTATTTTTGTAATCAGCCCCACTGGAGAGAAGTTGGTGGAGGCAGAGTAAGAGAGGGGGAAGAGGGGAGGGAAGGAAGGGCGAATCTCTTTCTACTTTCCGCCCCGGTGTTTGAAGTCTAAAATCTTTTGCAGGGTTTTAAACATCTGTTTCCAAACTGCCAGCAGCCACTAATTAGGGCTAAACACAAGACGGAACGTCGTGAGAACCCTGGGGTGGGCATGAGGCGACATGCACACCCCGCTAAAAAACCACCACATTCCTCTGCGTAAAGACTACTTCTTTGGGGGGGGTTGGAGGAAAGAGATACGGGAAGAGTAGGCATTATTTTGAGGCCCCACCTGTCAGTGTTTTCTGTTTGATACTAGGGGCAGTGTGTGTGTCAAGGTCTTAGAGGGGTTTGTTGCAGTTTTCGTAAGCATTTGAAGTCATCAAGGTGCATGATATTTTTGAGTTTAACAGCTCTGATGACTAATACAAAGTTTACCCTGTCTCTGCCTTCATTTGTCTGTCCTTGTGTCCTCTGGTTTTATATCTCTTTCTCCAGGCATTGTTTCTGTACGTTACATTCATTCAAGCACTGATCTCTGGTCTGTGGTAAGCTCTAACAACTCAACCCTCTCCATGTAAACATTGGTTTGAGACTGGACCGAGAGCTCAAATTGTCCCCTAATTTTATATTGGATGTTTAACCAAATCTATCAGAGAAGTGAGCGCGCAAAGGGCTTCACGGGTCATCAAGCTTGTGTCAAAATATAAGAAGTAAAGGTTTGAAGTAGTAGCTTTCATTTAGCTCTGGCTGGTTGTAACCAGAGACTTTTCCCCAAAAAAATGAAGTACAAGCTCTTTGATGTTGATGACTTTGAGTCTAAGTTTCTCATGATTGATTGATGCTCACTGGGTTGGAAATGTGCAGCCTGAAAACTCACAGAAAACCCAGTTTATTGGGAGGAATCCAAGAGCCAATATTTAGTCTTTGTAGAACCTTCTGAAGAGTTCAGACTGCAAATTAAAATGAGGCAGAGTAGTGCCAGTCTCAGATTGTTTTCTTTCAGCTACTTGCTACTGTTTGAAGGGTGTGATCACATTTTCAGATTTTGAAAGACTTTCCTCAGGGGTCTTCACCTGCCGAATGAAAAACAGCTTGCTTTGATGAACTAGGTTGTAATTCTATGGAATTTACATTATAAAATTTGCCTTTATTGACATTGCCTTTAAAAGGTAGTTTCTCAAAGTAGCTACTTCCTTCTTCTGTTAATTGGCTTTTCTTGCACATGTCTTTTGTTGTCAGTAATAGCTATGTAAACTATGCCTGTTGTACAATAATTTTGTCATCATGCCTAATAGGGTATTATGTAAAGTCAACAGTCAGTGACAATGATATATGACCATCTCTGGAAGCCGTCATGGCATCGTAAATTGAAGGTCTCATGTTTTAAGTGCAGAATTTGCAGTGAAGTGAAGGTTGGTGATTATCAAACAGCCTTTTATACTTACACAAGCTTGTGTCTAACCCATTATTTTTTTTTTATTTTTTACATATCAGAGAGTCCACACCTACTTGCAAGAAAAGAAATTTCAGCGTCTTGCTCAAGAGAATTTTGGCAGGACACACTGCTGCAAAATAACGAACTAAAAAGGAAAAGAAAGCAGCAGAAAGTAGGACCAAACCTGTTTTGGATGTTGAACAGTGTATACGTTTGTCATCATCCATCAATAATTGGGAAAAATGTGGCCTCAAGAGGAAAAGTAGGAGTGGATGAAGTAAAGACATCCACACTGTGACCCTGCCTGTCATCAAGTGTCATAACTTTACTACTTCTACACAGTAAGAGAAGAACCCAAAAAAACAAACTGGCTAATGAACTACTCATGTCATATCAGCCCCCACCCAAACTTTATACTCCCAAGGCCACAGCAATGACTGGACTTTAAGTCACCAGTTCCACAGCTAACACTGTTTCTACTATTACAGCCAATGCCGGGAGGCCAGCTGTTGTGGAGTTTGGCTGACGCTCCACATTCGTGTTTTGTCTGCATAATCAAGGAAACAAGAAGTAAACACTGATGGAGAGATACAAGCCCAAATTACTCAGGAGGAAACGGGAAACAATGAGCAATTTACGGTTGCTTCTTGTCTCTGTTCCACCACAGTGCTGCTAGATATCGTCAAGTCTTTTAGAAGAAGAAGAATTCCTTTATTAATCCCTCAATGAGGGAAATTACATTTCTCACATTCACTCTGTTAGTATATATATATTTTTCAATTGCACATTACACACACAAGTCATGAAACAAACACATGCACATGCATTAGAGGAGAGGTGTCAGAGTGAGGGAGCTGCCCCTTATCCAGGCGCCCCGAGCAGTTGGGGGTTCGGTGCCTTGCTCAAGGGCACCTCGGCAGTGCCCAGGAGGAGGAACTGGCACCTCTCCAGCTACCAGTCCACTCTCCACATTTTGGTCCGACCTGGACTTGAACTGGCGACCCTCCGATTCCCAGCCCAAGTCACTACAGACTGAGCTACTGCCGCCCCAAAGCTACTGCCGCCCCTCTCTTATTACATTAACATTTTAACTTTACAGTGCTTGAATAGTTAATTCCTATCATACAATGCAGATTTAAATTTGGAGCTAATACCCTGAAATACTTGATCAATTATTAGGGCTGTCAAATGATGACTCGAAAATAATCACAAAATTTCAATCGTTAATTATAACTGATCACATTTTTATTGTATGTTTGAAATTCTATTATTTTGCATGTCACAACAGTTTTTCCTTATCATGTAATGTACATCTTCCATGATGCTGCAGTTAACTTTTTCCACATAGTTTCATTCTCACATCTGTGGAGACTTGATCAATGCCAAATAATTTTGCCTGTCAGCATCTGTCTGATTAGCTGCACTTGCAGTCTTAGCATGCGGGTGCTAGCTCAAACTCAAATACTTCTGTGATATTTTAATTACATATTATACAAGATGCATATTACATGTCTCAACTGACCCAGCTGGTAGTTTTAAATAAAACAAATTGATTCAGAAGCGTATTGCTGTTGTTTTTTTCTGTGACTGACGCAGCAGGATGCTGCTAGTAAGGGTGTGTGGAAACAAACAACTGGCATGTGATTAATGCAATTAAAAATATGAAAGCACAGCTTTGGTTTTTATCTAATTGTAATTAATGCGTAAACGCTGACAGCCCTATTAAATTGCCCTCAGGGCAGGTCTACTATTACTTTCACAATGAAATTAGTGGGTCGACGCCAGATTTTGTAACTCGGATCAATACGCCTCGGCTCTGCATTAGGACTGTTTCAAAGTGTCAGCTGACATGTGTCTGTCCTCCAGCTGTGAGAGCTGCGTGCCTGTTATTTCCTCCCTCCTATTCGTCATAGTGTTGACAACGTCATCATTACAGATTTAAAATGCGCTGGAACACTGCGAGGTAAACAATAGACAGCACGGACATTAGAGAGTCGTTGTTGTTGTTTAGTTCTTTGCAAATGTACAAAGTGCAAAGTGTACAAACCCAGTGCAGTACTAAAGCTAAATACAAACACGGTCATGTAAATCACACTGGGATTCCCTGATTGGTGGGAATTCCCCATAAAATCTCTTTCCTTCAGAGATCGGTCTCTGGAGATCAACAGGAAATCTGATCTGATGAATGATCAGCTCTGCAGCTCTGGAGCTTCACAGTAACAGCCTGACAGGCTGCTCAGTGACTAAAGCAGGACGTGACAGGCACATCAACATCATCGGGTAAATAGCGAGTCGACGCGGGACAACAGGGCTCGACTTTCACACTGCAGCTGAGCCGATCCGAGCCGATAAACTCCCAGGTCGATTGGAGGGTTATTCGACCCACATCAAAACTGACCACGCTGACCCTTTCACAGTTCAACCTGGGTTTTTGGTGCAGTGTGAAAGGGGCTTACTTCTTCTGAGGGTAGACAACACACAGCAATAACTCACTATCGCCTCTTGTGGTGCAACAAACAGGAGGCGTCGGGGCTAGCTGGTTAGCATGTTGGTTTCCAGTAGAACCCTAACAACGCTTTGTAATACCATTTGTTAGAAATTAAACATCTAGTAGCAGTTTGGCCTATCATTGTGATAATACTTCATGGTTTGGAACGTATCAGAATTTTGCAATAAATATTCAGTATTATAATAAATGTCCCAGTTTGATTCAAGTTACTTTCAAAGAGGAGATATATTGTTATTTTTTGCAAGACTTGAACTGTTGAATAACCATCAGCTTCAGCAAAACAGACACACACACACACACACACACACACACAGTCTCCGCCAGCAGAAATAAACCACAGTGTAATAATGACAGACCATCTTTGACCTAGCCAACAAAATCAGATTGCTGTGTTCTATATCGTTATCATTGGCTCAGGAGCACTCAATCCACTCATTCTCCACCTGTTTTGTTGTGTAACAAGTTTTCTTGTATAAATCATAATAAAGAGTATAGTATTTCCATTAATAGCAGTGGAAAATAATGTCTGTAATTGTGTTTTGCAGGGTTAATTCATACTCAGGTAGAATGGAACGGACTCCACGGAGGTCCATACTCACAGCAGACGTCTGCAAGGACCGTGCGCACAAAACTTAAATTTTAAGGACAATTTATAGTACTCCGTAAATTGCTGTATGTAACACGGAGAGCCCGTCGCCGGAGAGACTGTCAGAGAGCCTCTCCATTTTCTCCAGGCACGTCAAATATTTTTTTAACTGTCTGTCACTTCATCAAGGGAAAACGGAGATGGCAAGGGCTGCGATTGGTCCTCTAGTTGCACCCCTGCCGTGAAATGCAGCCCCTTGCCCTACCTTGTGAGTCAAACACATTCAACTTGCTCAAAAAATCCATTGAATTCATTTAGTAATTATGGCTGGGGTATATTTCCACAGAGCATACTGAAAGGTGTTGTGTTGGTGTTGGCCACACCAGTTAATACAGTATGTGGTGATATAATAGTTACTAACATTATTCAAACTGTCCAAACTACCTTTCATACACTGAATTATTTTGAATTTTGAAGGAGCACTTCTGTGTTTTAATTTCATTAAGTTGGGAGACAGAGTGGATTGAGGATGATAACATTGATGGGTCAAGCTAGAAAAATGCCTGATCCTACATTTGCTATAGTGTCTCTCTTCTCTAGATCTTCTTTGCTTGTAAATGCACATCTTTCAAATGTCTTAAAACTCTGAGACACATTCAAACACCTATAGTATGTGCTCACACTTCCCATCCCCTTCCCACTCACCTGTCTCCCAACTCTATTATTATGCAGCCTCATACGGGCATGGATGTCCTTGTAGGTTTCGCGGGCATCCAAGAAGTCCCTCGAGAACTTCTCGCCAAATTCCACATCTGGGCTGCAACCGCCCCACTCCCAGGAGTCCTGGGGTCCCGGTAGGTCGGCGGGGAAGTGCTCCATGACACCATGTACCATACCCTTCCCCCGGTGGATGGCCTCCAGTTGCAAACGGTGCAGTTTAATGCGAAAGGCCTCCTCGTCCCCACGCCGCTTCTCGTCACAGCTGCATGCCTTCAGTTTGCCCATGGAGCACGCATTAGCCACTGCGTGCACCACGCCTGCTGCTGCGATGGCATACGCAAACGCACTCTCTCTGAAACCTGCAGGGTGAAAGGACTGGTTAGTGGTGGTGTTATACAGCCTCATGGGGAATCAGGAGGTTATAAGAACTTTCACAATCAGGAAACTGTTTGGGGAAGATTAAAATACAGAGAGGAAGATGGAGTTTGAACTCTAAAGTGACATGATCGCGTCCAAAGTGACACAAGCATCACATAAAAAGCTAGGCACTGTCAGTATTGAGTGATGTCAGGCATCTTTTAAGTACTATGGTATAGTGTGAATATACGTGGAATTTTTGAGTCCACACAGTGTCATGCAATCAGTAACAATATAGCAAAGGAGCTTCAGCTATTTTGATAAATGTACACATACACAGTTTAGAACTGGTCACACGTTCATACTGTATGCACACATGCCGGGACTCATAAAACCTGGAGAAACATCTGGGACAAATGTAATTAAGTGTTCCAAACACTTGCGTACTTTGTCTCTGTGGGCCATCTGAACATGAGCAGACCTCCACCACTCCCATCAGAGCACTCACAGAGGACTAGCACACTAAACAGGGTTGTGTCTCCTTCTTATGTGCATGATGTGTAGCTGTGCACCGCTACTATCCATAAAAGTGAGTAGACTGGTGCTAGATCCTGAATTTGTGCTGCAGCACTGTGCCGCAGGTGTTCCTGATGCACTTTCAAGAGATCCTCCATCCACCCTGCATCCATTACATTTGCTATTCTGGGGTCACTGACCTACTTCTCTGTCTGAGTGGCATCTCTGATCCTTTTGTCAGCCATTTATTGTCTTGTTGTCTGTAGAGTTCAGGACCAAACTATGTTTCTGTATGTGCATATGGTAGAGAGGCCTGATCATGCCACGCAGCAGCTTTTGCCTTGTAATTACGTCCTATTGGCTCAGATGGACTACTGCATGTAGAGGAGGCAGTTAAATGTGCATGTAATCTCCCTATACGACGTATGACTGCTTTTTCCTTTACAGCTGAACACATCCCGCTCTTAGGGACAGCAAGTCTAACTTGCATGCAGCACATGTAATGAGTACAACTCCACCACAACTGATCTGTAATTCAGCAGACTAATGCTACAGTGCTCTTCCTTACACACACGCACTGGTGATACAAATACCCACACAGTACACATTCACCCTGTCCATGTTGATATATTTCTGTGACCAAAAAAAAACCCATGTCCAATTGTGGAATCCGTGAATATTGGAGGATGAAGTGCGACAACAGTGCATGCACTCGTACCCTCTCCACTGTGTGTTGTTAGATCTCAGCTTACTGCCTGCCAGCAGGTTCTATAAAAGCAGCCCCACTGGCAGTCCCTTACTGGTGGAGAAAACAGTGAAGATTATAATGGAAACTTGTAAAGAAAACATGAAAAGAAACCACTCAGGAGTTTATAGCACGCTGCTTGAAGGGGAAATGATTCCGGCTGCTTGTTGGAGTCAAATAAAAAGCCATTAATTAGAACTGCCCCTTTTAGCACTGTTTGATGTCGCATCCTCATTTGTATATTTAAGTAAACTTTATATTATTTTGTTTTGTAAGATGTGACGTAAAGTTTGACACATTTGCCGTCATGCTGGACTTAATTCATTCATAGAGCAAGAGACAGTGTGTAGCTGTCCCAGGCCTGTGACCCAGCAAGGCGCCACTTTAACCTTAAACAGGCCTTAAACAAGCCCCCCACCAAGACAGCCCTGTGCTTGTTTTAATGTAGGACTGTTTTCAGCTTAACAACCAGATTACAGCAGTGTGATTACAGTTAGCGAGGTCCTCATTTCACCGAGCGACAGTAGCATTATTTCTTCGACATAATTGTAAACAAGCTTTAAACACAACACGGGATTATTATCACTGATACATTTTTTATACGTATTTATTGTATGTCTACCTGATGAATTATTTTAAATCTGTTTGTGCTCTCCACCAACCCTTGAGGGAAATATCTGGCTCTTTAGCAGCTATATGCTCCATGTTCACACATCAAGTCACCACCTTCTTTCAGCTGTCTTGTGTGCTGGGAAAGTAGTCTGCCTAGACAGTATCTGAGCTTTATTTGCTGAAAATGGCTTCATGCTACATCTGGAAACATGAGAATGGTGAGACTGAATCAAAACACTGAGGCTGTTTGGCTGTAAAAAACTAAACAATGAGCTTACACTCTCTGTAGAGCTAAGATCAACTGCAGCGTTAGTGGATTCATCACTGTGAGCGAACTGTTAAACAACATACAAGGAGTTATTTGATCATTAAAAACTATTATTAATATTATTGCAGCTTTAATGTCCAACGTCTGATTAAGGGCAATTATGAATGTGGGTTTATATCAGCAAAAAAAAATCTGGACCTTTTGATTCTCACAAGGTTGGGGAAGTGCGAGGGATGGCACTTAGGCACATCCTTATACGTAGAAAGACTGTTTTAGCTCTCCCCCAGAAGACTGTGAACAAATCAATGTAATAAATAATTTACTGGCTGAGACACGCCCGGCTGAACTGATGGCAGAGGAAGTGACAAAATGAATTAAAGATTCAAAAGAAACTGTCACTTTGTTTTACAGAAACTGACTAAACAGGTTTATGCTTTTGCCGGTGAGAGTTGGGAAAGTGCTGAGAGCAAATTCACAAGCACTTGCACTGGCAAGTGAAGTAAAAGCATTAGACGAAGCCCAGTGAGGGAGGACACAAAGAACAGTGACAGAGAAAGTGTGGAAGAAAGACAGAAAGAGAGAGAGATTCTCCTATTTCTGTCTGCCTGGCATGCTCTTTCGGCTAGTTTCTGATGCAAGCTAAACAGGAATGAGCGTGGGCCCATAAAAGTTATCAGAATCTATCGGCAGAGAAATACGTGGCAAAGCCAAAGAGGATCTGAGCAGCATCTGATGTAGTAAGATTAGACACCAAAGCAACCCATAAGGAAAATATATATGTAACTCTTATAAATTTGTATCTTCTTTGTATGAAACTTGTATGTAAAGCATACAACAGTGAATCCAGATATAAGAGCCTTAGTAAATTTAAACAAAATTAACTTGTATGATTTGGGTATTTATCAGAATAGTATATGATACATACAATATCCTTATACTTCTTTTTATTATCTTATATGAAAAGAATGCAAAAGTGGCCACTTCAAGAGTAAATCATATACTATTCATGAATTTCAGTACATTTTTTAAATATTGTTTTTCTGTTGCTTTTCCGTATGGGAAACCTTGAGATGCCGAACCCCTGATACAGCAGATTTTAGAACTGAGCAGACTTAAACAGACAAAGATCCAGTTCCCCAAAAGTTTTTGTTATTTTGTTAATTTGTTATCATAAACCTTTCATTTATTTCTTCCATGGGCACTTACATTGCAAAATGTGTTAATCTCCACAATTCCATCTAATAAGTCCAATAAGTCTCAGTCTGTCTCAGTGAAAGCACTGCCTGTTTGCAGTGATGGCATGCAACATTGGCTGCTGCATGCTAACTTGTATCCATTTTTTAGCTTCTGTAAACGCATCAACATGTTGCAGATGAATCATCTGGTTTAAGACGTTGTTTATGTCAGTGGTTTGGAGTTTCTGCACCCGAGGCAAACCAGGGATGCCAGACAACCAGCGACTGCCTCTACTAATAATGACAAACAGGCATTCAATGAAGCCGTGAGGAGTGAAAGTGAGTCCAGAGGTGTGTAAGCACATGCTGCATAGTTACTAGTTAATTGTTTTTTTTTTTTTAAGATCCACAGAGATGACAGGGTATAAGTCTTCAGTGTGGGTTACAGAACTAAAGTTTCATGATATACTGCAGCAGACTGAGGGGAACATAAATTATAACAATACCCCTCCAAGGGAAGAGCTGACATATTTAATCAGTTTGTTTTTTATGATGGGGAATTCCATCAACAATTTAGTGAAAGTGTCTAAACAGATACTTTACAAAAGGCAGTTTATGTGCCTTTTTTATACGCTTTTTACACAGTACAGTTGAAATTTAAATTAAGTGCGTTGTTCTGCTACAGCGAATGTATTATAATGCTCCCAACATGCCAGGGTCCTTTCAGTAAATATGAATTTTAGAGCCCTATTTGACAGTCATTTCTAAGGTTTTGGATCTATTAATAATTCAGCTTTGAGCATCAAATTCTTCATATGGTGAAATTGAAAGCAAACACAACTGTACTAACTAACTCACACTTTTCGCTGTTCTTCCATCTACTAAGAAACGAATGCCCTTTCCAGTCAGTAACCTGGGATGAATCCACCTGAAGGACTTCCCGACTCTGAAGATCCTCTTTCATCCTTTGTGGCTTACTTGCAAAGCTCTGAGCTCTGCAAACCATCAGAGAAAACTGATCTGCATGAGGTTTATGATCTCGAGGTGACTAATCAATTTTGTAGAGATACAATAAAGGTTAGAAAGTAGATCCATCTGCTAGTCACTAGAGATAACCCAACCATTTGGATACCTGTGAGATAACATTCAAGAACTGAACCTACAAAGAAAAAAATTATCCCTTGTCTTTTGATGGTGTATGGAGAATAATATCACCCTAATGCTTTTTTAGGACGTGTGTCTTTGTGGCAACTAATCTTTCTAAGCCTTTCCTTTCAAGGTAGTCTATCAAAGTGTGTTTGAGGATGAAACCACACCCTGTTTGAAGACACAACTTCTGAAGTGCATGCCTGCACTTCGTTGTTGTTGTTGCTGTTTTTAGCAGGTAGGTGACATCTGACCTCACTGCCTGAAATATGTTTTGATGTGAATTCAAATGAAATGGTTCAGTGCTTCTACAGCAAACTGGACAGTAAAACTGACCTCTTTTAAAGACTATGCTGTCGTAGGGGATTTTGTTCCTCGTCTCCAGACTGGAGCAGTTCCAGCGGTGTCCTCTGAATTGGTGCTGGCACTCGTGGATGGCAATCTGGATTCCCTGGATTGCTGAAGCCGTCACGTCTGGATTCCGCATGCACACCTCCAGCTGGCGCCGCGTCAAGCCTGGCAGCGTGAGACACACTGTGTTGGCATTCAGTATGGGGTCGATGTTGGGGAGTTTGAGGCCCAGGATTTCATTGGAGTCTACCCTGCATGAAACACACAGTTCAGCTTATTGACAACACAAGCTGGCAAGTCATCAATATTTTGCATTGATACACAGTCAGGTTTCTGTTGCTGTTCCTCGGGGTGTCACAGCAATCGTTCCCAGTTCCCACGCCTTGACTTGATGGTCCTGTAAAACCATTGCCACATGCTGGCAGTTTCAAATTTAATTAATGTTCAAGCATTTATCATGCAAAGTTGTCAAGAATATAAAAAGAGAGGATAAAAAAAGATGACTGCAACGTTACACGCCTTGCTTACATGCTGTGTGAGATGGTATACAGCAGGTGAGATGAAGCGAGGTGTGACAGAACAGCATCAATTTAGCTGACATGAATCCAGCAGTTTCACTAACAGACAGGGAGTACAAATTTGCACTGTAAAGTCACCTCAGGAAGTAAATTCAGTGACTTTTTAGCTGCAAGGTGTGCCTTGCATACTGAACTGCCTGCTGGTTCTGCAGGAGATGAATCATGTGAACAACATGCGGTCTAAGCTCTTTTCTACTTCACAGAGAAGCAGTTACAGCTTTTTATTTTCATTATTGTTACGAGTAAAACACAGGTTATGTGCATTTGCATGACTGCCACACAAGTCAGCACGATGATGGATGCACATCTGTATATACACATGCTCAAGTACACACCAACATGTACACAGTGTACACACACAGCTGCTTTATTCACTTTCTTTCACATAGTTTTAAAGTAGTTTTAATGTGTGAAGTTCCTCTTTCTTACACTAAGACTTAAAATATCACACTATAGTCATTGTGATGACTATAGAGAGATGTTTCTGAAAACTAGTTTTAGATTATAATTATAATATAACATGTCATGACATCAAATGCTCATTTGCTTGCTGGTGCACTGCTGCACTGTGTGTCTTTACTGTAATTCCAGTTTTTGCTGCTACCTGTTGTTCCCTGCTTTGAGACAGTAGACCTGTTTCAACAGCTACCTTTCCAAAGGGTAACTTTTTATTGATTGGTAACGTTGTTCTGTAATGATGGATGCATGAAAAGCAGGCGCTTGGCAATAGACCGTAACCTTGTAAAAAAGTAGTGTAATGATTATTTTTTCTATGGTAGCTCTAGGAATAGTGTGATGTAGGTTATTTCACTTTTACTCGCATGAAGGAAAGGTGACTTAAATGTTGCAAAAAGATGATTATATCATTCACAGTAACTGAGGTCATGAAAGTTGTTCAATACAAAAACAGAGCTTGTATTAAAATGTATGTGAATTAATTCCTAATTAAATCCAACTCACCTTTTATCTAAGAGACTGATAATCACCAAGGCGCATGCTACTCTGAAGACCGACTGTTCCATTTTGTGTCTTGAAATTATGAAATAGAGAAAGAAAAAAGTTTTCAAAGTAAAGAGACAAGAGTTTAAAGTCCAGTATTTCGCCTTAAAGGTTCAGGGAGGACAACACAGAGGAGGACTTGGGTCAGGTCAGGTCCGGATAACCGTTGGCGCTGGACTTGACAGCTCCGGGGACGTCCAGATGTGCCAGCCAGCCGCGGGTTACTCATTCACAAAAGTTTCATCCAGCCTTCAACTCACTGAATGGAGGAGGCTGGTACAAGTTTGAGAGAAAAAGTCAGCGCTGCCTGCCTCATACACATCCCGGTATCTCCACCGATGTATTTGCATATACAGGAACCGAGATAGGAACTATCAATGAAGTCCGCCTGACTAGTGATGTTTCGGTGCGCTCCGGTTGTCCTCTAAACTACTGCACTTAGCGCTTCGCCAGCCCACTTTTTTGCGCGTCACCCAGGGAGAAGAGGAGCTCTGAGGGAGGTCAAGTGGCTCGTTAGAGCAGGATAGAGATCCTTCCAGATAAGGACACCAGGATCACTTAGCTTGCGCCCTCTGCCATGTAGAGCACTACTTTTCAGCTCATGAGCCGTGCCGAGGAGGACTGGGAGCGCTTATATTGCAAAAGTGGAAACAAATATGCTTTTGGTTCAAATTAGGAAAAGAGGCGGAGTAATAATTATGAGTTATATAAGGAAGCCCATACTGCAGGGAAGAGAGACTTTTTAAATTAAAGAAAAGTGCTGATTAGATGATGAACACCTCCTAATCATTTATCCTCAAATCAGAGTTTTGTGTGTTTTTGCATCTGTGTACATTAGCACACTTTTTGTATCCTGCTATGACAAAAAAATGTAGAGTAGGTAATTGAAACTATATCTTCAGCCTATCTTGTGCCTTAAAGTAAACGGGCACTTTATTTTATTTGGTGTTTCACCTGCAGACTGACACTCCCACCCTGCAAGAAGGAACGCTACCACAGGTCATCCCTGCCATCAGCAATAAAACTTTACAACATCAGCATCACTGGCTGATGTTAATTAATACGATCTGGGCTCATCACCACTTTGTTTTCATGCACTACCCTTTTTGCAAAGAGAAATTGGCACTGCCTTTTCCACATATTCAGCTAATAACTTGTGTTTAATTAACAGTTAATTTTGCAATTAAATTATATATTTTTACTCCTTTGTATCAGCATATTTTCATGTCCATCATCAGAATATGTTGTACAACAAGGAAACTGGTTTTAATGTTAGAAATAGATGGAGTTGTCCTTTCATAATGTTTTCATAAAAATCAGTTAGAGATGGGTTTGCAAAGTTTGAATTGTGTCACTATGAGGACCCTCCTGTGCTCTGTGAAAAGAAAGAAGCATCCGAGGGCTCATTAAAGTCGTCAGCTGAAGTTCCCATTCCTCTCTAGCCTTGCCTGTGTGTCATGGCCTTTAATCTTTCAATTTAAATGACTATAAAGTATAACAAAAAGCTCCCTTGTTGATGAAGACCACATGATATCACTCATCTTAGCGCTTTATGAGTAGCCTAGAATAAAGATTCAGAAAACCACAAATAAAAAAGCTTCACCCCCACCAGTGGAGGGAAGGAAGCATTCTGCCAGCATGGAGTCACCAGAGTTGTAAAACACTACATGAGTTTAGCATTCAGATGCAATTAAGTTGCCAAGCACAAATTTGGAAGATCGGGAAACAATACCACGTCAAATTTTCTTCTAGAGGGATTTATCACAGCACCCTGATCTGGAAGATTTGGCAACTTTGTGCTTAATTCATGTGAAAAGAAAGCAGGCTTGTTCGTGGACGTGGAGTTTTTTCTGACTTTGAGTTCGGCTCTACAGCAGGACGTGTTTGGAGGCTGTCACCCTGATCTTTCTGTCACTACTGTGTCATGACTGATGGTAAAATGACTCTCTGAATCACAGTTCCTTATAATGTGACTCATACATCACTCCTGCATGCATGGGAATCAAACACAGCAGCAAACAGGATCTCTATTAAGACGCTATCAAGACCCAATGAAGCACTTCCATCAACCAAATGACTTGAGCATTTTCTTCTTTTTCTGTGTCCTCCTACAAACAGAAAGTGGAATACTAATAACTCAAAAACCATAGCTATAAGTCATAATATATATTGTGAGTATTTTATTTATATTTTATATTCTTATCATGATTGTTTTTTCAATCTATGTTTGATTTAACTTTTTATCTAGGTATAACTACAGGCATAATTGACACAGTCAAAATAAGGACAAAAAAATAAGAAAAGATACTACCAGTGAAAATTTTCTATATTTTTTATTTGCCCTCTGGATAGAGGCATCCATTGCAATGCTACTTTGGTGTAATCCACAAATCAAAGTCAGAACTATGGAGTGTGCTCTGGCCTCAGGCTGAGTCGATGTGCAAACATCATTAGAAAGTGTGAACTCCACCTGCTTTTATTTAAGCATTATTACTATTTCTTTACTTGAATGACAAGTGTAAGTCCCAGCAGGCAACAGCTTTTTTTAAAACACGTGTTACATATTCATGCTGTGGACTTATTACACACACTTATAATGAAAAGGATATTGCACACACACACACACACACACTCATGCACAGGCAGACACATAATACACACAGCTGCCACATCTGGACTCGTCTACCAGGAGTTGAGTCTCTGCTTCTTTGTGTGTGTGTGTGTGTGTGTGTGTGTTTGTGTGTCATTCTCTCTCTCTTTCGCTCTCTCTCTGTCTCTCTCTCTCTCTCTCACACACACACACACACACACAAGCCTTTAATTGTTTCCCATTCGTCACTGGAGTGTGTGTTCAGCTACATTCATTAAACATGATATGGGAAACATATCAGTGCTGGTCCCAGTTCACCTTGACTCGTGTGTCTAGAGACATAAAGACTTTATTTTTGTCAAATGTTCATGCCAGGTTCACCTCATAGTTCCCTGTTTGGAGCCTAACATGACATTCCTGCAGCCCTCGAAAACATTTATTGTTTTTTTTTTTTATTTTGCTCTGCTCTCTCTCACCCGCTCTGCTTCATGAAATATGAACCTACTGAACATTTAATTCAATAATAAACGAAAACACAGAGTTTCCCCTACAGTGACTGTATTTCTGTGGAGTTGCAGTCTGCTTCAATTGGAACTTTATTGTCCTACAGGGAGAGACACGGCCGAGCTAAACTTTCACAGTCTGGTGGCGAGTGCCATGTAAACACATTATGTCATACAGTATTTATGAATATATAGTTTCTGGTCTTGTGCAATCAAACTGTTAACTTTTAGTGCAGCAGTATCACGGATCCAGTGATTTACTGCTGAAATGTAGAACGTAGAAATACAACCTTTTTCTGCTGTTTCTGTCAGTTGTAAAGTTAATGTTTTGTTTTAAGGCCTAAACACAGCAAGCGCTGAGACTGGATTTGTTATGTGGCCTTCACACCACACTGAGACAGACAGAAAAACCTTCACACCAGTGATTTTATCTGGTGATAAAATGAAAATGCCTTGCCATGTACTATGAACAGATTTTATGCAGATTCTACGAGGCTGAGAATGGCCATGGATTTTGATTTTTGTTATGCACTGTTATCTCATGATAACCACTTATTAAATCATTGTCTCAGTGATATAACAAAGGTTGTTTTCTCATGATAATGAATTACAGAAAGACATATCAAGCACTAGTCAATGAATTAATAAACGTTTAATTACGTTTCACATTATATTGCTAAGTTAACACTAGCCTACATTTACGTTACCTTAGCTGATGCAGCCGGATAGACAGGAGTTTGTCAGCCTCTCATCTGCTAACTGATAGCCCCTAAACAAACCCAGTCAAGTGAACAAACTACTGGTAGGCTACAGCTACAGCCAGTGGCTATGAAAGCTATTCATGGCAGCCCTTGTAGGTTAACACATAACGAAAACATTATTACTTAATTGGTTATCACAAGAAAACAATCTTTGTTATATGGAGATAACGAAATAAATTAAGTTGTTATCATCAGATAACAAGTGCATTAAAAAAAAAATCTAAATCCGTGGATGTTCTTGGCTTCCATAAGATTTAAATAACTGCTATATAAAGGAAGACACTCCCAACTAATAAAAGACTCACTGAGTCTTTTCATACAATGACAATGTGATGTTCAAAATGTCAAGCAAGTTATACATGATGGAAGGTGACGTAAGTATACTTAAATGAGTACACACCTGTCTGTGTCTTTCTAGTGAATTTACTTACTGTGTATTAGTACTTGCTCAGCCTACTTGTGTATATTTTTAGGATTTATGTACACTATATAGTAGTGTCTACAATATAATTATTTTATCACCATGGCATTTATAAGTGGCATAGAAGTTATATTTTAACTATAAATTGGATCCAATTTAAAGTAATAGTTCATTTTTTACAAATATTGTTTTAAAACATGTTGTTGTTTTTTTTTTTAAATATTTGTTTCCAATCTCCATTTGGTTGCAGCACATACAGTACGGACAGCAATCAGATCATTTCCTACCTGCTAACTACAAACTTCAACTGCACTGCCATGCTTGGTTGTTACGATGGTAACACTAGTTGTATGGTCTCACTTGTAAACTCAAAGGTTTAGTATATTACTGCCCTTTACACTTCAGAGGTTTCTTATTGTATCTGGGCGTCGGTGCATTTTACACAGTACAGTAGTGAGCTTTCATTAGTTTGCAGCATCCCCGTTTACTGCCATGAGCCTTTTAAGATTGACTTCATTGTAGCAGAAATAGCAGAGCTGCTGTCATGGTTACTTTCACCATTGAATGCATGTCATGAACCCAAACCACTGTCTGTCACTCTGGGATCTCCTACATAAGGAATTAAGTGGAAGGTTTACTCTGATATGACTGATGAGAGAAGGTCAGAAATAATTACAACTTACTGTAACTTTAGATCCAGATAGCTCGTGGCTGTTTTGCAAAATCACCCATCTTCTCTCTGAGTGTCTCTGGCTGGTGTCTGCCTCACTTATGGACTGATAACACTGTGGCAGCACACAAAACTAACTGAAACAAGTTGAATGTTTGTCATACCCTCTCTGTGTCTTTCTGAGAGGGGAGTTCAAGTGAAGTTCATGTTTCTTGGAGAGTTTTGGACCGAGCTGATGAAAATGAGCAAAGCAGAGGAGAGCGCGGCAGAGCAGAGGTTAGTCAATTACAAGGCCCAACTCTAGTAACAAACTTCTAACAAGTAAATTCTTGGCTCTGTGTGTGTTTGTGCGAGCTCAGGAGACAGAGAGAGAGGAGAGAAGGAGTGCGGGTGCACAAGGCTGTCAATAAGCATGGGTGTTTGTGAACGTTTTTTGCATGCAGGGACACATGTTTAAGAGACAGCTATGAGACGGCTGTGCAATTACACCACAGGGTAGAGAAGCAAACGACAGGGCTGCCAGTCAGGCAGTCAGTATGCCAGATCGATGGTATCTGTGACTGAAGTGTTTGAAAATGAGAAAAAGAAGGTCAAAAATAATATACATATGCATACATATTTGCTATTCTTTTTTCTTACAGCAACACAGTTTCTGTTTTTATATCTGCAGGTACATGAGCAGGACCCTGTCTTCCCTCACTATTACTGGCATTTAATATGTAAGACCAGAACTCTCTCTCCAAAATCCAAAAATTAGAGTAAAACGTGTGATGTCATCAAGTTTGAAGTTTAGAACTGATCCAGAGACAATGAATTGGAACATAGATTACATTGAGCACCGCTCTAGGCCTTTCTGTGCATCTGTTTATTGTTCCTTCAAGTAACACATGCATAGCACTCCCCATGCCAAGATCTCAGCATGCTTCCAATCAATTAACCCATTACTGAACTCACTTTATTTTGGATGAGTCTGATGCTTCGCAGAATCAACAGAGAATACATGCCTGAGGGGAGGTGAAACCTCTCTGAGGAAAACAGGCACCACTTTTCATTCCTTTTTTCCTTCCAGTGAATGGAAAAGAAAATATTTCTTGGGTTGTACTTTTTGGGAAAGGTAGTAAGTGAGAGAGTCATATTTTAGTATCTTTGTTCAAACAAAGAGCTATAGTGATTGTTCATTTTTAAAACAGCTCACATAGAATTTTAACAGTGTTTCAATAATGCTTTGCTTCAAATTAGCATACTTCTGTTATTCCACGGACACATCAAAAAATTAAAAAAAACATCAGTGTGGAAAACAATGCATTTGAAGCTGCCGTTCATTCATTCTGATATTTATTTCACACTTTGAATTCAGTATCTTACACTTTAACTCTGATCTGGTCTAAGGTGTATTTGTGGCCATGATGTCCTGGATTTAAGGCCAGTCCAGTACTTAATTAGAACCTCATCCGTCCTAAACATATTTCTTTATTATACTGAATTTTAACATAATTACATAACTACATTTAGCAATCTAACACAACCAGCAGACACTGTTTTTAATCAGAGAGGTTGAAGAAGATGTCTGTGCTTATGATGGTCAAGCAGGATGAGACAGGATAAGATGAGACAGACAGATCATACAGCTCTGAAGACCCAAAGGCTCTGCTCAAAATACCAAAAAACACACTCACACACACACACACACACACACTCACATGCGTACACACTCTCAGCCTTTTTGTTCAGTGGACTCAGAAGTGCTTCTTTTCCTTCACGTCTCACTTACCCCTGGGCATCTGTAAATGGGGATAATTACAGCATGTTTACATGCTATTGTTGTCTCAAGAGTTTGTGTGTGTGTGTGTGTGTGTGTGTGTGTGTGTGCGTGCGTGGGAGGTACACAAGGTAGAGTATCAGACACAGCTGACCCAAGACTGTGTTTACAAACCCTTATGGTTACTTTACAGCAAGATTACTGTATGAAAAACAATTGGATAATAACTATAAAGGTTACTAGGCTAAAATGTTGATAAAAATCTCTGTCTTTCTGGCGCACACTGAAGTTCACAATGAAGAACACAAGTGCATATTTACATGGTTACCTTAGCTGAAAAGTTGAGCATGAAGGGCAGCTGTGCTTCAAATGCTCTGCAAGGGCAAGTTCTGCTTTATTGTTGTTATTTTTATCACAGTGTATTTTACTTGTTGTTTCTTGGTCATGGTCATCATTACTAGTAGTCCCCTCTGTGTTGTCTGAGCAGGATGAAGGTGTAGCGCTGGAGTCAATCCACTTTCTTCTCCAAGGACGCCATCTTGTGTTCAGAAACCAAAATGATTAGAGCATCCACTTTGTCCATTTAGGATGCAAATACACTGTCCTGCAAAACAGAGGCCCTGTACACTGTATTACTGGAACTTGACAATGTAGCAGCTCATTTAAGGATGCCTTCACGTCTGTGTGTGTTGTGCAGAGATTATGTGAGAGATGCTTTGCACACTGACATTTGCCCACACTTTAGCAAGCTGGTTGTCTGCTTCCCATCAAAGCATCCCACGACTGTTGTTGCACAAAGTGTAGTGTTTATTGTCTCTGTCCTAAAGAGAAAGAGACCTTCCCTGTCTTCACACAGGAACAAGACACTGAGCCAAAGCAGCCTCCGCAGACAGCGGAGACCCCCCACCCCGTCTCCCACCAACCTCTGGCGGCCATGTTTTCACAACCCAAGATAACAGGGCGAAGGGGAGGAGACAGTTACGGAGTTTGATAAATGACACAATTGAGGGGGAAGACGTGACAGCGAGAGGGAAAGAGAGGAAGAGAGATGTGGGACAGATTTGGGGGAGGGTGTGAAAGAGATGAGTAAAAGATACATTGCAAGATCATCTCATTGTTTATCCACCCACGACAGTGATGGTGGTCAATGTGTATCTCAAAGCAGCAAGTGTTGATTCAGGATGTTGCAATGATGACAGGTTCCTCAAGGAAAGTGCTCATGTTTTCTCATGCGGTAAATTTCTTAAGGAGGTTGCTTTTGCCAAAACACATTTCAAAATGAAACTTCTCTAGTTAAGCTTTATCTGCACAGCAATTTATCTGGCTCAACACTCCACTCACCTCATGTTTGGGGAACAACCCTGTGCACGATAAATCATGCTCCTGGTGTGTGTTGTTGTACGGTAAATTGTCATTTAAAGGTACAGAGGCAAGCTGCACCTAAAGGGTGGAGATGCAACATGGTGCACAAAATGGACTATTAAATCTCTTAGCACTAGCAGCCTAGTTGGGTGGCCCGTGGAACTTACACAGCAGTTGAGCCGTCACCTCCAGGGCCTGCATTAACTCATACAGATCACTGTCTCTCCCAAAACACACTGAGCCAAAGTAAAGGTCACGCATGTTCATGCCGATGTGTGCAAATGTGAGAATGTGTGTGTCTATCTTAAAAGCATGATAAATGATACTTTTAGTGCACATTTCATCTGTAAAAGGAGTAAGATTGCTTCATTTCACAGTCTGAATTAAACTGAATTGTGTGTGTGTGTGTGTGTGTGTGTGTGTGTGTGTTTCTCTCTCTCCTATAATTACAGTCACTGGTATCAGATAAAACCGCACACAGAGTTGATCTCAAGATGTGCCCTTTGTGTAAGCAACATCTCACTACTAGATTGATGGAGAATTGGAGGAGTTCTCACAAATGGAAGAGCATTATAGTGTCAAGTTACCACTAAGTTTCCCCTCTCTCTCTCCTCTCTCTCTCTCTCTCTCTCTCTCATTATCTACTCTATCTCTCAGTCTTTCCCTCCTTTCCCTTTTCCTCTATTCATTTATAACTTTCCCTCCCGTGTTGCTCATTTCCCCACTCTGACCCACTCATTTCTCATTTTTGTATAACCTCAGCTCTCTCCACACACACACACACACACACACACACACACACACACACACACACACACACACACACCACATACGTGTGGAGGAAATGCATGGTAAATAAAAGCAGCAGACCACCTAGACTCCACTGCAGGAGATAAGACATGGGAGGACTCTACTTATCTGGCTGATCTACGGAAATAACTGTCTGCAGCGTATAACACTATAGATCCATTTACAGTGGCAACCTGTCATTAATGCTTAGTGGGAGGTTGCATTTGACTGTCTATGTGCGCGCTAAGTAACAGTCATTGTAGGTGGAGACAAAACTCATCTCTAATGGGGATGCTGTTGCATTCCTCAGGCACTACTTCTCTGTCAGAGGGACACATGGAAAAATACACCCATTCTAGCCTGGCCACACACTGACTGACAAAGACACATGCAGCCACATGCACACAGATGTCGACAGACCACCATATTTATACCAATGCTCTAATAAATCTATCTGCTCACTTGTCTATTTTCTCTGGCTTTGCCCATAGAGCACTGAAAGCCTGCACAAGTTTAAGGCAGAGCAGAGGGAGAGGAGAGGAGAGGAGGTCTACCTTTCCATGTCTTAAACATAAGTACTGGTCCAACTCTGCACACACCACCATGCAACAAATTCCAGGGAAAATATGAACCTGTGTCAACATGTACAGCTCAAACTAATACAGGCCTAGTTTTCTTTCTCCTCATCTTTTCATTTCTAAAGCATGAATAAAATAACATATCTTTATGCTGAGTGGCAAACAGAATTGAATTCAGGCAGCGGTGCACAAATGATGGTAATCAGCACTGAAGTGAAAAAACAATCATAAAGAAACTACACTCACAAAAAGTCTGGGAACAAAGTGATAAAAGATGATATTGAATTAGCCTGTAAGTGTTAAATGTTTCTATTCATTTTGGCAGGTTGCATTCGCTGCCTTGTGCTGCTTCTTCCTGCAGGATGATTGATGGGGAGGTTTGATGTGAATCTCAAAGCACTTTAAGTTCAAACACATAAACCATAATACAACAAACTTACTGAAATAAAATATGTTATACCACGAAACTGTTTTATCTTTGCTTGAAAAGGCCAACATGATTCAAATAATAAATTTGTTCCAATACTCTAAAATGCATCACTACTAAATGATCAAATACAGGGTCTCTTCCTCTCACATCCCACATGAACTCCATACTGGAAAGAATGAGCTGAAATAAAAAAAGAGGCAAGTTTTCTTTGTTTATTTGAATAGTGTTTTAAAAGTGAGTCACACGGTAGTTTTATGCTGAGTGAAAATGCAACATATCATCCAGATATGAAAGGTATTCTGAAGGTATTCTATGACAGAGAGCAACGGATGTGAAGCAAACATGACAAAGTGTCTTTAAATAGAGAACAAATCAGTGGTAAGTGATTTGACACCAAACATAATCTACTTGGCCAAAGATGGGTTGTATTATGGAGCTATGGCTGAATTGTTTTAATATTTCTATTCTTGTAAAAATGTCTTTAGTTTTGAAAACTGAATGTGCTACACTTGTTTGTTTTGGTTATAGCATTAATCCATTTGGAACGGCCTTAAATTCTTATGCAGAAACTGAAATGGTCTTCAGCTCACACGATGGGTCAGATAAAGAGGCACACGACTTGTAGTGCCATTATTTCTGATAATTACCACCATTATGATAACCTACAGTATATTAACACAAGTGAAAAGTCCATAATCAGACTGCAGTATTGGAACTGTAAACTGTGAAACTGTAGGGCCTTGTTCATAATGGTCATAATGTGACTCCATGTGTCTCTTATATGTGAGCATAGCTGCGCTTACTGTAAATGTGCTTTACCTGTGTTTAACCGCTGAATCAACACCATGCTGATACATTCTAAAATATTCACTAATCAAGTCAGTCATCTGAGTTTGGCCGTTCCAAAAACTGTCATATAGTGGATATTGAAAGTAAGTGAGTCATGATAGTTTACTGAAACACAAACACCAGCAACTGTAAGATCAAAACACGATTGTTCTGAATCCTTACAAACAGGAAAAGATCCTACTCAACACTCTTAACAGAACAAGTGGAGGTAATGTAATATTATAGCTCAGCAGACTAACTGTACATTGTCTGGTAAATAATATGCATGTGTAAATGAGATGATGGATTTATGGGAAACATACTTCCTCTAAACATAAGAAGATCTTGTCTGTCTCACACAGAAACAGAGAGTCAAAGAGCAGTGTGCTTTCAGTAACCAAAATAATGCAGTTCAATGCCAGACAGCAACTTAAAGATATAGGCCTATAAAAGGTACTGTCAGCTGAAGGATAAGGTGATAACTGGCCAACCTGCACGAACACACACTCAACACTTTCTCCCTACCACACACACACACGCAAATAGTTGCAAATGAAAGCAAACATCCAAAGTGCATTATTACATGAGCCCTGTATAACATAACAGATAAACAAAATACATTATATACATCTTCTCCATACCAAACAATGTCATGTGAATAAAGGTTTCTCTTTTGGTTTGACAGCCACGAAAGGTTTTATTACCAAGCTACTGAGGAGGTCCACGGCAGCCATCATATCCAAAGTGCTTCTGACAGAGATGGAAGTGAGTAGTCTTGTCATCATATCTTTATATAAATAACAGTCTTTGCTGGCAGGTCAAGTCCACACCTGAAAAACATGGTGTTGACAGCATTCTTCAAATATGATGATGTGATACTATTTCCCTTTTTTGTACACGTTTAACACAGTAGCAGAAAAAAAATATCAAGACCAGCATTTTGCATTTGATGTGTGATATTCACTTAAAGACTCAGCCACAGTTATACTGTAAATGGTGTCAACATTTATGAAGATGGGGTAAAATATAAATATGCTATGATTATTGCTAATGGCTAATCAGGCACATTGGGCTTTGATCTTTCTACCACCCTGCAGATCTGATGATCTTAAAGTAATGGATATCACAATAAAGAATTCCTACTGTTTCATAAAGTTTCATAATAGTCAGTGTGCTGCCAGTGGACGTTCAACTTCAGCAAAACTGAAGCCTGCTTCTGTCTACCTGGGAACTCAAAAATCCATTATTCAACCCACTGTTGCAAAAAGTAAGTGGTAGAACTTATTACTATTATTGTACCCTTAACTGTATATGTACCATAATAGCACGAGAAGCTGTACAGGGGTAGCAACAAGAATCACTGAAGGGGGACTAAGCAGACACAAAGTCAAGGAAATTCTATAACCATAACCAAATCAGATGGATCAGCTCAAGGTAAAGTGTGAAAACTAGATGACTGCAGTCAACATGAAGCATTAAACTGGTAGTGGAACTGACATGAAGAAACCATCACATTCTTTGGTCCTTTTTCATAAACAAGAAAAAAAAAATAGGTAGTTCAGAAAGACACTCTCTTTTCTATTTGGCTTCCTTTAGTTCCTGTCATTGTTTCCATGAGTTGCATTTACTTTTCTGCACATTTTGAACCTTTGGCCAGCAGCTCTTATGTTTGTCAAAACTTCTGGGAACCAAACAGCCTGAATTTGAAATAAACATTTGGGGCGTTATCTGAATGCGACCATCAAGCGCTATCCTTCTTTCACACTCACCAAACTGAAGCAAAAACCTGTAACAGAAATAATTCTAATCAACAAGGTCACCTGACTGCTGTCAAGCTCAGTTCACCAGTTCATCAGTGACAGAGGCTAAGCTCTTTCCGGACCAAGCACTTCTTGCACTGGACCACACAACACCAGTGGAAGCGACACAGACAGTTCTCCTCTAACACCACTGTTTCCTCCCGGTAGCCACGCTCGCAGCACAGCAGGTCACAGCCGCTGATGTCCATGGCTGTGCTGTTGCACGTGCGCCCCCGTGTCCCCAATGAACCAGTTTTCCGATTTGCGAGGCAGAAATCGGGCGATTCATCAGAGTAGATCAGATCCTGCTTATCTGGTGGCTTTATGTTCTGGCCGACAGGGATCAGGGTCTTGCCGTCGTTGCCCCCCATGACCTTGGAAGCGCCGTTGAAGCGCTCCAGCAGGCGGTCACCTACTTCACGGAAATGAGGCATCTTTTTCCAACATGTGCGCAAGGTGCACGACCCCGACAGACCGTGGCACTTGCACTCTGTCCGCATGTAGAGCTTCACGGCCTGGGAAGGGGAAAGCATGGAGGGGTGGGTGGGTTAAGGGAATCAGGTGGCAGGGGAAGTAAAGAGGATGGAAAATGGGCAATAAATAAGAAGAAACAGGTTAACAGGTTAATCACAAAGAAAAAAACTTTGTAAAGAAGTAATTTATTAGTGTGTTTTCATGACATATATCACAGACGACGCCACTGGATCACTCACACACACACACACACACTGATAGATAGGTAAGATAAAGTAGACGCTATTCAGAAGGAATTTAACTCCCCAACCCCCCTCTCCCTCCATATTGCCTCTGGCCTTCCTACATCTAACAAGCCTTGACAACAGATCATTCACTTATACTGCACATAATTAACCCATCACATACACACACACCTGCCCAGTCACACACACACACACGTGTGTGTGTGTGTGTGTGTGAGTGCACATAAACACGCATCACAGCACGCTTATTTCTCAACCTCTGGGCATTTGTGTGCAGGTCTCTCCTTTTGTTCAAACGGCTTGTTCACTAATGCTACAGTTGGACTATGTCCCAAAATCCTTTCCTCTTCTCTCTACCTGCCTTTGACCCCGACCAAAGTGAACTTTGTAACTCTGTGTTTCACTTGTGCATGTGTCAACATTTCTGCAAGTGGGTGTGACAAACTGAGGCAAAACACCGGCAGCTAAAATTAAATGTGGCCTGGCAGATTTACCAAGCTGTATTTCAAATGAGCGTAATTAACATTGCTACTTTAGCTCCACTCTTTCGGTAGCATGTCGAGTTGACGGGGATAAACTTCATTCTGCATTCATACGGGGCAACAAAGAACAAGAACTTTAAACTTCTACAAGGGCTGTGGAAACGTTAGAAGCTACCTGCCTCGAAGGCTTGAAAACAAAATGTGTGGCACACTCTTGTTTTTGTGTTTCAGAAACCTGATTCTTGTCAGAATATCATCTTACGCTGCTACACAAATGTGGCTGGAGGCGATGTCTTTCTCTTTTGCATGTTCGTGGAATGACGGAACATTCCACAGGGCAAGCAACACCTTAGCTGCTGAAACCTCTGGCAGTATAGTGACACATCACACCTGTTTACCACAGCACAGTAGCAGGTAAAATATATTCTTTTCACACAGTTGTGTTAATTCCTAACTAATACAGTAACTATATAGATAAATGCGTCAACATATTGAGGGACTGATTGTGAAAACTATTCCTTACCAGGCGCCCAGCCTCGTTGTTGTGCAGGTCAATGAGCGTCCTGATGTCACTCTTGCCCCGTCTCCTCTTGGCATCCATAAACTGTTTCGACTTTTCATAACCAAACTCCACATCATCTCCACAGCCCCCCCACTCCCACTTGACTCCGTCCCCAGTAGGGGAGGATGAGGACGGCCTTGGAGGTGCTCTGTTTCTGGTCGCCTCACAGCCACACTGCAGGAGGTCTCCCATACTGCAGGCCTGGGTCACGGCGTGGGTCACACCGGCTGCCGTGATGGCATAAACAAAAGCCGTCTCCCGGATATCTACGGTACAATGGACAAACAGAAGAGGGGTTTAAGTTCATTGATTGGCTCTCCAGTTTGGTTTGCACACAAATGTAGGATATACTGATATATGATGACAGAGAGACATGTTATGATTTCACCACAGCTTAAAGGAATGATTTAAACCAGATGTAAAGTGGCACGCCATCAGAATTGAACCAGCAGTTGCTTAGTGAGAAAATAAAGTAAACAGCCTATATGTTAGAAATATCAGTTAAACAGAAGGTGGGAAACAGGACTATTCATTTGTAAAAGATGGGTTTTGGAAAGTAGAATTAGCAAATACAAATATGCCAACACACATTTCAAGACTTTCATTATGACACAGTGGCAGGACAGACACACACACACGATTAATACCTGCATTACATCACACTGTATTCATACGTACATCTGTTGATCATACTCATTCACAGGGTAACAACTGGGAAAAACACTACAAGTGACAGAAGCTAGTTTCCATCCATCCAGGCGTCTGTCTCTCCATCCCCTAAGTTAATATCGCAGCTAAAGTACATGGAACGGGATGAAAGCAGCTTCCTCTCAATCCAGCGTCACTGGATTTGTGGTGCTGAGAGGATGGCTATTGCTCCCTGCTTCATAAACACCACAGCTGCTGGTTTATTTCTGGTAAAGAGCTTTACACTCCTGGCTGAAGGCATGTCCAACCACAACTGCAAATTGATTGTCTGTCCTCTCCGGAGGCTCCAGCATCATTCTCCACCTCAGCTGAACATGTCTTTATCCTCAGCTACTGCAGCTATGAAAGAATCTCAGAGACCGAGTGCCTGGATGATTCATCGCAAATCTTGTCCTGTTTGTTTAGTGACATCTTTGATCGTGAATCTTTACTGATCCAGAACAGATCTTTCAAATCATTTAACCCTGTGGGTCCTATGATCCCGCCGGCGTGACCAAATTTTTTATTGCAAATATTTGTATATAGTATTACTTTATTTCAACTTTACATTTCATATTAGCAACCTATATTTAGTTTTTCAAGTTCCAAAACAGTTGATTGAGCATGTTTGTGATTTTCATTGCAATTTTTTTTAGTCAATTCAAATTAGATTCTTTTTTGGCCCAGTATGTTAATGAAGTAGGTTATAGTGAAATAATAACTATCTCTTCATATAGATGAAGTTGTGCTGAAAAAAATGATTCCAAGCATGAGCATGTTAAACATTTTTTATGTGGTATATAGAGACAAAATCAAAAGTATTAAAAAAATGGCCAAAATAGGCTCAGGACCTAAGGGTTAAGCCTATGGGTAAATTAAGCACTTTATAGCCTATCAACAAAACAGTAATCAAAAGGATCAAGCTGGTAAAATTCTATATTTTTATTATTGTAAGGAAATCCCATGAGAAGTTCAAAACCAACAGTAAACTAATGTGGTCTGATTTCTTCCTGTGAGCCATAGAGCTTCTTTTTTTCCCAAAAACACAACAACTGAACCACTTCATAGCACTAGGTAATATGTTCCTTCAGTCTCAGTCAGTCTTACTCACACCATCATATTATTGTAAATACTCACCAGAGGACTTCCTTTATCTGGTGATTAAAAAACTAGTCTCGAACAAATACAACATTTACACTGAGCCTTGTTTTGATCTATGAAGCACCTCCAGACATTATACCCTTTGATATCAAAAGTTTGAGACTTTGGTCTCAGGCTGTGAGAGAGACTAGCTCATGTTCTCTCAATTCTTAATTTAGGCGGTGTTCCTCTTTAATGCCTGTGTAAATTTTGGCTAGAAACAAGCCAGCAGTGGGAATTGTTCAGGACATTGATGACTTCAATAGTAGGACTCTGCCTACATGGATGAGAGAATGGGGACTGAGTATATGTATGTGTGTGAGAGAGTGAGAAGAAGAATAGCCACTTCATGAGCCATTGTATGTGTGCAGAGAGACGAAGGGAAGGACTCTTAAAGAGCTGGAAGGCGGTGAGCGTGCAGTCACCATCATCAACACTGCCAACTCCATATCACATGATTCATTGAATGGGATTCATTAGGAGTGGTAACGCACACACACACACACACAGAATGGTTGGCGTGTGACGAGACCTGCACACCCCAGCTCACCATGATATCAATACCAGCTGTATACCCCAATATCCAGATACTGTATGTCTCCTATGCAGGCTAATGTTTGTGCACATGTGTGAAAAAAATATAAAAAATTTTATTTAGATTTCAAGCATTTCACAAATAGTCAACTTGTCTAATGTTTTGTGTGTCCTCTTGTAAATTCTGGATGAAATAAGCCCCTGAATGGTATTCATGTGTGACTCCTTCCTCACAGCTCAGACCACACCTCACTGTTCAGCAGAGCAGGGCTGGGATTTTCAGGAGCAACAACATACTCATTCAAGATGTGTCATCTCCAAAATCTCCCTGGTTTCATTTAGATACATGTGCGTGAAATCAGCACACACCGCAATATTAATACAATATGGTGATAGGAACATGAGCTGTTTCCAAATAAGCTGCAAGTCTGTCCAGATGTCCTCAGTTGCACCAGTGAAACACATTTATTTCAGGAAAATATTAATCTCATGCTGATAGACATGAAATTCACACACAAACGTACCTAATTAACACTTTTTGAAAAAAGTGTCAGTAATGTGGACCAAAATGTCATCCAAATAAAAGCAGAAAAAACAGAGAGAGACAAACAACAGAGAGAGGAAATTAAAAAGTCTGCAGAGAGTTGAAAGAGAGATAAGAGGCGTATTGTTTTGCGTAAAAGAAGCTATCAAAAATCCGATAATTTGAGGCACCCTTTTTCATATTTTCCTCGGAGACATGAATTCCAAACAAATTCTCTGCCACGGCGGGTGTCTGGGCCTGTCCACGTCTGCTTCTAATTCCAGAATGCCTTCCTGCAGGATTTAACTCATATTCTTTAAATACTACTTAAATTCACTGTGCAGTACAAGAAAAACAATAACACAGTCGAACCTCATGAACCCAGTGTGACTGATCAGGCCATTAAATCAGTCACTGTAACCACCACAGATATTACGACACCTTCTGCATTGTGAAAGTGAAAGAAAAACTGAAAAGCAACCACTTCTGACATGTTAAATTCGTCATTTTAAGCTGAATTACAGCATTTGCCTAACCATCGTCTCATCAACACACAAACAAGGACAACCATCTAAAGTATAAACTACTGGAAGAAACAACCATTAAAGTAATGTGTTAACTTATTTCTTATTTACAAGACTGTATTAGGAGTTAAAATCTGAAAAAAATATGATTTTTTACTGTGTAAAACAAGAATAGGTCATGAGGAAATGTGTGCAGTATCACAATGTGTGTCTGAGAGTGTGTCATGCTTTAAATTGAGACCAGTGGCACTTGGTTCATCTACTTAAATATCCATCTATGAAATATTTGAACTGCTTTGGCTGCAATTGGCTGCTTTTGACGAAGGTCTTTAGACCACAATTTAAAAGCACTTATTAAAACAGAAAAAGAAAATGATATGATATGATAAGTCTTTGGCTATGAACAGATTGACAAAGTTAATGAAAAATGAATCTACCTAACAGTGATATGTAATTATTTTGGAAATTTACCAACAGATGATGTTGACAGAGGCATCAGAGGAGATGGATAAACACATTTTCTAATTCTATTTCTGGTGTGGGAATATGACAAACTTAGCCACAAAAGAATTGATGTGCAGCCGTAGAAACCAACACGCTGCCGCAAAAATACAACAGAGCTGACATTTATTACTTCATTCATTTAGACCCAATCAGTATTTTACAGTTAGTACATTGTCACATGTGTCTGTGTATTTCAACCATACATTTTCACAACATAGTTCTCATTAGCTAAAACACTAGAATAAAAGAAACACAGATATATAAGTGCATGCAGGCTGCACTGTTCTGGCTTGGCAAAAATATTAAGTGTGACACATATTCAGTATTAATTTATTCTATATTTTAAATTTGGTCAAAAAAGAAGCAGACAGAAAAGCACAAGTATGGCCAACATCCTCATGGACACAGCCACGCCATGCAGGTCATTAAAATAATCTGAGTCTATAATCACTTGAAATCTAAATAAAGGTCACTGAAGTTAAGTAAACCACTTAGCATTGCTGCTACTATTTTATGATACACAGAGATTAAGAGGGAGCAGATCCAAGTGAGGACAAAGGCTTCAGAACAGATCGACAGGCAGGAATTTATGATTAATTGCTCTTCTCTCTCTCTCTCTCTCTCTCTCCATCTCTGTCCGTGTTCTTTTTTCTTCATTGTGTTGTGCAGAGTTGGTCACTCTTTATACTTCCTGCTTCACAACTCCACACCAATTTATTTTGTGGAATGTGTACAACTAACAATGCATTACTTTTCTAAGGTATAGCTACGAACTATATATGAGAACATGAAAAGTTCAGGATATTTCAGTAAAACTGAAGGTTTACCTCAAATCTTCCTTTCAAAGATGATTCCTTTTCATGAGTTCATGAGTTAAGTATGTGTTTTTATCCATTACAATTGCACAGAACTGTGAACAGATTTATGCTTTCTGAGCATAAAATCTGTAGTATATTAATACATACATAAAGCAGCTTCCTGACTGAAACTTCCATACAACTAAGTTTTCATATGTGCAATATTTGGAGGACAGACACACACTCCCATCCTTTGTCTTTACAAATGATAACAAAGATATAGACGGACTGGAGCAGAGGCTTAAAATCTCAGAGAGGGGACTGGCATTTTTTTGACACACTCTTACATGTTTCTGATTTATGTAAAACAAGATTAGAAGAAGGGAAATTAGATTTTTTTTCATGTGCACTTGGGCCAAGAAGTTTTTCCAAAACAGGAAGGTTACACGCTTTGATGGAGATTTAAAATACCAATTCTCTATTCATGGTTGGAAAATTAATATGATTAAAATGGCATGTGCTGTTCCATGAGACATTAATGACAAGCACATCTTCAAGAAATGATTTAATAACATGCTTGACACATTTGTTGGTGTATATTAATATTGGTTATTCCCTGTTTGTTGACTAAACACAGAGATAAAGGCTCTCTGTAGTGCCAGTCAAAGAGGAGACAGGCAGCTCTCTATGAATCTAATCATACAAGAGAAAAACCAACACAGTAATTGGAGAAGACCCAGTGGTGACCCAACATCAGTTATATTATAGACTTCAAAGAGCTGGAGGAAGATGTTAAGAGATCTTAAGAGAGATGTTAAGAGAAAAAGGCAATTTAAGCTGATCATTTCAAGCGTGCCCAATCTGATGAAGAGAGAGTCAGTCAAGTGTGAATATGTCTGGTCTGAAATACAACAGCTGCCCTTGTCTGTTGGAGTGCCATCAGACAGGGATCTGACCTCAAGTTGATGTAAGGCCGTCAGCTGCGGTCGTGAGGTCATGGGTTCACGTCTTAAGGTAGTCACTGAAAAATTGGACATGACAATATTTTTTATGTTCTTTAAAAAGCCTGTGAAAGGCTTTGGTAGGGCTGATGGAAAGAGCCATGAAGATGATTACAGGAATTTTCCATCGTAAGTCAGGTCAAGGGTCAAAGGTCAAAAATCCACAGAAGTGAGTCACATGCAAGTGTTTTAATTTTTTAACAAGTGGATGAACAAATCCAAACAACTGGTAAGACCTGTTACACAATTCACTTCATGCTGATACTTATTTATACCTGGGTTCAAGAAATAGTTCAATATTTTGGGCCATATGCTTTGCCTTCTTGCTGAGAGAAAGATGAGAAGATTGTTCTATGAGAGACAACGATCAGCCAAAACAGCTAGCCTGTCCAATAGTAACCAAATCTGTCTGCAATCTAAAGCTCCACCAACTGAGTTGTAATATTTTGTTGCTATAATCCCAGGAAATCACAGACAGATACAGTAAAATGTTCACCACATCTAACACTTGCCAAAGTGAATAAGCATATTTCCTTAAACTTCAAACTACTGCTTTAAGTGTTCATGAAAATAATACTAGATAATAGGGAAAGAAAGACAAGGGAAGAAATATGAGAAAGTATCAACAACACCCATTTCTGCCAAACTCACCTTGTTGCAGTATTTTGCCAAAGTACTTGTTGTGGCTGGTGCAGTTCCACCGGCGGTACCTGAACTGGTACTGGCACTCCCTGACGCCCAACCTAGCGCCTTTGGCCACCTCGCTGACAATCTCTGGCTGCGTTTGGCACAGCTCAGCCTGCTTCCCCGCTAGACGCTTCGCCTTCCTGCAAATGCTGTTTGGGTCCATCACCAGCGGACTGCCCACCGCCCTGGACAATGTTAGAGAAGAGAATAATATCTCAGTGACACAATACCAATAGCAAGTTTCCACTTTCCTTACTGGTGAATATCACCTGTTAACTCAATCACACAGTGAACAACTCAGCTGCATTCATTAGCAGCTACCAACTAAATGCAAGCTACATTGTTTCTGTGGCTTTCTAAGCCTGCCAGCTCAGCCCACCACTTCTCAGCTGTGGTGACAATGTACGTCTTGAATAGACATGTGGGAGACAACAGAGCACTGACTTTCCCAGAGGCATCTTAGCTCTGACGTCACATTCACATTGCTGTTGGACTGCACTTGGGGAACTGTGCAGTCCTCACAAACTGTGTGGTTGGAAGTGGAACAGTTGGAAGTCTCTTAACAGACAGGCCATGTACTGTTGATCTTGATGCTGAGTTGATTTTCGTAAACCAGAATGCAGACTTTGGAGATTTCCTTATGATACAGCCTCTCTGGACAGTTTGAGCAGTTAAGAAGTGCACCCCATAAACCACACATAGTCCTCGAATCACTGCTGCTAAAACAACTCCTAGATTAAACCAATCTAAATGGAAAAATGTACATGTCATATCACCATAAAGAATAAAATGAATGTTTAAATATATAGTGTCTGTGTATATAGTATATATGCATAAGCTTCTTGTGTTTGGTAAAGGTGGACCTGGGAACTCCTCAATAGCTTTGACAGATGAGTGTGTATAATACAGATAAATAGTTTATGCTAACTCTTAATGGGAACAAGGGGCTTGGCTCGACCACTTAGACGCACTGCCAGCGTCTGTGGCCACTTCAGTGGCGTAAAAGGAAAGCAGCTTTCTGAGATGACTTTCAATTCTTTTCCTCCTCTTCTTACCTTCGCTGTCCCCTACTCACCCCCTCTGCTGTTGACTATACATCTTACCATGAAAGTGCAGCATGCATAGAGAAGACAGTGAGGGAAAAAGACCAGCCCCCGTTAATCACACTGCTTGATATTATCCATCTGCATCAAGAGTTTGTTGTAAGAAGCAGAACTGGTCTGATACCGAGCAAGACATTTGCACACACATATGTATGCATGCATAATCACCCTTGTTTTGAACAGCTATCCGTTTTTATTTTAATTAAGCTATGTGATGATAAACTAACATGTCAGTGAGCGATTGAAAGAAAACATAATTCACTGAGAATCTCATGTCAGCGTCTTTTAAACCAATACCATCATGGAGAGGACGATCCAGAGGCAAACTGCCCAAATACTGTTATCCACTTGGACTTAAACACATGATAATGGCAGACAGCGTGGGTTACTGTTATGGATTCCTGTAATACATTCTAGTAATTTGTTTGAAAATTAGGGGAGTAAATGTACCTTACCCTACAGACATTACAGTAAAAGATAATTAGTGTGTTGGCACATTTGTATGCACACTCCATGGACACCCACTGCTGCATTCCTTCTATGATTATTGACAGTTTACATTGCTATGGAGACAAGGCTGTATTTTCAATACAAGTGTGTGCAAGCTGTGTGGGACTGTACAACGATGGGTATGTGTGTGTTCTCTTCAAGTGTGTGTGGAAGTCACACACATAATTAAATTATAGTCTGTATGTGTTAATCAGCAGTTACAGGTACAACACTTAGCAACACACACTCCCTCTCAACAACCACTCATTATGCCCACTGGCATCAGACTGTGTGTGTGTGTGAGAGATAGACAGAGAAAGGCAGTGTGTAGATTGTTGTGGATTTGAGAAAATAATTTGTGTTTGCTGCTGCTGTGTGTGTGTGTGTGTGTGTGTGTGTGTGTGTGTGCACGCGTATACGTGCCAGGAGCACCACTGGGAAGCCAGCTCTGTCAGCAGCTCACAATAGCCTGCCTGATATTTACAATGAGAGGTGTAGAGTTGAAAACTAGTGAATGTGCTGGATGATGACTGGATGGAGTCCTGGAAGCAAAAGACAGAAAGACAGAGAGCTCCGACATCCAGAGAAAAGCTTCCTCCTGAACTCTTTTTGTACACAAGCAAATCCTTCAATTTTTAATCAAAGTTTTGAGTCAAATGACATGCATTAATCTTACAATGTTTTCTTCTTAAACCAGATATCAAAGTGAGTACACATTAAAGTAGGTGTATTGAAAAAAATTGTGAAATCCTTTTGACACACTAGGATGAAATCCCTTCATTTTGTTTGAAGGATTTTTTTCTGATAATCCACCACTGGACTGTCTTCAATATAAGTTTAGAAATGAGGCATGATGGAAGGAGAATAGGAATGTGGCCTGAATCAGAAAATGGAGTGAATTGAGGTGGAAAAGCGCAGTGCTGATGATATAACCAAAAATGGGGTGCAATAATCGGATAACAGGATGACAGTAGGCGCCCAGGATTCTTGCCCTTGTTTGGAGATTTGTACACATGCACAAAGTGTGCAGGGTACAAGAATACTTCATAGTAGACTCAAAAAATACATAAGACAGGTGTGTTTTTTTAATACACATGATTGCACCCAAAAACCTGCACATTTAGCCATAAGCAGACACATTAACAAGTGTGCCGACATGCACAGAGATAAAGGCACCCTTGGAGAAGGATCTACAAAGCCAGACAGTAATCAGATCCTATTCATGCAAAGTGCCACTGTCATTTATGAAACATCTCTTGAGCAGATAGCTCAGTGCAAAACACCATCCAGGATGTGCACTCATTGATGCCATCAGCCGCTTTAAGGAAAGAATGTCTTGCATGAATAGCTCTTCATCATGTTAAAGTCCCAAAACAGACACAGGGGTCATATAATGAGAGCTAGAACAAGACAAAGCAACAAAAATACCCAAATCAAAAGCACTGATTATCCATGCTGCTACCACCTGAGGCACGTTAACAGCTGGTCTCGTCCAAAAGGCCATATCAATAATACAGTATGTTCTTACAACTGCTTCTGCTTTTCATATTGTGGCTGTTGCTCATTAGAAATAGTTGCTTTATTCTGTGTTTTCTGAGACCAGAGGTGAATTAGAAAGAGATTAAACACTGGTGCTCAGAGAGACCTCAGGTTTCATGAAAGATCTCACGGCACCATAGATAAAGTGCTGTACTGTACAGGGCCCTTCTATTTTTTTCTCACTCCGCCCACGAATGAGTGAATTTCATCCCTCCTTAATCCCTCAAGTATGCTGGAGATGAAGACAGTCACGACAAGCGCTACTCTGAGACGTCGTTAAAGAGAGGCAGCTAAAGAGAGGGGGGCTAAAGATACAAAGAGACAATGGGGGTTCAGTGTCAGAATAGCAGCAATGAAAATACGATAAAGACATGGCCATGAAAATCAAAAGACAAACGCATGTTCCCTACCACAACAGTGTGACAGTGTCTGTGTGCCCAGTCAGTGCTTCCCTGTTATCCTGACCCTGCAGTGTGAGACGTGTTGATCACTTTCAGACATGTTTGATCATGTTGTTTTTGCTGATGTAAAATGAGGTTGAGAGAACAATGGAGTTTGTCCCAATAAAAGTTTCAGTACTCATAATTTGTTATTCACCCAATTTAAATGGCAGCAATAAAGCGTGACCAAAGGAAAACCAACACCACCAAACCAATTTCACATGACAAAAACACTCACAAGTCTGTTCTGTTGTAACAACTTGGTACAGTGGCACACCCAACAGCACTGAGAGCCAAAAGGTACAGAATGTCAGGGTTGGAAAGGTACATGGATGTTAGTGGGCCTTTATTACTATGGAGAGCAAAGATGGAACATGAAGTTATGAAGACTGTTGCTTTATGTACCACATAGATATCTAAAAAAAGTAAGAATGAATAGGCTTATTTGTAAAATGCAGTACTGAAAACATTTCTCGTTATTGGTAAAATCAAATTTAAAGGAACACGCCACTGTATTTCCATTTTGAACTATATTCTTCCCTGATCTCAGAGGAGTTGATACATACCTCTCTCGTCTTTGTGCACTCAATCACTCTGGAGCGTGGTGCTATTTTGTTAGCTTTTAGCATAGCCCAGGACTTTCCTTGGGATCCAAACAGGTGAAGATAGAAGCGACCAAGCACTTCAGTTTCACTTTCACTTTTAAAACATGGTTATTTTAAGTTGTGTTTTTTCTCTCACTGTGTTTCAGTTTTCCATTCAGTTGCACAACGTGTTGGTATTTTATACTTTTAAATGTTGCTTTCACTGTTACAGTGTAGTAGGTCCTTAATGACTCTATGGTGCTTCAGCCTGGCTTCTGCCAAACCCAAAACTGCCACAACAGTTTTTGCCCCTCTTCGCCGAATTGAAGAAACCTTTTAGCATTTCTTGGACCACTTTTACACACACATACAAATGCACGCACGCACGCATGCACACACACACACACACGTTTAATCCAGTCTGTCCCTAAAGCCAAAACCACATCGTCATTTAATCTTTATCTGTGCCCATCTCCCTGGTCCTGATTACTCATCTAGCTTTTCAGACCAGGAGTGGAGTGGACAAGATAAGATCTGTTACAATGAAACCCTCCTCTGCTGATGGCAGTTATGTGTGTGTGTGTGTGTGTGTGTGTGTGTGTGTGTGTGTGTGCGTGTGTGTGTGTGCTCACATATATTTTCCCATAACTGTATGACTGAATGAGCGCACTCGTACATCTCAGAGTGTATGTTAAACAAATGAACCAGGATCATTGGTTGGAGATGTATTTACACTGACACACACATAAACACACAAAAGGAATAAACTGAAGCACACAAAAATGCAGTGTGTGTGCACCTGTAGCCTCGGCCTGTAGCACACTACACACACACACACACACACACACACACACACACACACACACACACACACACACACAGCAAAGCAGGCCCTGCTAAGCACTGCGGTCAAAAGCAGTATAAAAGAGCAAAGGCATTCCTCCCTCCTCTGAGTCTGAGCTGTGCTCTCTGCTCTCCAGCCAAATGATTAGAGAGCTCTAATCAGCAGAGGCTCTGAAAGGACAGCTATCTCCTAGCATTTCATCTCTCTCACTCTCTGTCCATCACTACAGCTCTCTCTTTTCTCCTTCAGCGACAACCTATCTGTGCGACTGGTATTTTCACTCAAAAGACAAGTATGGCTAAAGACATACTGAAAAGACAGAGACACTGAGGAGGAGCGAGCATGAGACAGACAGAGGAAGAGAGATGCATGATGGTATGTCCAGCAGCTTTCAACAGAGAGCATCATTGTCCTGGCAGACTGGGAAGCAACCCACAGGTGTGGCTTCACCTGAGAAGCACCACAGTCAGTTACTATGTGTGTTCACATGTGAGCCAGCACACTAGTAAGCAAGTGAAAGAAGACGACAACGTGCGTCAGTGGGGATGAAAAGGAAGTAGTTGATTTCTTTGTATTTATTCCCTTAATCCACTACAACTTTGAGTAGAACGAATGCCCTGAGTCAGAATGTGTTGACTGAATATAATTTAACACAAGGTACTACCAAGTGATAACACCACAGATTAGGAGAGCATTGTAAAAACAAATTATGTATTAATGGGATATATTACAGAACTGCACATATCTCGTCATGTTGTTGGCTTTTTGAATAGGAGTCAGTCTGGTAGATTTGTGATTTTGCTAGATTTAGCCCAAATACGCAAAGCGTTTGAAGGCAGTGACTGACCTCTGTGCTGCGACCCTTCACTGGGTCAGCTACAGACCAGCACCCCTCTGGCTATGTGACTTATCTTTGTCAATACTTTGCCCTCCATCCACACTGAGGAGACATTTTTGTCGGTCTCCAGTAATTGCTGACAAATCCAGCCCAGCATCTCTATGTGCTCTGAGAATACTGAGCTTCAGGATAACAATGAGAAAATTCTTCTCTGGCACATGTCGCTATAAAGTAAGAAACTTAGCTAACCCTCTGTGTCATTTTTAAAAAATCAAATGGTTAACACACTGCCATGGAGTTCATGTTCTCCTGATCAACAGATAGCATTTTGAGCCAAGAACCAATTCCTGTTTTAAGCTCAAATACAGAGGAATATTTTGTAAAAGAGAACAAAGAATGAGTTTGGCTTCATGGAGACACACTAACAGTAATGATGGAGCGCATGGGGTGGACAGGACGGAGGTTTACCCAGCTGAGACTCAGCAGCATGACCAGACTATGTCTGTCTGTCCATTTCCCTAACAGATGTTGGCTTTGATGCAATCTTGTAGTTTGCCAACAAAAAGAGGACAAAGTAGAGACTCTGATCATTTCAGATGTGAAACCGTGGATGTTGGGCTTTATGAAAACAAAAAAAAACTGTGACTTTCATCAATAATACATGCAAACTGCATTTTCTTGTTCAGTGACACCACAGAGTGTAGCATGTATGGTCCATCAGTACGCAAAGCTAGCTGCACACTTAAGGAGGATGTCCTCATCAAGTCAGTGCATTATTACTTTATTTACTAGTCCACATCCAATAAGTTCTGTAATGGAAACTATCTTTCCAAATCTCTGTTATTCTTATAAATCCCCACAGTGTTTACCTCACATGAACACATGTGATGTGTCAGAATAAAGAGACACGTCCTCTAACTGCCATCCATCTGCCAGTTATACGAGGACATTCAGGAGACTTTCACAGCCTCTGTGACACTGCAGCCCACATTGACCTTGACTGGGCTGTGAATGAACAGTGGGAGGATTCGCTGGGGAAAAAAATATCACAAAGCTTCACATTCAAACACTGCTGCTTTGCAGAAGTGTGTGTGTGTGTGTAGAGAGAGAGAAAGTTGGACGCTGTCTACACAATTCTGAACCAAAGACAGTGAAAATACTACACAGACAGACATACATACAGACAGACATACATACAGACAGACATACATAGAGACAGACATACAGACCCACATGGATAGAAAACACGTTATCAGCAGATCTGCAGTCTGTCTGTCCGACTGTCACACACCTTGCGGAGCTGAGCCTATATGGATTGTTTTATGATGACATATCCACTGCGCCTAGAGGGCCACCTGACATTCCTGAACCCCCACTTACACACACACACACACACACACACACACACACACACACCTCTCTCTCTCCTCTGTGTATCACTGCAGGCCATGATCAGCAGACACCTCTCTCACCACCCTGTCTCTCTGTCTCTTTGTCCTGCACCCTGGGGACCCATGTGTCTCATCAAGACCTGTTTTGATTCATGCATTTGATGATCTCTGGGTTATTAGCGCATGTAAAAACAATAAATCAGTTTGCTGGGATTATTTTGATGTTATAGGAAAAAATAATAGTGTGAGTTTGTTTATATATGAAATATATCTATTTATTGCATGTAACAAACATGTTTTTTTCATTTCTGATCCACCTGTTTATTTGGTTCATTTTAACGGATTATCAATGGTATGTTACATATTTTATATTACATGCTGACATTGGATTTTTGTCCTTGGGCAATAAAAATACAACTCCTGAGCATTTCTGGGTATTCAAATGAAAAGCCGGTAAGCTGGGTGCTGGTGCTGGGTAAAGCTCGACGTGATTACGCCCCATGTTTGTCCCCACTGAAATCAAATGAAACTGAGTCAGGTGAGATCATTTAAACCCACGCTGACACTAGCCAGAGAAACATTCAACACGTGGTAAATGCAGCGCTCTTACCACCACAGTCCGATGATGTTGACCGGGCAGAGCAAGATGAAGAACAGGGCCAGTTGGATCCGTGAGAGGCGAACAGTCATGGTGAGCGCAGCAGCAAATCCTCCAGGAGATCACTCAGCAAAGTTTCAAAAACTGACGAGCTCAGTCAAAACCGAGTTGGATTATTTGTTAAAAACATAGGAGGTCCTTGTTTTCTGGCGGTAGCAAAAGTTCACAGGGAACTGCCTGTCAGCAAAAGCGCAAAAAGTTCCTCATCCAACTCCTCTTCTGTGGTGTGCATCTTAACGCGCAACAAAGTTGGTCAAGAGGCTACTGGAGAGATGTCCGCTTTCAAAGGTGTGGTTAACCTTTGCATTGTCGTCCGGCTCCATCTGTCGCAGCGCATTACATGCTTTCAAAACGGTCAGAGCAGGAGCGAGAAGTCACTCCAAGGGGTAGTCCTGTCTGAGTGCGGGACGGCGCACGGAGTCTCGCTCCTCTGTGGAGGACAGCTAACACATAGAAAATATTTACCACAGAACAACAGGACTGTTGCATTTAAAGTATATAATCCTGTTTTTTTGTTGCTGCTGCTGCTGGATGTTGTCTCTCTCTGTGCGCTGGGAACTGACGCGCTGATGGACTTGGTGAAGTTGTGGTTAATTCTCGGTGCACACCGGCTGCAGGTAGAGGCGTCTGTGTGCCACAGTGAGTCAATGTGTTTTCTTTGGATGTTAAAAGGGGGGGAAAAATGCGCTCCACTTCTTCCACCTTGGTGTGACGTTGCTCCAGGCAAAGCGAAATCCTCGCTGTCACTCAGAGGAAAAGAGAAAGAAACTGCAATTAGTTTCAGGAGAAGCTGGCTGAGAGCAGAGAGGTTGTAAACACACACACACACACACACACACACACACACACAAACCTGTCATACTGTGTGCTTACGGTGGACCCGAAATCAGAGCCTATGGTGATGTCAGCGCAGGTGTGGTGGTACCTTTCTGATATCTGTGCCAACAGACTGGCACGTTCCTAACTCATCTCGGTGAGTGTCTTGTCATGTTTTTTTCCCCTTTGGCTAAAATTGAAGAGATTGCATTACATTCTACTCCACCGTGGTGAGAAAGAAAAAAAACTATTGAGGGGTATTATATATTGGTATTATCACCTATCTGGCCAAGGGCATATCCATTGAAATCCAACACCACTGTACTGTGGTCGCCCATAAGAGCCCTGACGCCCGACTTCGTTCCACTGCAGTAATGCAATCAATCACAAGTGCAACAGCAGGCAGACTCACCCAGTCCAGTACCACTGTCTTCCACTTCCATTCTCTCTGACACAAACCAAAAGTCTGGCTGAACAATGACAATGAAAAGAGGTGACTTATATTTGTAAACACAAACTTTTAAAGTAATAAATGGAGTTATTATTATTTTCTCAAAGTGGAAACACTCAAGGTCTAATTTGCCCATAGTCTGCAAAATATGCAGTCCGACCCGTAAGAACTGGTTTCATTTATTTATCTGTTGAAATATTTTTGTGTGTCAGTGCCATGTGCAAGGGTTGAAACAACTTGAAGCTAATCCACTGAAAACACAATAGAGTTTTTGCTTGATCTGGTCCATTTAGATCATGTAAACTTCACATTGCTGCTGACCAGAGCACTTTTTACAGAGTCTTTTACAACTTCTGATGCATTTTCCTCAAGCACACGCCTGCTGTTGGTCAAAGAAACATAGTGTAACAGAGCTGAAAATGAGGCATGGGAAGGCAGCAGGAGACGTGCATTCATACTGTCAAATTGGCCTTATTCTCAATGTAAGAAATGACAATGTCCGTATTGTTGTATTGTTTGTCAAATGCATCTAATTTGTATGTGGAGCTACTTGGCAGCCAAATATTAAGTCTCAGAAATAGTTTGTCTTTCCAGTGTTAAGTGCTGTACAAAACATAGGTATAAAGGAAAATCGTTCACGCATCATCATTGTGACCTAACATGGGACTGAATATATCAGATCCTGACCCTCTGCAGTTGTAAAATAAAGGTTTGTTTATATGAATGAGGCATCTGTCAGCTAATTCAATGCATAGTAGCCACAGGGTAATGAGCTAATCTGTTAGGACACACTGGTATTCCTTACACATGACACCTACTGCTTCTTTCTGCATTTGGCAGGTTGGTGGGTGTTTATTTCAAGCCCTCTAAAAAAAAAATTATATATATATATATATATATATATATATATATGTGTGTGTGTGTGTGTGTGTGTACGTATATATATATATATGTACACACACACACACACACAATGTAATATGTATTTGCCATACAATGTTTAAGTGAGTTATTTTTTTTTGTTGGACAGAGACTGTTATGAAGCTGTTTTGCAGAAACAGAAATATTAAGAAGCAGAAATGTTATGATATAATTTGTTAGTTATGTTAACAATGTCACCGTGTGACATGTGAGATAGTTCACTCATGGTGATGGTGCATTTTTCCCTCAGTTCTAGCATCTTTCAGCTGAGGTGTTGTGACCCAACAGTTTATGATTTTGGTTCACTCTCACCACACTCTCTCCAACTACAATCATGGTCAAAAGTTTACATACACTTGTAAAGAACATAATGTCATGGCTCTCTTCAGTTTCCAGTTATTTCTACAACTCTGATTTTTCTCTGATAGAGTGATTGGAACAGATACTTCTTTGTCACACAAACATTCATGAAGTTTGAGTCTTTTATGACTTTATTATGAGTCAACTGAAAATGTGATCAAATCTGCTGGGTCAAAAATATACATACAGTAATGCTAATATTTGGTTACATGTCCCTTGGTCATTTTCACTTTAATTAAGCTCTTTTGGTAGCCATCCACAAGCTTCTGGTTGAATCTTTGACCACTCCTCAGTTCAGTTAAATTTGTTGCTTTCTGACATGGACTTGTTTCTTCAGCATTGTCCACATGTTCTCAATGGGCTTTAAGTCAGGACTTTGGGAAGGCCATTCTAAAACCTTAATTCTAGCCTGATTTATCCATTCCATTACCACTTCTGATGTGTGTTTGGGGTCACTGTCCTGTTTGAACACCCAACTGCACCCTAGACCCAACCTTCAGGCTGATGATTTTAGGTTATCTTGAAGAATTTGAAGGTAATCCTCCTTCTTCATTATCCCATTTACTCTCTGTAAAGCACCAGTTCCACTGGCAGCGAAACAGCCCCACAGCATAATACTACCACCACCATGACGGTAGGCATGGTGTTTAAGGCCTCACCTGTTTTCTCCTCCAAACATATTGCTGGGCATTGTGGCCAAACAGTTGGATTTCTGTTTGGTCTGACCACAGAACTTTCCTCCAGAAGGTCTTATCTTTGTCCATGTGATCAGCAGCAAACTTCAGTCGAGCCTTAAGGTGCCGCTTTTGGATCAAGGGTTTCCTTCTTGCACGGCAGCCTCTCAGTCCATGACGATGCAAAACACGCTTGACTGTGGACACTGACACCTGTGTTCCAGCAGCTTCTAATTCTTGGCAGATCTGCTTTTTGGTGGTTCTCAGTTGACTCTAAACCCTCCTGACCAATTTTCTCTCAGCAGCAGGTGATAGTTTGCATTTTCTTCCTGATCGTAGCAGTGACAAAACAGTGCCATGCACTTTACACTTACAAACAATTGTTTGCACTGTTGCTCTTGGGACCTGCAGCTGCTTTGAAATGGTTCCAAGTGACTTTCCTGACTTGTTCAAGTCAATGATTCGCTTTTTCAGATCTGTGCTGAGCTCCTTTGACTTTCCCACTGTAGTGTTTGTGGGTGTTTGTATCCAATGAGCCTATTTAAATGACCTCAGAGAAGTCAGCAGCTGTAGTCACTCATGATCACTCACAAGAAGTTAAGAGGCCATGCTATGAAGCTCATTTCATTGACACAACTTTCTAAGTCACCAAAATTGCTAATAAATAAATGTTGCTGTATGTATATTTTTGACTCAGCAGATTTGGTCACATTTTCAGTTGACCCATAATAAAGTCATAAAAGACTCAAACTTCATGAATGTTTTTGTGACAAAGAAGTATCTGTTCCAATCACTCTATCAGAGAAAAATCAGAGTTGTAGAAATAACTGGAATCTCAAGAGAGCCATGACATTATGTTCTTTACAAGTGTATGTAAACTTTTGACCACGACTGTATGTTTCCAGTTGCAGACAGCTTTTTCCACCAAGAAAGCTCAGATAAACATCTGGACCTGAGATGTTCATAACCAAACAGCAGACAAAGTTAGTGAGTGGGGAGCACAGCTTCTACTGGATGTGTAATATAATGGTTTGCTAACACATTAGCCAAAACATCATAACACATATAAATTAATCCAGAATATCATGCAACTAAAATTGTTCTGTTCAGGAATAAATAACTAGAATTTGGCATTTCAATCAAGATATGATAATGTGCTTTGCAATATTTTTTTTCAGTTTTTAGAGGAAATTAGCCCGTTAACACAGATTAATTGTGTTAATGCGCTAATTGTGTGGTGGTAACTCTACTTGGACAAACTGCCTGAAATGTGTTGCCAGAGACGTGTTGGCAGGTCATGAAGCAGAACTCTATTCAAAAAATCAAGGAAACTAACAACACAGTTGTAACGAATGATCAAACATGCTGATAAAATTAGATTAATCATCTTTTCTGAATCTGTCCAATCTTCTCCTGTAATTCAGCAAACAAATAATCCACCAAAGAGCATTGATACAGTATTCATTTGTAACGTGAAATGGATGAAAAGGAACAGAGAAAGAGACGTTCTTTTCATAAACACATCGCTTAGTAGAGCTAAGGTGGTGTCAAAGTGAACGCAATTAAACGCTGTTAACGCGTAAGCATTAAAGATATCATTTTGAATAAAGAGCTTACACATAGCCAACTGGTGGATTAACCATTATAGAAACATTGAAAAAATAGTTAGGTAATCAGCAATACTGATAATTTAAAGCAGTGGTGGTAAACACCTGACACTGTGTGGTGGTCTGATACATTTGTGAAGCACTCTATGCGCTGTATATGCCTGTCTCCATTACCCTATTTCTCTCGCTTGCATATCTCATGTAGGTTAATACAGTATGTGGTCAAAACAAGGTGAAATGATATCATGCAGTGGCTGAAACTGAATATACTCTGTTGTAGCAGAGAAACCTGAACCCTGTGGAGAGAGCTGTATTGATATGTGAACTGGGACCACCCAAAACAAAATTAGAAAGTTATGAAAATTGAGTTATCTCTCTGTGACCTATAAATAACTGTGGCATAGTTGTGAGTGTGAGCATTGTGCTGTGCTTTGTACTGGCTGTTCTTTCTCTACATGTCAGCCTCTCTTTCTCACCCTGAGGTCTCTCTCGTCTTGTCTTGTCCCTCTCTCTGCTGGGTGAATGTGTTTTTTTAGGGAGGGCTGATTCTTCATACTTGGCTGAGGCTTTATGGACAATAAAGATCTGATTTCAAAGTCCGGCAGGGTGTTGGGCCTGGGGTCTTGGCTCACAGCTTTAGTTGCCTGCTGGGAGGAGACGCTGCACAGCCCCTGACCAGATGGCCATCAGCCCACATACAGTAGATACATATTATACATTATGTGTGTTGTTTTCTTGTCAGTGCACAGCTTCATACTTCAGCACCACAGCCTTACCCGTCTGTACTGATCTCCTCAAAATAACCACTGACAGTGGTAGAATACTATTTCATATTGAACGTACTGAAAGCAAAAATAATTTCACTGACAAATGTTTTTGTTTGAGTCTGAAATGTTGGAGTTTCCTTGAATGCAATGCATGCACATTTTAGTCTGTGCTTGGAGCTGCATTTCTACACAATCAAAATATGGAGTTGCCAATTTCATTCCAGCTCTAATAATAAATTGAGTTGTGACTAGGCTCAGCAATGATTTAGTGTAAGAGCAAGTGAGTTAATGAGCTCAGACCATCAGTGTGGTCCTTTCAGTGTTTCTCTCGCTGTCTCCTCTCTGTTAGTGTCCAGTGTCCCCACAGAGTCAGCGTCCTGCTCAAAGACACTTCAGCAGTAATATCTAGCCAACACAGGAGCTGGAACTTTAAACGTCTGGTTTAGTCTCTCTACCTTCCCTCCCTCGCCATGACACCACAATGACCTTAAACAGCATTGTGATCAAATGGTGTCATCTTAATTGTTTATTCCCTGGCTGGATCGGCTTAATTACATAGCTCAAAGTGGAGATTTGTGAGGTTTCCTTCCAGCATGTATCATACATCTGTAGGGACTCAGTGTTGTAAAGGAGAACGCCCTGATAGATACGGGAGCTTCACTTGGAGCTGCCAACAGTGCATTTTTCAGTTATTACATTGAACCTCTAACATTGTTACCTCCACCATGGAGGTTATGTTTTTACCAGGGTTTGTTCATTTGTTTGTTGGTTTGTTGGTTTGCAAAATAACTCAAAACGTTATGGATGGATTTTGAATTTTCAGGGTTGGTCAGAAGTGGCCTAACTTAAAACTGATTAATTTTTGGTGGTGATCGGATCCGATTCAACGGCACCACCAAAAATTAATCAGTTTTAACCTTTTAGGTCCTGAGCCTGTTTTGGCTGTTTTTTTTAAATACATATCTTTCTGGTATTTTTCAGCACTACTTCATCGATATGAAGAGATTTCACTATAACCTACTTCATTAAGATATTGGGCCAAAAGATATACAAAAATCATCAAATTCAAATTGAAAAAAAAATAGTATTTATTGCAATAAAAACCACAAACATGCTCCATCAACTGTTTTGGAACTTGAAAAACTAAATTTAGGTTGCAAATATGAATATGTAAATGTAAAATTAAATAAAGTAATACGATATACAAATATTTACAATAAAAAAAAATCTGATGACGCTGGTGTGATCATAGGCCCCACAGGGTTAAGTTAGGCCACTTCCGGCCAATCCTGAAAATTTTGTGAAAAACCGTCCATAACTTTTGGTGTTACTTTGTAAACTGACAAACCAACAAGCCAACATACAAACAAACAAGCCCTGATGAAAACATAACCTCCTTTGTGGCAGGGGTAACTTTAAATAAATAGAAAAGTCGCTGCAGCAGCAGAGGTCTGCACTCTCTGAGTGCTTTTCTAGTTTTTGTTCTGTAAAATGTTTGGTAGTAGAGGAAGAATTGACAGCAGAGAAAGAGAGAAATGATGAGTGAAACAGGTTTAATTGTGACATGACAAATAGACTCCAACAGTGAAGCCCACGTACATGTCAGACCTTTTTTTAATATACTCCTAATGTTTCCTCTGGCATCTCTACGTGCCAACACTTTGCATTCAGGCATGTTCAGTCAAACATTTATTTATTTTCACGCTGGTGCACGCTGATCCAATTTCATACAAACGTGGCCTGTCAAGTGTTGCTTTTTCGGTACAGGTGTGTAATAGCCAGCATTTCATTAAATTTAATTCCAAGACTGCCTGGATAAGATATCTAGGGCCAAAGGCCATGTTATGTTATCCTATCAGGTGATCCGTACATCCGTCCATCTGCAATATCTCAAGACAGCCTGCTGGAAATGTATTCAAATTCAGCATGCTTGTACTCGAGAATGAGCTGAATAATTTTTGGTGAGGTCAAGGTCACAGTGACCCAACAAAACACATTTTTGATGATATTTTGGTCAGACATGACTGTAAACTGCAGCTTGACTGGTTGGAGGAGGTGTACTGGTAATCCTAGTGCCAGCAGTATACCAGTGTGAAATATTTCATCAACTGTTAGATGGATTGCTATAATGTTGAATGTTGTGTTCAGATATAATAAACATTTGTTTGCATGCTAACATGCTAACCTAGGACGGTGAACATGGTAAATAGCTAGTGTGAGCATGGTGTCCTGCCATGTTAGCACAGTGTAGCTCACATCATTTCTGTGTGGACTCTATAACCTGATACTGTACCCTGTTGCACAACACAGTTACAGTATGTACAGTGGGACATTATAAAATACTGTTCTACACTATACTGAGTCATGTTGTGTTGACAGCCTTGCATGAGAGGAGAAAACACTGAATAAATAATCAGTTGCAATAACTTTTGGTCTCCCCAGGGGACTGTCACTGATTGAAATGAAAGAGCATCGGTCTGGGTTATGAAGCGTTCCCTCCCTCCTCCACCCAGGAAAAGCTAACAGGCCTAACCCCTGTCCTGCCACACCTATCATACGGCTACACACACACATTCCCCCTCTCACACTGCTTTCATCTGGGCGTGAAATGGATTCCTACTGTCTGCCAGAATGCACCACCTATCTCTGGATGTGATCCTTTTTCACCCTCCTTCCCTTTTCCTGTCTTTCTTTTTCTGTACCACACGTGTGCCCTTTTGTTTCCACAGAAAAAATGCCTTCGCCCGCACAGCAAAGTCCACAAAACACATTCCCAGACCGTCATGCTCGAAAATAGGTTGAGAAAAAAAAAAATTCCCATTGGAGCTAATATTTTATATGACAACATGAATTAGATCAAAATCAAAAACACATGACCATCCTGACCTTTTTAAAACAAACCAAAGTCATCCCTGGAATCCCCACAAGAAAGGCATGCTCATGAAATTCCTTCATAACTGGCACACACACACACACACACACACACACACACACACACACTGAAAGTGTGAGAGCGGTTGTAGTAGAAAAATATTGATACCTCCCGCTGCCACATGATTTTACATGTCCAGAAGCACTGTGTGTGTTTTTGAAGAGGAAAATGATGGTCTTGTCACAGCAAGTAATGAAAGTAAATCCTGTTGCATGCAAATGCCTCTTACTGAGAATGGCTGCAAACTGTCAACAAAAGCCACATAATTTGGTGTGATTCAGATAAATCCTGCTTTTTCTTACTCATAGGGCTGTGCCGTGTCAGCTCAGTGACCCCATTGTAATTGGACACACATTATTTGGATCTTTAAGAACATTTTCTGAGCAATTATTAGGAAGAATGACTTGTTGCTCTGCAGGGGGGTGTTGGTATGGAGTCAAAGGTGCAGCTCAGTTCTCAGAAAGGTTTAGTTATGTCACTTGAATTGCCAGAGGAATCTGAAATGTTAAAGCTTTCTTAGGCAGACCCTCCTCCCATATTTCTGCACAAGTCCAATGTAACACAGAAAACACTGAACTTCACGGTGCCAGTGTTCATGTTGCCTCTTTTCAGAGCACCATCCCAGTGCTTAAAGGTTGAACCATAAAGAAACTAAAACAGCTCTTGCTCTGAATGTGCTTCAGCCGTCTTTTAATTCAATAGCTTTGACAGAATGAGGAGTGCAGTGGATCGTGCACCTACTTGCTATTGCTCAATAAGTACACCTTAAAACTGAGATAATAGTGCTACTAATGCACCCAGAAATGCAACAGTGTAAGGCAGGGAAGAAGAAAGCTGCAAGCTAGTAAACATGGATGAAAACATGCAGGTTACACAAAGTTGCTCAGTCAATAGGCTCTTCCTGCACATCATCAACATCCAACAACATGTCCACTTCCTCAGCATCCAACTCTGAGTCTTCCTCTTCAGTGTCACTTTCCAGCCTTGCTGAGGATGGCTCTGTGTCAGGCTCAAAGAGCCTTAGTTTTGCCCAAATGCCAACCAGCTTATCCACTCAGCACAGTGCCAGTAGGGGGTGTGGTCTCAATAGCCATGCAGTAAGCTGCATACTCTGTGCATGTGATTGAGGAATGGCGTGGATATTCAAGCATCCGTTCGTTTTAGTCAAGATTATGCTAAACTATGTTTAAGTTCCCTATGACGAGCCAACCTTCAATTTTGACAATTCCCAGTTTGTTCCTGTTTATTCCCAGAAATTCCCTTAAATTCCCATGAAAAGTTTCCATTTTTGAAAATTTACAGAATTTTGCAACCCTAATGTTTGGTGAATGTTAACATAAACTTGGTTTCCAAAAACCCACATGGCAAATTTAGGTTTACATTCAAGGTATAAGGTGGTATGGTGGTGTAGTGGATAGCGCTGTCGCCTCACAGCAAGAAGGTACCGGGTTCGATTCCCGGCCCGGGGCCTTTCTGTGTGGAGTTTGCATGTTCTCCCTGTGTCTGCGTGGGTTCTCTCTGGTACTCTGACTTCCTCCCACCATCCAAAAACATGCATGGGTTAATTGGGTTAATTGGCTAATTTAAATTGACCGTAGGTGTGAGTGGTTGTCTGTCTCTATGTGTCCTGTGATGAACTGGAGATTCTATGAGGATAAGCAGTAGAAAATGGGTGGATTCAAGGTATAATATCAGTTAATAAAATGTGATGAGCTCTTATAGATTACTCAACAGCATATAAAAAGTAGTGACATAAGCTCCCTCAATGGGTTAAAATGCTTTTTGTTCTAATAACTTCTGTGTGGCGTTTGCACATGTGCTTTTATCTGAGAGCTTCAGTTTCCTTGCACAGTCCAAAGGCAACAGTATGTGAAAACCTAATAAGTCCTTTATTGATTAGACAGGCTAGGGTCCTTTCATCTGTTTTTTGACCTTGAACTGAACCTTAACATAGTCCACCAGCAGTGTTAAGCCTCAACTAGATCAGTCTCACGATTCGGCCAGACAACCAATTAAACATCTCCTGTCAGGTTTTAAAACATTTGCGTGTCGCTGTAACAAACCCTCCCAGTGTCTCCCAGTAAATTTAACCATTTGGACTGTGTTATTTTTAATCCAATAGCAGCAATAACTTAAGCAGGACATAGCACAGAGTAGACATGCTCTCTGAATGCGTCACATCCATTTGTCGGTAATGAAAACATCACTGCTGAACTTTTCATTATTAGATTTGGCTGAAGCGTGATGGGATGTTATTCCCATACACCGTGTGTTTGTGTGTACATAGATAGGTGCATGTGTGCTGGGATCATGTGTTTCCACTGTTCTTTTTGTCTTCATATTTTTCAAAATGTCCAGTGTTGGTAGTGCAAATGAAAAATATATTCTGTCACAACAAGCTGGAACATACAGTATGTACTGAGTATTCAGTTTTATGAAGAGGATTGTTTTCAAAAGCAAAGCAAATGTATTTTGTCAAGAACTGAAAGCTGACAAAACATTTTACTCACTCTTCCACTTCCCTCACACAGGGACAAACAGCCAGAGTGACTGTTCAGTGTGATTCATCAGCATTACCGGCAGAACAGTAACTTTATTATAACAGATCTTATCTGCTCTGCCCTGCTCACCATTTGAAAGCCCTGGGTCTTTCTACTCTTTCTTCTTTGTCCAACTCGTGTCCAGAGGGCTTGTGGTGTTGCAAGGAGATAGAGGGAACCAGCCAGATGGGTAACACACACACACACACACACACACACACAGATTGTCTTGGAGATATGGGTGCAGATGACTTCTGGATCAGCCTTCAGCTGTGTCTCGCCAGCCACACACGAACACAGAATCTGCTTTTTGAACAGAAGCACATTGACCTTCTTAAACTTCAAAATCACGATGTATCTCTATTTCAATAATAATCAACAGAAGAAAAAACACATGCAAGTCAAAGTATTCTGCAAGCATTGCTAACTAAAAGCAAACTAAAGCACAGGACTGGTTCCAGGCACATTTCAAAGCAAAAGCTTTGCATCGCTGAATGAAAAGTCATTTGTTTGATGAATGATGGGAACTCCATCTCCAGCTTTTGTGATTTATGGTGCTCTGTACTCAACGCTGAACTTTCTGACTGGGATACACATGTTTAACGCAGCAACATATTCACTGTAGAGGCCTGTTCCCCCTTTAAATGTGAGTCAGATCAAGCTCAGCAGTGACCCCATAAGGTCAGTTTGTTTGTCTATAGCTCCATCTTGTGGGAATAGTTAAAAGCTGTAGACGTTGACCGAGGAGGAGGAAGATGGTGTTATTTTTTTTAAAAAAGCAATTTTCAATCCAGCAGGGAGAAGTATAATGAATGTGTTAAACTAAGGACACTGTAATTCTGTAAATATTACATATTCTTACACAAATAAATACTCATGACACTTGCACAGATCTGTGTAATTTGAACTTGCTTTAATGTGTTTGTGCCTTCATAACTTCATATCTTCCATCTTGGAGAAAAAATATTACAGTATCACTTTCTGATCAAGTCACCCTTTATAAAGGGTTTGAAACACCATCAATGACATTACCTGCTAATGCTTTATAGATGTAATGTTTTATAGATTTAATGATGAATAGATCAGACCTAAGGTATTACTACAAACTTTGGATTTGCCACATGGTGAAAAATCCCTCTGGACAGTGTTTATTGTCCAGCAGGACACCTGTCGTTTTAGCTCCTTAAAGCTAGGTTTGGTAATCTTGAGAAACAACAAGAGTATTCTACATTTTGATGATTATTTAACAGAAAATCCAGTGTTGTCACATTATTGTCTGATCTAAATCTAGAGAGAAAGCCTCTTCCATCCCTCCAGGCCTCCCTCCAAAATTATCATTATGAATGTGAACAAACATGGTTAATGTTAGTACTCATGATGGCTGCATGGGCAGAGAATGCACTTTTTTGAAAGAGCATCCAAAAACATGCATGGGGATTAGGTTAATTGGTTAATTTAAATTGACCGTAGGTGTGAATGTGAGTGTGAGTGGTTGTCTGTCTCTATGTGTCCTGTGATGAACTGGAGACTTGTCCAGGGTGTACCCTGTCTTTCACCCTAAGACAGCTGGGATAGACTCCAGCTTTAAGTCAGGGACAACCTACAGACTGAATATAAGGACACCCACAAAGAGGGGTTGTCACATTTACTAACCTTAAGCACAAAGAAAACACCTATGACATTCTCTCATCTGGTTGTGTGTGTGTGTGTGTGTGTGTGTGTGTGTTTTCTACATTTAGGTCAATAAATACATATTGAATGTATTATGTTCCTGAAATCCAACTGATTTAAACCTTGTATGCATAACATAAGTTCACCTTTAGAGGAGTAAATTCACTCAAATAATGACATAAAGATTTTATGGTGCTCATTAAGATGACAGGCATCATTGGCTGTCCTCCTCGTGGTAGCAGCCTGCCCTGCAGTACCCAGTGTGACCACAGGGTGGCAGCACATGTAAACACATGGGTTCTTACACAAGCTGTTACTAAACAGCTGAACGTGTCTTTTGTAAGACTGCTGCTGCTGTCCTCATGCTGCTGCTGCCTCTGAACGTAAGTCCTCTACAGACACCTTCATTCACACAGACAGGTACAGCCATGTTCTTCTCACTGTGTGAAACACTGTGAAATGAATAAGACGGTGATTCTCTCGTCTTTGCGGACAGGAAGGACTTTTACATCACTGAGACAACTATGAAGACCATCGCCTGTTTCTCATCGTCTGTCAGGGCTGTGTGTCGGAGCACCACAGCTTGCTTTCCTCTAAATCGGGGTCTTGTTCTTTGCGGTCCAGTAATCAGGTCCTCTCCTGTGGATTTCTCCAACAAAACTGCAGTTGCTCAACAACCATGCGTAACCGGCGTGCGTAATATCCACACTACGCAGGGAAACCCAGCAGCGGTCCAGCAGGTGGGTGCAGCCGCTCTGCCCACTCCTGTGTCCTTACCTGGGAGCCGAGAGGATGAACTGACGGTGTACCAACTTGGTAGACACATACCACCTAAACCAGCTGCCAGACCAGCCCCACCACACCTGACTCCATACAGCCCGTACACTAAACTACAGAGCAATGCAGCTGCACCAGCCAACATCCGGTCTTTGATTGAAGGGGAGGCGATCCCTGAGCTGTGCTCCAGGCTGGCAGGCTTCCCCAGCAATGACAGGGCAGAGGGACTGGCCACTTTAATCGGAGCATGTGTTGAATTTGGCCTGGAGGCCCACAGCCCTCTTGCCCTCAGACTGATAAATGAGTGCCTGAAGCTCCTCTCCAGTGGGGACATCGGGGTGGCTCAGCTCTGCCACCTGGGTGAGGTGGCATACGCCCTGGAAGGCTGCCAGTCAGCCACAGTGGCAGAGGTCCTGGACTCTGTCGGCGGAGTCATGGAGGAGGATGCTGTGTCACCCAGAGAGGCTGCCAGGATCTACTCCCTGCTGGCTTTGTGTCACGACCCTGCCAGCCAGCGGCAGAAACTCCTGCTGTCCACTTTGCACAGACACACACAGAGGCTGGTCCACCGGCTCAAAGCCAGGCAAGTCAGCAGTATACTGCAGGCCCTGTTGAAGTTACAGCAGAGACAGGTAGGCTGAGCAGCCGCTCCTCAGCTCTGAACATTTCTCACACCTAAATGTTTGTTAAGGACAAGGACAAGTTCAGGATATTAATGCTACTCTCCATTAATACTTTCACAGGCCATTTCCCTGGTGCTGAGGCTGAGTCACAGAGCATCACGGGTCTTCAAATCTTTCAGTGATGATGAGGTGATTAAGGTGCTGACAGCGCTGATGATCCTGGGACAGTGTGATGAAGAGCTCCTGGCTGCTATGGAGAAACATCTGCCAGGTGTGCTTTATTTCAGCGAAACATGTTGCTGCTAATGGATGTGTTCATTCTGACTTTGGAAGTGAATCCTGAAATTGTGTGTGTGTGTGTGTGTGTCAGGGAGGCTGAAGATGTGTGATCCGGAGCTGATCAGCACCGTCATGGAGTACTGTCTGCAGATGAAGTGCCGCTCTGAGCCGATCTTCAAGGCAGTGGCTGAGAACTTTGTGTGCCACGCTGAGAGGCACACCACCCTTCAGATCGCCAAACAGGTTGTTGCCATGGGGAGACTCAACTATCTGCCAAAGGTAAACAGCAGGGGCATCACTAGGTTTTAAGGGCTGGGGGGCTTAGCCCCCAAGTGAGACTAATTTGTATCTATATATAGCCCTGCAAAACAGGGGAGCACTTTAGTGCATGTTTTTGCCTCCAATGATAATACTGCGTCAAAGTGGTTTTTTTGGCAGCTGGTCGCTGATCAAGGTCACCCGCAGCCTGTGAGTAATGTTGGTGCTTCTGTAATTTGTAGCCGGGACATAAAGTGTTAATATGCGCCACAGAGTTCAAAGCAGGAAGTGGAGATGATCGCATTTAGAGAACAAAACAAATGGGCATAAATAAAAAATGTTTTCAAAAAAATTAATTGAGGTGGGCTTAAGAATATTTCAATAATTCAAATTCAAATAGGCCTACAGACTGTTTGATGATGGCAGTGCCTGAAACACAGTTGGTGACAGGAAGATAGTCAGTTGTACTTAACGTCTCCTTTGCTCCTCAGTGCTCCAGTGAGATGTTTAAAAAGCTGGAGAGCATTTTGTCAACGAGGTTTTCCCAGTTCCAGCCTCGCTCTCTGATAGACGTGCTGCACGCCTGCATCCACCTGGAGCGCTTCCCACTCAACTACATGTCCAAAGTCTTCAGTCCGTACTTTCTACAGAGGCTGCAAGGTATGGAAATGACTCCTTACTATAAAAATATTATATTACAGGACCGTAAAAGAAGACTCCATGAGTGTACAGTTGCATAACTGCTACGCCACTCTTTGCACATGCTGCTCTCACTCCACGCAGAGCTGTGCTTAAAAATTTGATGGTATTTGTTTGCTGGACATTCACAGTACGTGCCTGCATGACGTGTCAGCTTATGTATGTTTATGCATGTCATAATATGTATGTAACATCTGTGATGTAAACTGTCTTGTCTGTCCTACAGCACAGGGGGAGCCATTGGACAAGAATGCACTGGGGCAGCTGACACAGATCCATCTCTCCACCTCATTAGAGTGCACTTACTACTGGGTGAGCATCATTAGCTTAATACGTTTTAGAGTTTCTAGAAGTTTAAATAGTCCGTATAATACTATTTGGAAGTAGCATAATTGATATTATACTTCCATAGGGTCCCAGACTGCCCTTCTTCCTCCACGTGAAGAACTTTTCCTCTGTGGACCAGGCCTTTGAGACCCCCATGGAGAGCCTCTTCTACAAACAGGTCAAAGGGCCGCTGACAGAGATGCTGGGGGGAAGGTTTTATTCCACCAGAGTCTTCACCCCCGCTGGATACACAATAGGTAAGCATAACCATACAAATACATGACTCTTATATACTGTATCTATGTAAATACAAAAAGCAGCATGTGGCTCACTTAATCAGAGACTAGCCTTAACTGCTGTACTCATAGATTCCATGTTGCTTTGCTCTCCAGATGTGGAAATATGCCTGGATGAGAAGGGATATGTTCTGCCTCTGTCACAGTGGGATTACACTTCCAGAAGGTGATAGACTCATTGTGCATTGTGATCACAGATGGTGTCACATCCTGTACAGATTGTAAAGCCCTCAAAGGAAAATATGCCATACATGATACTGGGCTATACAATATATTTGAACTGTTCCCTCATGTCTTGTGTCATGTGTAGGATGGCACTGTGTTTGGATGGTGAAAACCGTTTCTGTAGCAACACGCAGCATCTGCTGGGGAAGGAGGCCACCAAAAGGAGACACCTACGCAGGATGGGCTATGAGGTGGTGCAGGTATGACTGGGATCATTGCATTTAGTGCAATGACCATTGCACCTTCAAGATATTATTATCCAATATGTGTCATCTCACTTGTATTTCAAGCCTGTTTAATGAGCTGCACCATAAGAAACACTGACAGTTTTATTCAAGACAACCTGATCTATGCTCCTCTTTCTTTCTGCTTTCTCTTCCAGATCCCTTATTTTGAATTTGAGGAGCTGATAACTCAGGAGGAGCAGGTCCACTATCTTCACAACAAGATCTTTCCCACCATCTTTAAGTTCCATCATTGCTCTTAGTTGCCTACAAGTTCAACCAACAATCCCCCGATTCCCACCTGACTGGTGCTGCACACTAGATATTTATCATATGAAGATTATAAAAGGCATCAAAGTAAAAATTGCCAATGGATAGTGTTACATGAAAGATAAAAAACTGATAAAGATGAATGAACTCACACCCCTTTGGAAATGTAGCTGCTCAAGAGTGGCCGTCTTGCACTGCCTTTGACAGTGACTTCATTTTATGTATTCTGCTGTTGATGCATTATGTGAAATGGATATGATAGTGGCTATTTATGTGATTAATTTGAATACAAAATGTAGCGTGCAAATAACAAGTGTCATAATGCTTGAACTTTTATCTTTTATACGGAAAAGAAACAGAAAAAACTTGTTAAAAAAGTACTGAAATTCATGATTTATTCTGAAAGTGGCCACTTCTGCATTCTTTTCATACAAGATAATAAAAAGATGTATAAGGATATTGTATGTATCATTACTGTCATATACTATTCTGATAAATACCCAAATCATACAAGTTTCATTTTATTTAAATTTACTAATGATCTTATATCCGGATTCACTGTTGTATGCTTTACATACAAGTTTCATGCAAAGGCATGAAACTTGTATGTAAAGCATACAACAGTGAATGATACATACAATATCCTTATACTTCTTTTTATTATCTTGTATGAAAAGAATGCAAAAGCGGCCACTTTCAAGAGTAAATCATATACTATTTAAGTTTTTTTCTGTTTCTTTTCTGTATGGGATTGGTGGTTGAGTCTCTTTACGACCGGGAAGACACTGTGACCTCATTTACAGGACAAGATGTTGATGAAATGTACAAATGTGTGACATGAAACATGTTTTTTTTTGGAGTTTGAAGATAGACTATAAATGTATTTTATCCTTATTGTGCCTTGGAGTGGTGGCTAACACTTCAAAAAAGGAAACACTGAAAACAGTCATTGAGATATATCTGAGATTAATAAACAGGAATAAACTGATGCAAACAAAAATATTCAACAATACTAAAATATAACTATGATACAAATATAACACAATTGGTGAATGAAGTCAGACAAAGGCAACATTGAAATATACTGTAATCCTTTTCAACCAATCAGTTCGGTCTATTACTGCATCCAGATGTCACCTAAGTCTTTCGAAACAACTGAAACATCATGTTTATGGAGGAATAAGCTGTAAAGTCAAGGAAAATGAGCCGTTGGGATGGGGATGACATTGACATTTAGATTTCAATCAAAACAGTAGAGAGAGACGTCCTCCTGGGACACTGGGATGATGGTGACACTTACATCCCTGATGGTTCCTTTCTGTTCCTCACATTTTCTCTCTCCACCTCAGCCATGGTCATGTTAGTCTTTGGTCTCCTGGAACACACAGTAGGTTAGGATTTTGCTGACAAACAGAGAAGGGATGTGACACTGCCAGAGTGTGTCTTTCTTCACCTGGCAGAAAGTGGTAACAGGACAGTGCTAGGGTGCGCTGTAAGGACAAACTCTCCTCTGACAGCATCTACCATCAGGTTCTGGAGGGTGTTCAGCAAAACATCTTCAACAATGTCAGCAGGCAAAAGTCCAGTTTGCGCTACGTTTTGTGTTTTGGGCCTCAAACTTCCAACAGTCCCATCACTGTTCACGGTGTTGAGCTGTTCTACCATCCCACTCAACCAAACCTGAGGTTCAGGTGTAGGGTGAGAAGGCATGGGAAGTGAGGAGCAGTGAGAGGGACTATTTTCTCGAGGCCGGTAGGTGATGGGCTTAAATGCTAAAGTAGTCAGAGACTGGGTAAAGTCTGGATCATCCAGTATGCCCCTGGAAAAAGAAAGAGGGAGGGACATATTAATACAAGCACACATATGAATAAATCAAAAATATCTTGCTGAAATGCTCTTAACTTTAATTTGTCTCCACAAAAGGTAATACAAATATTCCATATAATATCAAACAAGCTCACTCCAGAGCGTAGGTCAGAGTCTGGATGTTGTCTGTGTGAGTGTTACCTGAGCATAGAGGTGAGTGCATGCATTGTGAGGTCTCTCTCATGGCCATGTGTCGGGGAGAGCTGCCCAGCAACAGAGACTGTGCTCGAAGAAGCCATTTCACTTAGCTGGGCCTTGACTGACAGGAGGCATCTTCAGAAGACAACACAGATGTTTGATGCAAATGTTTCTGCTACTACATATAGAATGAGGATCATGCTCTTATGGATCCTCAGCAGGAGTCATAAGTATTGTATACAAAGTGTGAGCTGTATGAGAATGCTTCACCTATGGTGCCCATTGAACTGGTCAGGGAAGTGTGGAAGGTACTCCAGAAGCCTGTGGGAGTGAGCTGTCACCCCCAGATGCAGCAGAGCAGGTAGGGGAGGCTCAGAGCGGTGCCATGCTGCTTCTTGCTGGGCCCTCCGCTCAGCTCTCCTTACTTTGGTACGTATGGAGCCCACTGCTTCACAACCACTGGCACTGATAGGAGGAAGAGTCTGAAGAGGGAGAAATAAAGAGATGTAAAGATGCAGTCAAAATGAAGCCAGGCGTCATACGTTTTATAAAAGAGTCACTGTCACCATTATCTTAACAGTAAATCAGGACCACCTTGTATTTCCTGAGTGGCGGCCCCTTTCTTACTGGAGCTGCTATGGGTTCCTGTAACAAGGCAAAAGTGTAAATGTGACTGTGACAGTGCATCAATGTCAGCAAATATCATTTTGAATTTGAAGAAGCACCTTATCAATGAGAACTTGGCTTCCTGTAAGATAAGCCGTGGTGCTAATGAATTCATCCAGCTGTCTCTCTTTCTCTTCCTCCCAACGTCGCAAAGCATCATGACACCGAGTCAGAGCACCTTCCTGAGTAATCTGGGGAGGAGAGGACATCCAAATATTGAAGAAAAAGTTTACAGAGTAACAAAGAGATTCTACTGCTGTGGTACCTGACAGATGCAATCTAGCTGATAAATAGTGGGGTGGTCAGTGGAGGTGAAGGTAAGGACACAAAGGGCGCTCTCTCCTGGACACAGACTACCTTGCTCTGGATGTATCTGTACCACCTGACACAACACAAAACATACACAAGCAAATGGGAGAATCACTGATATACAACCTGAGTATACTGATGCCATCTATGAGAGACAATCTGACACAAAGAGGGAGGACCTGCTTGTTTCTTCTTCAAAATGGTGACATTGACACACATACATGAGACGTCATTGACAGCCACATGTAGACCTTCCTGTACCTGTGGATAGCTCTGTTGATCCCATGCATAGTGGACAGTGTCTGTGTGGGACACATTGGTCAGGAAGAGGATCCTTGATGTTCGTGAGCACACAGGGATGTGACCAAGAGAGACACTGTCCTCAGACAGGAGCACCACCTACACACACACACACACACACACACACACAGACACACACAGACACACACAGACACACTGAGATGAATGCATGCGGCCTCAAAAACACAGCAGAATAAATTCAAGTTAGAATATTTGCAAAGACACAAACTGCTCTTACTTGTCCATGGAAGGGCACTCTCTGGACGCAGGGTTCAGATGTCATGGCATCATGGCAGTTAAGTATGTTGGTGGAGCCCAGTGTGGGAGAATCAACCCCACATCCCTCAAACCGCACCAGTGTGGAGTCCCCATCCTGGACTTGGATATGAATATCCATCTAGTGACACAAAAAACAAGTGTTTTTTTATGTTGTTTCTCATTGCACTATATTGTATTTTGCTGTACTCTGCACTGTGTGTACATTTTGAATCTGTTTATTTTTCCCACTGTGTATTGCATCTGTTGCACATGAAGTTTAATCTTATCTTATGTTATTTGGTAAGAGCCTTACATGGTACAGCTTAGCCTCCAGTGGAGAAAAGATCCATTCCAGCATGGCTGTCATCCCAGGTTGGACCTCTCCCTCTGGATTGAGGCAGCAAAGCACTGGATGGTTAAAGTTTTCCTGTAGCTGTGACAATGCAGCCATGTCCACTTCATAATGGACTGGCACTGCACCTCCATTGTGTAGTTCATACATCTGGAAGGCAACAAACATATATAAATGCCAAATCACCCAACTGCTTCAGAGAGGAACACCTTCTGTTAAAACAATGAACAACAATAGATTTCCCAACAGTTATCACAGCAAATATATCCATCACTTTATTTTGGCATGAACAAAATGTATAATCACTGACTATGAGTTCATATAATGAAATACTATTCTATCAATAAGAGTGCAGTACATTTCAGCTCACTGTAAACAGCCTTCACAGGCTCTATGTTGGGGAAAACAAACACACCTGCCTCGGTGGAGCACAGTCGCCAATATATACAGAGTTGAGGACATGTCGTCTGGAGGCAAAATGGAGATAAGGTCTGTCTCTCTCCACTGTCACCCCCTGAAACTTCAGCTGCACACAGAACCATGTAAAAACACGTGATGAGGTTAGCATAAAATATCTGACAAATATAAACCAGAAATTATCATACCCAGACAGAATACATTAGGTAATTGCATTTCTTCTGGGCCTACAGAAAATAAAAAGGGACAATAAAGGAATAGTACCACTGAAGTGAAAGAGCTGTGGTATTTGAACTGCGCTTCTACCAGTAAAGTCACAGTTGTGAGAGTTAAATAAATATGAGTCTCCTTTAAATTTCAATGGAGTCTGCCTCACCAGGATGTCTCTTCCATAAGAAAGCTTGAACACAACAGGAAACTGATCTGTCCCTGGAGAGTCATGGCTGCAAAGCACAGAATTTAGACAATTTTAGGATCATGTTATTAGCATAATCTGACTTTAGACAACTGTCATCCTTGCCAATATTAGCAAATTGTCTGATTCATCCTTTTGTGCTGTACGCTTTGCAGTACTCACTGACCTGTAGGTGAGATGTACAGCCCTCTGCTGGCCAGAGAGCAAAGTTCCAGACCGTGGGGAAACGCTAAACAGGTGGTTGTCTTGAACCTGTCAATGAGATGAAAAAGTGTGCTTTATAGAGTCTAAGTGAAGATTAATCATATATTTATTTAAAATTACTTCATGTTTTGAAAAAGATAAGCCATGCCTTCATCTGGTATAGTTCAGTGCTATTATACTCCCCAGTCTCAGCCCAGTACTCCAACTCTATCTGTTGGTCCTCTGGAAACAAGAATGCCCTAATGTTGTAGAGAACGTCAAAAATCAATTAGAGTTTAGTTGAAAATAACTCTAGCTTATTTCTACTTCACAGTTCACAGGAGTGTAACCCATATTTTAATGATTAGCTGTTTATGGGTAGATACAAATAGACTGCTAAATGTTGTTATCTTTGCCTTGGATTGACTGTATTCTCTACTGTCTGCTTTTTTCTTACCAGTCTACAGGGATGGAGCCCGGGTTGTGCAAGATCATCACAAAGGTCGAGGGCTCTGAATTAAGGGGAGTGGCACTGAAGTTGAAATCCAACATGGCTTTGGTGAAGACGGAGGGACAACTGCTAAGAGTAGACACAGGAAGGGAAGGCACAGTGACACACACACACACACACACCATATCGTGACAATGTAAATACAGGATAAGACCTATTTCAGCATTATTCAGTTCTCTTTTGCAGTAAATTTAATGACAGATATTCAAAACCTTTACAACTGTGATAAAATAACCTATCATGGTGTTTAATTGTTTTTGTTGTCAAACACAATGCTATCCATCCATCCATTATCTACCGCTTCTCCTCACATAGGGTCGCGGGGGGACTGGAGCCTATCCCAGCTATCTTAGGGCAGAAGGCAGGGTACACCCTGGACAAGTCGCCACCTCATCGCAGGGCAGATTAAAATATTCTTCTCTTCACCTGTGCCTGGTAGGGGGCCTGTAGGTGATTTCTTCAGGGGTGGGGTTGGACAGCAGGAGCTCATTGAGGCTGTCCAGTGAGAAGAGTCTCCACAGGTGCACCTTGCTGAGTCTGCTCACACTGCCACCACCACATACATCAATCACCTGGAGCGTAGGAAACACACCCCTTGCTCGCACTTCACACACTACTTGTGGAGAGGACGACATAAATCCTGAGGAGAGGGACAGATGTAGACAGATAGAGAAAGAGAAACAGCAGTAAGTATTGAGTAACAGAGGACAAAACAGTTCAAATATTCAAGTTTGTGATATTTGTGTTTACCACTGGCATTCAGCATCTGGTAGCTGATGGTCCACAAGTACTGGGCTCGTCTGTGTGGTCTGACAGTGGATCGCAGCAGTACTGTGCAGTGTGAGGCAATGGTTCCCCTCTCACTGTCCAGCTGTAGGGCTAAAGGGCCACACGTAACACAGCTAGTCTACAATACTGGGCCAAGTTTACCTCTTATGGTCAGCAACTGTGAGTTTTGCTTCCACTTGCATGTCTGTCATGTTTTGACCATGTTACATTTAGTTAACTGCTACTAACTTGACAGTACTGATATTATAGTTCACAAAAGAAAATACCATTAGGTTCAGTCTCAGGGTCATAAGTGAGTTCTTCATCCAGAAGTTTCTGCTGTACAGAGAGACAGAAGGAGACAGGACAGGGGCTGTTGTTCACCAGAGGGATCTGAATTGACCGATAGCTTCCAACCTGAATCTCTCCTACATCCACAACTGATTTTTCTGCCTGTGGAAAAAACAAAGAAGCACACACTGCTTTGTTTGATTCATTCATGATTTCATTAATTTTCTTGAAAATTCACATACGTCCACTACATGCACACATATGAACATAAAATTAGAGCTTCACAGCTAGCAGTCCCACCTCTATGAAGCCTTTGGAGCCTGTCCCCACCACTGTAAGGGTGAGCTGTGACTTGTTACACCCAGGAGTCAGGATTGGCCAAAAGTTGAGAGTGGGTTTGAGTGTGTATGTTTTTTCTTCCAGTGGAATGAAGGACCACATCTGGGACTGTACAAGAGGACAAAAAGGTAGTTGCCAGTTTTTGTTTTAATCAGATGCACATAATCTTGCATAAAGGTATGTGTGAGTCTCTCACTGAGCTCTCATTGGGATGCAGTTCACCAGCATCTGGTTCTACAAAGATAAGCTCCTGGTCTGAATCTGGAATACTCCACTGGAACCTATCATAAAGGACAATCACAGGAAGTCAGCTGTAGACAAGATTAATGATGACTACAAAAAATACACAGAAAAATGTCAGAAATACTGGAGTAAGAGCCATTATTGCAAACCAACCTCAGAGGTATTTGGCTGAGGTTTCTGATGTGGTGGGAGCGCTCGGTTCTTGAGCCTACCGCTGTTGGTTGGAAATATAAATTGCCGTCCCCTTCCAGAGACACACACAACTTTTCCACTGCACTGACAACTGCCAGTTCCTACAGGAAACGGATGACAAATGCACCGATACAGAGACATGGTGAGTGATAGAGCTTCTGTCTTCTGTGCTCCTGTGAAATAAATATATATTACCTTTGTGTGTTCAGTCGCATTGAGCTGAAGGTGCAAACTGAGCACCTGTCTGGGACTGCTCTCTGTGGGAGTTGTTCTCAGGATGAGGATTTGGTGATTCCCAGGCTGGATCAAACCACAGCTCGGTACTACAGACACAGTTTCGGCCAAGGAGTTTGAGCTGTGGTCCAGACAGAAAGTGAGGGGCAGGTCTCCAAAGTTCTGGAGGAGCACTGTCCGATAGGAAAGAACACTGAGGGGTGGAAACACCTTGAAAGAATAAAATATCAGAGTTACCACAGTATCATCTTTTGATGTATAGCAGTGCTACAAAATCCCTTATACTGTTTTTAAGGAAAGGACAGCTTTAATTTGACTTAATGACCACCTATTTTTTTGCATTTTTACAATTAACAGAATGGCAGATAAATGAGAGATATTTTGTGACATTTGTGTTCTTTCTCGTGCTTGTTTCTCACCAGTCTAGGAGGCTTCAGGGAGCAATGTGGAATGAAATGCTCCTTGCCTGGCTGGAAGGAGTGACCTATGACTCTGACAGTCACACACCATGGTGGACTGAGCAGTTGCTCCTCCATGAGATGGCTGTCCTGCAGCATCCAGGGACACAAGAGGGCAGACAAGTGGGACTTTATGGATGATATTGTGGATGACATTGTTTGTTGCATAGTTGAATGGATATGTTTTGAGGCACTATGTTTTTGATGCAACTTTACCTGATAGCTTGCAAAGCACTCAAGTTGTGCTCCATGCAGAGTATTATGCTGCTTAGGATCATAAGTTACTCTGAATGAGGTGGATTTCAGCGGAGCCAGGTCACATGATGAGGGAGATACAGTGAAAGGAGAGTCTTGAGCAACAGTCCACACCAGGCTGGGGCAGAATCACATGGAACAGAAACCAGATTTAGCAAAAACAGCAAAATCATCTATTAAAGTTATCTTTAGAAACAGAATATATGCGGTGCTAGAGTGTGCAAGCATGGATACCTGAGTTTCCCTCTGGTGTGGTTGGTGATGGAGACAGGCTGTGAGGAAGTGGATGAAGAAGAAAAAGAGGGGGACAGTTTGTGATTAAACAGTAGCTCACTGGGCACCACAGATACATGTGGAGACAATAAAGACTTGGAAGTAAGGGGATCCATGTGACCCAAGCAGAACTGGTAATATTCCCCCATGGGAGTTCTCTTCACACCAGCACTGTCTGGTGTCTGATGTGCCTCCTGAAAAATGACATAGACAAAGAGTCACAGAGCTAATACCCAAAACTATAGTTTTCCCTCAACTGGTGACATCTGGTATTTGTAAGTGATTTCATGTTTAAAACCTGGAAAACTCGTCATGTTTCCTCTCTCTCCGGTACTTTACCTTCTCAGTGGGGCAGAGCACTCCCTGTTGGTCCAAGTGTGCATTTTGCTGCATGGCACTGAGAGTATCTGGTGGGTCCTGCCGGCGGTGCCAGTGGAGCTTATAAAGAACCAAGTGTTCAGGTTTCAGTATGGCTGGTTTATGGCGTTCTGAGTGACAGGTACCAATCAGGTCAAGGAAGATGGGGTCCTACAAGGGAGAGTACATAGATATATAGTAGATAGAATGAACACTGATGTGTGAGTTCAAATGTGTCTGCATATTGACTCTTACCCTGTGCAGTATGAGACATGCCACTGTCCTGTGATGTGCAATAGGCTGTGTAGGCCTATAGACCATCTTCAGGGTTGTGCGGCCATGTGGGCTTACAGTCCCATTTGCTGGCTGGATGCTGAACACACTGTTCCCAGTAGAGTCAAGGTCCCATTGGTAGATGGCCTCAACGAGTGAAGAATTAACCAGCTCCACTGTCTGTGCAACTACTCCTCCATCATCAACACAGCCAAAGTCCACCACAGAGGAGGACAAGGACAATTTGGGACCTAGTTGCACAAATATTTTTTTTTTACATTATAGATTTGCTTCCTTTTTTCAACCAAAAAAAGTTGGGGAATATGATTGTAGGGTATGCATTTATCTCTTTCTATAACTGCAAAATGTGTTTGTTTGTGCCTTTCTGTTTTTCTGTTCCCCTACCTACACAGTTTCCAGTTAGTTTGAGTTGAGTTTCACTGAGTCCCCCTCTACATTTTAGAGATAAGTACTCAACAGAGACCCTGTCCACCTCAATAGGAGTATAGGTGACTGTAGCCCGCAGCAATCCACCAGGCAACACCTCAGCCCTGGCCACGTCACAGCTGAACTCTGAACACAACAAGGGGACATCACTGGACAGTTGTGACAGAGAGAAAGACGCAGTTACCTGGAGAAGAAGGACAAAACTGCAATGAGAGGTTAACTTACTGAGGTTATTTACATTTGTGTGTCTTTGTTTGCAACTCACAGGGGAGGGGTTGAAGACGTCAAAGTGTTTCTGTAAACTCTTTCCAACCGCCACAGAACCAAAGTGCAGCTCTGGACCCGACAGTGCTTTTCCATCCTTGGTGGCTGTATTCCTCAGCTGAAGACATGGGTATTTGGCTGAAAGGGAAAGCAGAGGCAAGACAAGCAGAAAGTGAGAGTATACTGGTTCCCCATCATGTCTTTTCATGTAGTATGCTGAGGTCTACTTAACCACATATGGTGCATGTCATATTTGTTTGTCATTATTCTCATATTCACCTGCTCCCTGCAGCAGCACAGTGTAACAGCTTTCTGCCTTGGCCCCTACTCCTCCAAACCTACAGTTGACTTGTTGCTGGTACACCAGTGCCTCTTGGGGTTGGAAGACCACAGTGATGTGACACTCCTGGCTGGGCTTCAACACACCTTGCTCAGGGCTTAGCTGGAATGGTGCTGTGCTCTCCCACTGGAAGCACGTCTGGAGTTTACTGTGGGAAGACGAAAAGCACAATATTAAAATACATTTTTTGAAGCATGTAGTTTCTCCTCCTTCCAGGTTATTCAGCCCCTTTCTTTTCTGCATTAGCCTAAAACACACTCATACATCCTTACCTGACATTTTTGAGCAGGAACGTAGTTTGTGAGGAGTTTTGAACAGCACAGAGTGGCAGCAGCACAGAGTCAGGCATCTCCAGGACATGGCAAGGAATGATGGCACGGAGACAAACCTGGAAGCTGCCATCTTTACCTTGAAACTCAATGCTGTCTTCATACTCACACTGTCCCCAAGCAGTCACACAGACATCAAACAAAGCACAGCAAACAAAAGGAAAGATGATATAGAACAAAAGAAGTAGATCCAATTATGGTATATAAACTTTTTTGTCGAGAGAAGTCACTTCCAGCCAGATCTGAAAATCCTGGGGCACCATGATTTCAAAATGCTAATAGGATCTATTAATAGATGTGCTCATGTATGAGAGTTTGATGTGTTACCCTCTGGAGTGGTCTAAAGCAGACTGGTATAGGGAGAGAAGTCCCTGGGCTGAGAAGAATTATCTGGGGAGACAAGGTGGTGAAAAACTTGGACACTGGAGGCCTGTGAGGGAACAAAGACAGAATGTAATGGTAAGCAAATGCGTGCTGCTTTGCTTGGAAGAAAAAAAACTCTTAGCTTGGCGTGTTTGTGCGAATATTTGAGTGTATCTGTGTGCATACATATGTGTCCATGTGTTTCTGATACCTGACGTGTAGCTTCTGCAGCTTGCTTTGAATATTCTTTAACACCAATGTCTTGGTGAACTCTCTTTCCAGATCCCAGTCCTCCCAGACCAGCTCAGTCTTCAGTTCCAACCCAAAGAGGCAGCATCGTTGGCTGGATGCTCGTCTCTGGTGTTTTAAACCCTGCTGAATCCCTGCATCCTGTCGGGAGGGGCGTTGCAGAAGATGTGAGATTTTGAAAGATTTGTACAAATAAATCACTTTTTAAATTGTACTTACCTTGATATCCTTCCCAGTGATGGAGGACTTCCACGGTGCTCCAGAATCCAAGGGGTCAGGACCCCGAGCCTGAGCTAACATGGCTGGAAAAACAAAAGACATTTCAGAGTCAGAATCAAAAACAAGTTCATTGCCAAGTAAGTTTGCGCAACAAAGAATTTAACTTGGTATCTTGGTGCATGACATATAAACATATATGACAGACATCGAGGCACAATTATTCTCCAATGAATATTTGTTTGAACAGTACCGTTTTTCGTTAGACTCAATCATTTACCTCAACAACTGTCTCCAGCCACAAATAAATCTGACACCGCGGACATGGTGTGTGTATATATATACATATGCGTGGGGGTGTATATATAGATTATATGAGAGCACACATCCCCGGTGTGTCATGTCTCTATCTATCTATATATATCTATATCTATACATATATGTACATATACATACACATACAGCACCTACACACACACACACACACACACACATATATGCATATATATACATATATACACACATACTGCATATATACACATAGATACACACACATATAGTCAGATAGATAGATAGTCGCTAATATGAGTCAAGAGGAGTAATATTTTAATCGAGAGGACATAAAAGCATATTTACAACTATTTTTTTTTGGGGGGGGGGTTAAATTACTAGTGTCCTACAGTACATGAAATTAGCCACTGAATGACAGTTTTTAAGCTACTTTGTTTAATAAATCAAATATGAATAAAACTAATGAAAGGTACAATCATGGCCAAATAAAATATACCTTACATGTTTGAATGACGCTTTTATATTTAATGTTAAACTGCTTCCAGGCCGTTTCTCCACTGTGGGATAGCACCTACATGTCAATCAGATTTTATCCTAAACCACTCCACCGCTTTTCTACGGAGCCCCTCTAAACCCCTGGGAGATTTTTTATCTCGTTGATCGTGTTTTTTTCCTCTGGTTGCCATGGTGAGTCGAGGTATCGGGGCTTCCTTAATGATGGCTGTCTATTGTAGCAGGTGCACGCGCTTAACTCAAGGTGAAGATACTCAGAGTTCATTGAACTAATTCATATCAGCTGTTCTGGAACCTATACTCAGTTTTCCATCTTCGGTCGCTTTCACACTGTCCTCATTTGGTCCGCTTTAAACGGACCAGAGTTCGTTTCGTCAGATAGTCCGCTTCATATGGGCAAGAAAGCTCATACAAACTGTGGTACGGACCAAACAAACAACAACAACTCTGGTCCGCTTGAAAACGGGGGTCTCGGTTTGTTTGCAAGTGAACCCTGGTGCGGTTCATATGCAGTGTGAAAGCTCACCGGACTAGACACAGGACCAAATGTAGCCTACGTAGTGCATGACGTAGTGACGCTATACGCAGTCTATCTTGGGTAGAGGAAGTACAGAGTACACTCCAGACCAAAACAAACAATGAGTGACCACCGTTAGCAGTTAGCTAGCTTAGCTCAATCATCTGAACAACATAACCCATAAATTCACAATTTGACATATTTTAACAAAATTAATCACAACTACCAACAATCACAGCCCTTTAACTCTGTGCTGATGTGTTGTCACATGTTATATTGTCAAAGTTAGAAAATGAACAGCTTCAATCCCTGACGAACTACGTTAGCATTAGTGACGGTTGCGTTCACTAGTATGTAGGTAGGCAATGTTAACATTGTAGCATTCCCTCAAATAATGTAACGAAGCACCAGTCCACCCTGTTTGTAGTCTGTGAGGTTACATACCTGACTGTTGACGCTCAGAAAGTTTGGTGTGGTTCAGGTATTGCAGTGTGAAAGCGGAACCAAACCAAGTGATAAATGTAACAATGTTGCAACTTTCAGCCCCCCAAGTGAACCAAGTCCACTTGGTTAGGTGTGAAAAAGACCTCAGACTCAGAGTTTGTTGATCCTCCTACCTGGAATACTCCCCAAAAGTTTGTCGAGAACAGTGTTACCACGGCAATTAGAAACTGTTTGAAATCACCATGGTAACTACGGTAGCCGGGGAGAGACTTGTTATTCGTTGACACCTGTCAGGCAGACCAGCTTAAAGTACTGTTTCCATGTATACCACGGTGTGGTCACAGTGAGGACACATAGGTAGGCTCAGAGCAGTGGATTAAACAGAGTGGCGACACTCCCATAGGCATACACTACGTTCAGCCCGGCGGACCCCACTTCCGGGTTATGGAACGCTCAATAATTCCAACATGGCCGCCTGTCACGTCGGACGCCGTTCACTTCTATGGCCACAAGGCAAGCACTCACCGAGGTAAAATGAGAAAATATCAACCAGTTTAATGGCAATACGTGTGTTATTGACATCGAGGGGAGCCCTTTATATGTAAAAATGTATGTCCCAAATGTAATTACGTTTTTTTTAGTCAGGAATTGGGATCGATTTTTTTATTTTAGTTTTTTTTAAATATTTTTATGATAATAGCTGCCTGCATTTGACATATGATTTTATTAAATGTGTTTATATGTAATGTTTTGTATGTATCTGTGATTGTTCAATAGCCTTGGTGGTAACAGTCAACTCTCACTCTATTGACATTAAATCATACATTATACATGCATACACGTTATTGATGACAAACACGTCTGATTTTACAATATCAGTTTATTTTGAGCCTTCTCACCTCAACCTTTTCTCACACACACACACACACACACACACACACACACACGTTGTGGTTGTGACATTCATTTAAATTGCCCACATAAAATCTCTGAATGAAAACCATAATTTATCATCATTGTCCAATCTCAGAAAGTGTTCGAGAATAGCCTTATGTTGCTAAATAAGAGATCACTTTGCATCAGGTTACGATATAGTTCCTTATTATCCATTTAGTGAAGCTAGCAAAGTTTTCCCTCCAAAAACACAACCAGACAAACTTGTCATATTTCACTTTTATTTGTCATACAGGCACTCAATATACGCAAGTGACTTTGACGTGTACACAGTAATCTAATAAGAGTTGCAAATGTTGACTTATTATGGTTAATTTTAATATTTACCTCTTAAATGCGCACTCACTGCAGTCTGTCCCGTTGAAGAGCATGGACAGTGCAGGCTACGCTTGGAACTATTGAGGGGTACATGAACCACGTGACCGCTCCGGCGGCGAGATCTGAAGTTGTCGCCACTCTGTTTAATCCACTGCTCTGGGTAGGCTATGTCATCTGTTAATATGTTAATGTCGCTCTTGTAAGCAGAATCAAATGATAGGGTCAGGAAAATGTGACAAACCACTTTACTAAACAATTTAACATTGTAGTTCTTTGCTGTGACCACGAGAGGGGAGTGAACTATCATTATTTTCAGCGCCGTATATAGAGAGAGTTGTGACAACTCAAATCATGGGCGCCATGTTTAAGACATAAGTCAGAGCGTTCAGCTATGTCTTTCAATGGCACATAGATGGGATGTTGCAACAAAGTGCTCATTATCATCTTAAACTGTTTGTGAATGATAAAATATTTCTCATGCTTTGCTAAAGTATAAACACTTTTACAAATATGTCACGTTTAATGTTTGGAGAAGACAGATAAATGTGCCTACATCACCTAATCAGTGGAGCCTCGTTTACCTTACCTTCTCCACCAGCAGTCACAGTGTAGCCTATGATTAGGCTACTTATTGATCCACTGGCTAAAAATTACAACTTCTTGGTTATTTAATTTAATCAATAAATACACTATACTGCGAAAAGTATTCGCTCAAGCACCTAGGCATGCAGACTGCTTTACAAATATTTGTGAAAGAATGGGTCGCTGTCAGGAGCTCAGTGAATTCCAGTGTGGAACTGTGATAGGATGCCACCTGTGCAACAAATCCAGTCGTGAAATGTCCTCGGAGCATGGTCAGTGGATGCTGAGGCATATAGCGTGAAGAGGTCGCCAACTTTCTGCAGAGTCAATCACTACAGACCTCCAAACTTCATGTGGCCTTCAGATTAGCTCAAGAACAGTGCACAGAGAGCTTCATGGAATGGGTTTCCATGGCCGAGCAGCTGCATCCAAGCCATACATCACCAAGTGCAATGCAAAGCGTTGGATGCAGTGGTGTAAAGCACGCCGCCACTGGACTCTAGAGCAGTGGAGACACGTTCTCTGGAGTGACGAATCACACTTCTCCATCTGGCAATCTGATGGACGAGTCTGGGTTTGGCGGTTGTCAGGAGAACGATACTTGTCGGACTGCATTGTGCCAAGTGTAAAGTTTCTCTCTATTACACTACCTCAACGCTCTGTACATCTGAGATATGTATTAATGTATATTATATATACATATACTACAGTATTGTCATATTATTTTTATTATTATTATTATATTAGTACTACATTAGTACTATACTGTTATATTATTATCATATTGTTATGCGTTGTATCTCATAGATACACAAACTATATTATCTTTATATATTGTTTTATTTATATATTATAAACATACATACATATATATATATATATATATATATATATATATATATATATATATATATATATATCCTCTGTACAGTAATGGTCAATGACAATGTGCAATAATTCTATTCCATTTCTATGTGCAATAATACCATTTCTGGAAAAACTGAAATTGTAAAATAACTTTTTTTACTTCTGAAGCAAAAATTATCCTATCCTCTATCTGTGCCTAATGACTGTAAATACTGTAAATAGTGTCTCATTTCTTATAACTTTATGTCTTTTCTATTTTATATCTTTAAATCTTTTTATACTTGTTTATTTCACTGAGCACCATGTGGAGTAGCGCTCGTATTTCGTTGTATGCACCGTCATATAATGACATAAAGGCCTTTGATTGATGGATTTGATTTGATTGGTGGAGGGGGGATTATGGTGTGGGGTTGTTTTTCAGTGAAAGGAACTCTGAATGCTTCAGCATACCAAGACATTTTGGACAATTCCATGCTGCCAACTTTGTGGGAACAGTTTGGAGCTGGCCCCTTCCTCTTCCAACATGACTGTGCACCAGAGCACAAAGCAAGGTCCATAAAGACATGGATGACAGAGTCTGGTGTGGATGAACTTGACTGGCCTGCACAGAGTCCTGATCTCAACCCGATAGAACACTTTTGGGATGAATTAGAGCAGAGACTGAGAGCCAGGCCTTCTCATCCAACATCAGTGTGTGACCTCACAAATACACTTCTGGAAGAATGGTCAAAAATTCCCATAAACACACTCCTAAACCTTGTGGACAGCCTTCCCAGAAGAGTTGAAGCTGTTATAGCTGCAAAGGGTGAACTGACGTCATGTTGAACCCTATGGATTAGGAATGGGATGTCACTTAAGTTCATATGTGAGTCAAGACAGGTGAGCGAATACTTTTGGCAATATAGTGTATTTCTCCTAAACATCAAATTAACCCTTCCCTTAGCCTACTTTGGTGTGATGATCATACTGTGTCTATTGTTAAATGTCTGACTGTTGACTATGCCCAAGGGAAAAAAGACCAGACACATGTAGTATGAGTTTGTTTATCAATTCAAGAGTTGTTTTCGCTTTCAAAAAAAACAAATCAGACATTAGCAATATAAAAATAACTTCATAGAATAATATGCAAAAGTGCAAGTGAAAGCAATAATCTGGATCTTGAATATTACGGTAAAAATATGCATGTTGTATTAGGCAATCTATGAATATATTTGGTTACTTCTTACACTATAGCATATAATACATTCTGAATGTTTGCATTCAAATCCTAGCAGAACACAATAATTTGTACAACATTTAAATAAGACTCTCAGGAAGATCCTCCAACAGGAAAAATCATATTTAAATTACAGCAGTGAAGTCAGAGGAGAGTCATTAAAACAGATCTTGAATATCACGGTAGAGGTAAGTAAGAAAGTGAGCTTCCAGTTGATCCTTCTGACCTTCCGCTCCCACAATTTCCTTCTAATAAAGTCCCAAGGGAAATAATGCAACTGAGCTGAACACAGCAACTGTAGGCTGCACAGCACTGCATTTTTCATTCAAAAAGTAATGACATTACATGTGTATAATGTACTTCTCTCTTGTGAGCTGTCACACTTGTATAGTTTATAACGATGATTTGATTACTCTTATGTCTTAAACATGGCGTCCAGCCAACACATGACTACGTTTGAACCAATCCCATGACAGAATTGTCCTGAACGTTCGAAACAAGATGTTCTCTCTGCTTTGTGCAGCAGGTGAGGCTAATCAGGGATAATGAGCTGTAAGGCTACAGTTACCTTTAAACCTACCGAGAGGCATGTCCACCATCAAAAACACACATTACACAGTCTAAACATCTACACTAATGAATGAACAAGCATAGGACTGTACAAACAGAATAAAAATACTTGATTCAAATGATCTCTTCCAACATGACACAGCTGGTATTATAAAATAAGGCAAGTAGTAAATCTCAACACTCATATTTTTATAGAAATCTTACAATTACATAAACGCAAGAATATTGAAAACAGTATGCTATGGTCATCCAGACAAGGTGTTAACATTTCAGAAGAGAATTCATCATTAATGGACAACCTATACATCTAATGACAATCAAATGGAAATAGGAAAATGCACATCATGTTTTTATCGCTAAAGTGTAAAGCATTCTGCACAAGATTTTTCATTATTTGGAGTGCAGTGTTGGAAACTTGTTCCACCTCACAGCCCTCTTCAGGGGTGTGGAGTGTAGCAATGACACAAATCATGACTTCTCTTCCCTGCATTTAATGATGATTTAGAGATGAATGAGAGATGAGATGAATTTTATACTTTTTTTATTTTGTACTTTAGCAATTAGGAAAGCTAAAGCAGATCATTTTCTTACACAGACCTCTAGTAATTTAAATAATCCACAAGGTAAAATTTTATTTTAGGTATTTTAGGTTGTATTTTTAAAATTGTATTTTAGGTCTGCTGCCGCCATATTTACAAGTTTTTATGATACAAAAAATGAGTATGTACGGTCTGAGGTCGCAGGATCTGTTCTTATTGACTGTTCCAACAGTGAGAACAGAAACTGGGAAGAACGCTTTTAAGTTTGCTGCTCCTTGTGATTGGAACTATGTGCAAAATGACCTGAAATTGAAGGAGCTGGTCTCATTACACACTTTTAAAGGGCTTTTGAATAATCTGGGGAAAAGATTTAATGTCTGTAGGTGTTTTTAAATGGTTTTGGTCAGTTTGGTGTCACTGGGTCTACATGTGTTGAACATTTGTACTTTTCTTAACTTGGTGGTTATGTCTTCATGTGTATGTTTTCTGTTGTCTGTAACTGTAACTGCTGCTGCCTGTCTTGTCCAGGACACTCTTGTAAAAGAGATTCTTAATCTCAATGAGTTTTATCCTGGTTAAATAAAGGAAATAATAATAATAATAAGAAGAATAATAAAATGTATACATAGATGTTACAGAAAAAAAACAGGGAATATGAAGTGCCCTTTTAATTTAAATAAAAAACACATGAAGGCAACTTTATTTTTCAAATATCTCAATATCTCCAAAAACCACAGATGTTGCTTTTAAAGTGAAATATATTAAATTATAAAATGTTAATTTATATTGACAACATAACATGTTTAATATGAGAGCAGTTAAATACAGGAAAAATGCCATAACAGTAAATTTAAAATATCCTACAGTACGTGCAGCCATTTCTCTTTGAGTGAGTGTTTGGCTTTAAGTAAATATAACATGCAGCTTCAACAAGATAATACAAATAATAGATTTGAATATTGTACAACAACAAAAAAAATCCATGCAGTCAAAAAATAGTCTGGGTTATCTGGGTGAATATGAATCCATTAATTTTAAAGTTGTGTTAAAAATGTGAAAGGTTTCAAACATTGGTGGAAACATTGGTTGTGTTTGTAACAGACCAGGATGCACTGATAGCAATGTAACACTGACATTCTTTACAACGTGAGTCTGCAAGTTCATTTTTCTCTGTCTTCATCCACTGTCTTCCATGAAAGTGCTATCATCATCATCACCTCATTCACACGCTTACATTCAGTACACTCATAGATAAATTAGTTCTTTGCAGACGACAGGACAGGCTTTCAGTGTGTTTGTATCGTTTAAATCACAAGTAAATCATGCACAAAATGCCCTTTAAAAGACAGAATTATTTGTCGGTCATTTGTCATAACTGAGATGGATTGCAGACCATTAAACCATTAAATGTCCGAGCACATGAAGATGGAATTATTCTGATTTGATGTGATCGGTTTTCATATCAAGCTCAATGACCAAATGTCAACACTGATGCTAGTTTGGGAGCCCTGCATACAGATATGGCACTCTGCGTCGAGCTGTGATGAATAAATGATCCTCTTCATGCCACAATGTTTGTGCACCTGATCACATTGTTTGTTGGCTTCCAATACACATTAAAAAACACAATAAAAAAGCATGCTGAACTTATAACGACGGGAAAACCCCACTTCTTGTTCTTGGGCCTCCCTCCTCCAGCTCCTCTTCTGAGTAAGAGCTGTAGTTCCCGGGTCCTCCTCCAGAATGCCGTACAAAGCCTGCAGAGGCTACAGAGCCTGCCTTCAGCACCTCCATCTCCTCTTTCTCCTCCTCATCATCCCCCTCTATCTCCTCTTCATCCTCCAGGCTTGAGCTGTGTGAATCACCCTGAGGCTTGGCACTGTGGACATCCATTCCAGCTCCTTCTGTGTCGATCAGTGGTGTTGCTTGTTCCTTGGTTTTGCGACTTCTCTTCCACTTCATACGTCTGTTCTGGAACCAGATCTTAACCTGATGAAAAAGAGCAGGAACCATGACAGTTAAACAGTGTGAATGTCTTTAGTTGGGTTGACATAGACTAGGAAATATGAGGATACAGGGAATATACAGTACATACACACTAAACTATATTCAACACATGATCTGACTCTCTCACCTGAGTCTCAGTCAGCATGAGAGCAGTAGCCACCTCGAAGCGTTTAGGCCTGGACAGGTACTTGTTGAGCTTGAACTGGTTCTCTAACTCCAGCAGCTGCTGGCTGGTAAAAGCTGTTCTGGGCCTCCGACACTTCCCCAACAAGCCTGCCTGAGCCGGGGCTGAGAGGACAAACAGAGAGGAGTTATTCTGTGCATTTGTCATGATTAACATTTTAGGATTTGGATCTATCTCTATAAGAGCACAACAGTATTACGAATGATGAGCCTATAATCAAAAGTGGCCTACAATGACAAGTGAAAGACAGGCAGACACAAAGAAAAGATTATTTTTCTATTAAATCTATAAACATATCCTCATAGAATGGTCCAGTTTGGTTCCCCTGCACTGTTCAGATGGTAGGCTTTCCTGCCTTACTTTCCTCTTGCCTTTATATCTTGTTTTCTCTGTCCCTTAACATTTATTGCCATGATGACAGATCGTGGTGAGAGGATATTGCTTTGGATGGGTAATAAACCATCACAACCATTACCTTAATGAAAACACTGTGAATGTTAGCAGTTGATTAAGTAGTAGGTCAATTTCACATGTTACCTTCACCGTAAATGTTGCATGTGTATTTATGAAACATGTTGTTGTTAAGGGACAGCATCTCAGTGGCATGGCCGTTTCCAACCAATTTGCAGATGTTAGGTCTCTGGTGACTTTACCATTACAAAAATGATGATCAAACGTTAAAAAAATACAATTCTCGCATACGTTGAATAACATTTTAATCAAAAAGCAAAACATGTGCGGTCCATTTGATTTTAACTAGGTCTTAGCTGCTTTGCTGCTGCAAATTGAATAAATTGATTTGGGTTTGACAGAAATGAAAAAAATCCAAATAAAAAGGTGGCATAAGAGAAATATTTAATATTTTCAGTCACTTAAATATGGACTTAATATTGCATGATTAGATTTAATTTTATAGATCAAATATAATTATGCAATTTTAAATCCATTATTATTATTATTATTATTATTATTATACTTTTGCTTTTTTTGGCAGCCAACATATCACATTGATGGCATCGTTTAAACTCTCATCCACTAATTCAGAGGTGGCTGAAGGCCTAACATGATGCATTTCACTTCTCTCACCATCTTAAGTTACAGGAAGTAGCCTAAGACTGATAGTTTAGCAGACAGGGACCCGCTCACCTCCATACTCCCCCAGTCTGGGGATCATCATGCCGGCTCTGATCCAGGGCTCCAGCGGCAGCGCCGCAGCCATGGCCCCCTTCATCTGCTCCGGATATGGCTGGACCAGCTGCGTGAAACCAGGGTATATGAAGGCAGCGGAATGCTGGCCTCCGAGTGCCGCCAGAGGATACACTGAGCCCGGATGCATTCCGAGAAGACCCCCTTGGTGCAAAGCAGCGAATCCAGACTGGGACAAGCTGAGGAGCTGGGCTTTGGACAGGACTCCTGGCTGCGCTGGAGAGCAGTTGGGTGGGTTTGGATGAGGGGAGGGCGTCTCTGAGCCGCGGTTGCCGCCAGGACTTCTGCTGTGGTACAAGCCCGGGGACACATCATCACTGTCCGTCCTCTGCTCCACGTCGTGCGCCAGAAGCGCATCAATGCGAAAGTTTTTAGATTTCTCCATGGTGGTAGTCATTCTGTCCCACGATGAACTTTTTAAAGTGGTGTCTCTATGTTTCTAATTTCTGAACACACAGTGTAATATCTGACAGACACTGCTCACTCCTCTTCACTAAGGAAGTGTCTTCTTTCTGACCCCCTCCTTGCGTCCTGGGCCACTTCACTCACTCCAACAGTGAGCTGAGAAATTACGCGCACCCAATAGCGCAATAAAGTCTGCTCCTTTGTGATTGGCCAGAGTGCTGCAGCACAGGGGCAGCCACACTTTCTGCAAAAGGGTTACTTTTAGCTGCACTCATGCATGTTGAATCCCAAACAAATGGAGAACTATTCAAGACAGCAACTCTCTGGTCCTTCTAAACATTCACATACAAGAAAAAGTGGTTGTGACTTTCTTTCTCTCAGCCTGTTTATATCTGTCTGGCAGCTTGACCTCCACTTTCATCCCTGTCTCAGCAGGTGTGATTAAGGTGCAACTTTCTCACACACCGTCTTGCACACACACACACACACACACACACGCACACACACACACACACACACACACACACACACACACATTGGAGTGATGTGAGACTGGCACAAACACACTTGAGAGCTATATTGTATCAATTACTGTAATCTCACTTTAGGGAGATGATGAAATTCATCATTTTACAAGCAAGTCTTCATTATATTTTATTGCCTGCTAAGGTTGACAGAAACCCAACACTTCGTATCGGCAGTTGCTGCCATGATTATGGGTCATCACCACACCACAGAGCTGATAAAGGGGCAGTAAACTGACAAAGCAAACTCATTTTCTCTCCTTGTAGACACACACAGAAAGAATTGGAACAAAACCCTGTGGCAGCTGTCTGGTGTTCACACTGGACACATGACAGTATAGAAGGCTTCTTACAAAAGGCATCAGATGCGTGCATGTTGTAGCCCATCACTTGTTAAAGCTGCACATTACAACATTTTTCATAAACTATGTACAGCTTTGTAGAAGTCTTCCTGTCAACCTAAGCTGACTCCTACCTAATCTGGACAAAGGTTATTAGTGGAGCTGTACAGTTTCAGTGACTGCGTCTGTCAAATACAGTTTTAACCTGTGGTGATTTCCTGCTGGTTTATACAGGACTGATAAGAGATGGTCAGAGGCCTGGGAAAACAAACTGTGTTCACGTCAAAGACAAACACACCGACACCTGCTGAACTACCCATCATATCAACTTAATGGCCTATGGATGCATTTACATGTGCAGGCATGTGTGTAAGTCTTCAGATATCAAATCTTTTAAGTTGCAGAATGGGAAGGTTTTTCATTCATTTAGTCTGTTACAGCATGAAAAGCATTTATAGACACCACTTGGTGTAATGAACTCATAAGTAGGCCTACTGATTTGACTCCTGATAAAGACACTTTGATGTTCCATGTGTAAAGTCATCTCCCAGGAGACACACGTTAATAATTCACAAGTTCTGTCAGCAATCATTTCTAAGAACCCCACACACACACACACACACACACACACACACACACACAGAAGTGGCTGCAGGGAAAAGACAGAAAGGCAATTTTGCTAATTCATGTTTCTCATTTGTCAGCCTGGTGATGTTGTCATGTGAATATGATAATTATAATGCAATGCATGTATAGCATACTAAACAAAAACTGCAGAAAATCTCTTCTGTCATTATGTGGTTAAGGTATTCTCATTTAATTTATTATTTTTTTATCTGGTGGATGTATTACTCAGCATATCCACACAATTCGTATCTCTTACAAAACTATTCCTTGTTTTTTCCGTGTTTACCTATCAGTGTCCTGCTTGATGCAAGTGTCAATTTCCGTTCCAGTCGTTTCTAAATAAGCTTCCATCTTCACAGGAAATAACTTGGTAAGGTTTAGGCAACAGAACTACTTAGCTGGGGTTAGGCAAAGGGCTGTGCTAAAATGACAACCAGTAATGTAGTTGTGACATTAAGTAATGTGATCAATCAACGTTGACTTTTACTATTTTTTAACCACCCTGGTCTATATACTTTGTGTTTCACAATTATATTGATTACAAATTAGTGGGATATACAAATTACAGTCCATGTTGTTTCATTTATATAGCCATGAATGGTGTATAACAGCCCACAGTATTTATGTCAGAATAAATGCATTTGTTTCCATGCACAGGTCACTGTGATGTGTGAAGTACCAAGATAGGACTGAGGTTATAAAAGTCAGCTATAAAATAATAATTACTCTGTGATCTGTTCTACATAAAGACGAGGATATATCTGACCATTTAATAACGTTTGAACAAAGTATCTTGATATCCCAGCACAAATATACTATCATTTGAGATAAGGTTCGAGATAAAAAGCACACAACGTTTGAAATTTCACACCACTTAGATAGATCATGCTCGGTAATATGATTTATGGTTATTAGATAGCCCTGTTAATAACCCTTAACAAAAGAGTCTTTATTCGTATAACCCATGCACGTAGTTTTTTTATCTATTCATAAATAGATAGCAGTCATAACTTGATACTTTGTACAGTAATATACTCCAGTTTGAAGATATGATGATCAGATCTATGGGGTCTACATTTGTCTTGTCTGACTGACTGACTCAGTTATTTGGAATAATAACCTAAATAATCACAAGGTTGCAACTAGTTTGAGCTCCATCTAAATGGATATTTTTACATTACAAATAAGAGCTAGCTGGCTGTGGTTTATAAATCGGCTGGTATTTTCCTTCATATTGTATTTAACTGTCCTGTCAGGGTTCTGTGTGCCAGACGGCAGTCAGTGTGACGGCATATTTTAGGTTACCGAACCAGATTGCACTTACTGCAGCCTGGGCACCAGCTTAAGTCATACATGCTGGAGATCATTTACTTTACTTCTTTACTTTTCTTTTCCTTTACACTTAAGTAACAAGTGTACACATTGTGGTTGGTCAATCCTCCTCAAAACTGTCAAAAAACACACTGACAAGAGCGAAAATGCAAACCAAGTCAAAACAGACAGTCTAGCCACAGCTCCTCTCTACGCTAAGCTGTAAAAGAACCATTCATGTTGCTTCTTTTCATACACAAATGAAGAGGTTAGCCCAGTGGGTAACTCCGTCAGTGTAGTGTAGAGTGAAGAGGTGAAAAGATGACTACTTTTCTGCATGCTTGGTGCATAGAGTCAGAAATATGGGAGAGGCTGAATCCAAACACAAGAGCTTATTTTATGAATGGCAGTAGCCAACATATTACATTATGTTTATTAACTTTAGCCCAAGTTGTGCAAATGAGATATTTAACCATGATAGTGACTGTAGTGACCCACCACCCTGCGTCAAGTCATTTAAGTGTCACAGATTAATAGAGCCAGGGTGTTAGTAAAGCAAAACATAACTATGTATCCCAGGAGACATCTGGGTGAGAAGAAAATCCCAAAGAGATGGAGTATAATAAAGCCTGTTGTTCGCCTGCTGTCTGTGTCCTATTGTGGTTTCATATCTGCTTTTGGTTTTCTATTGTCGTATCTATTGTCATGCCCCAGTTTTACTCTGATTGGCCTAATGGACCGCAGGGGAATAGAACATTTCCTGGTTGAGCAGTGGTGGGTGTTGAGGGTTGCAAGGTTCAACATCGTTCAAAATGAGTTGATTAATGACAGCTGTCACAACGGAGACTGGTCCATAATGAGGAGGACAAGAGGGAGGAGCGGAGGAGGAGGCAGGAGGAGGAGAGCTGAGATTGGATGATTATTACTTAGCACGGTAAACAGCGAGATGACAGTACAATGGGATGAGGCTCCAGGGTAGAAGTGGAGGAGGCGAGGAGGCACATTTAGTCCTGAACAGAGGTGTGTGAATGAGAGAAGGAGGCAGACACACGTAGAGCTGGTTAACACACAAAGACAGGGGCAGGGCTGGGGAGGCAGGGTGGAGGCTGCACAGAGTAGTTAAACATCTGTTGCTCTGTGGGACACCCAGACTGCCCTGGAGGGTCAGGCTCCCAAAATACTCCTTCGTTCAACGCAAATACATGATGGCTGTATGGTGGTTTAAAGCCTTCTACAAAATCAGTCCTCTCTGACAAAACATGAGGCAAAGGTATTAAAACGGATTATTGGATGAAATCAAGCAAGGCTCCAGAGCCCTTAGCTATGATGGGCATAGTATGGATCTACGGTAAGTCAACCAGGTGATAGTAGTCATTAAGGAAAGTACCTGATCACAATATATCAACACAACAAGCAGAGCAGCAATAAAAAAATGAGAAAATGTAACTCATAGAGGGGCTGTGATCAGCAGGCTGTATTTTCTTGCAGAAAAATAATTTCAGTCTGGACCAAAGCGGTGGCTCATCAGTGGCATCCCCATCCTCAAGAAAACTTACCGCCCAGTTACATCTGTTGTTTTTTGAAGTCACAGTGACCTTGACCTTAGACCACTAAAATCTTCTCAGGTCATCTTTGAGTCATAGAGGATGTTTGAGCCAAATTTGAAGACATTCAAAGCAGTCATAAGAGGTATCACAATAATGAGACAGGACAGGATGGACAACCTGAAAACACGATAAAACCGTGTGAATCATGAGGCATGGACACATAAAGAAGTATACAGGATAGAAGACTATTTCTTTCAGCCATGACTATAAAGCTCTGACAAAGGACAGACTGAATGATAAGTCATATCCCCATCAGCTCTGCATCTTTTCTATGACTTCTGCTCCTGCTTCTTCCCATAACCCTCCATCCTGTTGCAGCTGAGACAGTTCAATTAGCCTTGTGAGCCACAGACACTCCCACCAATCCATGTTTGTGGGGTTTAATCAGACCGCTTTGCGTGTGTGCGTGTGTGTGTGTGTGTGTGTGTGTGTGTGTGTGAGGGTTAGGGTCAGGTGATGAAGGGGAAACATAATTCTTTAACACAACCCCACCTGACACCTCTCCTGCTTTATATTTCTCATCTTCCTCTCTTGTTGCTCTCATACCTGAAGAATTCAGATGAAAAAGACCCTATGTTTTTATGTTTTTCAAGTAAGGGTATAAAATAGCAAGGCTGCTGGAGGGAATGATTGTTACTGGTTTCGAGAATGTTGCTACATACTGTCTGTAAGGGAGAGACAGAATGACCTGCACTGTGATTTATGGCTTTAAGCAATTTGGATAAAAGAGGCAATAAGCAACATGGTGACATATCCCCCTCAATGACATCCTGTTTTTGCTGCATTGTATTTAAATGTGGTTTATTGTCTTGTTCAGTGATGGGGTTGACTGGAAAAAAAATGTCAGCATTGCTTCTGTTCATTTGAAGGGTTAAAAAATATAAAATAGCTCCATGAACCAAATTCTGTCCATTAGTCAGCAATATCAGTCAAGAACAAGGTGCAGTTATGATAAAGGATTTAAAACTGATGAACAGATGAACAGCCTCAGGTGAGGCCAATCAGGGATAATGAGCTGAAAGCCAAACATGGATTCAAGCATGAATCTAACCACCAAAACACACAATAAATCATAATAAGCAGCTACATAAATTCATGAATAGCCATATATTTGTTAAAAAAAAAAACATAGAATTGAAAACAACCAGAGTGAGAATAATAAAAAATAGTCTAAATTATTTTACATCTAGAATCTCACAATTATATATGACCATGATAATGAAGACAATATGTAAAGATCATCCACAGCTGGCAAACAGAAGAAAAGCCATCAATAGTAGATAACCTGAACATCTAATGACAATGAAATGAACAGGAGTTTATACCCAACGATAGAACTATCAGTTCACTGTCATTATTGTGACTGAAGTATTGCTTGATGGATGAAAACACATGATGCAGTTTCAAATACAGGAAGCACACACATACATGAATACTTTTGTCCAGTGTGCAGCATGTGTTTGATCGTGTACAGGAGGAGGCTGTCCAGGGGTTAACGGGACATTAGCTCTGCTCTAATTGGCTGTTTTGACTGAGGACTGACAGGCTTAGAGGCGGGGCTGTCACTGCTTGATGTATTGTTGTCCCACACTGAAGATGACATTTCATTTCCCTAATTGAACCCCCCACCTCCTTTCCACTACGCTTTCAGCACCACCCCAGATGCTGATCTGAACAATTTTAGTCATTACAGTGATAAGCAATGAAAAAACTTGTTGAACTGATGAGTGCCATTAAAGGCCATATGAACTGTTTGGTGAAGAGGCATTACTCTCACAGTAAGCAGCCTTTGGACTGACAGAAATGTCTGTGACAAATATCAACAGATATTCAGCCCTCCAAGGTAAGTGATGGTCCAGTACAGTCTGGGTTTACTGTGTTACTGATGTGCTTCCAAGGATGGATGGAAGGCTTCAGGGCTAACGGGTAAAAATATCTGTCCATCCATTTGGACCTCTTATCCTCTCATAGGGTTGTGGGGGGGCTGGAGTCTATCCCAGCTGTCTTAGGGTGAAAGGCAGGGTACACCCTGGACAAGTCTCCAGTTCATCACAGGACACATAGAGACAGACAACCACTCACATTCACACCTACAGTCAATTTAAATTAACCAATTAACCTAATCCCAATGCATGTTTTTGGATGGTGGGAGGAAGCCGGAGTACCAGAGAGAACCCACGCAGACACGGGGAGAACATGCAAACTCCACAGCGTGTCCCCCTGATAGTCCAAAAAATGTATATATTCAGGTTCCTGCCATCTACCTGCCACAGACAGATGTGACGACTGAGATGAAATCAGTAGAAAGCAAGAGGAAGAGGAAAGAGGAATAACTGACACCTGGAATGGTGAGCAGACACACACACACACACTAACACACACTTGTTCAGATGCCTGTGCTCCTGCCTAATGTCTGTAAATGAGCACCTAATGATGTGTGTGCAGCTATTTGCTTAGCCATATCAGGTCTGCATGCAGCTGCTTGTGTTCACACACAGACACACACTGCCGCTCACACAGCCAGACCCAGTGCCTTTTGTTGGTGCAATCATTACTGAGCTTAAAGATAGCGATGATTTATTAATTGGACTCAGTAAGGCTAGACTCCTGCTAGAGTCCTTCTGTAAAAAAAGAAGTAGTAGCAGTAGCAGAGGAAACTGTTGGATAATACTTTCTACAACGTGTGTAATGCAGTATGAACATACTTCTGATGTGTTATCTGCTTATAATGTAGCATGTTGTTGTCCTTTCTAGCTGCTCACTTCCGGGTCGCCACAGCGGATAATCCGCTTGTAGACTTGGCGTTAGTTTTTTACACTCCCTGGGAGGGAGTCGAACCCGGGTTATCTGCTTATACTGTAGCATAATCAAGTTTAAAGTGCTCATATGTATTCACGATGTTTAATTACTGAAGTCTTCACTTCTTGCTGCATCTATGCTCAGCTATCCACAGATGGTGCAGCAATTCCACCCCCTACCCTTTACTCCTCAATCCTTAACTCTCCTCCTCCCTCCATTCTTGCCCATTGACGTGATAATGGTTACAAATTGATGAAGCCATTGACTGTGCTGGTGACATGAGGGTGAGCAGGGACACAGACTCTCCACCACCCAGTTAACAGTCATTAATCAGACCTCCTACTGCCTCTGTCCCTCCCTCCAGACTGCCTGACACACTGCCAGGGTGTCTGTCCCCGTCTCTGGGTGTCCCTCCCTGTCTGCCACAATGGAAAGAGTGAAATTAAAAAAATATGCTTCCAGAAAACTCTGATAGCGTTTAATGTTATTGTTGTTCTTCAAAACGTAGAACAGAAACACAAAAATGACCTCCTTCACCTTGTTAATCCTACATGGAAGGTACTCAAAGTGATTTTTTTCTGACAGTCTGTTTCTGGTTTTGATAGGTGGTTTCATTTAAATCACAGCTTAGATTTATGTCAGGGTAAATCAGCAGCTTGGTGGCCAAGGTGTTGACATCGACATCCTAAACTCCCCTCACTCAATAATGAAATCAGCCTTGGTGCTGTGACAGCTCGATACAGTCAATATGGTTAAATAACCTCCAGCACACATGGGATGGTTTGGAACGTACCTGCCATGAAAATAAAACACTATTTTCACGGTATTTTTGCTAGCTGGTATATTGGCAACCAAGTTTTTAGAAAACTAATTGAGCTGTCTACAAACAGCATCTGGGTCGATGGCCTGGGAGCAGTCAAGGAAATGCTCATTGAATTACAGTAAAATCACAATATGGCTGAATATTTAGAAAAGAGGATTTCATCTCTAATAAAATGCAACATTAAATTGACGGCAGAAAGACAAAAAGAAGGAGGGCTTTAAGTTGGATTTAGAGGTTCATTAGTTCACACTTTGATTGTGTTGACTCTTGATGACAGTAAATTCAGGATTTGGGGAAAAAAACACAATAATCAGCTAGGGGTATAAAAAATTGCAGCTTCTTTGGTTGTAGGTAATTTGTGCATTTGTATCTCCTGATCCACTATCACATCATGGCCATGATTAACATAGTTCTAGTCATATTACTACTGGGGGAGAAGGCATGCAAATATCACAGCCTCCCCTGGTTAACCTGATGAGAAACTGACAATAATGTTAAAGTACACCTAAATGAAAGTTTCAATCATCAAAGACATTGTCTCTGTTCACACAAGCTCTGAAAATCAATGCTCCAAAAGGTAAGTCACTGTTGGCTCCTCAGTCTGAGTTTGACTGGCCCCTAGTGTCTGTGCTACAGCACAGATCTGCACACATTATACAGCTCTGCTTTTATTCTGGAGGGATAATAAAACGCCACAGTCACAAGACCTGCTTTTTAACTTTTGATGATGGAAACATCGCAAGTTTCCTGGAAAAAGAAATATAAATAAATATCTATTTACACAATTAAAAATTCATGTTTTGTTATTATTTTGTTATATTGATATTTTAATATCAGAGATCAAGCTGTGTGCAAAAGAGAACCACCTTTACTCACCTGATGGTGGACATTAGATACGGTCCGGACATCAAAAAATATCAGATACAAACATCAAAGATGAACTTAAGTTTTCAACAGTTCACATACAATTAAATTTAATATAAATAAATAATTACAATAGCAAAATAGTAATAATAATAGTAATATTAAAAAATGTACATCAATTTACTGCAGTTTACAGATGCTTGATTTATAGTCTTAAATTTTGCCTAACATACAGAGAGTATTTATATTTCTGAGTAAATTTAGGTCAACTTTGTTTCACCCAGGGGGAATTACAGGAAGACTTGCACCACTACTGTAGGTTTAAAGAAATCTTGAGTCATAAATATAGCACACATTATGTGTTCAAATGCTTGATTCAAAAGTCATCTCTCTGTTCTGTACTGTACATCCTCCTCCAGCCCCAGCTCAGTCTTTTTATTGTAATGTCATCTCAAATCCATGTGATGTCACTAAAGACCAGCCAATCTGAAAATCCAAAGCAGAGTGGATCTGCCTGCTGCATGTTGACCTCTCAGTACGAAGCTTTGCTGCCATTATGCTATTCTTTCACAAACATGCCAGTCGGCCATCAGAGTTTCCATCATATCTTAAATAAATATGGAACATTTGATAAAATATTTTGTGCATGGCATTTCAAGTTGTTTTGGTGCAACAAGGAGCTCTTGCCTTGTTTGTGCTGACATTTTGCAGATCTGTTTGAACACTACAGGTTTTGCAGGATGTGGGATTGTATGTGGTATGATTCCAACTCCCACTGAGAGTTGAATATCCACAGGGAGGCTGCTGGGGCTCCTCCTTCCTTTCCCAGCCTGCAGAGTGGTGGGAACTGGGTACCGGGCAGCCCAAAATGGTACGCTATTTATACCACTCTGTGCTCAATCGGAGGGCTGCTCCCTAGAGACCTGTTGCCGGCAGCTCTCCCCAAGCCGCGGAATTTAACCCTTGGACTGCTCCCCCAGATGTGATGGAAAACATCTGGCCAGCTGCTTGACTAGACGGCCTGGTTGCCCAGCCTCAGTGCTATTAAACACCAAAACACTTCTCAGTGAGGCCCAACCCTCCCTGTTGATACTGCTGATAAGCAGCAACCAAGGCCCTCACAGGATGTAAGGCTCAGTCTGAAAACTGTTCAAAAGCCTACGTGACAATAAAAGTCTCACAGAATCCAAGAATAACATTTATTTATTTATTACAGATTTTTTTTTAATTTAAAAAAAACAAACTTTTACTTCTAAATGTTACACTGAGTTCTATTGAAACGTTTCCACTGTGTCTCTGCACAGGTTAACATTAGGCACACATGAATGCAGACATCATTTTGAAGCTCGAGCCATTATTCTAATACTAAGCAGAGAAGCAGGAGAGGGTGAGGGACATGTCACAGATAGCAGAGCTGCAATCAAACTGTGCAGAGCCAAGGAAGAGAATACATCAACACCAGCATTCAGCGTCATCCAGCCTGCATGAGGGACAGCAAAAACTGAATTCAAACCCTGTGTCATGTGTGACATTAAAAAATACAGAACAACTTAGAAACACAGCTACTCTGGATAGCAGACCATGACTAGAACAAGTCTTGCTGTGTTACTCCATTATTGTCACCACAGAAACATCTAGTTGACTACCAAAAGCACAAAAACCACTACCAGTACATCCAAATAAAGATTATAGTCAACATAAGTGCTTCTTTGACAATCACATTTGGTCTGAGTGTAAATATGTGTGTACCAAATTTGTACTACAGCTGTATTAGAAAGTGTAACTGGTTGATTTAATCAGATACGTTAATGGTCAGGTACGCTTAATATTTGGTCTTTCCCCAAACGCACATTCGGTCGGCACTACATATGCTCAAGCTGCAGTGGCAAGAACAGCTATTTCACAAACACAGCAATTTAAAATTAAGATAATAAGGAAACCCTTTGTCCCTGCCAGGGCTACAGCCTAGAGAGCCTATGTACAGCTTACAGTACAGTGAGGGCGACTGCTATGGGTTCTCACGTTTGTTCTGTTAGAGAGAGAATAAATCGAGACAAAGCATTTTATTTATTGCACACGACAGAAAAGATCAATAGGAAATGATTTTGCTTTGAATCAGAGAATGCTTTAAATCTAGTGAAGACATCCTGTTTCTTATGGACAGGTACTTTCCCTTCCACTGGAACGTCTGTATTGTGTCTTTGTCTGTAAATCGAATCCCTCATAAATTGAGAGGGATTTCTTTGATTAATACATGACATCCTATGAGTTAAGGATGTGCATTCAGTTTACAGCGACTCGTCATAGATGAAATAAAGCTTGGAAACGATCACTGATTGTGTGGTTAATAAGATGAAAACATTTTGGCAAGAATATTGTCAAGAACGGGGTCCACTGCCTAAATGGGTTTTCTAGGTTTGTATTTGTACAATGACACGTGACAAGTCATGAGACCTGTTCAATGGCACATACAGGAGAATACAAAAGTGGTTGTACAATTATCTAGCAAATTACATCTGACGTCCCAAATGCCCACTGGTCTTTGTTTCAGAGAAAATATATATGTATATATAGAGAGAAAATAAAACATACAATCAAATTATTTTTCAGCTCATCCTCTTTTGGTTACACCAAGGCGAAAACAAGTGCAGTATTTCAGCTCTTCAGAGGAAACTAAATGAGACTGGTCGAGCCCAAAAGTTCCCAGGTCATCTTAAACTCTAAGCCACGTGAGTCGCTTAAAATAGATGAGTCAAGGCCAGTTGAGGCTGGAGCTTGTCACAAAGCTTTTATAATGACAGTTTTCTCTGAAGACTAATTCAACATACAGCCAACAATCATCATCAGCATCACCACTGGTATACAGAAGCAGACTGTGCTCCACCAAGATTCCCTTTCCCTTCCATCTGCAATTCTTTTCAGTTTTACTAAACACCAGTGAAATGTTTTACCAACCTTCTGCAGCACGCAACCCAGATAAGGGTTTTCTTTGCCTAAAAAAATGGCACATGGTTACAGCTATAGTGGTGCTGTAAGCAAATCTGATCAAAAGAAACTGAAGGGAAAACAACAAGCCAAATAACTGGTGTCATTTTGAGGCTCAAGGTGGGCACTGGGGTGATGCTTCTTGAGACCAGAGCTCCGGAGTGGGTGGTGGTTTCGGCGAGGGAGCTGCACTACGCTGTTGTGGGCACCGACACCTCCAGCAGACGGTTGTTCTTGCGCTTGCAGGACACGCTGTTGCCGTTTTTCGGTGCTCCTTGGATAAATTTCACGCACACTTTGTCGTGCTTGAACTGCACCAGAAACCTGCCACACAGAAACATTAGCATGTCATTAATCGCTCCCTGTGACCACAATAACCAGGTTGAACTCTGCATGCGCTCTCACTCGTCTGAGATGTCGATGTTGAGCTGCTCGCTGTCTGCAGCTGTGGCCCCGGTGCGGTGCAGCTTGGTGATGATCTCGATCAGATGTTCACTGCTGAGAAGGAAGTCTCCTTTGACAGCTGACGCCGACCCCTGAATCAAAATCAATCAATCTAATTAAAAATCAAACAATTACTATACTATATATAGTAGTAGCCATCTTATATTGTGTTGTGTTTTTGGAACACAAATTTTTGTCCAGATTCTGTTTGTTTTGCTCTCTAACCGCGATCGTCTCCACTTCCTGCTTTCACCTCCATAGCGTATACCATCACTTTATGCTCAGACTACATCTCCCAGAAGCCCCAAAATGACTCACAGCCTGTGGGAGACCATGATCGAAGATCTGCCATCTTAAAACCACTTTGACTTACACATACATGAATGGCTCTCAATGTTAGTGTGTTGGGCAAAAATGACAGGTCCTCATTAACTCTCTGAGTGCCAAAGTATGTTCGTCCATTATAATTGTACGCTTGAGTGCCATACACGAGTAGATTTGCCTTTTTTTTTTTGCAGTGGGTCGCTGATCACGGTCTCCCACAGCCTGTCAGTAATTTTGGGGCTTTTGGGAGACGTAGTCAGGACATAAAGAGTAAATATACACCACAGAGATCAAAGCAGCAAGTGGAGGTGATCATATTTAGAGAGTAAAACAAATGGATTCCGGACAAAATGTGCTGTTTTTGGTGAAAGTGGCCTCTACTCTACCTCTGATAAAACAAGAATGGAACAAGGTAAAAACATTTTTTCTTTCCATGATGAAATAGAGAGTCTCTTCTTTCATTTGAGCAAAATCAGTGAAATTTTCAGAGACATAGTAGAAAATATTCTGTGCATCATGAAATGACTCAAAATGGGCAAAATGGCTGGCACCCAATGATTTAATAAGAAAACATAACTCTTGCACAATAGTTATTAGAGTTTCTCACTGTTATTCAATACAAAAAAAAAAAACAAGAGCTTTGACAGAAAGTACTTCCTGCAGCCAGAGATCTCCCAATAGTATCACTTCATTCAGGCAAACAGGGTAAATCCAGTTCGGTGCATTACTGCAGACTCACTTTCACTGTGCACAAAAAGGCTGTCAAGTGTAACATTTCAGTTTAGCATCAATGATATTACATAAATGCACAAATGACTGCCTTTTAACATCGTCAGTTGTCTCAGCAGGACCTGAAGGGATGGTTGAGAAATCCCTGCTTTCTTGCTGAGAACTAGTTGAGGGGATTGACACTGAGTCATACACCTGCAGTAAATCTACACATCACGACAGGTCTCCCTCACCTCTTTCAGTTTGAGAGCAAAGAAGCCGTCGCTCTGTGTGCTGACCGACACACTGGCGAGTTCTGGCAAGGGAACGCTGGCCTTCACCTGTCCGGTCTTCTGGTCAGCCAGGACCACGCTCTTCTTAGTCAGCAGGAAGATTCGTGCGATGCCCTGTGAACAGGAGCATGTCGTGGCTTGTCATTCTAAGTATTGTGCGACGGCAACAGCAGACCAAAATGTTTTGGTGCATTTTAAGCTCCTATCTGATGTTGAAACTGGGTCAGGGCTCAGTGTACGACATAACAGACACGTCTTGACCTGTCTGCTATCTGCTGGAACAACATGAATGTGGTTAAGATGTCAAGAATCATCAGCTCGCTGCACTGCAGGGCGAAACGCCTTTCAAAACAACTCAATAGCTTTGTGCTGCACAAGGCCTGTGTGGAAGAGTGGAGCAAGATCACGATGCAATCGCACCTCATATTTTGGACTATTTTGTGTGGGAGCTGTAAATCTTGTAGTGCAAGCGCTTTTTCTTACCTTGCCATTGGCCCTGTTGATCTTGTTGACCACATCAGCCAGCAGCACCTTCTCATCCACAGCACTGTTCAGTTTCTGATACTTGGGGTTCTTGCTGATCTCCAGGTAGTCTCCTTTGAAGGGCTGGCTCACGCTGAGGCAAAGACATTCATGTCAGATGCCACACACAGATCAGATGTCAAAACTACTGGGTTATTATCAAACAGCGGGTCATCAGATAGTGCCTTATAGCTGTTCCATGAAACAAAGAGTGAACTGCAGGTACCTGCTCGGGTAAAGAGCCTTCTTATCCTTGAAGATCTCACTGGCCTCCAGCTTCTCCTCATACACTGCCTTCTTCTCCTCTGTGAACTGGCTCCTGTATTTCTTGCACTGAACACACAAACAACAGTTCAAATAAGAACAGCTGGATTACTTTGCCTGAGTAGTGATTTCTATTCTCAGACTTGTAGTGGGTTGTGTGAGTCTTGTCAATCACATTCTAATAGTGTTAATTGATTGTTACAGCCTGTGGCTCAGAGTTTGGTTTATAACATAGATAAATAGTGGATTCAAATCTATGATCATAATGCAAAATGTAATTCAACAGGTGTGTGCTAAACAATATTCTCTTTGACAGTTTACATGAAATGAAAGAAGTGAATTAAAGGAGAGGGGTTGTTAGTGACCGACCCTCCACAGGTGGAAGATCCTTCGCAGCTCTGTGTGGGCTCCGTCCAGGAAGCGGTAAGGCCTAGCGGGCCAGCTCTTGTCTATGGGTGACATGGAGGGCATGGTGCTCCTCAGGCCCAGGAAGTACTTTTGCATCTGGACAAACAAACAATAAACGTGGGTTAACTGTATTCTAGCATCTATCTTTGATGGAAAAACAAAAGAAAAAAACATTTTGCTCGTACAAAAGGAGCTCAATTCTTGCTTTTTTTAGTGTGTTTGAAGAAAGCAAATCCTCTACTCACTATTCTCTGGATGGTGAAGTCATAGATCTTCTTGCCTGCATTTGCCCTGAAGAATTTTCTGTACTCTCTGCGCACCTTTTACAGCAATGAAGGAAAGAATAAACTGTCAAACACGTCCTGCCATCCGTTAGTTTGATGTGACACAGGAAAGAAAAGGAGTGCACCGATAAGAGGATGACAGCCGACACAAATAGCACCACAGAACGACAGCTGTTTGGTTAGTCACAAACAACGAACACCTGGAACAGACAGAGTCAACTCCAAGCTGCTGGAATTAATAACAATAATAACTGAAATCTAATCACTGAAAAGTCAATGATGGTTATGACAGATGACCTTCAAGCTGACCTTAATTGCACAAATGAGCTGTGAACAGGTGCATTGTGTGTTAAGTGGTGCAGGGTGGTCAATCAACACAATGAAAAGATTAACACACCAGCAAAATGACCAGCAGTGTGATGAGACACATAACAGGTAAGCACCACAAACTAGGACACATACACATTTAACGTTCCTTAAGACAAAGAAAGTAGTGAAACAAAAATTGTGTCCCACACACACAAAGCTGTAGGGCTTTATAATGGATTAGTTTCACAGATGCAGACAAAGCAGATATGAGGGTGATGTTTAGAAAAGGACAGATCAGAAAGAGAGACAGACGGCCTCTGCCACCGTCAGTCAGGCTCTGTTGGTTTAAATTCTCACCATTAAAAAACAAAAATAGGAACACAGCAGCTGTCCCAAAACAACTATCTCAACTTTGTGTACAAGAATGGAATTACAGGGAGAAGTTAACTTAAACAACCTTGTCACAACTTTGCTAACTGTTTTCTTCCAAAGAAAATATTCTGCCCAAAACTGTGGGGCTGTGGATGTTTTTTAGTAGTCAGAGCCTGGGTTCAATGCTTTGCATCAGCTCAACTACAATCCCATTCAGCTCCACTGAAAGCAAAACCAAAAACTGCAAAGCAACATTTCAATGCTGAAGGACGGCAAGTGCTGCAAGTACCATGACTGCACTGCTTTGGAATTTCTGTATTTGAGGAAAAAATTGACAGTGATATAATTTATTCCGAATAGAAAAAAAAATCTGTTTGTGTGCTTGTAATATTTGTAGAAGTACTATGTTGCTGGAGAGTTATATAATTCTCTGCTGATCATCCATAAAAACGTTCTTTTTTCAGGTTGGGATGTGACACAGAAGTGTGTAACCACTCATCCTCCAGGATATTTCATCAAAAGAGTCTGAAAGAATGCCTCTATGGATGAAGTGTGATCACAGCAACAGACAGAGACTGGCTTCCTATAGCAGATGGTTAATGAGGATGAAGAGGGTCAGTGGGTGGCAGACTTGGGGATGGCTGTGCCCAGGAGCTGGTAGGTACCTTGAGTCCCTGCCAGTAGGCCCAAATCACAGCGACAGCATGCTTACGCCTGGCCTCTTCCTTCAGTCTCCTCAGCTCCCTGCGAGCCTGTTCAGGGGTGGGAGGGAAGAGACGGAGGGCGGGAACAAACGAAGCACGAGAAGATGAGAGGAGGAAGAGGAAGACTGTTTTGCCTGAGGTCAGCAAACATCACACACACACACACAGCTCTACTGCTCCAGTCTCCAGAATAAAAAAAACACATTTATCAGAGCAAATTCTGCAACAGAAACAAATTTCACACTTTTTAGTAAGAACTCACACAGGAGGTCACCTGAAAGGAATGAACAGTTAAAAAAAGACAAACAGCACTGCGATGCAAAGCCTGATCATGCATTCACTACACAAGAAGGAGGAAGTCATGCAGAGTGCGGGCAGCATGCACTGGTGAGGCAGAGACCTTAGAAGAAGGAGCTGAAAACATCACCCCCAAAACACGACCTATCTGTCCCTGGTGTGTGTGTGTGTGTGTGTGTGTGAGACAGCTATCTTCCTGGGAGGATATAAAAAAAATTATAATACTTCCTGTCAGACTGAGCCATTTGGTGAAATGAACTATGTCTAGTGTTATATTAGCATGTATGGTAAACTGCTTTAAAGCATACTTAAAATGCTTATAGTGGGTTGAGCAGAATGACGGGCATGTTGAGGTTTTGTTGAGGGAAGATGGGATGGGAGGACGGAGGGTTCGATGGAGGCAGAAAGTCACGGCAAGTCAAGACAACAGGCTTCCCAAATACCTTGGTGCCCTGCCAGCCGGCCCAAATGACCGATACGGCATGTTTATTCCTCGCCTCCTCCTTCAGCTGACGCAGCTCTCTCCGGGCCTGATGAAAAGCGGCAGCAGTTGTGGGGGAGGTTAATTTCAGTGACAAACTAAACGTAACTGTCCCAGGAGGGGTACTGAGTAGGTGTTTAAAAAAAAAAAAAAAAGAGGAAACACTGGTGAAATATGACAAAAAGAGGTGTCGTCTATCATTCGTCGTCATTTGAGCTCCTTTCATTGGGGCTGCCATTTTGTGACTGTATTATCATGACATTATCTAGAGTTTCATAAAAGATGTTGAACAATTGGCTATAATATCTGAACAAAGTCTGCATACAACACAGAATGATCTTTAACCGTATCTGAGTCAGAACTGATAGAGATCAGCAAGATGAGAGGCCTTGAAATAAAATATTGATTATTAACAAACAAGAATATGATAACGCTGTTAGGTAAATACTGACATGCTGCACAGTGGCTTTCCATCATAACTGCATGCTTATCGATTCTGACGTCTCAGCGCGACCAAGTTTGGTTTCAAACGTGTAGAAATCTAGCTTTAGATTGTAACACAAACAGAAATAAAATAATCTTCCAAAAAAAAAAACATGAAGATAATTCTACATGAAAACATACAACAGGACGAACAACAACAATAAGGCACATTACTCTGGCCGGTGGGTGACGGAAGGGCCGGGATCATTCAGGGGCTGATACTCTTGCTTACTCTCACAGTGGGAATGGGATGAGACATAGACAGGGATGACAAGACAGCTGGGACAGATACACACGGCAGCTGGGTGGAAATACCTTGGTTCCCTGCCAGTATGCCCAAATTACTGTCACAGCATGTTTATTCCGCGCTTCTTGTTTTAGACGCCTCAGCTCCATCCGAGCCTGGTGGGACGTGGTGGGCGTTAGGCAAGACAGGTTGAGGATGCAAGGAGGAAAAGGAGAGTGAAAGAGGAGCGTTGGGGGGGAGAGAAAAAAGAGAAGTGGCAGTTGTGTGATCAGCAAAAGAAGCAGGACCAAAGGGAAACAGCAGCAATAACATCAAGGGGAGCTTTGTTAAAGAACAGGTTGTTTTTGTAATGCTGTCGGGCAATCAGGAAGGAACACTGCATACGGTGAAAGTAGTGTGCTTAAAGAGCAGCTTTCCCCCCATCACAAATCAAACACCCCGTTTCAACCCTGGCTGATGCTGCATTTAGGTAACCATCACCCTCATGTGTCAGTACCTGGGTGCCGTGCCAGAAGGCTGCAATGGTGGTCACTGCCTCCTCACACCTCTTCTGATATTTCAGCTCTCTCAGGAGTTTGCGGGCCTGGTGAAAAATAACAAGCAAACATTTTAATGTGTTTTCTTTTATCATTTATGCATTGCTTCCACCTACATTTTATTCTAAGCCAGAGTGAATTCGCACCTGCCATCCTCTGGTGTATGACTGCACCACGGTGGTGGCGCTCTTGATCTTCTGGTATTTCTTTTGTTGCTGAGAGACAAAAAAGGAAAAAAAGAATTAAAGGGAATTAACTATGCTTCATGCATCAATGCCATCTGTCAATCTGTTAGCATTTTCCCCAAAAGCCTCACCGCGTATCGGCGGTACCATGCCGCCACCACTATCTGACTCTTCTTCAGCAGCAGGAAGTGGCTGCGGCATTTCCAGCCCCGGTAGATCTTCTGGATGAGTGTGGCCAGGTCTTGCAGGCATTGCCTCCTCCTCTCCTCCAAGAGGAAGAGCTGTGGGGAAGAGGAGGGAAATTCACAGCATGGAATAACAACATGTGTAGACTGTGTGATGTCCTTCATTAGAGGTGGCAGGTATCAACATCAATTTCCTTCAGGCAAGTACAGTGTAATAATGTCATAGGGTAAACATAGTTAGAAAGGAAACTTCTCCTTCTATGAGATCAATAAAGTGTTTTTTTTATGTGAGCAAATACAGACTCTGCAATATCAAGTACAAAGTCCAATCCATCTGCAGGTGGGAGAACATAAGACAATAAAAAAATGGCCTATGTGAATCCACTTATCAACACCGACATTTTATCATCCGGCTTTAAGCCATTGTGCAATTTGTTCATCTGCAGGCAGTGTATCCTGGGTCTTTTTTATATCAATGCTTTGTATAAACATGGGAAAACAAAATTTCTCAGCGCAAATCTCGATCATGCTGCACTGGATCAACAGCCAAAAGACATATCGTCTGGAAATGTGGATTAAAATCCACTCAACTATGACTCTATGTAGTGATTTTGCAGCTGCAACTATATAAAGGCAGATAAGTTGATCAGATAGAAAAAGCAATTACAGAAAAAAAAAAAATCTCCCACTATGAGATCATGTTATTCCAAGCTTTGTTGGTCTTTTTGTTGGGTGTGGAGAAAGTCCACTCAAACGCTGCAGGCCTGAGCAGCTGAAGAGTCTACAAGCATTGAAAGAACCTCATTTCCCATGTTAGACGGGACGGCTAAGTGAAACCATGTGTTTTTTTCTGCTGGTTGCATGCTAATTGCTCAAGTGGGGGCTCAGAGTGCAGCCCACCCTGTTTCACAAACATCTTACTGTGAGAAAGCAGGGCAGCTGAGCACGCTGGATTCAACCTTTTAGATGTTCAAACGCAGCTTGAGCCACCACAGCACACCGCACATGGCAAAAGTGGCCACAGTGTGTAAGAGGAGCAGAGCTGCTTTATGTGTTTTCTACCGTTCTTGGGTTCCTGATGAAGATCTTGGATCGTCCATATGAGAACTCCTCTGCTGGAACCTGGAGGTCGGCCATCAGAACCTCCACTCCTTCCCTGTAGAGAGCCAGAAGGGTCAGATGAGTCATCCAAAGCATACTTAACACTTACGTACTTAACCAAGTGGCCATAGCAACATAAGAGCAACTGTATAGAGGTAGTAGAACGAGAGAGAACAGCAGAGGAAGTAGAGTTTGAGAAACAGACGGACCGAATGATTAAAAGAAGAAAAGAAACATGTGGGCAACAAGTAACCACATAAAGCACTGCAGGATGGCTGAGCAACAAGATCCCAGTGTGTGGTAGAGCAGATAGGAATCAGGGCTTCTGCCAGCACAGAAGAAAGAACATGCATGTCTGGCTGATATGGACCAGAAGAAGCCAATAAAGGATGAATGTCTCAACATGTTACAGCTCAGAGGGGAATGGTCTATTTCTACTGAGAGGACCTGAAGACGAGTTTTATTTGAAACTCTACATGTGTAGCGAATAAAATAATGAAGTTCAGTCACATCAAAAGCAAACACGTTATCATATAAAAAGACAACAAAACAGCATTCTTCTAAAAGTGCCATGTAATCGACTATTATGCCTTGTATCTTTGAAGATACGTCAGCATGTGGGATAAAGTGTTGTCAGGTTCAGCTGGTTATTCACCCCCTTTTAAACCTAAATGTATACAAGAAAAGCTATCTAAGCCATTCTCCAGAAATAACATGCTTCACATGTCTGAGAATATCTTCAATTCATCTAGGTAACGGCTTCTTCAGTTCTGAATTGAAGCCTCTTGGATGAGAGCAAAAAACACAAACTAGTGCACACTCTCCCTCTTGCTCTGTGGATTGTGTCACACAGCATCACACCTGGGAGCTGACCACTCAAACTGCAGACTATTAGTGCTGGTCACATTCAGAGGCTTGGTGCCCGTGCTTAAAGACACCACACATCCATTTTCCCACAAGGCTTACGGGAGGGATTTGTTTTGGCAACCTTTGACCGTCAAGAACCGTTCTCAACTCTCTCTGTACCCCCACAATCAGTCACTGCTTCAGAATGAACGGCACCATTACCGGGCAGGCCCTCTCCAGTGGGGCCAGGTCCGTTTGCAGAGCATTTTGTAGCGTTCCAGGCATGGCTCGTAGGCCTGGCGGAAGGCGTAGCCTGCTCTCCTCACACGTACGTTCTCCATCAAGCCCAGGTAGCGCACCTGGTGGCAGACCAGAGACTCGGTGAAGATGTGGGAGGCCTTCTTGTCATTAGGCTTGATGCATCTGAGAAGCAAAGAGAGACAGATTGTTCACACCAACTTACACTGATTACTGAACTGTTCATTTTTTGGAAGACCGTTTACCTGAAAGGATTCTACAGATGCCAAGCAAATTCGTGAATTTATCCTTATTATTATTTAGGACTAATTTGTGCGACGGCAACTGTACTTAGACAAACAGGCTAAAATATGTTGTCATGATGTGTTAATTTTGACAGCCCTAATATTTATTAATACTTTATGCTCTTGGGTGGATTATTTGTTGCTGAATTACAGGAGAAGCTTGGACAGATTCAGAAAAAAAAAAATATCAACACGATTGTTCGTTAGTTAAAACTGCGTTGTTAGTTTCTTTAATTTTTTTTAATGGAGTTCTGCCTTATGACCTGCTAGCACGTTTTGGATTCACATTTTTTTTTTTTCCTTCACAAACCGTATACCTAACCTTAATTTCGACAGCCCTATTATTGTAATTATTAGCAGCAGCAATTTCAAGACTGAAAGTCTTACACACAATATGCTGGACTACGAGGGTATCAACAGAATGACTGGACCCTACCGGATGTAGTTTGGGTTCTTGGTCTGCAGGTTCCTCATCAGAGTCCCCACTGAAGCTCTGAACTGGAATCCAGCAGTGGGTGGTCTCTTCAGGTTGACTTTGGCTGGGTTGCCCTCAGGGAACAGCTGTTTGATGAGGCTGTGGTTGGCCTTGTACATAGCCTGCGACAGGTCCCGGTACAGCAGATCGTTGTTCTTGTCTACGAAGCCCTCAACACGGTACAGCACCTAGCAACAGGAGGAGTCAGTTAGAAACTGTCTGGAATCATAAACTGACCATGTTAGCTTCGATATATCTTGTTAGTGCTTTCTGCTTTAACACACACGTTATTACCTCCACCAAGGAAGTTATGTTTTCACTGGGGTTTGTTTATTTGTTTGTTGTTTGCAAAATTTTAAAAAGTTGTCGACGGATTTTGGTGAAATTTTCAGGGTTGATCAGAAGTGGCCTATCTTAAAACTGATTAATTTTTGGTGGTGATGTTGAATCGGATCTGATCACCACCAAAAATTAATCAGTTTTAAGTTAGGCCACTTCCGGGCAATCCTGAAAACTTCGTCAAATACTGTCCATAATTTTTTGAGTTATTTTGCAAACCGACAAACCAACAAACAAACAAACCCCGGTGAAAACATAATCTTGGTGGCGGGGGTAACTTAAAATAAAAGGTCGCTGCCGCCGCCTTGGCGGAGGTCTGCGCTTTCTGAGTGCTTTAATTCCTTGTTGCTCTTTTGACAAACTCATGTCTAGTACCTTGCCAGCGTAGTGTTGGATACGGAAGCAGTTGTGCGGCAGGCTGTGGTCATTGAGGAACTTTGAATTCTTGCTGAGGCGACTCTCAAAGTGCTGGTGTTCAGCGCAGACCGTGTTCAGTTTGTCCAGGAAGGTCTCATCCGTTACTGTCCCTGGCCTCAGGCACTCCTCATCCAACATGGCCAAGATACCATTTTGGTGCTGGATACAGCAGGGTAGAAAATGTTAAAGTCTTTCGCTATAGTACTATGGTCCTCTAAAGAGTAGTTGGCGTGGTCTGTGATGACTGGGACTGACTTACATTCTCAATGAGATCGCAGATAATGGCATTGTTGAAATATTCAATGTTGGTCCACTCGATGCCCTGCAACAAAAGAGGTCAAAGGGACTTAAGAGACTTAAGCTGGACTCTCACAGAAGTGAGTGCCAAATGAACCTGCCTCTATTTCAACATAACACAGAGCACCTGGTCAAGTACCTGAAGGACAGTCTCCTCATCAAGGACACTCTCAAAGCAGTCCTCACACTGCTCTAGCTCAGACTCAACTGACACTCCTGGATGCAGCAGCAAAGAGACGCTGATCCTGCCTTCCAGTTCAGTTAAACCTCTGAGCAGAGCTGATGCTAAGTAGCTGTGGTTGTTGAATAGCAGCTAGTTTTCACGCATACGCTCTGGTTCCTCTCAGTTTGGGACATTCTTTATTGTTGAACACAAGGACAAAACATTTCTTGCATTTGTGTTCATATTACAGAGAAATAAGAGATAAAAAGGTTCTTTTAGTAAGCCAGATGCTGCGCTAATGATGATGAAGAAGTTAATCCAGAGACAAGAAAAAAAACAAAAAAAAACAAAAAAAAAGAACCCAGTTAATTATTACTGTAGAACATAGCAATCTCAAACATGTCTAGAACTCTAATCTAAAAGCATTGTTATAAAGCATGGTCATACTCTCAACATATTAATATCACTAGTGCTTAACATTTACATGGGGAATTTGGGCCTAATGAGGCCAAATGTCCCGTAAATACTAAATGGACTAGCCCTCCTTTAAAGTTACAGCCATCATTTCTTATTTAAGCTTCCTTTGATCATAAATTTTACTACACTTTTTAGGAATCATTAAACCAGTCTAAATGTTGGTTCATCCATCTGCATAGCCATATAGCATTATCTCCTGCCTTTTTTCTCCATCTTACCCTCTAAAAACCCACATCACTGGTATCTCAGTCACAGCTGCTAATGGGTTGGGAACACAGCTGATGTAGGCATTTTTAACAAAGAAGGTGTGGCGTTAAATGACAGATTTCTGATCCCCAGTCCTCCCTCTGTCTCCAGCGCTGTGGTATTTTCCCATGCAGTACACTGGACCAAGGCCAGGAGAGCAATATCATTGGTTGTGTTAGTGGGGAACGTGTGTGTGTGTGTGTGTGTGTGTGTGGAGGGGGGCTCTGAAAACAAACAGAGCCTAAAGGGCCACAGTCGGGGACTGTTTACTCTCGCTAAAGTGAGGGATCACTTCCGTCCTCAGGACTCCACAGAGGGGGGAGAGAATAAACTCAGAGTGTGATGGACGATGCAGACGGGTTAGAAGACATAAACAAAGTGGAAATAGGTTTGGCTGAGAAGGGCGAGAACGCAGATTTAGCCGAGACAGCCCGAGAGGTTAAACAGATGAGAGGTGCAGCCAGGTTGGAATCATGCACAGGCCCTGCAGCGATGATCCGTCAACGCAACGAACTGAGTGCTGACATGTTGAAGGATGCAGATGTACAGTCGCAGGTGAGAGAGGGTTTCCAGGGCTACAGGCTGAGCTTTATAGATAATTTATCTCCACAGCAGTTTGAACTCACCTCTCTGACGTACTCCTCCTGCTCCTCACGCAGCGTCAGCTCGATGAAGATCTGCTGCAGCTTCTCGTTGCAGTAGTTGATGATGAACTGCTCAAAGCTGTTGTCCTGTGGGAGTCAAAATATTAGTTAGTTCCAGCCGTTGTTAACGCGTGGAATCATGACGGTGCCTGTAAAACAACGGTGTTCAGTGTTTGTTTATTAAATTGTATATTAAGTTTGCTCTGACTGCATTATTTCATCCCCGCAAACATTCGTGAGTGTGGCCACGCAATCAATTTCCTGTTTTATTAAAAAGGATGGAGCTCACTCCTACTTCATCACTTTGACAAGCATCACTGAACAAACATGTAATCAATCTGAACCTTATGATGAGAAACCCTTATCAGAACCAGCCCCTGTAAATTGTCACAGACTTTGTTAAACATTGACGGAGTGTTAAAAAGCTTTGGTCGCTTTTCCTCCCTGTGTTCCTCAATTATTATTGTTGTCAATTATGACCACCGAGCAGCTGAGTCATGCTTTGTGGAAGGCGGCCAAATTACGTGCTGGGTTGGGTTAACATTCATTTTCTAAGGACACAACAGTGGTTAGAGCAGCGTTATTTAGTCTAAGAGCGAGTGAGTGAAAGACACAGCGAGGTTCCTCAGTGTCCAGGAAACAGAAAAGCCTCAAGGACATCACTTATTAACGTTAAGACTTCATTTCCTTTAACTGAGAAACCAAACGGCCGTCTTCACCCCTAATAAACACACACACACACTCAAAACAATGTCAATACCCAAGTGGCAGCAGACACCAGACTGAAATATTAGCTGTTGTAATCCTAAAATATTTTAGCTGCAACGGAGCTGTTTTATGACAAACAGTTTACAGCAGCTTCAGGGAGCCATCTAAAAACTGTTTCAAGTTAACGATCCCATTGCTCTGAGGTGTTGGATCACTTGCTCCAAGGTAGGGGAAAGTCCTTGCAGTTAATGTGATGTGTTTCAAGTTTAAAACCAACAACACTCCCAGGGGGAATAAAGTACAGAGGGGGGTCACACCTGCAGGGAGAACTACCCTGAAATTAATGACAGTCATATTGAGAAATCTTTCCTGTATGATACAGCAGAAGTTCAAGGTCATGAAATACATGCACTCGTCTTGTCATAATAAATTTACACCTGCACTCTTTTCAGTGTAATTAGATTGTTAATTTGACCACTCGACTACCAAAACATCCCATAGCATCAGCTTAATACGTAACTTTTAAAGGAATGCTTCAACATTTTGGGTAATTTGCTTTCACAGAGTCCAGTTCACTGTCGATGTCTGCAGCTAAGACACGGTTAACTCAGCATAAAAACAAAAGCAAACACCCCAAGCCTTAATTTGTCCAATCTGCCTGAGTGTCTCTTAAAGTCACTAATCAATATTTTACCTTGAGACAGGGTGGCATCTAACTCTTGGAAATAAAGGGAATCACATGTTCCAAAATGGTCAGCTTCTTCATGCTAATACAGGACACTAACACAGAAGCAATACATTTAGTTGCCAGTTTATTAGGTACACTCAGCTAACACAGTCAAACTAGAGAGCTCTGCAACAAACCAATCCCTCTAAAACAGTGTGCAGTAAAATATTACAGATTCACCAGCACCAAATTCCAAAGCCATGAATGACCATAAAACTCTATAAAAGCATTGTAAGAAACCTTCATGGATCTAGTGTTTATTGTCGGGCTGTTTATTGCAGTATATCACACTGCATTAGTTTTAACTGGGTGTACCTACTAAGCTGGCAAATGAGTACTGAGTCATGACTTGACTTGAATGATAGAAAGGTGTTTTTTGCATCATTTCAGTCGTGTGGCTCTGCTGCACACCAGGAGCCATGTATGGTCTCTAACAAGGAGCTAAATTAAGTGGTTTTTAAGATCACAGCATGCTCACTGGCACAGCAAACAGGCCGGTGCAGGTGTTACTTACTCCATCCTGGTGACCCAGACACAACACAACAGTGAGAGGAGAGGAAGGACTTGACAGTGAATGGGGTGAACAAGCAGGGATATGCAAAAAAGACATGAACATATGGGGGTAGGGGCACTGAAGGCATCCAGTGTTATCCATTCAGTCTATACTCTGCGCTCAAACTCTACCTTGCACGTGTTTGCATGCACATGCATCCCTATATAATTAACAGAATGGAACCAAAAAGGCTACTGCTGCACCATGCAGTGTAGCTGAGGTAATAAAGACACACTGTTTACTGTGGTGTATCCCCGTCACTGCATATTGTGTTATGCAGTTCCTTAATGTTGCCATTTCCCTGCTGTTGAAATGTGTTGAAATCACCTCGCCACAAAAATAATGTCACCCTTGGGTGCAATAAAGCAAAACTAACCTGATCTGAATATGGTTATATCAGTTCTGGCCTCACAGGTACCAAAACACAAAACGCCACCAGCCCTGGGGCTAATCCTTTTGGATATAATAAATTGTTCGGCTGGTCAGATTCTGTTCTTGTGGCTCAGAACAAGGAGAGCTGCTTTGACTGGCCTTTTGTCTTACCTCAAATATTTCGAAGCCATAAATGTCAAGCACACCCATGACCTTGTGACGAGCTTTAGTTTGTGCCTGCAGGGACACAATATTATTGATATTAGAAAAAAAAACCCACATTGCTAGTTAAACTGAATAACTGATTAAATCAAATGGCATGAAATAAAACACATCCTGGACATTTCCTTACTTTAATGCTTTCGTTGATCCTGGTAACTAGCCAGCTAAACAGGCGACTGTAGAGGTTTTTGGCGAGGGCGTCTCGGGCATAGTAGGCCTAAAAATAGACACATACTGCTGATGAAAATGTACAAATCCAACAAAACAGTATTCACAAGCATACACCGAATCATGAAAGCTAATCACAACTTTATCCACTTTCCTGTTCTGCTTTTGGCACCCATGTTTGCAGCATCCACATCATATGAGAAGTCTGAGTGAACTCACTAACCTCTGAAATATGACCTACATTTGAATAAGGCGAATCTATAATGGATAGGTTTTTAATGTTGTACTGACATGGATGAGAGTCGGCAACCGGAGGAGCAAGTCAGGGAGAAGAAATGCCCCTTTATCTTTCCATGGCCTGTCAGTGTGTGTGTGTCTGTGTGTGTGTGTGTGTGTGTGTGTGTTAATGTCAACTCAAGTAGGGCAGATATGCACTGGCATAACTGGTGCAAGACCAATTTGTAACGTTCCCTCTGACCTGGGCCACGTTCAGCGTAGTGGACACTTTCTCTAGCTTAGCCTCCACTGTGCGGTAGCTGAAAGCTCTTTCCAGCACCGACTGTTCAATCCCCAGCAGCTCACACATCTCCTTCAAATCTGCAAAATGGAAACAAAGGATATAATTAAGACCATTTATATCATTCTATATTTCATGATGCAGGTAATATAAACATAAAGATGATAGGTAAAGTGGCTGAAGATTTAGATCGTCATGTGTGTTCAACTGAAATGTGCTCCTTTATTCCACTGTTGCAGGTGGGCACCGTGATAATTGGGAGTTACACTACTGCAACTGTAAACTTCTCCACCATCTATTATTTCCATTTTCTACGGATTTTAAGGGATGTAATTGAGTGCAGGAGCATTTGATGATCAGAAATCTCACTCTGATGACCAGAAGCTAATCATGGATGACTGATGAAAGCAATATGACCGCAACAAGCCTCGTATGATTCACATACAGTAAAGACATGCATTTTCTCAGGTAAAGTGGCAACAAGATGAATCATGTTACTGCCATGGAGGGAAATATGTAAACATAATATTTGCCGACAGAGCAGTGCAGACACAACGGAATCAAACATACAAAACATGTTTTAGGTGAGGGACGACTGCAGTAGAGATCAGATGCAGCCAATAGGGGGCAGTGGCTCAACATCAGGCCAGTCAGGCAAGAGGGTGAAAAGGTTATATTCACAATAAATCATCAGAATAAAGATGATATTTACTATTAAGGCAGGAGGAAATGAGTAAATTATCAGATGTCTGTCATCTGCCAAGCTTACCGTTTTTGTCCTTGATGCGGCTCTCGTCTGTGCCGTTACAGCGCGACTCCGGCTTGAACTCGATGTTTCCGAGCTTCAGCACGGCTGCCACCAGCTCCAGCACCGACTGCACCTCGTCATCCATGAAGCCCACAATCTGCATGGCATTCTGGGAGGAGAGGCATAAAGTCACATATCAGCTGATGTTGCTGAACCTCACTGAGAAACATGCACCAAGAGGAACAAATGGGAACTAAACTATAAACAGCGTCCATGCCTATGCAAACACACCAGGAAGGCTGACACTTTGTCATTGCAGCCTGCACCTGACACTATCATGATATTGAAATGGAACAGCCAAAATAACAAAAATGAACAAGGCAGAGCTGCATCAGCCAATAAGCTGTGGCGACCACATCGCCATGTTTTTTAACCTCCAATTCAAGAGAACAGTCTCTTCAGACTGAGCTCTCTATTTTGAGTGACTCCAGACTAAACTACAAGGGCATCTGATTTCATGGTAAGCAAGAAAAGAGGAGACAGGCACAAACAAATCAACGTAACATTTTATTCTGAAAAACCGAAAAATTACCCAGTTGAGTATTTAAATGTCTTGAACTGAACCCTAGACCAACACACATCCTCTCAAAGCTGACAAAAAAAAAAAACAAAAAAAAAACAGTGTGTTGCAAAAATCCATGGCTATATGTTTTTTTACTTGCTGTGGCAAGAGTGGCAATCTTTAGCTTCATAACAGATAAGGCCACGAGCAGGGACTCATTGTTTGGTGGGAATGGCCTCTTGTGTTTCCGGTGGTGAAACACAGCTGTGAGGAATACTGTGAAAATGTGTGAGAGGTGATCAGAAGCAGGATGTGAAATGCAAGGAAACAAGTAAATTAGAATATGACACAACAGACTGCAAACATCCTACAGCATCTGTCACTGTCAGGAAGGGAAAGGACTAGACACACTGAACATGTGGACCTTGCATGTATGTGCACAAAAATGTTTAAATAAAAGAAAGCATCCACCAAAGAAAAGCTGCTCTTCCTTGAACCATGATAAATAGTGCAAATGGAATTTCCCCGTGTTTGATCAGTGCTAAACTAGTAGCTCGGGCTTTAGTTCACTTCAAAGGTCACCTTGTTTTGCAACATGTGGGAGGGAGTCTGGTGTGGAGTGCTTTCACAATCCAGAAGATGGACTTTTATAATCTACCGGTATGCTCTGGTGGTTTGTTAAGTCCAAAAGATAAGGAGAAATCAGACCGCCTCTACCCTCTGTACAGGATTTAGATTATCTCGGCATGATGCAAAGGAAAGTCTGGGCACAGAATGCTGCAGAGCAAGCTGCCACTTATGCTGTTGCCTGTTTTTTTTTTTGTTTTTTTTTTGAGAAAGTGCATTTGGGGTTGTAGAAAACTGTAGAAACATGAAGCTGGTGGGAAAATTTATTTTTAGAAAAGTGAGATAATTTTTTACCAGCAGTTATTTGGGGCTAAAATATTAACTGGGAATCTAAATCTAAATTTGTGTAAAGTGTAATATCATTGTAATAAATACGTGGCTGCACTACTCACTCTGACTGTCCTGAAGTTGGCGGCATCATCCAGCCCATTGACCACAGCAGAGTCCAGGCTCAGGTAGTTGTACTTGCTGAAGTCTCGATCCAGCTTCAGCTTCTCTGTGACACACAAAACATGTGGTAGCCATTTAAACTATGTTTGTTTAAAGCTGGCAGGCTAACAGCAATTTAAATTGCATGTATGGAAATTATACAACTACACACAGCTGGGAAGTGCCTGATAAAACACACACTTGCAATGGTTAGAATCTGCATTCTCCATGGAGCATGGAGAAATAAAAAAGAATAAATAAATTTGAAGGGGCAGAGGTTCAAATGTGGCACCCATGCCCTTGACACAAATTTGACAAACCCACGCCAAACACATCTCTTTTTCTTCTGGAGGATCAAATGGCCTTCTTAAAAGCCCCCCATCTACCAGCAAAGAACTCTCTGGTGGGTGCATGTGTCAGATTTCATCAGTGGCTGCATTACTACAGCTGTATCAGGCCCCTCTGTGTGTGTGTGTGTGTGTGTGTGTGTGTGTGTGTGTGTGTGTGTGCTCTGGAGTCAGAAGCTGTTATTTTGTTTTCCTGTGTTCCGGACATTAAACAATGCCCTCTGTCCAGAGAAAAGCAAATATATAAGGAGCAGGTTTCACGGCATGTCTTTGTTCTCTGCATGTTTGTCAGGCAGGAAGGTTGGTCATTAATGCAGCGGCCATGTGTTCGGTGCAGCTGCAGTCCTGCTGGAAATAATTTATGGAAGATTTAAGGAAATGTACGAATAGGAATGGCACACTGGTGCATCCAGGTGACAGGTAAATACAAATGGGAAATTCAAATAAGGGAATACAACATTCTTAAAAGCGGCAGGGAGACTAGTTTGTTCTGGAAAAGGCTGTGCAGGTGGCCACTGTGAAGTTTGATTTATTACTTCCTGTGAGCAGATGTGTGTATATTCTCAGACCAGAAGCCATTGTGCGCTATCAGGATACATATTACGACCTGGCTGATAAGAACGGTGGATTTGAATTTGTCATTATTAAAAAAACATTTCTCTCAGGAGCACTTAAATCTTCCAGTCAAGTTTGACTATCTGCACTATAGTCAGAAAACACATTGAGACTTCCATCTAATGCATCGCAGCATCGTTATGACTTACTGAGTGTGTCATTAGAGGCTCCAGACAAGAGCTGATAAAAGATGTGGAAGTTCCTCTCTCCTCTTGGCTGTTTCACCACACGTGACTTCTCCAGCAGATCTAAAAGAATAAAGGACAACAAAAGGAAACAATGATGCAAGATGACAAAGACAAGTCTTCACAGGAGTTATGGCAATTCACTGAAGTGTCCTTGAGTAGCAAATAAGGGGTTAACCTGCTCGAATTAAGGATGCCCAACATCTGTATGGAGCTCAGAGGGTTCAAACTTCTCTAAGTTGCCAAGGAGACCAAGCAAATTATGGAAGTTATTTACAGGAAGTGTACAAGGAGGGAACCACAATATCAAACGTCAGCCCTTTCTCCTCGGCTACTGACCAAGTGCAACAGTACCTGATTAAAAGGGGACCCATCATCTGCTCACCACATTAGACTGAGTATGATTTAATTAAAGACCAACAGCTGAGCTCAGCATCAGAGGCAGCATGAGATCCTTTTCACTGCCAGTCTGGCTGGATAACAGCATTCAACTGGTGTGGATAGATAGGTCTTATTTCAGGATACTTCAGAATTTACATCACAAACACTTTGGAAGAAGGAAAATGAACTCCCACTTTAACCATGGTCACATTTCCAGCCTTGAACAAAAAAACTCTGTTCTCTGGCTTTGTCAGTCTTTGGACACGGCCTCTGAGTCAGCAGTGTGTGGGTGCTGAGCGGAGGACAGAAGAGCCACTTTGCACCGTATCTGTAGAGACGCTGCAAGCACCTAACTAGAGAGCCCTATACTGAGACCTGCCGCTGTCAGGATGTAGCGGTGGGTCAGGCTGAATGTGAATCTGTGACACCCACTGGCCATGATGAATCACTTAAGTGACTCTGTAAGAGCCGGCACATCAATAATACACCATTCAAAACTGAGTGGCTGGCAGCAGCAATACAGAGCAGCAATCAAAGACGCAGAGGGCATGAAAAATACAGCTGGAGAGACACTTCCTCCATTCCAGCATTTTATTGAATGCTTTAAATGCGTTTGAGCCCTTTTGTTTTAGTTCGGTATAAAGTCATGATTTAACTCATCCTAAAGGGGCCTTTTATGATGTGTCCATCCAAAGCCTTCAGTCATGTTGTTGTTGTTGAGCCACAGCTTCCCATTCTGTGCAGTAAATCCTCCTGGAGAGCAGCTACTGCATGCTCTGCTCACAGCATGTTCCCTTAGATAAGCAAACACAGATTGAAGTAGAAATGTGGGAACAATGCCCTGTTGTGTTTTGCCAACAACTTCTCACCACTCTATCACTAAAGCTATGGAGAACTGGCTTTTTTAAAAATATATGTAGCTATCTCATCTCAGGTTGTAGGGAGCGCAGAGAGCTTGACGGATGTACATCTAGAGGAAAAATAATGAGCTGAGAGAGAGCTGCCCTGGAAGAGCAACCTCACCCATCTGTCTAGTCATGTCGTGCCATCCAGCCCTGTCTAAAGCAGTCACATGGCCAGTGGCCCTTCTTCACAAATGGTCGCTTGTGCTGGACTAACTCGAGCCGGCAGACAAGTGGTCCATTTGTGTCTCTGTCATCGGCTCCTCTCTTTGTTTCCGTGACCTCCGGCGGAAAAGTCAGCGCAGACACAACAATGTGAACGGAGGCAAGATAACAGAGGACAGAGCTGAGGAGAGACAGTGAGTGGGTGGGTGGGTGGAGGGGTGTGTTCTGCTCAGAGTGAGGGAGATTGGTTTCAATAAAGCATTAATCAGTTTTAAGGCTTTTGTACCATGTGCAGCTGCACCACAGCAGTTTGAGAAGTGGAACAGCCTCTTAGCCTGAAGCAGATAAACAGCAGACACTTGTGTGTTGAATGCACTGTTTAACTGCTGCTGAGGCACAAATCAGCATCAGGTTGATAAAGACATGACAAAAAGACAAGACAAATACAATGAACGTTAAAGAAATATGATGTGTGCAACTTATGGTTTACTATCTGAGGACAACACTACTCACAGTTGCTGATGACTCCACCCAGAGGATCTCCTTTGAAGTCAAACTCAATGTCCATATACTTCCCCTGTGGATCAGAGCACAGCAGGTAGAATTGAGCTTATACAGAACATTGATATACACTGCACACTGTGAGCTGCATCCAGACCTCAAGCTCTAGCTTGAGCACTAGCTGACGATCATAAACTGCTGGGAAATACCCCACTTTGACTTTTTCTTCTACTAGAGGACTTAAAGCACTTCAGACCCCCTCTCTTGGATGTTAGAACAGAGTCCTGTGTGTTTGATATTTCCCCCCTCTGACGTGTTTTAATAGCAGACAGGTCGTCAGAGCAGGCCAGGCTCTACTGGTGAGTGGGTTCCAGCCAAACCCAATAAGCCTGCTGCACTCAGCAGAATGAAGTGACATTTTGATTCATAGGTGGAGCTCTGATGGATGGTAACTAGTGGGGAGACCCGATGTCCTTGTCTAAAGGTTTATACCAAGGTTACCTAGATATAAACAGATCAGAGGCTTAATCCTTTATAATACTCACTGCTACGACTCCAAGGCCAGGCATCAGTCTCTATGTACCAATGAACACAGATGATTGAATATAGTTTCTAAAAGTATCTAGAATTAGGATTAGGAAAAAGCACGTTGGCAGTTAGCCTGCTAGCTGCTACTGGCTGGAAGAACAAGTTTCCATTCACACAAACAGGCAGAGCATCAGGCCTGTGTGACTCAAGCAGACTTTTGGATGTATTAGATGTGAGACTGACTCACACTGTGATGAATTTGCAGCCAAATAAAAATAACATGAACAGTGGTAGTGTGACAGAGGTGATCTGATGCAATGTCATGTCATAAGGGAGGGAACTGAAGCAGGCTGCTGTTGGACTTCCTGGAAAGTAACGAGCCAGAAAGTGGGAGCAACACACCATCTCCTTTCATACTGTACAGCCTGGAAACGACTGGAAAGTCTATTCAGTCTATACACTGAATCAGTCCTAAAGATGAGCATTACATTGTTCTCCAGAGAGCAACCTGTCAACTTCTAAACCAGTGCAACTTTGTTTCATTGGGGAGGTCAATAGAGAATAATAAAGTTTGGACAAATTGATAGTCCTGCGTCTTTGCTCTTTCTTTCTTTTTTTTTTTTTTTTTTAAATAAACCAGCTGCAGTAGTGTAGTTTAAAGGTCATGTATGCTATATGTTACGAACATTTAACAACAGAAATTTGCAGTAATTGAGGCAATGCATGGGCTGGGGTAATGCAGGCTACAGAGCCAATACCTGCCTTCACGTTACATGGGAAAGAACACACACTTGAAAATCCAGTTGTTTACTATTATACTATTAGGTAATACCATTACCTGTATTTTATGTTTTTGTCAAACATGTACTAACAAGCATCGCTTAAGAAATGTGTCTACAGGAATCATCAGCCTGTGTACAAACCTCTGCATTTTTGAAACCATGAAGGCTGCTGCCTTATCTTTAGCTGCTTTCTACACAGAAATATATGAAATGAAAGAATACAAATAAAAATAGGACAAACATATAGATGTAATATGAACCACGTAGATGAAAGTGGAGGATTATTAAGCACTAGCTTCAATGAAGAGAGGAATTTCTTTCAACTTCCCTCAGGATTAATACTCCATCCATCCATCCATCCAGCAGTGCATAATATTTAGGCCAAATGAGGCCTTATTACAAATGCAAACATGTAATTAAACAACACTAGCTGTTTATCAGTTCTGAGGAAGATACTTACAAATCTGGAGGAGTTGTCATTCCTCACTGTTTTGGCATTTCCAAAGGCTGAAAAGGAGGGAAACCATAATGGGACATGAAGGAAAATTGCATCCAATGCATAATTTATGATAATCCCTTTAGTAGAAAGTTATAGCCACTAATATCAGAACAAATTAGAGCTTGTTTACAAATATTCCAACTAATATTAATGACCCTTAGTGCCTTCGAGCTGTCAATCACATACAGGCTGGATGTTAGAGCTATTTGTACTGACTGAAGCCCCATAATTCAGTCTGGATTACGCTCTCCAGGCTTAGGAAGGACTGTCACATCACATTCAAGTCAAAGTGCTTCAATATGTGCCAGCGCTTATGAACAAACAACAACAAACACGAAGCTTAAACACAGTGTTGCCAAGTATTCATTTTTTCATCATAAATATGCGTCACAAACACGTGCACCAATGTACGCCCCATGTTATTTTGTTCGCCTTAAGGCTCAGGCCTTTCAGTACAGTGTCTTTTTAAATCCAGAGCCCTCTCACTTTGCTTCTAACCATATTTCTACATTTAAGTGCTACTAATGTGCCATGCATCACAGCACTATTAGCACAACCACTTAATTGCTGATAACGGCTGACTAATGTGTGCTTAAATCCATTGCTGGATGAAAAAGACAGAAACCAATAAAGATTTTTAGAGGAAGTGAATGAGAGCCTCAGAGAGCTGGCCACAGTGTGTGCAGCACGATAACTGCTCTCCCTTTCATTTCACCGTTAGTGCAGTACAGCTAAACTCTTGCAGATGTGTCGGCTTTCTCTACAGCAACCCTAGGTATACAGCTTCATCATTCACGGGCATTTCCTGTCTCCCCCCCCCCATTAAAATACAGCTGTTCCTGTGCCAGCACTGAACTGAGGGATTGAGACAGTATATGTGTGAGTGGTGCACTGGGGAGAGTAGAGCGAATAAAAACAGTGTTACACAGTATTTATAGGGCCCCTCAAGTTATTTTACTGATCAGCTTATTTATCTGTGACAGCACCATTTCCATGTTTGCATGTTGGCGTCAGTGTCTGCATGCTTTGCAGCTGCTGTGCGGCTTATTGTGATGGAGTTATTGCAGCGATGAAATGCATTTTTCCTGGTCATCACATACTCCAAAAACAAGCAAAAACATCACACACGCAACTGAAACTAACTGATGCAGGGTGGTTGACAGGTAGCTGGAAGCAGCAAATATAAAGTAGCATATATTGATTATGTCTTTCACATTTCAGAGGAAGGCTATATGTTGAGGATGGAGTCAGACGGTGCTGATCAGCTTCAGTGTGAATGCTTCTCACTCACCCTCCAGCACAGGATTGGACTGCAGCAGCTGTTCCTTGACCTTATTCACCTCCTGGCCCTTCCCACACACCGCTGCCACGTATGACATCACCAGCTTACTGGCCTCTGGAACACACAAGATGCAATATTAGTCTGAAGCCTAGACGAGACACAAGTGAGGAACAAGTGTGACGTGCCCACCCATCTCACCATACATGAAATCCCCCTTACCTCATTCCCCCTGACACCCATTAGGGTGTCATTAGTCTGGGCTACAGAGCAGAGGAGGAGGCCTCATAATGGAGATCTACTTTGTTTGGTTCGGCGATGACCAACATTGCACCACTTTATCATCATACAAATGAGTGATTTCACTGAGAACCAACAGGACGCACTGAAGAAACGTGATGTTGTTTGGATCGACAGAGATGATCCCTGCTCATCCACTTGTCGTGGTAAAACTGAAGCTGATCTGAAAGGCTCCTGTGAATGCAGCGTGTTCCCAAAAATAATTTTCTGGATGAGAAACGCTTCAAAAGGCATCTTATGCTGATCTAAAACAGGTCACATGCCATGACTGCTGCCATCAGGATCATCTCTCCTGTCCAGTGACCCAGAACTGATGATGATGTGTATGAAGCGCCAAGCAGGGATAGAGAAGAGCTTGACAGCAGTCACTGGTACAGACTACTGATGAGCCTGGCATGCAAATAAATGGCTCCAGACACGCTTAGACATTTTGCTTTGATAGAGGGGGAACGAAAACCCCTGCACTACTGAATAACAAGGTCCACACTGCATAATCTCAGTGTAAGAAAATAAACGTCTTTCAGTCATGTCTCACAGATAATAGAACTGTGTTATGTCTCCTGTACGCTGTTGCTGGCATCTGGAAATAATGTTCGTCACAGCTCCTTGCTCTTATGGAAGTCACAGAAAGACATAGCAGGAGAAAGAGACATGAGAGTCAATGACCTATATCGATGTGGTGGGCACGTTTTTGATGGCCTTATTCCACCATAAAGCTCTGGGACCGATGAGATTACTGAAATCCAAATTTATCTCCTTGACTTGGCTGAACAGCTTCTTGGAGTGTTTTTTGTTAATATCCATGAGAGGCTGAGAGAAGCCAAATAAAAGCTTATAGCACATCATGATCTGTCAAACCGCACTGTGCTTTTCATTACAGTGTCTCGCGTCTGTTTTGTTGTTGTATTGCTGCATTTCCCTCCTGAAATGATAATTATTACTGTGGATGACCTTTAGTTTCATACAGTGTTGATGGTAGCTTTTGTTGAACTGGTCGCATGGATCCTGATGTTTGCTGCCAAAGGGCGACAGACACAGCTGTGTTGTTAAATCTGTGCTCCAGCTGTGTTGTTAAATCTGTGCTCCAGCCATGGGTCAATGTGCCCAAATAGCATGAAAACAGTGTGTGTTACTAATATCAATACAGGCAATGGATATGGAATCAGTGCCCTGGTCCGAAAAAAGACAAATCTATCATCAACATTTGGGCATAGATCTCACCTCCAGTGTCTTTGAGTTATAACTTATAGGATAATGAGACAAGCAAAAGTTTGATCGTTATAGTGACATCATTTTTACAATATTGCTTCTTCATTAAAGCGCCATGACCAGTTTTAATTGGAACCGACTGTGATCACCAATCAGCCCCCACACTTGTGCACAATCGCAAATCCAGTGTGAAAGTTTGCAGCTAACGGTGAGACTCTCACCAAGATCGAGTCTGAGCGCTAGCGCGGTGCTTTAATTAACAGGTAAAGATTTTAAAAGGTATGACTTTACTTTGGTCTTGTTATGTCTCTGTACAGGGAGGTATTTTATGAGTGGAGTTCAAATATGCTCCTACAGTTTGTGCTCAGCCAGCTCAATATGACTTTTACCTGTGACACAGTGCTGCCAACACACACCAGGAAATTCCTTTCCTCTTGAGTTTCTGTAAGGCATGTGAACCTGCCCCCCCACATGGATATGGCCACGCTCTCACCAACAGAAATAAAAGACCAGGGACATGATCCTGCTACTTTGATTTGTCTACCTCGATCTTGTTAGACCCGCTCTGGATATGGGTCATCGGCGTTTGACTCGTTTCATGTGCAAACATGATGTCAAGAAACATCATAGATCTGATCTAAAGCTGCACTGTGGCTTCATGCATAACAACCCTTATCTTACAACAGCGAAAAATCAGCGTTACAAACAAGAAGAGCCAGATAGACGAGAAGGCCTGATGGTACATTTCTACTGTGAGCTTATGGAGCTTTTCCACTACACAGCAATGTTTTGCTGCTTTTCCATTACAACTGAGTACCTCATAGTATCTCCTCGGCGTGGGCGGGGTCGTCATACGGCAGCACGAAACTGCATTTACATGTGACACAGAAAACCGGGAAGAAGAATAACAACAGCACTACTATCACAAACAAAGGAGCACACCGAAGCGATCATGTACGCAATCAAAAGCGATCCCATTCCCATTCTCGTGTAACAACAGTGAAGCAGTTGCCGGTTTTAAAAATGGTGTCTAGTCGGACGCTTCCAATGATGACACTCGCTGGTCAATCAGTGGAAGGTAGTCGGCCGACGTCACATTTTAGGATCGCTTCGGCTCACTTGGAACCAGGGCTGAGGAGGTATGAAAAAGTACCTAGTACCAGGTAACAGGTACTAGAGGAAAAGCACCACAACTGTGTAGAGCCATGCCGTACCGTACAGTACCTGTGGAAAAGCGCCATAAGATACTCTATTCTTGGATTTAAAAGCATTTTTTTTTGTTTTTAGCTGCCAAAGGCTTTTCTAGATAAAGCTGGTGATCCATCAGACCTGCTGCAGCACATTTCATGTTTCTCTGCTCTGTAGGACGTCTGATGACAGAGTTGACTTTTTCACAGAGCAACCCAAACCTTTGTTAAATACCGCCTTTGTATACCCTGACATGGAGGGTTAGATTTCACAAGAATTGAATGGATATTACAGTAAAAATGGAGTTAACACTTGGCTACATACCAGTTTTCCCGGCCCCGCTCTCCCCTGTGATGAGGATGCACTGGTCCTTGTCCTGGTCCCTCAGAGAACGATAGGCCTCATCTGCCAAAGCGTAGCTGGGAGACAAAAATCATATATTTTCACATTACATTACACACCCTCAGCTTGCATAACATCCTCATTTTCCAGGATATTTTGGGCAGTGATGTAGTGATAGTGGGGTAGAAGAGGTGCCAGGCCACATGGCGTCCATCCTCATCAATAGAACATGGCTTCATTGGAAATTAGGTTGCATCTGCGGAGCAGCCACAGGACTGGAGTGACTTTAGCAGCTTTATTTAGCTCCACCGGCTGATTCACATTTGGGATTTGGCCTTGACAGTTGGAAAACTGACTATTTTCTGCTGTTTTTTTCTAAATATTACTATTACATTGACACTGCTAAAACTCTTATTGCTATGTAAACTAATTCGTTTTGGCTGACTGTTTTTTTTCCCCTCCTGCTATTATTTCTTTTAATGAATCTGCTTTAATCATACCCTGGTAGCTGTTTGAATAATGTTATCAGTCAATGAGGATGTAATATAACGCTTGCTGGATTAGTGAATGACAAAAGTGGAGTGCCCACTGCCACACATTCCAGGACAGTGATACAATGGGGAAAGTGGAACTGATTATTACAGTTGCACCCCGACTGATTTCCAGAACAATGTCTCATTTGTTCTCTTTATGTGCAGACAATCCCTTATGATGGTTTGAAAGAAGGCTGTGGATGGTGTGACCGTCATATCACAATGACATCACTTTTTTTTTTTTTTTAATCTTTTGTGGCAAAGCGGTGTCTCATTTCACTGTGATGCATGCACAAAGAAGAGTGTTAAGGGGTGTGGCAGTTGCGTTTTACAGCTTCTATTTGACAAGCAAACAGTTGTATACAGTGCTGCAAGGAGTGTGGTCCCACTCTTTCCTCAGGCGGGACACAAGACTGCAAATTAGCTTTTTCATCTGTCATCTCCCTTCTCCTGTATTTTGTCATTCATTACTCAGGAATCTGTGCTTGTTATAGCTGGGATTGTGTCTTATGTTGTTGGGAAATGGGGTGAGTTAGTTTAAGACGAGGTAAAAAGGAGACAGGCGAATGTGTCATGTAAGACCTCCATAATGAGTTCTGACAGATTTAAATGGTGGACCATCACAGGAAGGAAACACTGCAGAGAACATTCGTCAGAAAATTTTATTTCAAACAAAGTGCCCTTGAGCATGATGATAAACTCCTACCATCTCTACAGGAGGGTTACGTCTTAATGCAGGTCAATGCTGCTGGCTTTAAACCCATAATGGTGTAATCTCCAAGCTTTTTAAAGATCAAGCTAAGATCAACATGTTTGAGTCGTATCTTTCACATTGACTACAGGGTAAATATAGCTTTACTAATTTCGGAAGAATGCATCAAAACTGTCTCTCCCCAGGGTCTAATTTGGTCTAATTCCTTGCCTGAAGGGTGGGGGCACCCCAAGTCTCCCAGGCCTGAGTAATATCACTAATCAAGTGTTTCTCTGCACTAGCAGCGCTAGACATGAGTGCAGGAAGGAATGTCCAACATGCACAGATGCTGACAGGGTTTTTCATACGACAGTACTAACAATGGGCAGTCTGAAATGGGATAATAGACTGTGAGCATGGTCACTGAGGTTAGATTTACTTGCAGACACAAAGCTGTTGTCAGATTCAAGCATCCTGCATATCAAAATGCAGACTAAAAACTGGTTAAACTGGATTCAAAGTCATTTCAAGAGAAGATGTTTGGACTGCATCTGAGTCTGTGTGGTAATGCAACATCGTTCAGCAACCGATTATCTGGTCCAACATCCACAAATACACCAAGAAGTGGAAAAAGAAGCTAATGTCTAAAAAAAAATCTAATTTGGGGAACAGCAACAAATGCCTTATTGGAGTCAGTGCGGTGAGGAGCAGAACTCGGAGCATATAATCACACGCTGAACTAACACTGACCTCCAATTTGAAAAGTAGCTGATTGCTAGTAAGAAGCCATGACAGAGAGGGGGGCGAGAGATGGACAGCCAGATGAACGCATTCCAGGCCATAATACAGAGCTATAGCTCGGGCTGGCTAATGGATCTTAGGGTTCTACACCATCACACATCATTTTGGACCAGAGCCCATGCAGCCCGGTAACTGGTCCTCTCCCTCAGCCTCCAGTGTAGGTTGCCCAACCACACAACGCTCAGTAAAGGGGTACGCTAATGCATAGCTGGTGCAGGTATTAAATGTGCTCTTTAATGTGACTCAAAGGGTGGCACACTTGACAGGGTTTACATTGGGGCCATGTCACACAGACTTTGGCAAGTACAACACCTTCATGGTTGAAAATGTCACAGAACAAAAAGTAATGACTGAGGCTGGTGTCTGCAGCTGGAGGGGTCTGTTAACAGCTACAGAGGTTCATGTTATAATGGAGGACATACAGGTGAATGCTTGTTGGAACTAAGTGGGTTTTCTTAGTTGCAGTACCACAGTTTGCAACTGGTGCTGACTGACTGCTCAGTATCCAGCTCTCATAATACTCCATGGTGTGCACAAATCAACACACAGATGAAGCAAAATGTATCCCTGCTGACTGAAGGAGGGAGTAACACTTCCAGATTTGTACTGCAGGCATACTATTCAATGACATCACTTCCTGTATATTCTACTGATCAACATCAGGCAAGAAAAGATAGCTAACCAAAGGAAACAACACAACATTCAAAATCTTTTACAAAATAAACCTTGCAACATATCTATTGGACCTCAATGATTCACAGATTTTGTTCATGTGAGAAGCATTGAGTGTTTTAGTGCCCTCTGTTGCATCAGATATTTGCTGTTTTTGTGTCTGGCACAACCCTCCCACTCAGAAATCCCCACCCCCACAGGCTCTAATCACAGCCCAGCCCCTCCTGTCCACCACGTTTGTATGGATGAGACTTGCCACAGGACATTACGTCACTGCTGAAAAGGGCAGGCAGCACAGCAGATGTCTGCTTTGTGAAAACACTCCTGTTGCCTGACCTGATCCCGACAATGAGCAAACCATCACACAATTATGTCGCCCACAAAGGAGGGGGGGAGTGTACCAGGAGAAGGTGAGGGGTGCAAAATAAAGAGTGGGAGGTCCTTTGCCCGACTTGCACTCAGAGCTCGTCATATGAATATGAATGGCCATCACATAATCACAATATCAATAGATGTCAGCAGAAGCGAGGGGCCACATCCTGTTTGACTCTTTAAAAGGAACAAATACAAGCCACAACTGACTACTCAAATCTGTATTTTTATTCCCACATACAAAAGCAAGAAAAACAAGGCAGAGTTAGAATTAATGTTCGTCCCTGTGGCTACAACATTGTACTATCATTAGGGCCGCAGCTACTGGCTGTACCACTTCACAAATGTTGAGGCCCAAACGATGATGAAGCACCAAGGTCACCATCAAAGGCAGAGGAAGCACCGAAATCCCTGACGGCCTCCCTGATCAGTGTGTGGAGTTGGGTGTGCGGGGGTGAGGCTGGGATGAGGGCCTTCCTTTGGACCAGAAGTGCTGCTCGGCACCTCCCCCTCACATCTGCCTGCAGGCTGTAATTTTGGACTTGCACGTGGCAGCGGTGAACACAAAGCCACACTGGCATGAGGTAAGCGGTAGAAAATACTTTAGTCAGTTCTTTTTACTACCAACCTCTAGTAACTGGGGCGCAGGAGGGGATGATGCAGTGTGTGACCTGAAAGTTAAAAAGGGTGGAGTGCTCTGCGGGCAGATTCAGCACACTTTCAAAGTCGGGATTTATAGACGCTAATGAAGCTGTAATACATGGGCTGGAGCACAGCGCTCCCAGCTACTGAGAGATGACATGACTGATGGAAAACAGTAATTTTTCTCAGAGACTGTTAGTGATGTCTTCATAGCGACATGCCGCACATTGACACGCGCTTTTCCAGTCCTAAAATGGACAACCTGTTCTGTACTTTGATGCAAAATTCAGCTATGTTTTTATTATGTGTTTGCGTGCATGGGGGGCCTCTGATCTCAGCGTGATCCGGCTCCTTCAGAGGCAACAGGAAACGAGCCTGACAGAGCAACCGGGGAAGAGAAGCTTTTCTGATGCTTTATGACCAGGTGGAAGAGCTGCTGCAAGAAACACAAACACAGTACAGTGTGCAGAGCTAGTTGGGCACATTGCTGGGGTGGCACATCTGTATGATGGTTGTGACGAAGTGCTGCTGTAAAAAAGGGGAAAGATCAGCAAGCAGGGCAACACAACACACAACATCTGACACAAGCTAGCAGTCTTACATTCAAAAGCGCACTATAACTGTGCAACGTAAGGGGCATTAACAAATACCTCCTGCTCCCCAAATTAAAAGCTCAGAGTGAAGTGCTGCTGCCACAGATCTCTAATTTATTCAACACGTGCTCTGGGTTGCCTGAGACCTCTGCTAAATTACTCATTGATACTCCCCCACCCATACATCAAACATCGAGGGGGATCCAGGGCTTTAATTTACTTTACTGCACAGCAATTTAGTGTTCCACAGCAGGGGAAAACACAGATTCCAGTTGCTTGTCTGATCCTTGAAAAAGCAGGAAATAAGCATGCCGCGTAAGTTAGCAAAACATCCTCAAAGCAATACTCACACAAAGACTGTTCTGAACCTCTCTCAATAGGTTTCAGAGAAGCAGCGTGCAGCAAACTAAAAAAGAAAAGGATATTCTCTCAATTATCGGGTGTTAAAAGGGCCAAAAGAGTTGACCGGATTGTCTGAGTCATGAGATTTTATACAATGATAAATGAAGGCCTTGTGCTTTTGGCAAGAAGATATAGAAAACACACTTTAGGGAAAAAATACATAGCCACATGTGCACAGCCACAGACAGGAAGATGGAAACAGAGGAGCAAGATGTCTTTTTATAGCCCAGAGAGCACCAGCTCTGTAAGGCTGAAAGACTTCCCCTCTTCAGCCTGCTCTCATCCACCAGACACTTCAGGCTATGAGAGGCCTCGCAATGGACACACACACACACACACACACACACACTGTTGAGTCTAATTTAGCAAAGATCAGTTGTCATGTCTTCAGGGTGAACATGTGACCCACTGAAACCATTCAGACAACAAAAGTCCCTTTCACACCGCACGAAAATTTTCATACAGTGTGAACGGGGCTTGTCGCTGCAATTTGACCCGGGTCAAATGACCCTCCAAGTGACCCGGGACTTAATCGACTCTGCTCGTCTGCAGTGTGAAAGGCAACCCGCGTTGACCCACAGCCTGTTAGGCTGTCATTGTGAAGCTCCAGTGCTTTTTATCGATCACGCAACTCTGACAAGATTGCAAAGTCCCTGAGCTGCTCAGCATCCAACCCACAGAGAAGAGGAAGGGACAGAGGAAACAAAAAAAAAATAATAATAAAATCAGGCAGCAGCTCTCACAGCAGGAGGTCAGACCTGTGACTGCTGGAAATGAACGCGCCTCATGCCAAACCAAGGAAAACATAAGAGAGTCATTGTGGGTCTGACCAACAGTGTGAGCTTGATTTCACATCAGCACCACGGAGGAGGATGACAACTTCTCCTGCTCTGCAACAGGAAATGAGGAGGCCACAGAGAAGAAGGCTTCAGATGATGCTATTAACTGGGTTCTTTTTTTTACAGTAATATCTAAATGTTACAGTTGAAAGGCAAGGTAAAAATTGGGGGGGGGGTCAGTCAACAGTGGAGTTAGTGAGAGTTGTGTAAAAGGGAAAGCCAGCATGATGGGTCTACTGGGATTTTGCTTCCTTTTTAAATCTAAAAACCACACAATGGGGCGATGTTGTTTGTTTAGTGTATATAAAAAAAAAAAAAAAAAAAAAAAGCAAAAGCGACATACTGTTGGACATTCTTTACAGTAGTATTGTGGATGTCAAAGTAAAGGTGGATTCAAGCAGCATTTCATTGAGGAGGTGACAGCTTGTTTGATTTCTTGTTACCAATCACATGCAGCCCCATCATGACAGTGCAGCAGCTGCACAACAGCCGCTTTCACACTGTCACACTATCGAGCCAGGCCGGGCTAGGGCCATTAGGGAGCTACCTCGGTGCTAATAGCCCTGGGCCACAAGCCCCCATGCCCCGAAACTGTTTGTGTTCACACTGTCGGGCTACTAGCCCCTCCTGTTTACGTCCCCCTCACTGATACAAACAGTGCATTATCAAACAGGAGAAGTTTGATAAAGAAAGAAAGAAGCTGTTACGGAGGCTACGTGCAGGACGACGGCAAAGAGCAATCAAATTACAGGAAAGATGACTGAGAGCCAAGGTATGGAAACACAAAAGAACTGAGGTATGTTACCCATAAAACAATCCCTTCACAACGCCAGCTATACCACATCATCACAAGGCTGTATAGAGATACTGTAGCTCGCTAACTGATAGGCCATTTGTTTACATTGATAGTAGAAGGCTACACAGCTAACAGCTAACACAGGACAAACTCGTTACTGCTTCACTTGGCATGGAACTGACGTAGCTTTTCCTTGACACTGCCTCTAGCCCTGCTTTGGCCCATGGTTTTAGGTCAGGCCAGAAATAGCGGGCTATTAGCACCTAGACGGCCCAGAGGTGGCCCGCAGTTAGCACCCTGTGGCCCTGTAGTGTGAAAGCACTTAGCACCGGCAAGCCCGGGCTGGCTCGGCTTTGGCTCGATAGTGTGAAAGCAGCTATTGAAAGCTGCACTGACACAGTCCCAACAAAAAACTGATGTTTCTACAGCATTAGAGACAAAAAATGTGTCCTGGCAAAATTATAAAGCTTTTTTTTTTCTGAAAATAATAACATAGAATCTTGGACTCAATGGAAAATGATAGTTGCCACTATAATATCTTATTTTCAAAGCGATCAGGTTCCACAGTGGAACAATGCTCCACACAGCTGATAGGAGTCCTGTCTATTTGCCTTCATTCCAGTATGCCTCTCACGTGTTGTTATGCAAGCTGTGTACACAGATAAAAGGCTCAATACCCATTGTTCAGGTTATGAATGGAGAGTTTACAATGGTTTTTGGAGCGTCACAAATAAAAGAAAATCTATAAAATGAAATCATATGCTCACAAAAGCAATAAATGACAGCACAGGCAATGTTTAATCAGCGCTGTGTTAACCTATCAGCAGGCAGGTGCAATATTTTTGAAAACAGAGGAATTTATAGCCCTTTGCTATTAATGATTGCCACTAGGCTCAGTAGTCTCAGATGTCACAGTAATATAGTGTGCACGGTTTCTGGACTACATGGGGAGAACATGGCATGACATGCCGAATTTGACCCATTGATATGCGGTTATTGCATATGGTAAGAGCTCAAGTGTCATGGAAAATCTATTACCAACATCCTGGAAAAAACATAATCAGTTTAGTCCATGACTTTAAGTGACAATAAGTACATTTTCACATGTAAAACACCCCGCTCTGCTTAGATCTATGAGCTATAAGAAAGAAAGAGACTCAGGCTGTGTTTATAAATAGTTGTAGAAATGGTTTCAGACATATGCATTTTATTCTGGGGTTGAAGAGGTGGGTGGATGAAGGAACACACACACACCCACACTTTACCCAATTACATCTCTCTAGGTTCACCAAGCTCACCATTACGCCAACACACGCTGGAGAGGCCTCGCTCTGCCCACCTGAGTTAAAACACGTTTTCAACAAGTGCCCACTTCAATCAGCCTACATACAGGTTCTGTGCTGCAGCTGAAAACAGCAGTCCTTACATAACACCAAAACAGTGGACACATGGCATACACAGTACCTGCATACAGCTACGAAGGATAAAATAACACGAAGAAGGTACAGATCAACCAACTCTGACACTTGAGTCAGAGCAAGACAACACAGCTAACTTCACCTTTAGAAACTTATACGTTAACGTTTCATCATCATCATCTTAGCATTTTGACGGTAAGACAGATACAAGGTAAAGGGCACATGTGAGCTACCCAAATAAATTCTGTGTGTTTTACAGGAATTTCTAACTTGTACTCATTGCCTTTCGTCACTGCTCAAACTACATCACGGATCCTGCTGTAGAAATATGCCCTACTCTGACTCTGATTGGCTGTTACTCTCTGCCTTCATGGTTGGATTGGTTAGGTTTAGGCATGAGGAGTGACACTGGTTATGGTAGGATTATCAGGATCATAGTAGGGCGCTACAGTAGGATCAGATCAGTAGATCACACACTGGAAAAGTAAACACAGGTATGAAGGTAAGATACAGTAAATGGCTCCAAAGTCCATCCCACCCACAGACTGAGCAGTGGGTCTTTTATCTTAATCCAACATGCAGCTAGTCATATACCTATTAACTACATTTGAAATGAATCCCAAATCCCATTGTGTGTTGCACAATACTATAGTCAATTTGCTCTCACTACTTTGGTGGCAATTTGTTAGAAAAAGTCTGTGGTGGTGTAAGGGCTTCACAATTTGGAGACTTAACTAAATACCACAAAAGCCAACGGTTGAGAAACCTCTACCAAGAAGCACCTTGTCGTCATGAACTTAGAGTATATGAACGGGCATGTCCTCACAAAGATTTCACAGTCAAGCTGTCCTAACCCTGAGCTTAACAGCAGGGAACCCTGACACACGCCCTGCACGAGGCCTCTTTGCTCCATTAGCAAGTCGTGTTGCCCGCCGTAGCCAACGCTCTATGGCACTGAGTACTGAGCGGCGAGAGCATCGGAGGTCTCGATACCTCATTAAACATAAGGGAAATACGATCCTACCCTCGAGACGTGGGACTGACTGCCTGTCCACACACACACACTTCACTCAATCTGTGTCTGGCTGTGGCGTCAGGGGACACAGAAAAGATGACTCCAGGCCATCTGTAATATGCTGCTGTGAGGAGAAAGGCCACTGATTAGAGTGTCTCTAATGCTTAGACTTTGTGGAGGGGAGGAAAACACCTGCCAGTTAATTACGAGGCGTCTCATCTGGGCAAAGAAGCATTTTGCCAAATTGGCCAGGCAGAAGAACTGAAGGACACATGAGTGGTCATCTGTAAACCCAGCTGAAGAGTTTATTCTCTTTTCCATTAACAAACACATTCACGACCACATCTAGTTTTTCCCCCCTTCTTGTTTTGATACTTATATTTGTTATTTCAAATGGACCAAACGATCAAATCCATATTTTTCAATATTAGAAAAACATTGGTTGGGCTGTGTCATACATTTCCTGATATAATTCCAATATATATCTGCATTACTTATTTTTAAAACTACAAATCTGAGTATTGCCATCTACATTATAATGTAACATAGAATGTACATATCGTACATGCATTCGCATGGGTGTACGTGAATCATAATGTCTATATATTGTCGCAGTAAGCATCCCCCGACGTTTCCCTAATTGATCAATAAATACTGTGCTGGACAAGAGGCATGTTTATCTGCCGTAACTCTAATTAAAATGGAACTTAACAGGCAATTAGCCCACTAACAACTTTAGAGATGGAGAGCAGCTGCACTCCTCCCCCACTCTCTCCAGCTCTCTCACACACACACACACACACGCACACACACACACACACACCTGGGGATTACAAGAGCAGATGTGAAATGGATGCACAAATGCACAAACTCACTGTTACACTGCCACTCATACACAAGGTATTAGACACAAACAGAGAGACAGACACACACAATCACATATATGATGATGCAACAGCATTAATTAAAAAAAAAAAAAAAAAAAATAAAACTATTATAAAACTCATCCCGTCTGGGCACCATTTTCCCGGCTTTAATCAATAACCTGAAGACACATTAATCTTTCATTTTATCTGAACAGACAATCAGGATGCTGAGACAACTCCCACAACACTGCACTAGACAATGAACACTGATGACAGCGGGCCAAATGATGCCCTTTTACACTGCATTTTAGATATCAAGTCATGGATGGCAGCCAATTTCCTGCAGCTCATCCAGGATAAAACAGAGGTTTTAACCGGTCCTGAAGGCCTAAGAGAGACGCAGGGACTGTTGACTCACGACTCACCTTTTTGATCAGGCTTTTATTCTAGATTTTTCCTGTTGAACAGGCTTTTAAATATTTTCTATTATTAATTCATCTATTTATGTATTTATTTATTTTTAATTCATTATTTAATTAATTTAGATATTTATTTATTACTCAGGTTTTACTTCACCCAAAGGTGGCTTTTCCCTCACTTAATTCCTCAGTTATTTTTCCATTGTTGTTTTTAAGCATCTGTGAGGCAATTTGAACTGTGAAATGTGCAAAAACTGCCATACAAATAAAGTTTGACTTGAATGAACTGTGAAGTGCATGTCACATCAGATGACGCTATGTACAGGTTTTTACAGGGAAACACATGCACGCACGCACGCACGCACACACACACACACACACACACACACACACACACACACACACAGGAAATCAGACTTCAAGTAGGTGCTGCTGACCAACACTGTAGTGTTATTTACACTGTGTGTGCCGCCACAGAAGAAGGTTTAACAGCTGAGCAGTTATTTGTGGCTTGTTACTTGTTTCGTAAAATATCTCAGCAGTGACTGTTAGGTGAGATGTTTCATGCTAAAAACAACAAAAAAAGACAGAAAATGCACCAATACTTGCTAGTAATGACATGACTTAATCACACTTGAATATGTAAAACAATCTACCAAAACTTCAGTCAGACTATCTTCATTATTATCAAAATGTTACATTCTAGTAACAGTTTACAGTGAAAAAAACCCTGTGAACTACTTTGGCCTTGACTGATGCAAGCTGTCCTGAGCTGCTGAAAAAGCTGTTTAAACTGTTCAAGTGTCTGACGAGGATCAAAGACAGGAAGAGGAAGACTCCCAGGACCCCCCAGAGTTACCTTAATTAAAGCCCAACACTGATCCCTCCAGTTACTGCAGTAATAATGCCCCTCAGCTAGTTGAAGCTCAGCCACTTGAAAAACAGAAATGTTTTCTAGAGGTCATTTTGGATTTCCTGTCTTTTCAGATGTACGCCATCCTCTTACAAAACTTAAAATTTAATCTTGTTGCACATAAAAAGGTTCAAATTCTGTCATCTAAGTATGCCAGTTATCTTTTCTTGAAATTAATATAGATGTCTCTGCTGCAATCCGTAGACGTGCAGAGCTACAGCTGAGGCAAATAGCACAGGCCAAACCTCGACAGGCACAGTGAGGCTTGGCTGAGTCTCTTCAACTTTTTAGTTTCAGTTTCACAGATTAACACTACCACAGTGGCAGCCATCTCAAAAATGCACTGACTGTTCTCCCTGTGGATTTTCTGTAGCGTTAAAAGAACTTACACAAATGAATGTGAAGAAGGGAGCTCTAACGGGGAAATTTTTTTTCTTTCCTCAGAGGATTTAACTTCTTGATTGCTCAGATTGTGATGAGAAATAATACAATGAAAAAGTTTTTGCAGATTACCGACCCCAGCTTGATAATAACTGATATAATTGTTGTGCTGACATAGCCATCATCTCCTCATCTTTTAAATAGACTACTAGAGTCTCAGGACAGAATAAACCAAAGCTTTCAGGGAGAGGTGGTGTGACCTGCAGCAACAGTGGAGCCATTTTGTTTGCTCTAAGTGACACACAGTTGAAAATAAGTATGCTGATGCATTTGACAGGAGTGAAGGTTTAACTTTACTTGAGGATGATCAATGCAAAGCCACAAAGCTTGGTCCAGATGGCCTGACCAGAGGATTAAGATCAATTTATGGAGCATGTCGAAACAATCTGCCTTTGACTGGCATTTTAGGTCTTGTACGAGAGTCCGTCCTATTAAACGGTGCTTAATCTGCTTTACTTATAGACTAATGGTAAGATGATTTCTAGCAGTTTAGAGGATGTTCATTTCAGTCAACAGAAAGACTTCATGTTTGCCAGTGTAACAGTCATCCATCACTGGAGCTGCACAAACTGAGAGCAGAAGGGAACGCTTCTATATGACAACGCTTCTAGTTTGAACAGTTTCTACTGCAGCTTGGTTCATCTTCATGGGTGATGGATGGCAGTGATACATTTCATTATATTTTCATCACACCATTGGTTTAGCATGACTCCTTCAACCCCGCTCTGTGGACCCACAGATGGCTTAGACATGGTTTTTAAAGTCTCAACCAGATCAGCTGGAACAGCTCAGACACCAGAGAAGATACAGAGTCTCAAGCAAACAACACAAAACCTGAAAATCCCTGAACAGGTAACAAGCACTCCATCTGTCATCTGTCTCCAAGTATCATAGAATAGAATAGAATAGAATTACTTTATTGATCCCAACCTGGGAAATTACTTTATCATACCAGTGGTTTTGGTTTGTGTCAGTTAGGTATGAAAGTATCTTGCAAAGTCTTTGCCACTGTCAAACAGCAATGTTCCTTCTAGAAACGGACATGTTTGGTTATTGGCAGTAGTGAATAATGGGTTGGGAACACATGACACAACTGAAAGTAGTTTATCCAGTGCAACATCTTGATTTAAGGTATTAATCAGTGGTTTGCCCAATGAGCTGTGCTTACCAGGCCACAGATCCCAGCTTCAAGCCAACAAAAACACAAAGCAAAGACAGTATTATCTTGAAAAGGGAATTCTCAACGGGTAAGCCAGGACACCTCTTAAAAATGTGATGAATTCCTTTGAAAACAGTGAACTGAGTAGCTGACCTCTTCATACACACCAGCGGCTCCTAGCAGGACACAAAAGAGAAGCCACTGTAAAACTAAAAAGGGAGAAAACAGCCTGAAAACCCTGTCAGCTCTGTATAGCTGGCTGTAAAGTAAAGCCAAGCAGCTTGCTTTTGTCCGCAGGGAGGATGTCTGTTCTGGGACAAGGGCACTCGCTCTCTTGCAGTCGGTCTCTCCGAGGGCTTTTGCTGCAGCCTAGAGACACAGCAGGCTAATTGACGAGTGCCGGGCTTTGTTTTATCTTGGCAGCCTCACAGCAATGCTGACTTAGTGTCGCCAATGGACAGATGGCATGCCACACTGCTGAATGGCCAGCGAGTAACTCTCAGGGCAAGAGCTGCTGTCCCTCTGATCTCTACCCCCTCCCTCTCATTAATCACAATCACACAGCCCAAATTGATAATCCTTCCATACAGCAGTTCTTCTGTATCCTAAACAGACAGACGCCAATCGCTGCTCAAAACATTCAGTAAGAAAGCCTTGAAAAAAAAAAAACACATTAAATGGCATTGTCTCCAGCTCTTTGTCACAGCAACAAAAAAGATAAATATACTGAGCTACAAAAGAAGCGCAAACATGGGTCCATTCAATTTATTGTAATGTTTTTGACATTTCATCGCGAATTCAACAAAAGTTTCTGATTGAGCGTTGCCCCTACCTACCCCTCCATTTGTGTTTCTTGTGTGGCTCAGTATATATAAAAAAATAGAAAAGTGGAAAAAAAAGGTCTTCAGCCTTAAGAAGGCCATATACTGTACATATACTACATGAGGAGGAGACATGGGATGCAGACTCACATGTGTGGACTAAGTTCATAGAAGTTCCTGTTGCGATACTCCTCCACTTTGTCTGGTGTGTAGATGGGCAGGGACCTGTAGGGGTTCACAGAGATCACCACACTGCCAATGTAAGTCTGGAGGGTAGAGAAACAAATTAAACTGTTAGCGTGAAGCCATTTACATTTTTCCACATTGCCTTAGACAGCCTGGTTCCTGTCAGCCTGTCCATTTAGGTGCTAATTGAGAAGCCCAGGTGGGAAGAATACTGCCTCCATCAGCTTTTCCCAGCTGGGTATACTTAATGCAGCGTTGAGTCATGCATTGCCTGAAGTGAAGCTGGAGACACATATAAAACAAGAGAAAAAAGTCTGTGGAATCTCAGCTCTCACAGTAAATACAGACTGCAACAAGGTCAAGGTGCTGATGGGGGTTTAGTAGGCGTATGTGCCGCAGTGTATTCATGCCTCAAACTATTCAAGCTACTGTACACATGCCTGACAGATCTTGGAAGTAGGTAACACCTAAAATATTAAAAAAAGAATCCAAGGTTACAAGCATCCTATTAAAAAACTTGTATCATTCAGTAATTATATAATATGCATTGAATGTAAGACAACTAACTGCAAATACATGTCAGCAATGTTTTTTTCCATCAAACAGTACTAAAAGTGCTGCTTTCTCCATTTCATATTTCCACATAAAAGAGCCCCTTTATGTAACATTCACACAGGTGCTGTCAGATATTTCTGAGAGTGAACGTAACCAGCCATCATGTCCACCATCCTCCTACACTCACAGCAGAGCCCACAGAGCACTTTCACACAGTAACCAGAAACATTTTACACTTTTTTTTCCACCATAATGGCTGTTGCATAACCCACTCTGACAGGAGTGGAGCATGGCCTTCCCTGTGGTAACGCTAAACCTTCAATATCCCACCACAAGCCTTTTCACGTGCAGAGGACAGGTAACAAAAGAGAAGACAGAGTGCCATGTGAACAAGCATCACGTGTTGATGTGGGGCTCTCTGACCAAAAATAGAATATAATAATAAGGAAATAAATGCTCGCACAGGTCTTCATAATCAAATACATCAAATTGTTAATTATTGCTAATTATAAACTGCCATAGAAACAACTGTGAGCCTTTAAGTTTTTTCACACCAGATCCAAAATAAATGTAGCTATGGTTTATAAACAAAAAAATAAAATGCATCTTAACATTTCTTATCAAATGTGCTGTATTGTTATCCATTCAAAGCAGGATTCTGGCCAATCCCCGGGCCTCTCCCACTGCAAAAAAACATCTAGCATTTCTAGCACGCATTTTTTATTTCTGACACTTATTTTTTCAATGATTTTGTTATTTAAACACAAATGTTGAAAATCCATCAATTCAGCATGACAGCTTGGAAATCTGTGCACAAGACAGCTTAGATAGGACGTGTTAATTTAAAGACTAGCAGATGCTTATAATGTGAGAAAGTGAGACTTTGTGTGAAAAGGCCTTTAGGAACTAAGCTTATAGCTAATAATTGAGCAATTATATAGAAGAATGTCAGTGGCAATAGTTAGAACAAAGATGACCGCTAGAGAAGAACTCATTGATTCTTCTTCTCAGAAACACAGGAAGAGTCTGACATGCAGCAGAGCATCAGTTAACAGGCCCACTTTGATTCTCTTTCATTTTCCACTGAGTTATTGGATGCACGACGTTCTGTCCCTCTGGAAAACAAAGCTGTGTTTCTCCTGCACTAAGCTGTCATATGATAGTTTGGGGTGGGGGATGGGACCATTTGTAAAGAATGATGCCACATGAAGGGAAAATACATTCACATGCAAGGGTTTTACACCACAGATGTACTGGATAAGTGCAGGCCTCAGTGCTTTTCCTTGGTCATCACTACTGAGGTGCAGCTTATACCACCAAAAGCCTCCATTTTAAACTGGTTTTACACTGGATGCACCAATGCAGCGCGCTGTGCGGGGTAGGGCACAAGCGAGCGCAGAGCATCGCGCACCGCAACCAAATTGCTAGGCTATGGATCAGTGGAGGGAAACTGAAATCGTAGTGCTCTTCAGTTTTGTGAGGATAGCATGTATTTCTTGACATCGCAGTGGAAAGCCCTGGCTTAATTTAGACCGATGAGAAGGAGGAGGAGGAGAGGAGGTTGTGAGAGAGTCTCATCCCACAGCTCGCCAAATTTCTATACGGCAAAAGTCAGCCTTTCCTCCATGCTTTACCTCCTTTCTGCGTAGCTCCTGGTACCTCTCCAGCAGCGTGCAAGAACACAAACTCCACCCATGTCGCGCTCACCTCAGCGCAACCACATACACAATGAAAGGGTTTCTATCAGTGCACCTGCACCTTGTGCGTTCTGTGTGAAACCAGCTTCAGACACTGAACTGTGAGATTTACCTTCCCATGAAAATACCATTTCCATTTCCTAGCAGGGTTTTTCCTGCGTTCAAATTTGCGTGGCGGCCGCCTCCAGCTATTTTTGTACCACCCCTAGCCAGAGCGATTGATATTGCTCAACACAGCTCCAGCTGTGTTGATTGAGCGATTGATGTCCCTCTGCGGCAGCTACGTATTTTAACTGCAGTTGCAGCGTTGCGCCACTATTGAGGCGCTATATCAACAACAGTGCACCCGAAAGACCTGAAGCAACTACCGAAGAAGAAACAGATCGAATCGTGTTAGTTAGTTAGCGGAAAAAAACTGGGAAAAACACGATTCGATCAACTGCAGTTAAAATACGTAGCTGCCGCAGAGGGACATCAATCGCTCAATCAACACAGCTGGAGCTGTGGCTAGGGGTGGTACAAAAATAGCTGGAGGCGGCCGCCACGCAAATTTGAACGCAGGAAAAACCCTGCCTAGGTAGTCAGTATTGAACTTAAAAGGTAATATGAGAAATGTTAAAATGTTAAAATGCACCTCTTGGAGGAGCATTTATCAGGCCTTCATATGTCATTTTTTAAACAAGTAGAACGGTGTGTTTAACTGTAGTTCCATAACATTTAGGTCAGCACCACACAGGAAATAAAAAGCCCTGAGCTTAAAGTTTAGGACAGAAAATTGAGGGCATCTGAAATGTGAAAATGCCATTCCCGTTTCTCGGCAGGATGTGGGTTTGTGGCAAAATATCTAGTGCTCCGCGAAGGAGATCATCGCTATATGAGGTGACATCATCCTTTGGGCCCTGAGCCTTGTGAGCCAACAGCAACCAGAGCAGAGCTGTAATCATCCTGGCTGACGTCTACAGCAGCAAATCTGCAAAGAAGAAGAATCACGGAGCGCCACAGTGCAAATGTCCAGAACCAACTATCGCATAATTATCTGCAGAGACATGGTTCAACATCTCTCTGTCCTCTAGAGACTGTCTGTCCCTTCTTGTCCCTGAGCTCTAGATTATAAGCCTCATTCCTTGGTGATGTGATTTATTGTCTTGATTGGTTGGTTTATTACTGTGACCAAGACTAAAATGAGTGGTGGAATGAAAGAACGACAGAGCTATGAAAAGAGTTTCCCTCGGGAGGCCATTTAAATCAGTGTTTGGAAGCTGGAATGAGCAGGAGAGCTAAACAGGACACAAATACCGTTACACTGCCACTCAGATGAGCTTCAGCAGATTGATAAATTATATTAGATATTGATACAATCATGTGGGTGGACTTACGTAGATCTCATTGTGGTCAAAGCGTTTCCTCAGGTTCTCAAGGAAGGAGTCTTCAGACAGGGGCTCCAGGAGGACCATGTCGCCAACCCCAATCATGTTGTCTAGAAGTGACGTCTTCACCTCCATTTTGGCTGCTGATGTCCCCCCTGTGTAGACACACAGAAGAAGGAATAGACACATGACACAAACCAGAAGCTCAAAAGTAGTAGCACTATAGAGCAATGTTCCTCTGAGTTTATGGTTTGCATGTGTGCGTCCCCGATTATCATCTACACACACGTTAAATTAACATACATAAAATAGCTTCGTCAGCATCTTTCCTGAATTGAACTCCTGAACTCACCTGTTAGACCTCTATGTGTTTTGGTGAGAAACACAGGTTCAACAGATGGATCACTTCATTACACCCATTAGGCCATCATTTTACGCCATTGTCCATCTCCAAGTAATTTTATTTAAAGACATTCTCTGATCAGAAAATAAACAGTGCTAAACTTAGCCAATGCAAATAAAGTCCAGGGCGGACATGTTTGTACAGCGGTGGTTTGACTCCAGGGGAGAAGTGAGGCCTTTCAATTTGAGCTGTTTGGTCCCATGGCATGTGAGAACGTCCCATAGTTCTGTTACATAACTATGGGCCTTTGCCCTTGACCTCTCTGGGCGACTGCTCAGCTGGAATCTGCTCCTGATCGCTAGGTTTCTTATAAATCAAAGAAATCCCATGGAACATGATACTGCTTCATTCCTTTTTTCCTGTAACCCTCTCGCTTGTAGCAGCAATACATAACATTTGTGAGTGGTAAAAGATCTGGGCTGGAGTGCACCATGACAAAGACAGTGCTGGGGGTGGCACTTTTTCAGTCCAGTGTTGCCTCCCATCTCCAGTAATCCCAACACTATGGGGCTGGAGATAAAAGAGGGGCCTAGGATACATTCAGAGCCTTGATACAGGGCTTTGCACCACTAAAAAGCCAATGTCTGCTGCTGGGACAGGCTGCCCACAACAGGCTAATAGATGAGGCCATGTAGTCATGTATTGTTCTGTTCTCTTACTGTTGGATGAAAACTAGAAGAAGCCCCAAAAAACACCTGGCAATAAAACAATTGTACAATAAAGTGTTCTGCATGAATTAATATCACATAAATGTCTGACAGTGCAGCCACAGATGTGGCGTGTGAAGTTTATGTTTGGGGATTAAACAGCTGGATCAGAGGATAATACATGATGTGATCTGAAATAACTGGCCAGCAGCCAAAATGACTGGAAGCTCCAACATTTCAGCACAAAACCCCTCACTTTGTCTGTGAGACACAACCCTCCACCAGCTGTCAAATCAACTTTTAGCAGCAACCTCTGGAGCAGCACGACATTCCTGGGGAAAAAAAAAAAATGAATTTGTGTGTAGACTTCCACTTCACGCTCCCTCTGGCTCCTGGTCCCCTGCAGGGCATGATGTTATTGGCCCATAAAGAAATTGCCTGGCTCTTAGTGGGAGGCGAGACTGGAGTTTCAAAACTACTCACTCTCACACTCAGCATGAACAAAACTCTGAAAGGTGGCCAAGACAGAAGAGGAAGAACTTGGGAAAATGACTGATGTTCTTTTGCAATTAAGTCATTTTAAAAAACGAGCTGTGACATCTCCATCTTGACTCAGAGGCTTGCACAAATAAGGGGGTGAGGAATATTTGCTTACTTGTCAGCACTCAATGAGGTCTGTTACTTTGTGCCAGTCGACTAATGGTCTAATGGAACACTGCCAAAGCATTCCCAGCTACGACTCATGTCTACCAGCTGCATCGGTTGTCTGCAACTCAGTTATAAACCAAGCCATATCCTCTTTACATGGTAGCAGTTTGTCTGAGGGATGAAACAGCAATCACCCACTCTGTAGTGGTCTGCAGGGAGTCAAAGAGATCAACAATTCCTTCCATATATACACTCAAATTAAAGTCGTGACCGGATGACAGTGATTAACACTGTCGCCTCGCAGCAAGAACGTACCAGGTTTGATTCGGGATTAGGTTAATTGGCTAATTCTAATTGACCGTAGGTGTGAATGTGAGTGTGAATGGTTGTCTGTCTCTATGTGTCCTGTGATGAACTGGAGACTTGTCCAGGGTGTACCCTGCCTTTCACCCTAAGACAGCTGGGATAGACTCCAGCCTCCCCACGACCCTATGAGAGGATAAGCGGTAGATAATGGACGGATGGATGGATCATAAAGTCATAACCCTCACCCTCAATCAGATAATATATGTATTCACCACCAGTCAAACCAATAACGACTACAATGTGGTTAACGACCTATCTACAGCAAACTGCCACACACACACACACACACACACACACGGGAGTTTTTAAAGGGAGTGAAAACAGACGCTGAGGCGCCTGATGACCTGGGAGAAGACCGTACAGGTCCATGTCGCTGGAGTTCCCCTGCCATCCTGAACTACAGCACATTTGCATGTGTCTGCATGCTGCGTGCCCTCTGCTCCTCTGCTGATAAACCACTACCCCAGTTTCAGAAGTGGCTTCTAGGCAGCCAGACACACAATCCCATTAATAAGAGTTGCTGCCTGCTGTTAACTGATGCACTGGATCCAAAAGAGGGAGAATGAGTGAGAACCTGACAGCCTTGATTAAACTCAGGGGATTATCCTCACTGCTGAGCCGTGGAGAGACAAGGAATAACTAGTCCATGTTGAGAAAAACTGTTTTTCTGTTGTTTGCCTTAATGTACACATGGAAGACAAAGCTCCCACATACACATTTTGCTTCTTTAAAAAAAAAAAAATACAATAATGTTATGTCTGAATCAAAATGAAACTTTGCCAAATGACTCATATCAGCTGGATTAGAAGCGTCACTCTTTATCAATCTTTCTGATGCAAACCACATCAGGCAGATTGATACAGCGGGGCAAAAACTGATTAAATCTCTCTGATGCATGTTTCCGAGGTAAGCGCCACATGTGCCCTCATAATTTAGCTGCCATTAATCTCAAATATATACCAGAGTCAGTGACGTTGCAAAACTTATGGTCCAATATCCTCATTTTGGTCCATGTCACCAAAAGCTGTCGGGCACAGTGCCTGCCTGCATGTTTGGCATATTAAATGCTGACCTTATGTATTGAAAACATTGAATTATGTTAAAGGAAAAACTGGATCTGGATCTGTTTCAATAACATGGACTTACTTGTTGCCAGGACATCCTGGTACTTGTCTGCCACTAGTCATCCTCTGCTACCCACGATACAACTGAACACAATGCTACTAACACTAAACACAGCACAGAGTAATCAACTGGAGCACACCTTGAAAGTCAACAGAAGGACACACTGTGTCACCATTTAAGTCTACACATAACATAAAGTACAAGTCACAGTATTAAACTTTAAACTGGATTCTGAGCTATAATTCCCACAGATTAAAGTGCTGTATTTAGAAAAGTCAGCTTACTCAACAGGAAAAAGATAGAGACTTTATATGATGGGGGCTGAACCTGAATTTCAGTATAAATGTAGAAAGATGGTAGCCTGGACCCGCCCATACTTCCTGTGATGCTGCACAAAATTTCACAACCAAGTCAGTCTCGCCAAGTAGCCTCTCTTCAATTTCAGATTCCTCCAGAAATGGGGACCAATGAAAATCTAGCATTTCCAACGGCTCGATTGAGGCTTGTTTAAGGCAATGACGCTCTAGTTCTTTGGCTCTAGCAGTTTTTGTCGCTACGCATAGTTTGTGCATTGGTTAAAGCTTCGTCCAGTAGCACACAGAGGCATTTGAGAACTTGGTTTACAAGGCACCTTGGCCAGACTACGCTCAAAGAGCTTTGTAGTCACGATAGTCAGGCTATAAAGATGGCACCACCAATATGTGCTTCCTGACGCTGATATCAACCTAGATTTCCCATCCAGCTCAAGCTACGAGGATAATATATATATATTAAAACAAAAAAAAAAACAAAAAAAAACACACCATTAAATGTACAGATATTATTCATGCTTCCTAGACCTAAGACACATGTTCCTTCCCGTTCTTCAGCAAGGAGAAAAGCTACTCAACCAAAGGTCAACGACCATGCAGGCGTCCACATACATGCAAACACTAGTGAAAACACAGAAGTGTGGCAACAGTAATCCAGCTGTTAGGATTCATGTGCTCGATATAAAAATACAGTATCTATTTTGAAATATTCATTTTAATGAACACCACAGGTCTACAATGGCATGGCGTGTGAGAAAGCAAACAGGTATTGTATGAAAGAGATGATGGGCGTCATTCTATTTTGGCACTGCTTGTTTGAGGACACTGGGGCGTCAATGTGAAAACAAATGATAATAAAATGCATTATGCAGCGTAATAGTCTAAAATTCCCCACAGGTCAGGCTGGCCTTGTCAGGGGGCAGAAGAATGACAACATAGCAGGCTGCTGGCAGTGATGAGGGTTAAAGCCCTCCCTAATGGAGCAGCAGCAGGGCACGACTGTGCCAAAGAGCAGGCCAGAGCAGAGAGAGGCCAGAGGTTTGGAGAGCGAGCTGATGTCTGAGAAAGTGACCAGGAATCCAGAGTCCTCAACACTGCTCCATGTGTGCACCAAGGGCTGTCACACAACCATGAAACCTCTTTGAACTACAGACCAGTTGATGGTTTCCATCTTCTGTCAAAAGGTTTGTGAGCTAAATGGAGTTTTTCGTGGCACACAACCTTCCAGCCTGGTTAAACATAAACCTGGAACCCAAACAAACACTGGTGATCAGGAAGGCTGGTAGATTTGCAAAAGCTCCAGGCTACAGCTGACAATCAAACACGTCATAACTATCCACCACGCATGCAAAAGCTTGACTGGAAAGAGACGAGACGACTGATGTGTTAGCTCTTTTTATTAGCTCATCACTATGAACTGCGGGGCTACATGATCACAGAATAATCTGAAGTTGGAGCAGGTTTTTGGGACATTTTGTCTTAGAAGGTCTGATCACACCCAGGTGGATGATGAGACAAGGATACAGTACTTTGAATTCCTTCCAGTGGACACTTGCAGCATTGCAGCTCTACTGCACATTTGGCTTATGCACCAGTCCAGCAATTCTCATTAGAATGAATAGACACCATGTTGGAGTTTTTATTATGCAGCCATAATCCTGTCTCACAGCTTATGTTACAGATTTGAACATATGAAGCAGAACATTCATCACCTCCCCATCACTTCATAACAAATGGCGTGCCCTCATTCATGCTTCTATTTGTAGTACGAACACACTGCAAAAAACAAGAGAGATTTAGCCACTATGGATCAACAGAGCAGGTGAAAGCTATGAGCTCAAGTTATCACCGATTTCAACTCTAATCATGAAACAGGTGGAAGTTAACTTTGTACAGGGCACCTTTCCACCTGCAGCTTCAAATGGCAATGATCAACACAGTCCACTTTTCAAGCTTGACGCAAGGGAGAGAAAGGGAGGAGTAGTAATTAAAAACCCTGCACGTGCACTTTCTGGTTTGCACAATAAATACAGCGAACTGTCTGTTCGACCTTCAGGGTTACTGGTATCCTTGTTACCAGTAACAACAGCTCTAGAGTGGCACAAACACTTATCAGCTATCTAATTAATGCACACTGGAGATCTCCACAAGGGTACACTTTTCCACTGTATTTTGGTACATACTGTATGACTGACTGCACTCAAATGTTCTCCAGACCACTCTGCATTAGCAGCTCCGGCGTCGTCTGCACAACTGGCTGCCAAACACTTGCTCTGAGTGAATGGAGAAAGCAGCTGTGGTGAACTTAACAAAGCAACATTGAGCTGAATGTAAGCGCACTGCGACTGAGGATGTCGAGTTTAAGCAGTTAAACTGAATGGGTGGAAAATGTTGTGAGTCAAACAGCACGGGGGAAAATTCCTTGTTAGGATAGTGGTTTGCTTTTTGTAGCCTTTCAACTCCGAAGTGGGGCACTGAACTGGAGATGTGACGCCATATCAGTGACTCTGGATGCTTGCTGACTTCAGAAAGTCCTCCTGCTGATGGTGTTTCATGGTCCAGCTCATGTGTGCCACTGTCCACCTCTGTTGACACAGGGCTAACACAAGATGCTCGCCTCACTACGCTAAGCTGCACGGGCTAGACTAGAGCAAACACTATTCATCACCATGGCACTGGCAGGGGACTTTGATCCTCTACACAACACATTAGACCACTGCATCTCACCACTTTTGGCATGTTTAAAATAAATAAAAAATAATAATAAAAAAAAAAAAACAACCCACACACACCCAATTGAAAGTGAAAGGAGGCCAGCCAACAAGCTCACACTGAGGAGCACTACCAGAACAGTCAAACATACACTGACAACTTCCAAGTCTGAGCTCAATGATTGTTACTTTTTCCAGGAGTCTCTGAACAACTCTGAGGGCTGGCCACACACTGTATACCTTTCCCAGTCATCAGGCTTACATCACTGTTTGTTTGATCAGCCGGGTAATAAAGTTCCCATCTGGCTTCATGACTGAGGCCAACAGAGGAGGGACACAATTGTGAGAGAGAAAAAAAAAAAGTTTTGGGACTTATAGGGTAAGTGAGGTAAGCTAAAATCTTCTGAATGAATTAAACAAATTCACATTTCAGTTATGGCCCAACACTTTTATAATGCATGACAATTTTCACACTAGAATTAATTGGCTTTTTCCCAGTGTAACCGAACATGTATCCATGGTGATTTCACAGCAGCAATTCTCTCCAATTTTCCTCTGATGCAACCACAGTGTTAATACTGTAGGCGTGATGTAGCTTTTTCCTACATCTACTACTATTTTTTTCCCCTTGCCATAAGGAATGCCTCTCTTCCTTTGATTGTATAAGTTCCAGGCTGGATCCCACAGGGATCCCAGCAGTTAGAAAGCAGGTCAGAACATTTTGGGATGTTTCTCGTAGAGGTGAATAGTTTTATTCATGCAGACTGTGCTGAGCAGTAATTTATTCCAGTCAGCAGATCTCCTAAAAAGCAGGGGTAAGTGGAGGGTAAACCCTCCCTCAGTCACTGTAAAGCTGACACTGATGGTTTTCTCTGTATGGACATCCCCAGATCACAGGGACACATAATCATTTTAATGAAATGGGATGATTTCACTTTGAATTATGCCAACATGGAGGTCAGAGAGTGCTGTTTTCATCTACCTCCTGCACAAGTGACTAAAACACCTATTTCACAGAGCTTTCCACTTAATCTTTGTTCACCAGTGTGATGCTAGAGGTCCCTGCAGTGTCATCTTTATAGACTACACTCTGAATGACTTTGTGTTGAGTTGACACATCTGCTGCTGTCCTGCAGTGATTTCTGGTACTTAAAAGCCACATGCATGCAATTAGCGATCATTAGCATTACTAGATAAGACTGCGTTAAGAAAGAGGCAAACAGTGGAACAAAAGTTGAGCATACCCAGTCCTGTCAGTTTTATCCTCTAACCATTACAATCCGTGCACAAAGACAAAAAGCAAGATAAACACCAAAAAACCCAACCCCCTCCTGCACGAAGTGAGGAGCAATGAATGAGTGGAGGAGCAGTGTGACGGTGTGAAGACAATGCAAAGTTAACTTTGGAGAAAAGTTGCAGCGAGTTCAACTGAGTAATAATAAATGTTAACAAAACTATGCGAACTGAGTCGCTGTTGTTGCACCCATATGACCACATGCAGCAGATGATGCCAAACTTGCCTCTTTATCTGGATAAAAGTTGCTCCTCTCGTCCTAAATCCACTCTGCGGACTAAAGTATGATCCCAGAGGTGAGTCTCCAAAGTCTGGAGTGATCCCTTCCGCTGGTGCCGTTAGTTTAACTCGTGTCTGCCGGGCTGTGTGAGGCTGAGCTCGGCTCTCATCTGGATCTCAACACCTTTGAATGGAGCCCCAGGATGGACTTGAGCGTGCACGGTCTGCGGGCGAAGGGAGTGGCTGGAGCTTGTTCTCTGGGCCCGTCCAGAGTCCCTTAATCACCTCAGCGCGAGGGGAGGTGGGGCTGTGATGCCTTCAAGTGTTGTCGGATTTAATGCAATTATTTGCCGTTTTCCACACGTAGCACTCTGTGGATATAATAAAGTTTTCCACAGCCTTAACCTCACTACACATACGCCTCACATCCAAACAGCACATCTTTAACTTTCTATCTTACGGTAACGGGCTGTCTGGAAAATGAATGAACACATGATAGAAGTGAGCTGGAAGGAAGGACGGATAACTTGCAGTGAACTCGTGTATTTAAAATTAGTTCGTTTAGTAAAGGCTAGGCTTTGTATGTTAACTAATCATAGGCCTATTTCAAATCCTGACAAAAGAGGGAAACTAACAGTGTTTATAGATTTTTAAACTACAGTTTGAACATGTTTAAAGTAACAATAGGAAGCAATATTTACGAGGTATATCTAATGCAACATTAAAGTTTTCCCATCATCCCACAGAGAGATAGCCTTGCCTACACCATCCACGCGAGAAGCACAACACCCCCCTCCTGTGTCATAATACTAGATAGCAACGACTTGTAGACCCATTATTTAGTGATAGGCTGCTAACAATAGCTTAGTTTGCTGGAGTAATTAATGGAGTTAAACCATAGACTGTATGGGCATATACACTTAATATATAACATTTAATATATATATATACAGGGCAGCTATATACAGTCTATAATTGAAACGCATTTCATATAGACAAAGAGATCCTGGTCAGTATTTAGGTGAGGATGAATCTGGCTATATGCATATTTATTGATCCGTTAGCTAAAGAAGATCACATCGAACTGTAATCCACAGGGGGGTTAATTACAATGATGGACGCCATACTATCCCATTCTGGATAATAAGCAGTGAGTACTATACGATCACATTGTGGTGAATGTAATGTAATGTAAAGTCGTCAGTAAATTTATCATTATTGTTTCATTCCGGCAATATTTTGTCAGTTTTTAACTGTCTGTGAACTGTACTCTCCCCACACAAGTGAGATGACCCAGGCACAGTGTTAACGCGCATGCGCTGTTGAATCTACACTTTCCGCTTCCTTGAAGCTGACTGTGTTGTAACTGGAGTCCAGTGTGCTATTAGTTTTTATTTCACGGACTGTTCTCGTTCTTAAAGAGGATTTCGGTGGGTAGCTGTTTGTTTCTATTTAATATAATTCAGCTACGGTGACTTATAACGTTATTATGGCACTGCGTCAGCCTGACTGTAGTTAGCTAAGCTAGCACAGACGTTACCCGGTGTTGTTCGAAGTCAGACATCCATGCCTGTAACATGTTTAGCTAGCTAGCTAGTGTATGCCAAATGTTGATTCAAACGTTACACGGTTTCCATAATGTTGGCATGAGTAGTTTATGGCTAGCATCATTACATAGCCCCTAATAGCTAACAAAGTAAAGAAGGGGGTTTAACTCGCTTCCCTTGTTTGTTGTCTTTACAATTAACGTTATATTTTGATTAATTGCTATTTAATAGCAGTCTCCATCTTTGATCGTTGTATTGCAAGTACTGTATCTCTCCGGTTGTTAACACTAAGTTACAAAAGCTAACGTCATGTGTTGGCTGGAATAGTTGTCTTCAGCCAAGTGCATATCCTAACTGTTTTTCCCTCAGCGCATCAAATGTAGTACAGCTATCATTAGACAGTATTTTTAATTTTCATATCCTAATCCTGATTTTATTTGCCCTTTTCTTTGTCTTTCAGAGTGTCTTTTATGAATAATCAAAGGCAGCAGAAGCCTACGCTAACAGGCCAGCGTTTCAAAACCCGAAAAAGAGGTGAAAATCACACTATTTTGCACAGTGAGATCACAGAGAGCATGTTTGGTTAGCCTTCAATGACAACTTTATCAAATAAATTGGTCAGTTTCCATCAGGGTTCACAAGGTGCACCTGTTCTGTTGTTTTCCAGCTCTTCATAGTACTGAGTTTCCTATCCAGCTTCTCACCTACTTGCAAAGTAAACACACCAAAACCTAACCTTGTGTTCTAGAAGTGAGGTGCAGGGCTAAACTCAAGTCTCTGTCTTTTCAACAGATGAAAAGGAGAGGTTTGACCCTTCCCAGTTTCAGGAAAGCATCGTACAAGGTCTGAACCAATCTGGCACCGACTTAGAAGCTGTCACAAAGTTCCTTGATGCCTCTGGTGCCAAGCTTGACTACCGACGCTATGCTGAGACGCTGTTCGACATCCTGGTGGCTGGTGGAATGCTGGGTAAGGAAGGGCCTATGTCAGCCATGCAACTTTCATGCTTTTTGAGGCATATTAGTTTTCTGCTATAGTTTCAAACATTGTACAGCTGAACACTATATGTGCCACAGACTTTCGTGTTCTTCATTCAGCAGTATGCAGTTATTGTCATGCACATTACAGTCATTGAAGGTATGAAGCATAACACCTATCTTTTCAGCCCCAGGGGGTACTTTGTCAGAAGACGTGACCTGCACAGAGTTCTGTCTCTTCAAAGCACAAGAGGACATGGAGACCATGCAGGCATATGCACAGGCAAAGACCATTAAATTCATCTCAGTGTTCGCTGTCATCACAGAGAAGTTAAGAGTGAAATATTGAAATGTGTTCTGTGTTTCCTTTAGGTCTTTAACAAGCTCATCAGGCGTTACAAATATTTGGAAAAAGGCTTTCAGGAGGAGATTAAAAAGGTTCGTCTTTTCAGTCTTCACAAGAACACACACTTACCTGTCCAGATCAAGTTTGTGTTATTCTGACTCAATTCAGCCTACAGAATTGAATTGTATTTTATGTGTTTTCTTCTTGGTAGCTGCTGCTGTTTCTCAAGGGCTTCACAGAGTCAGAGCGCAACAAGCTAGCCATGCTAACAGGAATTCTGCTGGCCAACGGCAATCTCTCTGCAGCCATTCTCAGCAGCCTCTTCAATGAGAACCTGGTCAAAGAAGGTACGTACTCCTCTGCCTTGCAGGCCTGTCAAGACATGTTATTCATTGTTTTGCAGATAAAATCCACAAGCAGAAGTAGTTGCACAGAGATTAAATTATTAGGTGTGAAGTTGGGGAGAATCATCACAAACTTTCAAAAGACTCTAGAAAACAGTATTAACCTGTGTGAAGGCTAAAAGTCAAAATCAACATAAATATTCCTCCGGATGTGTGCCTAAATGCTGTGAAGTCCTTAGGTGGATCACTAATTTTGGCACACCAGGCTATCCCAGGAACAGTTGATTTGCACACTTTCAGATATTTGGAATCATGAGAGTTGAATCTTAATTTAGTCTAATGTTGTTAAGGTTGCTGTTGAAAACTGGTCAGCCCACAATTTATAATCCCAAATCTAGTGCAGACATAATGGAGCAATGAAACAACCAATTTATGCTTCAGAGTTGTATATAATGGAAAAGGAGCAGATGCCTGCAGTCATGACTGGTGCATCGAGCATGTGAAATGCTCTCAGGATTCCATTTATTATTCAGTATTAATTTGTTGTGCAAAAACGTTTTTGAAATCTTCCTTATGAGTTGGTGAATTGACTGTACTCTATGATGCTGAGGTGTTATGTTAATTTTTCCCCATTGTTTCTTTGTGGGCTGTCGCCTCACAGCAAGAAGGTACTGAGGAGCAGTTCTATACAAACATTTTTTTAAGCAAGGAATTGTGAAAATATACTGAGAGGGACATAAATTAACTTGTTTAAATTATGACAAGTTGTTACTGTTTCTAACCTATCTTAGTTTTGCGTCTTATAGTCAAATGAGTGGAAATAATTAGTTAATAGCCTGCATTCCTGATCTGGAAATAGAAAAACTGAAGACAATATAACCCATCATTTGTATGATTTAATGATCTTGTTTGATGCTTGGAGTATGAAATGAAGTCTGAAAAAAGTTACAGGTGCTTTCACCTGGTGTTGTCAACCAACCAGTCAGATACAAATGTCTAGTAGCTTCAGTGGCACCTAATGATCTCCATTTGAATTAATGTGTCAGGACCCTGAATGTACCGTCGATAAATGCCATTGTCTATTCCATATTTGTCACTAAAATGATCTTCTCTGAAGTTACGAGCTATATTTAATACACCTGTGGTGCAAGCTGTTTTTATTGACTGCATCCTTGCTGTTTGAGGCATTGTTCAAGTTAAAACCTGTCTAATCGCATGCTGTGGAGTTGTTTGCCAATGTTTTATTCAGGCCTAACTTTATCCTGGCAAGACTGTTGGCAACAGCTGACTCACATCTTCATGAATTTGTTCAGGTGTTTCAGCGAGCTTCGCTGTAAAACTCTTCAAATCCTGGCTTTCTGAAAAGGACATCAACTCTGTCTCTGCCAGTCTCCGGAAGGTTGGCATGGACAGCAGGCTCATGGTGAGATTTAGTTTCTATTACAGTTAGTTTTTATAAGGCCTAGATGGAGCGTAATGCCACCCAGTGCAGTACAGGTCAGCAGTCTGCCTCTGCACTCTAAGGTGGTTTGATGAGAACACCGTTAATAATGTGCATGACTTAAACGAGCTACTGTGGCATCCAGCACTCAGGCAGTAAATGAACAAAAGCTTGTGAATCACTGAAGAGGGCTTGTCTGCCTGAACAGGGTGCTGCCTCAATATTTGACTTTGTGCTTTTTCAGGAGCTGTTCCCTGCCAACAAGCGCAGTTGTGAGCACTTCTCAAAGTACTTCTCAGACGCTGGACTGAAGGAGCTTTCAGACTTTGCCAGAAACCAGCAGTCCATAGGTGCTCGCAAGGAGCTGCAGAAAGAGCTCGAGGAGCAAATGTCACGTGGAGACCCCCTCAAAGATGTAAGCCTTGTTCTTTTTTCAGTTGCCTCAGTCACTGAGGGTGGAACTTAAGATTTCTTTCTTCTTAACATCTGCCCCAGTTTGTCTTGAGGAGGGCTGGAGAAAAGTATGCAGTCAATCAAGCACTCAACCTCAACATATTATCTGCTCCTGTGAGCCTCGGTATCCTGCCAGGTTTCAAATACAGCAGACTTCTGCAGGGTTTGATAAGCAATAAGCCTGAGCATACGCTGGCCACGTTTAGCCTGCTTTGCCTATAAAATGTGCTCCATCTCTGGGCCCGGGTTTTACAGATCATCGCCTACGTCCGAGAGGAAATCAAGAAGAACAACATCTCTGAGCAGACAATGATCGGACTAATTTGGTCCAGCGTAATGAGCTCCGTGGAGTGGAACAAGAAGGAGGAGCTGGTCACAGAACAAGCCATCAAACATTTAAAGGTGACAACTGAGTTAAATATCTCTGCTTATTCCTCGGCTCTGTAGCAGTCAACAACCTCAGAAACGAGATCAAAAAGAACATATGGATGTCATTTGTGATTTTTAAAATAATATAATTCAGGCTAACAGAGAATTCAAATCCCACAGAATCTCACCTTCTCTGTTCTAACTTCTCAGCAATACAGCCCACTGTTGAAGGCGTTTACCTCGCAGGGCCTGTCTGAGCTCACTCTCCTGCTGAAGATCCAGGAGTACTGCTACGACAACATTCACTTCATGAAGGCCTTCCAGAAAATTGTTGTGCTACTCTACAAAGGTAAGTTATTTGTCTCCATAAAGCTCCTGTTTTCCGTCCTCACATTTTTGGGGGGGAAAAGTTAGTTTTATAGTGGGAAGCCATGACGCCATGTGTGAATGATGCCAGATGGTCCAGAGATTACAGCCAGAAGTTTGTCTTAAATTGCTGTTGCCATTTTTTTTTTCAAACACCTGTGAAAATATTTATGCTGTTGGCATCATGTTGAATATGATTTTCAAGGCTTTTGTTTCTTTTTTTTTTCTTTTTTTTAAGCGGATGTTTTGAGCGAGGAGGCCATCCTGAAATGGTACAACGAAGCCCACATTGCCAAAGGAAAGAGTGTTTTCCTTGAACAGATGAAGAAGTTTGTTGAATGGCTCAAGAACGCAGAGGAAGGTGAGCTGTCTCCTTTGTTTCTGCTGCTACCTCTCACTGCCAGGGGTCACCAGAGCACATCATGGATTTATGATTCATCTCGTCTTTTTTGTCTGTCTCACTTTGAGTTTAAATGACATTTGTGATTCATCCACATTTGAGCGTAGTGCTGAGTGATGTTTTCTTCTTTCCAGAGTCCGAGTCTGAAGAAGAGGAGGCGGACTGAGGTCCTCTTGCTAATAACTACCATTTTGATTCATATTTTATGACATAGCACCACATGAAGTAGAAGGAACTCTGTCTGTATTTAGATTTCTCTTTCTCTATTCCCTACCTCCTAATATCTAGTTCAACTGTAATGTAAGGGCTTTAGTATTGTTTTCATTTCCAGTGTTTTCTGTCTGAATCAGTACATGTACTCTTCTTTCTACTCCTACAGGAGCCAGTAACAGTGCCACATTTAGCAAAATAGATCGAAATCCCTTCTATGTAACAAAGGGGGACTTTTTATGGACAGATGGTTCCCTTTAAAATGAGCCAGAGTGGAGGAATGATTCACAGCTATTATATTTAGTCATGGAACTCTGTAGCCACGAAATCCTGGTCGTCTGAAACACAAACTGTTTTTGTAACCTCATTTTACATTTCTGCCAATTATTTTTGGCAGTTTTTGGGTTCCATCTCTATTATTGGTGAAGGAGATGTGTCATTTCAAACAGCCGCGGTCATGTTTGCAATCTTCACTTTGATTGTTCCCTACATCTCATGTAACAGAATCATGCAACATTGTATTTTATTCCTTTTGACTTTTTAGAATAAAGGAGAATTAATGGTTTTCATTACTGCTGGATTTACTATTAAATATAGTCATTAAATAACTATTATTGTGTGAACATAGATAAAAGAAATGTTATTAGAAATGAGAAGAAATTAGCAGAATATTTCAGTCGCATGTTCACAGCCAATCGAATGGAAAGGTTCTTGAAGAAATTCAGGAAAATCCCTCAGTTGTCACAGATCAACCTTGTGTGATCTCCATCCTCACCTAATGAAGTAATGAAGAAGGGCAGTCCGCCATGTCCGACCTGCAGTGCAAACAACCATCTCATTCACCTCCTTCCATCTCACGTTAAATGGTAATTATGGCTCAGTGGAGCGTGCAAGAGTGAGATTGTGATTCAAGGCGTTATTAAAACGTGCATTCATAGCAACAAGTCATTTTACAAAAGTCTGAGAAACGGTTTTAAAACCATGCCACGGAACAAACTCTGATTTAACGTGTCAGGAAACTTCAGTTTGGCTTAATGCAACCAACAAAAAAACTGGATGTGATTATTTTTCACATCAGTGATGATTATCTCTTCCTCTATTCATATGTGCTTGAGCATTTTTTGAGAGTCTTCCAGAGGAAAACAATTCACTTCAGCACAAGCACAAGCTCTCATGTCACTTATCCAGGCCTTGAATGCATTGGAGTGGTTCTGGAGAGTATGGTTCAGTAAAGTAGCTGTATGCTGTAAAGCTGAATGACTGAGTAAGACCCCGTAAAGCTCTCTACACTGAAAGGGTAATATATCGTTGTTCAGGGCAGCATGTTTATTGTGAAGTAATGCGCTGCACAATTCACCAGAGCATCACAGCATCAACTGACTGATTATCAGTTTCGCTCAGGACCAACAGATGGCAGTAAGTCCTTAAGAGATGCTCCCCTTCATTTAAAGCCATCATAGTTTAAGATTCAAGCTCAAACAAGAAAGATGTTTGGAAGAACCCAGACTAGAAAGTATTAGACACAGGCAGAGCTACAAAGTATCCAACACCAGTGTTTTCTGTCCTGGGAGGATTTGTTCTCCTTTTGTTTTATTTAGTCACTCTAAAGAACATGAAACAATTTGAGAGAGTGGCATGTGAGGGAGGAGGGGGGTCTGCTTTTGAGATTTGGGTGTTAACACATTTGCAGGCATGCAGCACTGAATGGCAATAATACTGTGTGTTCCCATTCCTGTGCAAAGCACTGGCAATGCCATTTTGGTGGGACTGTTATCTGCTTGTTAGCAGCAGCCTCACTTTATGCCACACACACACACACACACAGTGCTCCTCCCTGTGTGTCATTGTGTACAGCCTCTGAGCTTAGCTGTGTGTTGAAGAAGCCTCTGCTATAATGAGCTGCATGTGCACACTGTGCCCCCACACATCTGTTTGTTCTGCTCTCATTTTAAGTAATTACACATGCTGCTCGATGTACAGTATAGCTCCCAATGCTCACTTTTCACTGTTGTATCTCAAGGTGTGACGACTGGTGGCAGTAAACATAGTGAGCAGGGCAGACTTGACTCTTAGTGACAGGGAGGCCATAAGTCCACATCACATTTTTATTTCATTATCCTGCAGTGTTCATAATAAAAATACTCCCGTAATCTATTTTTTACCAATGACATGAAACGTGTCAAGAAAAACAGAAGAAGAGTAGAACTTGTTTTATTTTGGGGAAATTCTGTCTCAGTTGGATTTCCTGCTTGAACTGAGCAGCACAACACCATATGCCAGGGGAGTAGTGGAGAGCAATTATTCTGGATTTCACACTGCGGCTTTGGTCAGTAAACACGACTGCAATGCACAAGTCATCTGTATAATGCTGTCAGGAAACAGGGAGATGGGGCCGTGGTTCATTTGAATGAGAGAAGAGAGAGACTTGAGATAATTACTCTGCTTTCTGACAACAACAAAAAACACCACCCGCCTCCGACCATGCCGTGACGTGCTGAGCACAAAAGATCCACTGTTGTTTTTTTTTTTTTTTTTTTTGTTTCAGGAAAATTGAGAGCAGTATTTGTTTGCTTTGCATTTCAAGCAGCATTTTGTCGCAGGCCAGTTTCTTTCTGCTCTGCTGCTTTTGTATTTATGAAAGACCACGCTAATGCTGGGTTTAGCATCCAGGTGAAATATGGAAATGAGGATCAACGTGTTGACTCACTAAATGCTGCCAACTTGTCCTCATCCTCCTAAAGCAGTGCGGCTTCCTGACCTCAATGTGCTCACATCACGGACAACTGACAGGAAATAGCTGCTAAGCTCTTCAGACCAAGCGGGCTGAGGAGGTTTTTTTTGGGTTACAGGCTGACAGCTGCTGTTAATCTGTCCCACTGCTCCTTGTCCCTGAAGGTAACACTACCTTTCTCACCAGCTTTGTCTTCTGGAGGCAGCTAGCAGCCTCTTTAACTCTCAAGCTTATTCATCGTGGGTAATACTCCTGTTTCAGATACAGCTTAATTAAAGAAAACCACTGCAAGAATGAACCGCTTAGACCATGGCTGGACTGCCTGCAGCCTTTCTTAGGGCTTGGTCTCTGTAATACATTAATCTCCAGCTCTTATTGGTCTAGGACATAAGTTGTTTTTGTGGAAAAGCCTTCATGAAATTAAGGTAATTATGACAACAAATGATTGTAAGTCTGTCTAATGTACAGGCAGTAGAGTGGTTAGGGCACAAATGGCTGTTTTTTAGTTGCTCTCGACCCATAGTTTTCACATCTGCTGGTTTGGCAGATGATGCTGCCAGGATAAATTCTAGTCAAACAAACGTGTCCACAGAGTATGAGACAGAATCACATCCTTTCTGCCAAACTGGAGGGAACCAGGCAAGAAAGCAACTTGGTAACAACACATTTATTGTGGCTAACAATGGCACAGGACCAGAGACATATAGGTGCAGCTGTGAGTGCTGAACACAGATAGTGTTGGTTTTATCAGCTTTTCTGTTCACTTTGTTGTTCATTGTGATTTTCATGTTTTTCTATTAATTTCTGGGGCCTAAAATGACGGCAAAGGGCTGGACGGTGCCTTGATATTTGAGTTTTGGTTGCAGTAATGTCAGATGTAGGGCAGACCAGGGATGGTAGTGACATTTGGGCTTCAGTAATTAAGTGATTGATCGTGCTATGTCTCAAACTTTCATTCACAATTCTACTACAAATTCAATTCACTTAGCTGTTTACTACACAATCCCACATTTTGAGAAGAGTTCCCTTATTACAACCTACCAAACTAGGTCCATTCAGTGGACCCAGTGTAACAACACCCCCATGCTCCCCTATGGCTCTTTTAATCAACAGCAGTCTGAACAGTGAGTGAAGGATGATTTGAAATGCCCCACTGTGGTGATTGTGCTCGTCCAAAAGGTCAGCCACATGCTATTCAAAACTGAATAGCATCTCTAAGGCAGAGATGTAGCAGTAAACTGTCTTTGCTATCCTTCAATAAAAACCAAGACAGCCAACAGTGGAATCAGAAGCTTGAGTGTCACAAACTGTGATGAAACAAGGAGTTCTAATTGAAAGGATGCAAGGTGCAAGTTGTGCAGACAGGGTTCATTGATCTGGTGGTCAGCACAGCCTCACAGAAGAGCACTTTCACCCCTAAAATCTGCTGGCTTATGGGGACCACTGTGTGTGTGTGTGTGTGTGTGTGTGTGTGTGCGTGTGTGTGTGTGTGTGTGTGTGTGTGTGTGTGTGTGTGTGGGTGTGTGTGCGTGTGTGTGCGTGTGTGTGTGTGTGTGTGTGTGTGTGATGGCCTGCCTGTGACAGTCAGAGATTTTGCAGCTAGCCTTGAGTCAACACGGAGGCTCATCACAAACATCATTACTGTCTTGGCTTGTCCTTTTCCCTCTCCAGTGGCCTGGGTCTCATCTCTGCGTTCAAACGGCTAGAAGCAAAGGGATGGATGGCCTCCATTGATAAAGAATGATTGACTCCAGGGCTGCTATTTATAGGGGTGTGTGCATCTCGGCTCCATATCCACTGGAAGAAAGTTATTAAGGCTTTTTGAAGAGCACACATTACTGTCATCTCACCTGCTCCAGCCCACATTGCTTATTCAAGAGTTTCCACTGATTATTCTTACATCATCATCCCATCATTGTCATCAGGGCTTAACAGGCCTCTGCTGAAGGTGCAGTTCAGTTGGAGCTGTGCAAGAAGTGAAAGGGAAGGGGTGGGCACTTTGACAGGACCCTCATGGGAACACCAAAGATACATCACAACACTTTGGCTGTGACAAACTGCCCTGATAACTTGCAAATGGAATGAAAGTTTGCATCTCCAGAATGTTTTTTAACGAGTCTCCCTGGAGTGTGGCATAATGACTGTGGAGCTCTGCAATGGAGAAAGGGCTGGGGGTGGGGGTGTGTGAGTGTTCAGTCTGCATGCAGCTCTCAGCTTTCTTTTGCCCGTTTATGCACCAGTGGCTCTAGGGACTCTGACAGGCTGCTGAAAGACATGAAAAAGCCTCGACAAAACTGTTTGTTTTTGTCAGGAATGGCAGAGTAGGAAGGAGGAATTTATTTAGTATTAAATGACTACTTTTATTTACAGAAATATAGCAAATATTCAATAAAAAAAGTAATTAGTAAACCTCCCCATAGAAAATACTGAAAAGCTTTCAGTTACTTTTTCATTGTTGTGCATTTTTTTTTCACACTTGTGCAAAAGCTTACATAACAAATGTTAATGACATTTTGTGGCAACACATATGTGATGGAAATTTAGCTGATTGTATAAGCTGTTATGTCTGAACTCATGATGATGTCGCTGGAAGTTATCTTGTTTTAGTTTTCACAGAGAACAGTGTGTGTCTTTTCCTCGCCATCAGGCCTGATAGACTTGTGGACTCTGTCTACAGTAAAACATACAGCATGTTCGTTTATCACTATGACGGTATTGCTTGTCAGCAGGAACTCACGTAAGCATGTATGTATCAGTAGTGCATAAATATTGTTTTTTTCCTTACATTCAGGATGGGCATTCACTCGCAGAGTTCTGTGCTGTGTGTCTGAATTCTCATCTCTGTTCTGCAGACAGATATTAAAAGCAACTCTTTTGGGCAACTGAATCAGTGAAGTTACTCATTCCTTGTGTAATTAAAGAACCCTGTGGATATTAGACCATCCTGACAGAATATTTCCACAACAATTTTGGTGTCAGAAGTGGGATCGTTCGAGAGTCCGTCCGGACCCCCGGGTCGTTGAGGGGCTGATTTTTGACCTGGGTTGACGAACCCGTTCTCGCCTCACAAAAATCCGAGGACGAGGACCCGGCGTCCTGGGGCCTGTGACTGACTCTGCTACGATTTGCACAAGGACAACATTTGGTGAGATGGTTTACATTCCATTTATTATCATCTCTTCCTGATTCTGAGGTCCAGTACTGTTGCTCCTAAGAAAGAGGTAAATTGTGGGACTAATTTTAAAATACAAACTAAATCACCTCTGTTTCTCTGAAGATAATTGTGGAATAGAATTGCGTCTATCTACAATAAGTGTTGAATACCGAGTCCAGGACTCGAAGACGGCAAAACAAGAACAGGTGTTTCTTTTTCTTTGTTCTTTTTATTATTTTTGTCATTCCTGTGAGTTTTGCGCGTAATTGTGTGAGCTTTTCAGCAAGAACACTAAGGTAAAATTGTGTGAGCTTTTTTAGCAAGAACACTGAGATAAAATTGTGTGAGCTTTTTAGCAAGAACACTGAGATAAAATTGTGTGAGCTTTTTTAGCAAGAACACTAAGGTAAAATTGCGTGAGCTTCGGCAAGAACGCAGATAAAATTGCGTGAGCTTTTTAGCAAGAACACTGAGATAAAATTGTGTGAGCTTTTTCAGCAAGAACACTGAGATAAAATTGTGTGAGCTTTTTTAGCAAGAACACTGAGATAAAATTGCGTGAGCTTCGGCAAGAACGCAGATAAAATTGCGTGAGCTTCGGCAAGAACGCAGATAAAATTGTGTGAGCTTCGGCAAGAACGCGGATTTAAAAAAAAAAAAAAAAAAAAAAAACCTTATGGGGAACCACCAACCAAGCAGACCTCCTGCTGAGGTACCGGCAGGGCCTATTGTGGAGACCATGAAGAGAAAATATGGGGAAGATAGTGTGCAGTATCTTCAATGTTGACTGAACATTTAGCAGAAATCAGTTGTTACAAGTTAAAAGGAACTTGAGAAGGGTAAAGTAAAGCTGCTTTGAGAACAAAAATGAATCAAATGTGTTTTTCTCAAAAGGTTAAAGGAGTCCGGAGTATCACAACGTTACCCTCATCTACCCAGACATCACAGGCGCCTGAAAAGCTCAAAAGGTAAGCACAAACCTTTTCAATAGAATTGTGCATATTGAGTATAACTAAAACAATGTCTGGTGTAGATGATGTTTAGTCTAAAGTGAGTCAATAAATATTATATTAATGGTAAAAGAGAAATTAGAGAAATAAGAGAAATGAGAAAGGGAGGCTGAAGTCCTCACCTAAGAATATCATGCGCAGAAAAGAGGGAAAAGAGAATAAGATACACGTGTTGGGTTTAAATTATGTGGGCTGGGTCTTTCTTCAAGAGTTAAAAGAAAAGGAGGCCGGTGAAAAGAAAACTCTGAAGACTGAGTGTGAGAATTACTCTTGGGGTGGTTTTGGTGCATAATTTGAGGTGTATTAAAGCTGTTAGTGAGACTGGGTTAGGACCCCCAGTAGTCAGCCGCAGTATAGTCACCAGGACTTTCTGTAGAAGCTTGCTGACTAGGTCTCCTAACAGGGCATTGCGTCCATACACTTGAAATTGTGTGCGTGTGTAGTGTTTTTTATGTACAACCGAAGTAAGTCCATAAATTATGGCAATTAAAGGAGCAGGCAAGTTCAAAATTTGTGAGAAGGAGTAGTTTTGTGTGTATTTAGGAGGCATTAATCCCAAATACCATAAGAAAAACAGGAAATTAGTGGATAAATTGAAATTTTTTGTTAAAAAAATAAATAAATAAATAAATAAAATAGTTGATTTCCAGGGGATGATGCTCTGCTACTTTTGAGAGAGTTTAAGTATAAGTTGATACAAGACTGACAGACGACTCTGACGAACACAGACACAGAGGGAGAGACAGAATGACCTAAAGAAGATAAAAATACAGAGAGGAAGCATAAGCGGTCGCAGACTTTTAAACTAAATGCTAGACCCTCACAAGAAATCAGTCAAATTCAGACTTCTATACAAGGGAAGAATAACTTAGACCCTAAACAAACTAATGGTATGAGAGAAGGGTTAACTCACATACATTTTCCACATTTTCATTCACATAGCCATGAACACAAGATAATACACTCCACACCTAGTCATCCTCCTCTTTCCCATGATCAAACACTCATTTTTCCCTCTGCCTAGTGAGAACGATAACTATCTATTAATAGATTTGATGGCCCAACTTCAGGCCCAATTGTGAGCAAAACTAAATGCCAAAAACAGGAACCACAGGTCAGCATTTGCCAGCACATATGCCTCTGATTGCTCAAACTTAAGGCCACTGATATCCTCTCAGTTGAGCTAATAAATAAATAAATTAATTAAAGTTTTAGCTTCTGTCTATATTAAATGAAATCAATCACTACTGCATTGTTATCATTTCCACATGCCTGTGCAATGAAGAATCACTTGCTGCTGATACTTGCAATGAAGACCAGCTTACACATAGTCGCTCACATACAGGATGCTACTGAACATGCAATGAAGAACTGCTTACACCTGTGATTTAGGTCTCTAAAAAGGGACACCACACAGTCTCCCACCTGGTTGTGCCGTACCCTAAAAGGTGGTGGTCACTTGCAGTTTGGGGGCCTGCAAAGTTGCTTACAGCCTGATGGATGCTGCACAATGCAGGATTTACATTTCCTACTTCTGTTGATTGATATGGAGAAACCATGTCAAAAGGGGAAATGTTAAAGTGAATATGATTCTATGATGGTAATGTTAAACATTTTTCTGACTTTATGTGCTCTACTTCAGTCTCAGTCACTGGCTGTTTGTTTTAATTAATTATAAATAAACCGACCTTGATAATGCGATAACAAGCAAAAGCCTTTTCTGTCTCCCACTCGAACCTGAGATTAGAGATGTGTTCTCATTCACATTCAGAGGTCAACGGTATAGATACACTTGATTATTCGGTATCGTTTCATTCGGATGTTTCTGGGGGAAAAAAAAAAAAAAAAAAAAAAGGGGGGACAGGCAGGTACTGATGTATTACAGTACAAATCAGACACTGTAGAAAACAGATAACCACCATGCACACGACATGCTGAAGGAGCAAAAGCCATCACAAAAGACAGAACACATAATCATGTATCAGTCACTGACTGTACTGACAACACATAACAACATTAAACTGAGAGCTGATTTACAGAATGAGCCTTTAATCATCCAGACACAAGAACTGTATTTACTGATGGTTGTTGTTTAGGGCACCCACAAAATGGACTACAGACAGGATATGCTGTATTTGAGTACCAAACAGGAAGTGACTACTGTATGTGACGGTGACCTCTGACAGACTACAGACTTCACCCTCAGCACAGAGAGCAGGACTGAAAACATTGACTGAAGCGCTTAAAGCAGCTCAGGGACAGATTGTAGACTTAATATATGCACACTGTAAGAAAAGACACACACACTGTTCTATTTACTCAATAAAAATTAGGTAACAGACAAGCAATATTGTTTATTAGATTTCACAAGGTTCGGTATTGAGTAAATATTAATTAAATGATGCCTTTAATAGTTATCCATTGAGTAGATTCAAATACAAAACAGTACATAATTGATTATAACCTCAACAAGAATATTGAGTTGATTTGAAAAAGATAAACTCCCTAATGTGGAAATACTACTAATAGAATTAATTCTATGTGTCAGTGATATATATAATTGTGTAATAGTCATCTACATTAATCTGCACATTAATTTGAATGTAATAAATGCACTGAATTTAGTCTAAATATTCTTTTCCTTTTTAAGAATATTCAGCCTTTGGCCCAGAAAGTACAGAACTTAAGAAATACTCAAATAAGAATTTTATTAACAATTCATTTTTGTGCTTTAGACGCGTTGCTCCACATCCATGTACACAGCAAATATCTGCTTCAAAATCAAAATCACAATCATATTGAATGTATTTTACCTAATACATTAATTCAGATCTACATGACCACAGAATCATTTCTTACAGTGAACTGACTCTTTTTGGTTAATCAGCACATTATGTGCAGTTCGTAGGTTTTTTTATGAATCACTATCTACCTAGGTTTGGCAGGCCCAAGGTCAAGTTGAAAGAGTAAAATTGGCAAAAATCTGCGCAGATTCCAAATTAATCTGAGTTGAGGCCTTGCTTATTGCTTTGATGTCTATCAGAGCCTCCACCAACAACAGTATAGGGTTTTTACTGTTCGAACTTTGCACAGGACACGCTTGAGGGTCCTGCAATAGTGGGTCTCAGGGGGACGCCTCTAGACCTCACAAATCTTGATCATGTGTCATACTACGGTGCACTAACTGTACTGGTAGCATCTCTCCATACAGGTACAGGAAAAGAGTGACAACAGAGGGTGACGACGACAACATTCGGGTAAAGGGTGTGAGACCCTCCGATTGGATAGAGGACACATGAGGTACCACCTGAATCAGTGTGCTAAAGCCTCCATATCCACTAGAACAGGAGTATCAAACTCCATTTCAGCGAAGGCCACATTAGCGTTATGGATATTATTGGGTTTTGTTAATGACTTTGAACTCTCCATATGTTTTAAGCATAACTAGGCTAAATGTTTCTGATATACAGCTTGTAGTGTTAAAAGCAGCAAGGTCACTATATCTCATTAATATCTCACAGGCGAGATGTTGGTGAGGTTTACAGAGGACTGAAGTTTGAACGCAGATATCAGTACAGTTGGTCCTTCAGAATAAACTCTATACATCGGGCTGGCTCATTGTCTTTCTACATGGGGTTAGTCGGGTTTGCACTTGGGTATTTATTCTTATACATACGGCATGTCAAAGTGAAGGTCTCATGTTAATAAACACAGTTCTATCAACAGGCAAAAACACCTAAGGGCTTTAATTTTGAAATTAGAGCAGGAAAGTCTTGAGTAAAAATAACACTTAATGGTTTGTTTTATCTATGTCTGCTATTGTTGCTTGTTGTGTTGTTTTGCCATTATTGTATTTTGCAGACACACTGGAGGCAGGTGGAAATGAGACATCCAGGATACAGACAGCCAGTTTAACCAGTGTACCTCAAAAGGGGTCAGATTGATTTCAACTGTAGGAGAAGATGGCCCAGCGTCCAGCTGAAATGGAGGGATTGTCCATCCTACCACCAGGATCTGACGACGAGCAATGATGTCAAAAGGGGAGCCATCACTGAGACAACAAGTGTCTGCTGGAAACACAGACGCTGGCAAGGACCATTCCAGATCCTCCTCATGACACACACAGCAGTGAAGGTTGCAGAAAGAGCAACATGAATCTACACGTCCCACTGCAAAAGTACCAGCTCCAACTGACCCACCACCTGGAGATCCACAATATCAGGAGGAGGTAAAAGCGCTCCCTGCTACATGTGACGTGCCAAGTCACCAACTGAACAGATGGTGAAAGCAAACGCTCTGTTCCAACGAAACCATGATGCCAGAACAGCGGACAAGAAACAAAGAAATCTAAAGACATCTGCACCAGCATACAGTCAACTTTTCAACATTTTCATAAATATTCATGTGATTATAATGCCTTTATGATGATTCTAATGTCTGTTTATTCTGTGTTACAACCAGGTTCACTGCAAGCCCAGAATGGTGATCGTTCCCATGGAGACCACGGAGGTGTTTTCCCCTAATCTGACACGAATGGGGTTTTTCTCCTCTGGGCTCCATGAGAGGGTCATTCAGGAATTTTTCCCTAGAAAAGGGTTTTCGCCTGAATTTGCGGTGTAACCATTGATAGGTGTGACCTCTGAGAAGAACTGAGATGCATTGGATCTGTTTGTTTTACAGCATGGACATTTGAGAATCATAAAGTTATAATGACTTGGGAGGCGACTGCCCGATGGCCTGTATAGGCCCGGGAACAGGTTCTCACTCTGAGTCTTTTCTTTCAATCTGTTTTATGAAGATGGTTGTTATCTGTACTGAGTAATATACAGTAATGTAATATCACTTGTGTAATTCTACAATCCCTGTTCTGTCTGTCTCAGCTGTGCTATAGCCAGAGAGTTCTATTCTCGTAAGAACAAACGCAACTTTTTCTCTGTTACTGACATCTTAATGATGTTTGATCTTAAGACCCTGCAAAAGGTTCAATCTGATGTTTGATGCTTTCAGTAAACTTTGTATTTACTTAGTTGTTCCTATAGGAACAAAAGGAGGGAATGTGATGGAAATTTAGCTGATTGTATAAGCTGTTATGTCTGAACTCATGATGATGTCGCTGGAAGTTATCTTGTTTTAGTTTTCACAGAGAACAGTGTGTGTCTTTTCCTCGCCATCAGGCCTGATAGACTTGTGGACTCTGTCTACAGTAAAACATACAGCATGTTCGTTTATCACTATGACGGTATTGCTTGTCAGCAGGAACTCACGTAAGCATGTATGTATCAGTAGTGCATAAATATTGTTTTTTTCCTTACATTCAGGATGGGTATTCACTCGCAGAGTTCTGTGCTGTGTGTCTGAATTCTCATCTCTGTTCTGCAGACAGATATTAAAAGCAACTCTTTTGGGCAACTGAATCAGTGAAGTTACTCATTCCTTGTGTAATTAAAGAACCCTGTGGAGATTAGACCATCCTGACAGAATATTTCCACAACACATATTATATATATATATATACCATTTCCATTTTCCAACATATAAAGAACTTCTTTTTTTCATTATCACTCAACGAGGCAGGGAAGAATCGATGATAGTCAGGAAATAATACACTTGAATACAGTGTGGGGATAAACTCCCCAGCAGCTTTAGTCTGATCCAGTTTCATTCTGTCGTTTTCATTTCTTTTATTTTCTTCTTTTTAACATGGATTATATTAAGAACATAGCTGTGGTCTTGTAATTATGTGATTTCGATGTTGAGAAAATAATCATGAGAATATGGAACATGGTTAGATTGGATGCAAGTAAAATGATTACTCTATTTTCACAGGAAAATAAAGCTAAGTCTTGATTTGACCAAATGTATCATATTATTTTAGCTTATAAGGCAACCACAAAGAGGAAGTGGTATGAAGTCTTTCAGATGGCAATATTTACAGCATGAGGTAATGGAGAAAACTAGACCAGTTTTTTTTGCTTAAATTCTTGTCTAAAAAAGTCTAAGGCTATGTACACACTGTCTTCATATATGAACCGGCGGTTTCTCCTCTGCTCTTCAAGAATTGTTGTAATCCTGCAGTGCTCATAGCCTCTGAGCCTTTTCCACACACATTACGGATCAAGGCCACTTGACAGACAAGCAAGATAATGCAAGTGTTAATTGTGTTGAGTGCTGGAAGCTGCAGCCATCCCAACAGGTAGTGATTTTACTATAAAGGAATGGGTAGTTGACACTTGCCTATTTAAAAATGAGACATTGTGGTTTATACATGCTAGACTAATGCTAAGCTAACCATCTGCTGGCAGAATCTTGATGTTTACGGTACATGTATGAGAGCAGTACACCTTTGGGTAAAACACAGATTCTACACCTCATTGGTGCTGTGACCTGATGCTATCCTCTGTGCTCCAAAAGCCTTGTGGAAAAATAATAATTCTTATTAAGATGAACATAGAATTATATTTCACAACACACGGTATGTGAAGTGTATTGTCAGGCAAACATCAGGAACTGATGGCACGTTTGGCTTTTTTTTTTTTTTTTTTCCCTATTACGTAGTTGTGACTAATGCCATCATTCACAACATGTAACCAGGCTCATCTGAGCTTAGAAAGCAAAGACAAGATACTGAAATCATTTGTAAAAATGAACAGTAAGGACTGATCTATCCATCGAGAAAGACATTTTCCTGCTGTCAGAGTGTGAAGAACATTACTGGTGAAAGGAAGCAACGGTAACAAAGATCACAGAGATTTGTCAGAAGTGATGGAAGAATATTGGTGTATCTATTCTGCCTTTGCTTCGTCAAGCTGAGGTCACAATCACAAATAACAGAAAGCTAAACATTGTGAAATCACAGGGACCATCTTTACTCAACCACAGTGAGTGCTATATAACACCGTCTGCCGTAATTAATTATATATCTGCACCCCACTTTATTAGGTACACCTTGCTAGTAAAAGGTAAGACCTCTTTTTTCTTTCAGAACCGTCTTAATTCTTGGTGTCAGACTTTGAACAAGGTGTTGGAAACATTCCTCCAGATTTTGCTCCATATTGACATGATAGCATCACTCAGTTGCTCCAGATTTGTCAGCTGCTCATCTATGATGAGAATCTCTGTTCCTCCACATCCCAAAGGATCTATTGGACTGAGATCTGGTGACTGTGGAGACCACTAGAGTCCAGTGAACTCTTTGTCATGTTCTAGAAACCAGTTTGAGATGATCTGAGCTTTGTGACATGGAGCATTATCCTGCAGGAAGTAGCCATCAGAAGATGATCCACTGTGGTCATAAAGGGATGGACATGGTCAGTAATAATACTCAGGTAGGCTGCAGAGTTTAAACCATGCTCAGTTGGTACTAAAGAAAATATGCTCCACCATTAGACCAGCAGCAGCCTGAACCATTGATACAAGGCAGGATGGATCCATGCTTTCATGGTGTTTACTCCAAACTCTGACCATCTACCATCTGAATGTTCAGCTGAAATGGAGACTGGTCAGACCAGGCAGTGTTTCTCCATCTTCTATTGTCCAGTTGTGGTGATCCTGTGTGAACTGTAGCCTCAGTTTGCTGTTCTTAGCTGGCAGGAGTGGCTCCAGGTGTGCTCTTCTGCTGCTCTAGTCCATCTTCTTCAAGGCTGCAGTGTTCAGCTTCACACATGATATTCTGCATTCCTTGGTTGAAACCAGTGTTCAAATTGTGGAGGAGCTTGGCTCCTCCTAGAGGGCCTCAAGCTCCCCTGAAAGGCTGCTCTGAGACTTACAAGGGGAGCTCTAAAAGTGTCCATATTAAACTGCACTTTTTGTCCAGAATCTGTTTGTTTTGCGTCGTCTCCACTTCCTGCTTTGATCTCTGTGGTGTATACAGTCAACTACAAATCCCAGAAGCCCTAACATTACTCACAGGCTGTGTGAGAGCACCCTCTTGTGCCAGTATTAGACAGTAACACTATTGCACATTTCCTGCTATCGCGGGGGTGCTGGACTAGAATTGCCAGATTTACATCACCACCTGATCTCCTCATTAATAAGTGACGACAGGGACAGTGTGGCCACACTTGTGCATGTGTGTGAATTGGAAAGTCGTGATGTGCACTATAAAATAGGGTTCACCAAATCGAAAGAGATCCATAGGAATAAACCAGGCAATGAAAGATTTTCAAAAGACAAGTAAGTTTGTGGTGCTGCAGCTCAATAGCAGGACCATGCCCATCATTGTGCCTCCATGTATTTTAGCATATTCAGTTTTGTGCAGCTAATTCAGTGAGTACTTTTTGAGCCTGAGCAGTGAGTCAGTATATGGTTTTCATTTAGTGAATAAAAATACCCACTTTCCCCAGCTGTGATTTCACAACAGTGTCCTGGTTGTATAAGCTGTTCGACGGCTTCAAACCAAATTGTGTGAGACGTTTGCTTCATTACATAATTTTAAAAAAATAATGTGATCGTAGTGTGTTTGCACAGGCTGTTCCCTGCAGTAACATGAAATATACAGGTTCTCTCGTCTCCATGCATCATTCCACATCAGTGGGCACGCAGGTCAAAAGCATCCTAATTAAACTAGCTTCAGGCTGACAACTAGTATGTCTGAGTATACATGGGAGAAAGTGATTAATCATGCAGTAAAATACTCTATAACATGGAGCAATGTCATTTTTTTATTTTGTTGTAGCTGACTCAATTTTATTGTCATTACACCCCAGATGTGCAACATAAGTGATAACAGATATGTAATAAGAATATATATGCACAGGAGTACAGGTTATGGAGTGACATACAGTATAATAATATACAGTACACTAGTGAAATGTTTTTAGAATTAGTGCAAACCAATTAAAAGACAATACTTGATCATTAATAATGCAGTTCAGTCCCTAAACCCGGTGGTTTTGCTCTGGAGGCCCCTGTAGCGCCTCCCAGAGGTCAGGTGGGTGGCAGGAGTCACTGCTGATGGTTTCAGCTGTCCTGAGACACGTCAGGCATAAGTGAAGCTGGATGATTTTCACCACCTTCTGCACAGCCTTCCCATACCAGAATATCCAGATGATTGTGGATCACTCCTTACAGGCAGGTGTCTGTACACCTGTTGAAACAATATTTGCTGAGGACATGTCTGTCCCAACTATAACTTCAAACAAATATGACTCAGTAAAAAGAGTGCCTTGGTTATGTACTGACCATATTTATTTAATTTACATGATCAGATGCCCTCTTATCTCGTCCTGCTCATGTCCCCCTCTGTCCCTCCCTCCTCCCCACTGTTTCTGGAAATATCCAGCACACTCCTCTGCAGAAATAATAATAGTTAGCAGGAGAATCTGTTCTGTAGGGAACAATGACAGAGAAAATGCAGCTAAAAATATCACTTCCAGTGTTACTTCTGACGACTCACCCTGCTAAACAGACAAAGAGAAGAAAGAGGGAGACAGAAAAGACTGAAAGACAAAACTCTGGATAAAGTCTCCAGTGTCTGCATTATAAAGGTGCTCACAGACTCCAGCAGACTGAGTGGAGCAGAATCTGGATGTCCACTCAAAGCTTCCATAGTGGAGCACTCTTCCTTGTAGTAGTTTCCTGTGAAATTTCTGTGAATCAGAAGATCAATGTCACATTTAAAGTGGGTTGATGTGAAAAATAGGTGCCGAGCAGTGTTTTGTGTGACAACAGTGTGGAGTCACAAAATTTGAGCTTTACGCACTCCGTGTCCATTCCGTTAGCCCAGTGCTAACTTATCATGCTAGTTTATCTGTGCTTGTAAACTAGTTGTCAGTGCTGCTTGTATTGAAGAGGTTATAGGATATGACATTTTGAACATATTGCACAGTCATAGTCGTCAGAGTTTGCATTATAAAGGTGACATTGTGACGTTGATATATTGGCTTTGAACAGGACATTTTATAACTGTGGTGATGTAGCGGCTCTCCTCTCCCTGCTGAATCCTACTGTCAGATGTTCAAGTTTGAGGGGGCGTGGCTTTGGACGGAGCACTGACAGGAAGGGGAGGAGCTTAGAGGAGGCTGAGAGGAGGTGCTACTTTCAAATGTTGCTTGCTCTCTAAAATGACAGACTACAGCTTTAACACAGAGAGTAGTTACCTGTTTTCTATCCAAAGATCTGCCAATCTGCTGAATAAAGGCAGACATCTTTTATCCTCTACAACATGCAGCCCTCTGTACAGTTAACCTAATTTCTGTTGTATGGTCTTTTTTTGCATTAAAAATTATAGAAGTGTGGTTGAATTTTCAAAATCAGTCAAAAATATTCGTATTGTAACCAGAGTGACCTGGACATACTGTACAAATACATCTCTAAAAATGTTCAGCGTCACCTTTTTACCATCTTTTTCAGCAGTTACTTAACAGATGTTACATTACCGATTCCTCTTTCAATTGGGCTACTATACTATGACTCACGGATGGTAAATGTTTTTTTAAGTCAAGAACAAAAATTTTAATATTCTGCTGTGCTGCAGATGAATTTCCTCTGACACACTGACATGAAAACGCACAGGTGTTTGTCTCACAGGTGACCAAAATTATCCATACAGCCCTTGTAGTGTAAAGATATACCCTATTGATTTTGGGTGTGTCATTTTCACTTAGGAGGCAAAAATATAACCCTAGTGAGGCCTCAACTGAGATGATGATCATCATCATCAGTTAGCATAGCTGCTGGAGAAGACTGGACATGGAGCATCTGCTGTGCATGGCAACAGTGCAGTGTTTTATCGCACTGGTGCAGTGACATAATGTTACATTAGCAAAAATCCATATCAGCAACCTTTTAATCCCATAAAAGTGTCCTTCATCTGCAGTTTAAGGTGTTTCAAATGGTGAGAGTAGCCTGCTTTCTGCCCTCTATGTTGTTACTCAGAAGTTAAGAGCATCTCATCTTGGAGGCAGGTGTGTTCTTGTTGGACACGATCACAGCAGAGGAGAGTCTGCACCACCTTATCGACTCTTCCGCAGCAGTAAATCCACATCACACCACGCCACTTTATACTATTACTGTTGTAAAATGAGTGGAAATACACCATGAAGTTCACAGAGTTATTGCCTGTTGTTTTGGCAGAATGAGTTGATGCAAGTTGTTTATGGTAGAGACACAATCACAATGACTCAGTAAGAGGAAACATGCTTTAATCTGCTGTATTCTAGTCACTGTTTGTTAATCAGTAAACACTATTTTATTTTAAAGGTACAATATGTAAGAAATGTATTTTAATTAATCAGAAAATGGCACTGATATGTCACCAGACTTTAAGAAATCATGTTCATTTCAAATACTTATATCACTGACAACAGTAGTCCAGCCATTTCTCATTCCCATATTCCCATATTCTCATTTAAAAAGCCAAGTTGCAGCCCTCAACTGATGTTGATGTTGTCATGTTGTGTTTTGGTCTGATGCTCCACCCTCCACCTATCTTCCAATCACCAAGTCAGGAGTGTGTCAGCATCCGGGTTGCCAGCTCTGCTCTAGTTACCACAGCTGGAGCTATGAATGTGTCAGATAAATAGTCTAACCTTACGGAACCTAAAAGACCTCGTTATGAATCCGAAATACGTTGTGACAAAGTACCAAAGTACCACTCATCGGCTGCTTTTCAATCACTGTAACACTTTCTGTTCCTGTTGGATCTTGCAGCCGAGCTGGCAACCTCTAGTCAGGGGAGAGGGATAGGGGAGACACCGCTCTACAGTGATTTAAAAGTGATTGTAGTACCACTTTTGGCCACAATCCTACATCCATCCATCCATCCATCCATTATCTACCGCTTATCCTCATAGGGTCATGGGGGGGCTGGAGCCTATCCCAGCTGTCTTAGGGTGAAAGACAGGGTACACCCTGGACAAGTCTCCAGTTCATCACAGGACACATAGAGACAGACAACCACTCACACTCACATTCACACCTACAGACAATTTAAATTAGACAATTAACCTAATCCCCATGCATGTTTTTGGATGGTGGGAGGAAGCCGGAGTACCCGGAGAGAACCCACACAGACACGGGGAGAACATGCAAACTCCACACAGAAATACCCCGGGCCCGGGATTCGAACCCGGTACCTTCTTGCTGTGAGGTAAGCATTTTACAAACTTCCAGCCTGTACTGACGTGCATGTGGACAAGCACAAGCATGAGTGAAGGTGTTTTAAATAGTACAAGTTTTGAAACTGGTAAGCGTACGACTGATACATACAACTGAGACATTGATAATATTGCACCAGTTGTGTTAAAGTTTGTTTTTTTATGCTATTTTATTCAGTTCATCAACTGGTCATCACTTACTCTGGCTTTTGATTCTCCTCTCACAGTGAAGACATGCAAGAAAAACAGTGTTGTCAATTCAAGGTAAAATACAAATGGTCATTTTGTGGGCGAAAGATTCCTTTTACACTTGAAATCTTAGCAGCCACTGTTAACAGAGACTGGTGTGTGACTGATAAGCATGATGCACTGATAATATGAACAGATAATAATGAGAAGGAAGGACTTAAAATATGACAAAAAAACAGTTTAGGTTCTGACAGCATGATTTGCTTTTCATTGTCAGTTTTTTGGGAGCAAGAAAGCATGATGGCCTTCACTGAAGAACTTAAGGAAAGCCTTTTTTTCATATTAGCTACACCACAGAGGTGTCAAGAAATCTTATATCTTTTCTCCATAGCTTGAGAGCTTTGCAGCTTTGGATGTATTGAATCAGAATAACCGGCACAGTTAGTGCCTCAGCAGTCGTCTCTGCTGGCTGATACAGTGTCATGCAGACGGTGAGTACTAAAACAGACAAACTGTAATTCTTTAAACCACACAAAACGTTCAGTGGATCTGTAAAAGACTCACACTGAACATTCCCTTCAAATGCTTTCAGGAATACAAGGTCTTTTCTTTGCTATAAGCATTCTGAAGACTATGAATTCAAGTTTTTTTGTCCTACACTGTCAGATGTTAAGATGGCAATACCTTTTCATGCATCTGTTTGTGTCACCCCAGTGACATTAGCAAGTTTGAAGGCATAATGAATTGAAAAGTTTTGTCCAAGGCAAAGACATGCCTTTATAAAAGCACAAAGGTCTGGGTAATTATGGTGTTTTTATTATATATATATATATATATATATATATATATATATATATATATATATATATTACATTTGTGCCTCATTTCATTCCTGCACAAGCAATGCTGTTACAAAAACTGCTGGAACCAGCACATGAGGGAGGGAGCCAGAAGCCGAGAAGGGAAACAAAGTAAAAAAAAAAAAAAAAAAGGATTTTAATGATAATATTCAAAGTGCAAATCAGAATCACTCACCTGAGGAAATGCAAGTAAGAAACTAAAGTCTCTCTTGGATGAAAGAAAAAATGTTAACTAAAAGTAGCCAACCAAAAATCTCTCATAATATGGTCATAACTATACAAAGAGTGTCAAGAGAAATCCACTCACGTGAGGACAAAGGCTGGAATTCAATGAAACAAAAACCTCACACAAGAAGAGGCCAAACAGTAACAAAGACTGTACGCAAGATGATTTTGTTTGAGGGAACAAAAATCTATTCTGTGCTCAGTCCATGAATTTGCATGTTTGCTCTCATCCATGCTAACATGCCATAATAACCCTCCTCATACCGTAGCAACATGACTGCAGTTGGAAAAGGAGGGATATTTGAGTTATTTAAAGGACGCAGCAGTATGTGATGGGGGTGTGCTACCTTAAATTACCAACAAATGTGTATTTATACGTGTATACAACAAATGTGTCCAATAATTCTTATATCTCACATTCTTGCAAAATATATATTTTGTGTTCTATATTTCAGGAATGAGGTAATGATGTCATTACCAGCACTGAAGAAAGGTCTTTTTCTTGAGAGCCGAGCAGCTGGACGATATGAATAGAAGATAAAATATTGTGCCTTCAGATGAAGAATCAGATGGAGCTATAAAAGATACATGTAGTGCATATACCCACATCAGCCAGCCTCCATGACTATAAAGGTGAGACTCTTTGAATAAAACATTCTCGTTGCTGTGTGCTTGGACCAGCATCAGTGAATGTATCAGGCTTGGGCAGAAGTTTTAAAATGCATACACCTCTGCTCTCTGCTGTGAGGTTCTGGTCTCCATTGTACAGGAGAGAGGAAATGCATTTTTACCTCATCCAAACAATTACACATAATTATAAAACAATGAATTCATGGAAACAAGAGAAAGGCTTTGAATGAATATACAAGCAGTGCTTGTTGGGCAGCTCTCAGTTTGAATTTATTTACGAGGAGAGAGTCTACAGTTCAAATGATAATCTTGGACAGTTGACCTTTAGCTACTGTCAGTGGTCCAGAAATAGTGTTTCAAATAGTAATTATAACAATACAGACATGTCTTGTTGGCAGTGACATACCGTATGGGGAAAATATTTAACTTAGTGAGCCTGTATAAAAGGTTTGCCTACTTTCACTCTCTGAGAATGAGATGAAAAGATTGCAGTCTATATCATGTGGTTGGATGTGATTATCTTAGCTTGGTAAATACTAGGAGCAGCTTGGGATCCATCCAGTTTACTGTTTAACACGTGATATTCTCAAAGCCATGCACAAACAGAAATATGAAAACAGCGTGTGTTGATGTCACTTGCAGGAGGATGGACATGCATTGCTACTGTGTGCAGGTTTTTGATGCAAAAAATATGTGAACGTGAAAGTTACATGAGTAAGAGGAAGCTGGAGAGAACAGCATGTGACTGCATGTGATGGCAACCACTCTGACTTAGAGTATGAAAGATACAAGAACCAAAATTAACTCCAATAATGTCCTCAAAAATATAATAACATTGAACTGTGCTCAAGTAGTCAAAAGACAAGTGAGAAACCATTCCCTCCCCAATAATCTGCTGTGATAACCAGAATGATTGTGGAGTTTGTCCTTTCTTTGTCTCAAGATAAACTTGACCATGCTGAGTTGAGTATTGCTGGCTGACTTGTCACTACTATATCTGTCCTTGGCAGGTTCCTTGTCCCAGTGGTCTCAACACCAGCAGTGAGGGCCACCACCAGCCAGACCACCAGTTAGCTGAGCTGAGCTTTGCAGGGAATTCACTCTGTAAAGCTTGGTTCTCAGATACTGTGGTTTGTTTCACACAATATATGATGGTGGGTATGGTAGCACTGAAACATGGGGCAGACATCATGCTTTCTGTGTTATGATGTTAAGTTCAGGTTCAGGTTTTTGTGATGGCTCCATTTCTGAGAATGTTTAGAGCCAGTCCTCCAGAATAAAGTAAACATCATTTTTTACAGATCATTTGTGCTACAACCCATTGCTGCTGACTAGGGGCTTCATCAGTTGTAAAATATTTACATTTATAGGTATGAAAAAACAAGATCACAGATACAGGTGGCCAAAATGAGTTTCATCTGCAGGGTGTCCAGGCTCTCCCTGAGAGACAGGGTGAGAAGCTTGGTCAACTGGGAGGGACTCAGAGTAGAGCCACTGTTCCTCTGCATCGAGAGGAGCCAGATGAGGTGGCATCTGGTAAGGATACCTCCTGGACGCTTCCCTGGGGAGGTGTACCGGGCACGACCCACTGTTAGGAGACCCTGGGGACGACCCAGGACACGCTGGAGAGACTATGTCTCCTGGTTGCCTGGGAAGGCCTTGGGATCCCTCCGGAAGAGCTGGATGAAGAGGCCGGAGAGAGGGAAGTCTGGGCTTCCCTGCTTAAGCTGCTGCCCCCACGACCTGACCCCGGATAAGCGGAAGAGAATGGATGTTAGGATGGAGGTATGAAAACATAAAATAATAGTTAATAGAGCTGCAACTATAGCAGAACCCAGTGCAAAGATCTGAACATGTTATCAAACACAAACTCTACAAAGTTTATTGTGATCAAAAATGTTGTTGCTATTCGTGTAAGGAGCTATTTTAGTGCTGAGCCATGGCAACATCAGATCAATATGAAGTTAGTTATAAAGGCAATTAGCTCAGTGTCATGAAAATGTGACAAGTGTGGCAGATATTATTTTACATACTTCACAGTGACAAATGACTTCTTGATATTCTGTGTAAGTTAGCCTCTTTAACACCGCCTGTATTTGTAAAATGGCAAAAACTGTCCAAAAAGACTCAGGGACTATATATGGAACAGTTAACTTGGATAATTAGCTTTATGCTTAGGTGTAAAATGAAACAGATCTTTTCAGTTAAATTAGTGGTTTCACATTGAAACTATGGTATAATCAAAAAATGCTAATAATTTAACACTGAAAATCGTTTTACATTAAGAACACACCCCTATGATAGCTTACAGCATTGTGGTTTGATTTTATAATATTTTTAAGCCTCTTAGTGGCAAATACTGTATGCAGTGTGATAGCACCATGTTGCTAAAAGCTCTGGCTTATAAATTCAAACTAAAACACAACTACCAACCACCAAACCACCAAAATGCATTGTTTTATAATTTCAGTGTGAAATCTGCGAACAATCTGCAGTGACAGCGGGTTTAATTTCGAAAGTCTGAGGGATTTTATTACCATGTCATTCTTAGTAATGAGCAGGGGTAAAGAAAAAAACAGCATTAACACCTTTACTACTAATTCTTGTTTTAGTATGTGGTAAAAAAATAAGTGAATATAGCCACCACTGTTGTATGGAAATCAAAGCTTAATCTAGGGCCACACTGTAATCCCTCTGTCTCAATTGACAGCCAGCTTGTTAGACAGCTCATTGTTTAAAAGACAACAGATGAGAAATGTCTGCCTTGTCAAATAATTACCTGTAACAGCCTTGTGCGAGTGAGTGTGTGTATTTATGCATATCCATGTCAACAACAGCTATCACTGACAGTGCCGGCTCATTAAACATTTTGAGGTCGCCCTTTGGTTGTCAGGTTCAGATTCCATCGCTTTAATAGCACTTTGCAATGCATAAATTATTGATATTTCTGACTGCATTTTGGTCTGCAGTCCACTGGACCCTGTTGTGTTCAGAATTAAAAGCATCTCTGTTGAACATGAAGCACATGAAGTTGACTGAATGGTCGGGCTACCAAAGAAAGAACAAAACGGCATGAAAGTTTAATTATTTGTACAGTGTAAAATATAATCAGAGCACTTTTTAAAGATAAGTGAGACAGTATGTAGAAGGGTTGATATACTGTGTCCAATGTGCATGTACATATAAGGCTCAAAGGCACGCTGGAATGAGGTTTCACCTGCAAATCCCTCTGGAAGTTGAAAGGAAAACAAACTACACATCAGCGTTATGGAGCGTGACAGAAGAGTCATGGTCCTGTACTTATTTATGGCCTTAATTTAAGTGGACTGAAGCAGCCTGAGGTAAGATTCTCACAAATATAATGCACAAAAAAATGCTGTTAACTGTGCAACTGGCAATGACAAAGGCTGTGTTATTGATTGATTTTAAGAATATATTGACCAAATAATGTAAACTAAAGCTTTTATATCTGAACAGTGGCATGAATAATATTTTTAACTGTGTCAGGAACTTTGAATGATTATGATAACCTTTTGTCTGTTGCTGCTGAGGATCAACAACACTATTGTTTTTTGAAAACAGTCTCAATTATGCAATGAGCACCATGACTGAAAGCTAAATTCTTTGTCAAACTGCTTAAGTTCATGAGTTCACAACTCTTAAGTCATGATAGTGCATTTACAATCCTCCCCAAAGTCTTTCATTGATTTTTCAGACAGTACGCTACAGTCTGAACAAGGAAAAAACCCACAGGAAGTTTCAGAGACTTAGTGAACCTATAAATGTTAAGCAGTGGGAGCTTTTTTGGTCTCTGATGGCACCCGTAGATATCTCTCCCACCAAGCCTCCCTCGTAAAATCAATAACCTGAACCGTCTGTCAGATTCAGAATGATAGACGACTTCACACACTGAATGTGTGCCAGACTGTTCAATGCGAGCTGTAGGGTACATATCCTGCGAGTGATATGTCGCTCCAAGATGTTAGGAGCTGTGCAATGGAACGAGGAATGAATGTGCTTTGTTCTTCTTTAGGCTTTTTAGTAATGACTGGCTAGTTAAGAATAATTGCCCAGCTTTTGGAATGTGCTCGTTTTTACCTTCCTTACTGATCTGCTGCTGTGTGCCTCCAGGGGCTCGACAGCTTGAAGGAATCTTCTGCCGAGTTGAGTTGAAAGGTTTTGCTTTACATCGTTCTGAACCTGACTTCCAACCTTCCCACTGTTAGCCGTATGAGGAGGGAAATACAGCAGCGGTTCATTAATCATATGCAGCCTTGACTGCAGCACTTACATGCACAACTCAGAAAGTTCTGCTATGAATGAACTTTTTTTGTGAAATATAAGACGTAAACAATGGAGACTTTGCGTGCTGTTCTCGTTATTCTTATAGCAATATGGTTTATACAGTCACAGCTTTTTGCAGAAATGTCCGAGCGAAAGGGTTATGTGTACAACAGCAACTACAACTTTGTGAGCACGGCAGCGCCCCCCTAAATTCTATGACCGAAAAGTGCAATGACACTGTCCCAGGTCCCCCTTTCACCTAGGGCCCCCAAATACCTAGTCCGCTTGTTTGGTCCGCACCAGAGTTCGAGTGATTACATTCACACTGGCGAAATGGTCCGAACCAAGGGAGGAAATGAACTAGAGTTGGTTTTAATCAAACTAAACAAGGCAGGTGTGAATACACCCTTAGTGGCCTCTTTTTGGAGCTGCATGTACCTGGCCAGCTGTTAGGACGCAGAACTACACTATTTGGTTAACTTTAAAGCAAAACATGATCTCTTTTTAAAAAGCATAATATTATTATTTCTGGTTCACCAGGTCATTATGTTTGCTCTCATGTAAAATGAAAGCGAAGCAATGCCACAACACAGTATTCACAGACACTGTATATACAGAAAGAACATATTCATTCATATGTGTCATAATACAGTAGCTCTCTGACTAATATGCCCAAGGCTGCTGCAGCACATGTGAATTGTGCAGGTAAAGTAAGATATCTACCATGGTTTCTGCTTTGGTGCACAGCTTTTCACGAGCAGTAAACATGGAGAGGAAGCAGCACCAAACTAAATCTTTCAGTTCAGTTTCATTGTTGGAAACTAGAAAGATAAGGCACTACACTGTATCTGAAATATCTCTGTCACAGACTCACAGACCACTGATGGTTTCCTCTGATATCCCACAGCATCTCTGTGGAGACGAAGAGGGGACTATGGGTTTGTCGCTTTGGCAAAAACTCACAAAGAAGATAATTTCTCTCACATCTGATCATCTCATCACCATTTCTAAATATTCACTGAGCCTCCTGTGTTCATTTAACCAAACAGTTGGCTGATATTGATAGCTCTATATGTCATTTGTCTTCGAGATGAGTATTGAACTATGCCACAACACTGATCTTGGATATTTCCAGCTGGGATCATGTCCTTATTATTAAAGCCCTTGCCTGTGAACAAGTGTCTGTTTTCTGTATTTTAAAATTCACAATAAGCATCGCTGCTCATCTCAGCTTGATCTCACTGAATTAGAAACAGTAGCTGGTGTCAAAGCTTGCCACCACATAATGGAGCCAAAGCACTTTGGTTCACATAAAAGCACACTGGAGCTTTTTCAAGACTGACTTGCTTGGATTGCTAATGAAATTACAAATGAAAAATAATGTTTAATGCTTTCTGAACAAATCACATTTCACCGATCAGTAAGCATCATGTTTGATTGTATCCTGTACCCTACACCACCTTTGGAAACCATGGATCATAGACAACATTGAGATTTTTTTTTTTTAAATGTTTGCACAATAAAACAAAAGAGAAGAAATGCAAAAATAAAAGCAAAGAAACAAGATGTGCAGATAAGATAAAAAAAAACAATCAAGACTTACAATGACATGTCTTTTCTTATAATTATTATAATTATCACAGTACAGAAAATACTCAAACAGGGATTGGACCCTCATGCTGAGAGTAGAGGAGGCTGCAGGATTACAGAAGATTTATCAAAGTTGCAGCAGGTGAAAAAGTCCAAACAAGTGTTCAGCAGGCAGAACGCCTTGTAACTACAACAAAGAGCGAAAGAAGTGGGCCGGTGTATGTAGTAAATGACTGGTAGGGGAAGGTAAGCAGAAGGACACTAAGGCTAATGAGGGATGTGTGAAACTAATCAGACAGACATCCAGAAGAGGTGGGAAACACTCACAATGGCACAAAATGAAGCGATCTGCGACGAGAAGAGAGGCGAGTAACAAGATTAGACAGAAAACACTGTGGTATAATATGAATGTAAAACACAGAGCAGGGCAGATTATGACAGTGTGGCTGGAAAAAAATGACTTTACAAGTGAAGCGGAGCAGGCTGACACAACATTTTATAAATGAAAGTACAAGTTTGATCTATAGGACACTGAGCTGACTGCAGAGAAGCGCTGAGTGTTCTGCACTGCTGCTAAATGTGGCAAATCTGCAAGATCTTTTTTTGTAAAATACAAAACTTACAAAGGTCATGATCATCCTACCTTGTAGCTTGTACCTAATGATGGTATAGCTCTCCAATGATTTGTAAATGTGTGGATGTTCTCTGTTAAATATACAGTATATATTTTCCTCAGCAGCAGTGAAGCCAAAATACTGCTGAGCACAATTTACTTCAGCTTGTTCCCATTTCCTGTATGTTACTGAATCCAGAGGGAACAACTCTTGAACTGACATTAGGCAAAAATATGATTCATTTGCCAAAACAATGTATAGTCTATTATCCACACGGTCTTACAATATACTCCAATGTACCTTGTGTATTTTGTTGTCCAGTACTTATCTAATTATAATATCCACACTGCACTTGATGAGTAATTTGATTTTTTTTCAGCACATAGTCTGCAATTTTCCAAAGGTTACAAGCAGAGGAGATGCGTTTGTGTGCAGGATTGTGACGGAGCTGGCATCATTTTAAAGGTTAGAAGTAAGGCATTAACTTTTGGCCCCCTAGAAATAAAAGCTTCTCCTAAGAGTGCCTTCTGCTCTACTGCTGGGAAAAATGTAGAGCATGCACACATCCTCTTTAAAGAATGTGTGGTGAAACGTAGGTAGCCCAGTAGTTGGCACCTTGTTGGAGTCACACAGAACAAAGGCTTTTATTGCTTCTGCACATGTTACAAAGACATTATGGAGTGACAGTAATGTGCAATAAATTGATACTTAATGTGAGAAATTAAATGCAATTGGGGCATATTGATTTATGCTTCATAGCAACTACTTGGTGACAAATTGTAATCTGACAGATCGTCTCACTTGACTACACTCGGGCTAGTGCGAGGGTCCCGTTAAGTGCCAATTTTTGAGTCAACTTTGTTTTAACGTAGTGCTGACATGAGCAGAAAGTCACATGAGTAGCGTTTAAAGGAGGGTTGGGAACTGTAAGGATGTGTGATTAGTCAAGAATAAGAGCCTGAGGTTTAATTAAAGCCATCAGGCAATTAGGAGCCGGCACGATAGTGCTTTACAATGCATTTCTGTCTTGTCCATTACCCAGGCTTAATCAAAGAAGTCCCTCCACTGATGTTATGAGCTATAAATGTTACGGCAGTATATGGGTCAGCAACGTGGGGACTGCTGTTGAAATAGAGCATTTGTCAATTAATTGCACCATTTATTTTTTGTAATGCTGAGTTTTTCAGAAAGCTTGTCATCTAAATGTAAGTAAGCTGTTGTAATTAAGTCATATAGATTTAGGTAACGTAAGGCCTGCAGCACACATTTTATTGGGAAATCATTATTGAATTGGTTGATGTGGTCCATAGTTAATTTAATCTATTGTTCTTCACAGTGACATCTTAACTTTTAAATGATGTTGAGTCTATTGATGTAATTTGCCTGTGTGCCAGACACAGATGTGGTAGAAGATGAGAAGTAACAGATGAGGAAAAATGAACTTGACCAAGTACAGAGCCACCGCAACCTGTGTTTCAACGCAATGATTCAATAGTGTCAATATTTATTAGTGGGGCTATGGCTCATTAACATGTGGAGCAGCAGCTCTGGGTGACCTTCATAATCACTGCTATTGCTGTTCCAGTTCCATCACAGTGGGCAGGACATGAGAAAAACTAGGAAAAAAACCCTTCCTTTGCTAATGGGTATATGTAATTAGTCAATTAACATCTGGTGAGGCCCTGACATTGAATAAAAGACTAACTGGGTAGAACGAAAAACATCTGAGATTCAGTAGTAGTAGTAGTTTGTAGCATATTTACAGTACATCCAACTCTGTGGGCACTTTGTAGTAACCAGCACACCATCATTTTGGACAGCACAAAAGAAGAACACAGCCCAGAAAATATTAATGGTGATAATCTGGACTGTGAACAGTTGGTGGATTATACAGGATTAACATTATGGTTGTTCTGGCATGCTTTGTCAGTGATGTCTTTGCTTTAGCTTGTTGAAAGTCAGAAAGCTAACACTGAAGTTGCTGTTGCCGCTGGCTACAGAGCGTTTATTGGTTTTGCAGATAAGTTCGATGCACAAATGGTCCATTACAATAAACCAAAAAGAACACAGAATGGACAACTTGAAGGAAAAAGTGCAGGAGGTTCATGCTGTATGACATCTCTTATGCATTAAATATACCTGGGACTTTGTGGGTTCTCCCAGTTTAGCAGAGCTAGCCTGCATGCTTAGTTGTAGTATTTTTATGCAGTGCTTTTTGCTGCCATCACTTGACATTTGACACCTTAAAGCACAAATTGCTGGGGTTTTATAGCTGTCCTGCATACTCTTTTAAGTGCTGCTGGTTGCCAAATTTGCGACATAATGGAGCTGGAATTTATGTGCTTTCATATGCATGATATTGATTGCAGTTTACTTTGATGTAGCAACTACATTAGTTGGTTGTTTGGTATATAAGATATCTGTGAAGTGATGAAATAGAAATTCTTAATTTTATGGGCAGACATGTTTGTGGGTATATTTTCCAATATTTGATTTTTTTCATGTAAAGGGAAATTTGTCGTTGTCTTGCTCTCTCATCTTTCTGGAATAGCATAGTTCTACAGAACAGTAATTGAAACCAGCAGCCTGCATGCCATGTATCTTATATGAAGGGTTTAAATACATTAATCTTCAAGAATTACTGATTTTACGGTATGTCAGTCTAAGTACAAATTATACTATACTTATAGGCCATGTCTGGACAGACAATTTTGCTGGAATGAGGAGATAAGACTCTCCTGTTTTCTACTTTATTTCTGTGATGCTTTGCTGTTCTTTATACCATTATCAAATCAAACAGCTGTATTTGTGCTCAGAGACTTCACTTGCTAATGAAACTGTATATGTACACAAGCAGTGATTTGTCAAGTTGTTACATGGGGTGGCTTAATCAGAGCTGTGTCTGCCAGGGGTGTAACGGTACACACATGTCACATTTCAGTACGTACCTCTGTGTGGGAGCCACAATTTGGTACAGGTATGATATGGTGAGGTAGCTTTCAGTGGAACGTGAGGTAATCAGAGCTTTAGCACCCCATATTTATTGTTAGTCACTTTATTATCTTTTGGTTCTCATCTCTGCACTGTGTTCATAAACTTGTTTCTGATTCTGATTCAGTTGTGAGGTCAGCAGCTTGTGCAGTAGACAGCTCTTGTTCACTTGTAAATGACTGGACCACAGACTGACTAGCGGCACAGAATGGGACACTTTTCACGGCGCTTTCAATAAATACTTGAAGTCAGCTCCTCAACAACATATGGGCGTCTATATGTGGATTGCTTCTGTAATGTTTTTGGCCCTGTCTGTGTTAAGTGGCTGCTTGAAAGCATGTCTGATGTGTTTCCAGCGGTGTACCACACCTCCACGAAACATTGCCTGCAGACAGTTTTTGTTCTGTCCACCACTCTCTTACCATCACCGTTATCTTACACTGAGAAGCCAAAGTGTTCCCATGCTGATGAAGCCAGCAGCTTTTCTACTTCTATCTAAACACTGTCGTCACTTTACTTCTTCATTTGTTTTTGTAACTGCTTCTTCTTCTGTAGCTATTGACGGTTGCTGGCACCTTTTAGGCGCATTACCACCACCTGGATTGGAGTGAGGACTCTACTGATTTTATACTCACTCAGACATACAGTATTTGTCATATGACTGTGTGCACCGAGCAATGAAGCCCATAATGTGACAGTACGGGACAAATAGATATACCGTTGTACCCATAGTGTCTGCAGATGACGTGCTGCAGTTGGGGGGAAGTTGCAGATTGATGACACTCATCATGTGTGTCCTTCATGTTAGCAAGAAGCCATGTGTGAAGCTAATCCACTCATGTCTCCTGTCTCAGAAAGTTCACACCAAAAACTCTGTCCATTTAAATGGAAATGACCCAGTGATGAGCAGTGCAAGCTAATCTGCAGGTGAACGATTGGATGCACAGCCATATTTCCACGGGGATCACCTTGCTACTTATGTACTGTAGCCAATCCAACTGTTGTGGGTGATCTTGCACCACAACATAAAGGGTGGTGTCACCAATGACACACAGAGATAGCTTAAGAGGTATAAATAGCACGTAAGCCCTTGTGGCATTGTTGCCTCTTCCTGAAGACGTATTAGAGTGCATGTTGAACAGTTCATGCCAGAAGCCTGAGGCCATGAGTCAATCAGTGTCTTGGAGCTCATATGGCTGCAGCCAACTCTGACATGTTAATTAGTGATGACTTTCCTTTCTGCAATGCCAGACAGCTACAACAAAGGTGAGATACTGCAGGGAAACCTGCAGCAAACTTCCTAGAGCTTGTCTCGGTTTTTGATCTGCTGAGATCGTTGTTACGTTATTATTCAGTTTCATTTTTAGAGATGAAAGTGGACTCTTTCTGACATATGCAGTCCTGACAGCGTCATGAAAACGCTCAGTTATGCTATGATGCTATGAGAGTTTGACTTCATTTTCACATTCCAGTGAATTTACTTTGTTTCTTTTATTTCATGGTACTGTTTGAAAATGCAATAAACAGTACATACTGATACATAGTATTGATTAAGAGATAGCCAAAGCAATATGAATTGTTGAATCTGAACAGATACATAAAAACATAGACTGTATATAAGAAGTGGACCTTTTCACTTTGACATCACCCATTGTTTTGTGGACTGCAGATTTGACAGCTTGACAGTACCATCTTGTTTTTGCTGTTACTATCTTGCTGCTTTCTTGCAACTAGAAGCGACACAAGATGGTAGAGCTTTCAATACTGTATAAGACTTAATGTTAACATCTTGTTGTATTGAAGAAGACTTGGCATGTTTTGGAATATATGTTCATCATTCTTCAGTACAAATGAATGGTTTGTTTATGCTTAAAGCTGAGCATCACAGACCCCTAAATATAGTTAATTCATTTTCGTCTGGTAGTGGAGGATTTCTCACTGAGAGCTCTGTTACCGACACTGCCCTGTGCAAACCACTGATCGTAGTGATCTCCTCTGAGATTGCATGCCGCTCATTTTAATAAAGGCCTCGAGCCACGCACGAACAAAACTTAGAAGCTCCAGATATGCTGACCTTTTATCATGCAGTCATTTTTTTCTTGTGCTCTTAAAGGAGAGAATGCAAAAGCCCTTGAGACCAACAGGAATTAGCTCTTCATTAAAGCAAGATTGTTGTCCACATTGTCCTTTGGCAGTAAATTTTGTTAGTTGCACAGGTCGCAGAATTATACCTATTATACCTATTATATAGGTAGCTGTTTGATGGTTCTTGTTGATACCATCAAATGGAGGAAAGTTCATAGTCTGCTTGATTCAAAACAAGGATTATCCTCCCACACATGTTGAATGAAAGCAAGCAATATTTCTGATATAATATTTTACAATTACTCCTGTCAGTTGTATCCACTTAATCATGCCTTCATTATGCCAGTAGCTTTTGAACAGGATTGTCAGTTAATGTGTGCCTTGTGAGTACAAATCTGTCATTCATGTATGAATTGTTCCAACTCAGTGTCAGTGCTCTGTATTTGCAAGGGACTTGCTGTTTATCAACAGAGCCCAACTCCAAGGGCAAGGTATGCTTGTGTGCTACTGTACTTTATGCATAGGCATGTCCATGTGCTGTTCACATTTGGTAACAGCTAATACACCATTATCCCCACAACTCAACACCATGCTGCTCTAAAAGCTGCAGTCCAAGGGCATAACTGAATAATGTAGCAAAATGTAGCTAGCACATGACTGAGGTAGGAATGTGATCAAGAGTGCATGATAGTGTGCAGTAAAAAATCTGCATGGCATGTCATAATAAAAGACATAGACATTTCCAACTGTTTGCAACCATGTGGATTCAAAATATGTTTTGATTGTGATGAATTTCCAGAATTCAAGCTCACAAATAAGGGATCAGTGTTTTAAGAGTACAGTGTATTTTAATCCAGAGGTTGAAGAATGGAGTTTAATTTCCTCAAATTAGACAAAGGTTAGCCTTCACATAGAGTGGAAGCTACTTTAAATGTCTTACAGAGCAGTATAATGAGGTGTTCATTTATAGCAATGGTAGTCATGGCAAGTCAGCAAACCAGGCTCCAAAACTGTCATAGTGTTGATGTTTGTGGTAAAATATTCTAACTCAAGGTTCACTTTTCAGTCTCTTTAACGGTATCCCACCGTCTTCTTCAGTGATGTCAGCAATTCACATGACTTTTGTACTTCAGTCACATGAGGTGGTCACATGAGTGCAGTTGGCTGTTCAATAACATAGAAAAAGCTGGCCAACCTTCAGTTTTTAGTGGAATATTTAACTCCATTTATGTGTTCCTGAAGAATAAATGATATATGGTCACATGTCGTTGCTATGGTTATATCCAGTTACTTCCAGTTTAATTGATCTATAGTTCAGAGTGTGAGTGTTCCAGTAGTGTGTTTAGCTGCCATCCAGCCCATCAGGACAAATAATAATTTAATAATTAAATAAATAATTTAACCACAAACCCTATTTGAACTGGATTTTACACTATGTGTGAACCTCCACATTTATGCAATAATTTGTCACAAAATTTTGGAACTTACCTGCAACATTTTGTTCCCATTCAGCCACAAGAGCATGAAGGAGGTCCAGCACTGATGTTGGGTGATAAGGGTTGGCCCGCATACCAGTTCATCCCAGAGGTTTTGGGTAGGGTTGCCATAACTCTGTCCAAATTTAAGTCCAAGTTAACAGCTCACTGTTGTCTAAAACATTGTTGTATACATAAATATACTCTATACTGAAAGCACTATTTTATCTTATAGGCTAAATTTCAATACAAAGCACATATTTAATGCCTCCATATGGCTTTCAGATATGAAGTATAAAAAGAACTGGATCTATTGGAGGTGGACTCAGTGGATTAGTGGCACTAGAGGCCAATATGGCTGAACTGCTGAGTGATAAATTACCAAGATCTTCTGTGTTCATTGAGCCTAGAGAGCAGGTTGGTCTGGGCAGATTTTAGGACATAATGATAGATAGAAATGATATTAGCAATTTAAATCCAAGAGAAAATATAATACAAAGTATATGACGTCTCTTTCCAAATGTAAGTTGAAGGAACTTTCAAAGCCCAGGGCCTTGCTCTCAGCATGGTGATGGCTAACAGTGCAAACAGGGTTGAACAAAGTCCATCCATCCATTTTCTACCGCTTATCCTCATAGGGTCACGGGGGGTGAAAGGCAGGGTACACCCTGGACAAGTCTCCAGTTCATCACAGGACACATAGAGACAGACAATCACTCACACTCACATTCACACCTACGGTCAATTTAAATTAACCAATTGGGTTGAACAAAGTATTTTTTTTAAATAGCCCAGACTACTACACAAAAGGCCTCACATCATACATTTGTCCATATGTGTAATATTAAATTAATACAATGTCAAACATTTACAGTTGCATTGCAAGTTCTTACAATACAACTTCTGATGACTAATGTAGAAAAATCATTGTTATTTTATTTTACTGTTTTGGGTGGTGATTAAAGTGAACACACATTTTTCTTCTGTTGTGCAGTTTGTAGCGATTCAAATGGCAATTGAATGATTGATTGACAGCGCATAAAAAATAATTTCTGCAACATTGCACCATTGTAGAAACCGAAAACAGTGAAAGAACCCGACTGAACAACAAGTGTCCTGGGCTGTGCTGGTACTCAAGACAAACACAAAATATTCATTTTCACTTGCTGCTTAGAATATTTCCCCAAACAATTCCAGATGGCATAACAGGCAAGTGAGAGGTATATTGCATTCAGAATTATATGCATCCCAGCCACAATCCCGCTGTTCTCATTTTACTTTTCAAGACTGAATTGCTTGCTCATTTCATTTAAAATAGGTGGCATATGCTAGAACAAAACATGTTTAAATATACCACCGCAACATGCATTCACACATTCAGACATTCTACTGCATCATAAGCTCTGATGTTATACACATGGTCAAAGTTATTGTTGAATGTCTGAGAAATGGAAAGTAAAACAATTGCAATTTATAGAGGAAGGGAAAAAAAATGTGGGATAGTGTTGGCTGAAAGCTGTAGCGACGGCAAGTCTGAAAAATGGAGATGAAATCGTTGAATTGTCAGATTACCACCTGGTATAACATACGAGGGAGAAGATGAGCATGAAATCCTCATAAACCAAAATGCAGCAGTCTATCATCAAAGTGAGATGAGAAGGAAATGTTTCATGCAAGGTCATAGCGAAGCAAGTGTGACATTAAAAACAGCTCAGGACGTTAATTCACTCTAAATGTGCCATTTATATGCCATGGGAAGCCTACCTGACAATATATGCCTTGTAAAGCTTTGTGCAAAGGTCATTCGGAAGTTTCTCCGACACCATTTGAAACTTTTAGGGGCATTACTTTGTTGAAGTGTTGACAGAAGACATCAGAAAAATAACAGCTCTCAGAATGGTGCAGTGTCGTTTCTGGCAAAAAGCATTCTAATATTTGAGCAGCAAAGACACGAGGATGATCACTACACACAGCCAACTGATGGCCAGCCTCATTTGTGAAGCTACTTCTTTTCTGCTGCCAGAACAATAAAGAGTCTGGATGTACAGTTATTTGTGTTCCAAATTCTTTTCTGCTTTGCAAACATCCGCTTCTGTAATTTGCTGCTATTGCATAGAAGTTGTGCTGCAAGCAGGCTGCGGAAAATTGGACTGAAATTTCTGTTTTCACTCATCCTCTGCATGGTGCCTCAACTGGCTTTTCTCTTGTGCTGATAAGCTTTGTGAGCCCCACCCAGGACTTGTTGATCTGTCAGGGCCAGAGCATCAGCAGTGTTCAAAGACATTTAGCTGTGGGGGCAGTCAGGTGTGAGGGGTTTGGACCTGGCAAGTCTGATGTGTATGAGCAGTGAGACAATACCTGACCTTGGCCGTGTGAGCTGCTTGGCAAAGACTGTGCTCCACTGTGAATGCAAATGAACATGATGAGCGAGGAACAGAACAGTCTACCTTGTACACAAAGTCTCTGCACTCTGTAGTCGACCCTTTAGCATGCAGCTCACTCCTGAACTATGCTCTAATATTGTCTCTGTTTTCTGATTAAAGTATGTCAGTCCATAAAAGGGTGTGAACAAGTGCATCATTCAGGTGTTAAAACTAAGGCAGGGGGCTGAATGACTGATAACTTTTCATCTGCTCTTCGTAGAGACCACTGCAGACTGTCTGGGGTCTTTAGCAAAGAAAGAGGGGCCCATTGCTCTATGTGCATTTGTCAACATGCCCTAGTGCTAATATGAGACCTATACAAGACGAAGCATACTGTATAATGCTGAATTTACAAACAATATAACTCCCAGCTCATCAAATGTTGAAGCTTGGGACATACCAGGCTTTCAGTCTGTAACAACACTGTAAGCCAATCCGCATCAAGATAGTCCAAGTATCTACATGTGCATGCGTAGAATCTTTCTTCTTTTGTTATCAAAACATGGCTACTGCCGGTAATAAGAATAATGTCTTCATCTGGACAGACGAAGAAGTTGAATTATTGCTTCAGATCACGTTAGACTACAAAGCAACAAATGCGCAACAAGGTGTGGACTGGGAGTCCTGTCAGACAAAATACACACATACAGTATATTCATAGAGCAGTATCCTACTCCCCCATCAGTGTTGGTAATAACGGCGTTAGAGTATAACGGCGTAACTAAAGGCATTACTTTTTTCAGTATCAGGTAATCTAACTAATTACTTTTCTATCGTTACAACGCTGGTACCATTACTAACACGCCGTTACTGCGCGTTACTGAAGCTACTCATTGAAGCTGTCATCTGACTTGGCTCACACAGACAGGAGCTGCAAATGTGTGTGTTTTGTCTCTTTGGTGAGGGAGGAGGAGAGGGACGAGATAACCACCAAGTAAAGCTGCTTTCACGCCAAACGTGCAAGGCACAGGAGAAAGGCGCAGTGGTCTTCTCCATGCAAAGGCGCAGTGCAGGGGTGTAGTTTGCACTGTTTTCATGTAATAATAATGTAATATAATATTTCAACTTGGGCACAGCGCTTGGGGCACTGCGTGGGTGGATGTTTACACACAAACCAAGCACACAGCAGCACACACACAAACTATCAGTGATGGTGAGTCCAGAGTCACAGGGAAGGACGGCGTTTTCGAGGTGGAAATACAGGCACTGCTTTAACCTCATCGAGTTAAAAGGTAAAAATGTACATGTTGAGTGTACATTCTATCCCAGAGCAAAGAGTTTGTCCACATCTGCTGTAAGCAACTCCATTTTAATGAAGCACGCTTTTACTAAACTAGTGGCCAAATTTAAACTGTTTACTTTTCTGATGAAGAAAATGCTTGAAGTACAGTTGCACCAGTTGTGGTCCGCTGAGGTGCAATAAATATTAAAACATCTGTGCAGTTCTTTGCTGTTCTCCTCTATGCACCTGGCTTGTGAAACCTGCTCTGAAAAACAAATCCAAATTCTTTGACATTTTCAAACTTAAAAAAGTAACCCAGTAGTTACTTTCCATGGTAACTGGTTACTTTTATAGTGGAGTAACTCAGTTACTAACTCAGTTACTTTTCGGGAGAAGTAACTAGTAACTATAACTAATTACTTTTTCAAAGTAACATGCCCAACACTGTCCCCCATACAGCCAACCAGGAGGTACTGCCTATCCACATACAACACAAATTTCATCCAAGTTTAAAGCCATTAGGGGTAAGTACAGGGAGGCCGTGGATACGCAATGCAGTCGTGGCCATGGGCGAGCTGTTACACTATTTTTTGATATGTGTAATGACATATGGTGTGGGTCACCAGCCACCACCTCCTTAGAGGCTGGTGTTGAGACTGCCGAGGTCAACAGCAATACCATGGACTCTTCCAGTGAGTCAAGAGCCATATCTGATCAAACAAAAGAAAGTGTCATCCCCCAGACCCCGAGTACCCAGACCCCACTCCATACCTACTTCAAGTATGTTTTTGTTCAGTTTGTATCTTTACTTTGAATGGAGGGGAGAAACCTGTCAAAAGTCAAGGTGACTTGATATCAAACATGACAGAGCATGTATTTTTTAAGCAAAACTTTAGAGAATGGTATTACGTGCTGTTGTTATATCCATGACAACTGTACCTTATTGAGTCTTTTGCAAAATATTGATATTACCATAACTACCTTGCATCTGAATGCAATTAGGCCTGCTTTTATACTTCCATAAGTGGAAATTTAAAAGTATTTAACCATGTGTATTTCTACGTTCACTGTTAATACCAAAGCTGTCATTGGCTAATGAATGTTACTTTCTCTCTGCTCTTTCCAAGGCAAGGCTCAATGGCCATAGAAGCGAAAGGCTACAGAAAAAACTTGGATCCAGTGCAGACCGACCTCGACATAAAGAGGAAGATTGCAGATATAATGGAGAAGGCTGAGACAAGCAACACTGTGAGGCTGGACAGGATTGCAGAGTCAGAATGAGCAACAGTTTTGATGTCCTTGTGAGACACTTATGTCAACCTCAAGTCAACTGTGCCCCACTTATGCAGTACAGCACAGCACCAGCACATTCACCCACACCCCCCACCCATAGCCCCACCACACAGTTCAGCAGATGTGCCCTGCACCTCAATCCTCCTGAGGACAATTACTGGAGGGACACTCTGATGAGGAAGACATTGATCTTGTGTCTTTGTGACTGAGTTCATAAACAAAATTTGTTTATAATTTGTTGCATTTTGTTGGATAAATGAGGACACCCTGAGTCTGAAGAGGCTTTGTCGAAAGACTGAGCGTCTGTGGAAATCCACTAACCTTGAGGTGCAGAGACTGTATCTCAGGGATCTTGTGTCCTCATATAATAAGATGGTGGAAAATGCCAGATCTGACCATATTCGTCAACTAGTCACAGTAAATAAGAAAAACCCCAAAGTGTTGTTTGACACAATGCATTCTCTTGTATGTCCTGCTGCTCCAGTTACTCCTGTTTTTTTGTAAAGCTGACAGCAATGCATTGTTGAGATTTTTCACTGACAAAATTAAAATGATCAAGTTGAAAATCCCTCCCCTTTTGTGTGGAATCCCTGTTGTCGCTGAGCCTCCAGCTTGTGGTCCTGATTTAAGTCGATGACTCTTCTGATATCTCGGCACTGGTGGCCAAGATGAAACTCTGCTCTTGCTCATTTGACGTCTTCTTCCTTGTAGGCTATTTGTAAAAGTGTTTGATGTAATTGGCCCCTTGGTTACCAAAATGGTTAACCTCTGTTTCGCAATACTTTTAAGCATGCCATAGTGGAGCCTTTACTTAAAAAGACAGACTTAGACCCGACTGACCTCAGTAATTTCAGGTCTATTTCAAAGCTCCTGCTCCTGTCCAAGATCCTAGAGAAGGTGGTGTCTGAACAACTGTCATTATTCCTGGATCAAAGTAACATCCATGACACGTTTCATTCTGGTTTCCCGCAAACATTGCTCTGTGGAGATAGCCTTACTGAAAGTCTCCAGTGACATTATGATCTTTGCTGATTCAGGAAAATGCACAGTTCTCTTAGACCTGTCTTCAGGCTTTGACACCATTGACCACCAGATCCTGCTGAGAAGACTGAGGGATAAAGTAGGACTATCAGGGTCAGTTTTACATTGGTTCTCATCATACCTATCTGGGCATAGCTTTAGTGTCTCAGCTAACAAAATAAGGTCTGAGTCAGCAGATCTGTTGTGTGGAGTTCCTCAAGGTTCTGTTTTGGGTCCTGTATTATTTTTGTTGTATTTGATCCCTTTGTGAAAAATCATCAATCAACCAGAGATTTCCTGATGTTTCGTACCACATGTTTGCTGATATCCAGCTTTACTGCTCGTTCAAGCCAACTGAGCTCCAGAGGCTAAATTCCTTCGTTCATTGCTTGGTGGAGATAAAACAATGGCTAAGTGATAACACCTTGCAGCTAAATGTGGACAAAACAGAGACACTGGTTATTGCCCCTGGTGATTTAATTCCAGGGTTGAATCAGTTCTTGGGTGACTTGGGCCAGTCTGTTAAACTGAGCCCAAGAAACCTGGGTGTTGTATTGGACAAGGACATGTCACTAGTGCAACAGCTGACCAAAAAATATTTTTTTCAGCTCAGGAAAATCTCAAAACTCAGGAAAGTGGTGTCTCAAAATGATTTGGAGCTAATTATTCATGCATTTGTGTCTTCGTGTTTAGACTATTGTAATAGTTTGTTTTCATGTATGAATAAAAAGGAGCTGACTCGCCTGCAATTAGTGCAAAACACTGCAGTGAGAATTCTGACCCACTCTAATAGGAGGACACACATATCCCCTGTTCTGAAAGCTCTTCATTGGCTGCCAGTATCCTCTAGGTTCAATTTTAAAATTCTGGTTTTAACTTTCAGAGCTTTGCATGTTCAGGCTCCACCTTATATCAGTGGTCTGATTCAGCCTTACACCCCAGCTCGGGCTCTGAGGTCTGTGGATCAGAATCTGTTGATTGGTTCCACGTACTCGGTTCAATACCAGCGGACACCGATCTTTCCAGGCTGTTGCTCCCAGGCTTTGGAAAGATCTTCCACTCTTTCTGCGCTCTATGGAGTCTGTTGACGCCTTCAAAAAGCAAATTAAGGCCTATTTATTTGTTCAGGCTTTTACTAACTGTCTTGGGGCTGCTATGATCGTCACTGAGTTGTTTTGGCCTTTTAAATTTAAATTTGTGTGTACTTTTAACTGTTTATTGTTTTGTTGTAATTGTAAAGTGCCTTGTGACCCTGGTCTGTGAAAGGCGCTGTATAATTTTTTATTTTTTTTTTCCTTTATTGATCCCTCAGTGAGGGTGCCAGTTCCTCCTCCCTGCCCAGGAGGAGGAACTGGCACATTTGGTCCGACCCACCGATTCCCAGCCCAAGTCACTACAGACTGAGCTACTGCCGCGCCAAAATAAAGTTTACTTACTTACTTACATACTTGTACTGTTTTTGTTCAGTACCTGCTTAGTACTAATGTTTAAGCACTTGGAGTTAATTCTTTCTCAACCACCAGGCAGGGGCCCACTAGTGGGCTACAAAGTGATAAATGTTAAGATAACTTCACAAAAATCATGTTTACAGTATCATCATTGAGATGCATAACTTCTGTTAACCATATTTGCCATGATCTGTTCTGTAAGTATGACTAGGTTTGCCCTGGAGTAAAAAAGATTGAGACTCAGTGCTTTTGGTTAGTATGGCACTTTATTATTCATTGGCTTTTTTTTTTTTTTTTTTTTTTTTAAATTTTTGACCATTGCAATAAAAATCAAAGGAAATAAGTTTGCAGCCTGAACAAGCTGATGTTGCAGCACACAAATGAACCAACAACGGGAACAAGGTGCTTGTTTGTTCAACTGAAAAAGTCTGAATGTAAATAATGATATGCCTTATGTCAGCATATAGTAGGTATACTGAGCTATACAGTGCAAGTGCAAAGTATTACAAAGTGCAAAATGTCCTCGTAGACCCAGTGTTCACCTTGCTGTAGAGAATGTACAGCCAGTAGTCAGCCACTGTCCACCTGTGCAGTCTTGCAGGGTCTCCTAAGACAAAGACAGCTATGGGCTCCTCTTCATCCACTATCTGCTTTTCGAGTGAAGGTATCTTTCCAGTCTTCAAGTAAGTGTTCACTTCAGAATTGGCAAAGACGCGCCTCATGGACACTTTTATGACCACATCAGTGAATCTGAGGCAAGCCAATAAATTCAAAGTGCTTTCCTTGTATACAATAACAATGTAGTGAAACTTACATGGGCTATAGAAAAAAGTAGACAAAAAAGTTGAAAACCTTTAGCCTTCACATATTTGTGGTCACAGACAGCTTGGACATTCAGGGAATACTTATCCTTCCTGTTAATGTAGTAATTTCGATATCAAGTCCCATCTGCTGTTCCCAAACATTGGGGCATTCCATGATCCTTTTCGTTTCGTGCACAATAAATGGCAACCGGACATACTTTGGACCAAGGTAGACAGTTATGGCCTTACATGTTTGTCTGATGATGACTGACACAGTTGATTGTGATAATCTGAAGGCGGTTGGTGTTTTCCTTAGCCGCCCCTGATTGCTTAAATAATATCACTTGAGAGCTACCTTTTTCACGACTCCGACAGGTGCCCTCATGTTCGTTGTTTCAGCTACCAGGTCTCGTCCAAAGCCGCCTGACTCGCCTCTGATGAACTGGTGTATCCAAAATTTGAATGGAGAAAATGACAGATCCTTCTCTGTTCAGTAACACTCTCTGTGAAGATTCTGTACATTTGTTGGAAAGACTCCTGTATGTTTATTTGAGCTGCCAGAGCAGATTGAAGGTCCGGCACATGGTAATAATCCGACATGTTTGTTTATTTCCCTGGTCTCATGAAATATTCGTACAAATTAGTATGAAAAATATTGCACTAAAATTCGTACATAATCCATGTAATTTGGACATGTGACGTTCATCAGTGAAAACACGTCAGACATTCCTTCCATTCTGAGCAGACATTCATTACATTTTCAGTGGAGTAGTTTATGAGTTTGGGTGCGTTTTGATCACATTTCTAGCGGGAAATATGCATTTTTTTTTTCCATAAGCTTAACCCTGTAATCCTATCCCTAAACCTAACCATCACTAGAAGTGTTGTGAGGGCTTATTTCAATGCGTATTGTAATGTTACAGTTCCAGCTGACAGTGAAAGGAATGTCCGTCATTTTTAAAGCTGTCGCTTCCGGGTTCTCTTTGGGGCTCACGCATGCGCTGATCGGTCATGTTGCAGGTCATTTGTAAGATGTGCACCAAAATCTGCGCCTTACTTTTCGTATGATATCATACAAATATTTCATGAGACTGGCGCATGTATGTGACGTAAACGCGTACGCGACGTGAGCAGATCTGAGCAGTTTTGCGTCTTGGGCAGTGTAGACGGAAACACTATGGTGGAGCATATTCAAGTTTTACTCTCTGGGGGATGGTTTCATTTCTTTGTGTTTTAAGCCCCCAAAACACGGTCACCATCTAAACGAAACAGGGCCAACAGGGTCAACAGGGCCCAAATGTAAACCTGTAAATAATCTCATGCATACTATTTGTGAGCAATAGCAATACACACAACTAGGCTCCTATTTAAGTATTTATCTTTCCTATCAGAAAAAGTGTATTATTTATTCAAGTCTGACTACTGGTTCTTTTACTCCATCCATGTCCACTGACTATTTTATATATCCAACAACTGTATAAAATAAATGTCAGTGCTGTGATGAGCTAATAACATGCAATGACCTTACTTGAGTGAGTCACTAAAGTGAGTTCAAAATAACACATGGTCTCATTGACTTTCAAATTTCAAATTAGAAATGTCAAATGTCCTTAGAGTGTCTTGAGTTTTTGTACTGTGAAATATCCCCCCATGAAAAGGAATATTTGAGCGATGTACAGTTAAAACAGAGATTTAAATCATATCCTTATATTTACTCAAATGTAATTTCCTTGTATTTACTCAAATGTGCTCTACAGAGGACTATAGATATACACACACCTTGTGTTTGCGCCTTGTCGCTAAATGATGCAGAATAGAATAGAATAGAATTACTTTATTGATGCCAACGTGGGAAATTACTGTGTAGTAGCAGCAAGAAATGCAATCACAATACAAATAAGAGGATATAAAAAAAATAACAGAAAAATATTACTATTTACAATTAAATTAAATTATAATACAGAAGAGCAGTATTGAAAGTATAAAAATGTGTAACCTGATAAATAATTATGGCTCGTGATGATAGTCAATATGCAAATAAACAGACAGTCGGGTGTAGTGGAATACAGATGAACAGATGAATACAGATGAATTTTACTATAAATAGTGCAAATGAACAGTATATAATATTGTAGTATCAGGATAAAGTCTTATTGTAAAGTTTGATGCCATGTGGCAGGAATGATTTCCTGTATCTGTCCCTTCGACAGCAGAGCTGCAACAGTCTTTTAGAAAAACTGCTCCGCTGTCTGTCCAGTGTGAGGTGGAGAGGATGATCTTATTATCCCTGATGGAGATCAGTTTTTTCAGTGTCCTCCTCTCCACCACAGTCTGAAAAGGATCCAGCTTAAGTCCAACCACAGAGCCAGCCTTCTTGATGATCTTATCAAGTCTGCTGGTGTTGCTAGCTCTGATGCAGCGAAGAAGATGGCGCTGGCAACAACAGACTGGTAGAAGATCTCCAACATCTTGCTGTACACGTTGAAGGATCTCAGATCGTCATCACATCGAATGGATGTCATAATCTTATTGGTTTAAATTGGTTAGGACAAGGTCATGTGTGTACACTTCATATTTGGTCGTATAACAACACAAACAATTTCATTATTTTGTCCTTTTTTGCATATGTAGTGAAAAGGTGCTCATTGTGACCAGGACGTAATCTAAAAGGGCCTTCCATCTTGGAGGATATCAAAGCAGACTGAGACTATGGTAACTGACATGTTTTCAACAGTTTAGTAATAAGAATAATAGGGTTGTCGAAATTGGCATGTTAACATGATTAATCAGCGTTAGCGTGCTCATTTGTGTGCAGGAAACCAGAGACGTGCTGGCAGGTCATGAAGCAGAACTTCATTCCAAAAATCAAGGAAACTAACAACGCAGTCATAACTAATGATCAAATATGCCATTAAAATTAGATTAACCATCTTTTCTGAATCTGTCCAAGCTTCTCCTGTAATTCAGCAAACAAATAATCCACCAAAGAGCATCGTTAAAGTATTAATTTGTAACGTGGAATGAAAGAGTCCTTCTTTTCATAAACATAATGAAGGAATGCAACGCATTTTAGGGAAAATTAACACGTTAACGCGATTAATCGGCGTTAAGGTGGTAATGTCGACAGCTCTAAATAATAATAATGAGCGATCAGGACAAGTATGGAGTCAGGGTTAAAAGAGGAAGAAGAAACATGATGAGAAGGGAGTTAAATATAGGGAGACAAGGTAAACTAAGAACTGAGTATCTAGGAATATCACAGGGAGGAACACTGTACCTGGACAGAGTTATGAAGTGAGGATCTGGTGGATTAGACTGAGGTTTTAATAATTTCTTGATTAAGGTTAAGAGGACAGGAGGAAATGTTAGATTAATGAGGTGGTGGAGACTGGAAGTGAGGTAAGAGCCGAGCATGATCAGGTCAGGAGAAGCAGGACGAGACGAGGCACATGAGGGATGTAACAGGGCAAGGAGAAACAACGAGTACAGAGGAAATTAACAAAGTAAAGGCGGGCATAAACTGTCCGACTTGCTGTGTATGGATGTACAGTGTGAGCAGTCAGGTGGCATCAAAGCACTGGGCCGTACAGTGTGAGCACATGAATCGTGAGCTGAGAACAATTGAACTCTGCGATTTAGTCATACAGTTTGAGCTGGAGCTAAGTACAATGATTGAAAACATCGTACAGTGTCTGCCCATCTTAAACTAAGAAGTGGGAATATCATCAATACCACCTGGTGGATGAGACCAGGGTTTTATGGAGTGTACATGAGCTTCAGGTAAGCCTGGTCAGCTGTCATGCATGCCACACCTAGTCTGGAACAAACCAAAGAGTATAACCCAGCAATAAAACCAACAAACTACAAAAATGAACTATGACGAAAAAAACAGAATCATAACGGTCCACAGCCATCCAGTGGTTGAACAGATCCAGTGACGGTCAGAGGAGCATCTGCACAGGTGGCATAGCCCGAGCAGCCTGTTAGCAAAGGATACACTCAGGCTGTGCAGCGTTGGCTGCAGAGCTCAACATGAAATTACTGTATTTGCTTGTGATAAATGGAAGACTAAAGCTATGTGGGCAGCTGGATTAAAACAGAAGTGTATCTATTCTGTCAGACGAACGAATGAAAAACACAGTTGAATCATCTCCTGTGTCGTTAGAATGATAATGTCACGCCACCTCCAATTTTGCCACTGAATGTGCACATAATGTATGACACCTGACCAACTAATGACCAATGCTGTGATTTGTCTGGACAGCACAGTTTTATTTTCACATTATTAATGACATCATTCTTACTCTCTGTCAGAACGTTCATATGGATCATTTTATGTGGCCTCTGCTGTCGTCTTCAACTGTAGGTAAATATCAAAGCCGTGTCATCCTTAGTTTTTCCGTGGTCTTCTTGACTACTATTATATATTTCACCCAAACATATTCAAATACAGTATAATTCCCAGCCCGGGGTCTTTCTGTGTGGAGTTTGCATGTTCTCCTCATGTCTGCGTGGGTTCTCTCCGGTTACTCTGGCTTCCTCCCACCATCCAAAAACATGCATGGGGATTAGGTTAATTGGCTAATTTAAATTGACTGTAGGTGTGAATGTGAGTCTGTCTCTATGTGCCCTGTGATGAACTGGAGACTTGCTCTGTTTTGGGCCAACCAGCCCTGTGGGAGACAGATGTGTCCTCAGAGTACTAACTCACTCTCAGTTTTAGCCTATTCTCATCACAGCAGTGCTCTGGTTTCATGCTACCATATATAAAGTGTGTTTTAGGCAGAAAACCTGAGTCTTTAAATTTGACAATAATGGGTAGATTAAGGTGTCCTCTTTTCATTTTTAGAAGATGTGATTATAAGTCGCTTTAAGCTATTCTTTGTAGTCTAAATGAAATGCAGTGTCAGCTACAATTCCTAATGTGCAAATTCAAGTTTAACACTCACTTCGTCAACATGGGTGAGAACAAAGGAGGTACAATGGTGAGATTCTAAGGCCGCATTAAGAGATTATCATAGAATGGGAATGAATTTCCGTGGAAACAAGCGGTTGCAATATATTGATCATAATGTGGAATTAAGTTGGATTAGGAGCAGGATTTAGAGTTACACTTCCACATTAAAGGCGTGCCCCTTGTCTTCAGGGACTAGACGTGCCATTTATTTTTCACCAGAAAATGTCCTGAATCCAAAGTATAACAACTGGAGGATGATATTTCTGCACACAGAGATGGTGTAAAAGAGTTCATTGGAGATTTACATTTAATGTAGACAATGTGCCACCGATTACCAGAAGACGTTTTGTTTATGTTCATGTAGATTTACCCCCACGGAGTTTAGAGACCTTAAATGAGTTTGCAGGTGATGCTAAAGTGATTTACAGTAGCTGTACCATTATGCCACATATTGAAGTTCCTTGTCAGTCTGTAGATAATTTGGTGGAATACAGTTTTAATTAAGTGAGATCTCAAAAAGCGCACCAAGCTATCTATAAAGACCTGGATTCATCTCACGGTTATGTACCATTGCAATTTTAATTTTATATGAACCTCAAAGTTTGCATTTCTTATTATTCCATAGAGGTGCCTCTGAGGGTAGCAAGCAATTTTCATCATTTTGAATATAGAACTGAGAAATCATGCACTGCAGGGACATTTTAATGTATTACTCACCATCAGTTTACAGGACATGATGAATATTTAACATTTGGTGGATGCTGCATTCATCAACTGATGCTCATTAACCTTGTGAAAGCTGTGGAATTACAGTTATCTAGCTGCTCGACACATATGACATAATAGTACATGTAGTACTTTTTAAATATATTGCAGTCAGCATGTAATAAAAGCTTTAATCAGTGTTGCGTGTTCTTGCATGATTGTGTCATGAATCATGTTTTGAGCTGAGGGTGCTCTGTGGTACAGAGCAGCACAGAGTACAGACTCTGATATCTGGCTGGACACCTGACCATGAACAGCCTCAAATAACTGTCTTATTTTGATTATAGTCCTCACCTGGAAGTGTTGATATAATAACACAACTTCACAGAGACTGAATCGAATCATTGTGCTCAAATTTATTTTTATAAAACCATCCAGGAAATGCCAAACCTCTGTAAATACACTGTGAAGAAAAGCCAACCGTTCTGACTTCATATCTGCACTTATTGGAAACATTGAGTAGACAATGCAGTTGTCATACTGAGGATCATAAGTGAAATAATATAAAAGCGAAACACATTAGCTTGCTGCTTTTGTAATAATAACAAGATAATGCAACACATTTGAGCATGTGATACTGAGAGACTGAAAATTACAGCAAACTCAAAGGCCTATCAGGTGATTTTCAAGCCTTTAATAAAGCTGGAATGCACAGTTTGTGGCGGGTGAAGGCAGTAAGTGGACAGTAGTAATGATTTACATCAAACGTACACAGCGCATAAACCCTGCACCAATGGGCTCTTTTTAAAAAAGCTGTTTATCTATAAAATATTTCATTGCTTAAAATGCTTTGGTTGTTATACATAAGGGCAATACAAAGCAGACAATTTTGACTTAAACTTGGGAACAGTATTAGTTTTGGATAAGGATGTGATTCATAAGCTTCATTACTGTTGCAACCCGCATATAACACTGTAAAATTGTCACTTTTGGAAAGATATCTGGCCAACATATCCCTTAGAACCAGTAATATGTGTGCTGAGTCATTACACATCATTTAAATAGAAGTTATAAACTAAAAAAAAAAAACACTTTTCAACATAATCTTAACATACAGCTGTGCTTCTGAATTCTGAAAGCAACTGCTCCAACAAATAAAACCGAGACCTTTTTGTTGTTATTATTATGACATAGCAATGAAATCATGAGGTTTGACGAGTCACATAATAAGCCAGCCAGTAACTCCTGATGGGTTTAATCAGCCTGATTGGAGGGCCCTTAAGCAGGAAGCAGACTTGAGACTTGATCCTGAGATCAAGGTGTTAACAGTTAATATGGTTTAACTGAATGACTAAACTCAGAATAACGCGACTGAAAACAAACAACCATGTTGGGAAATTGTATAAACATTTAGTAAGGTTATAGCAATATCATCAATAGAGTAAGTTTGAAAATCATATAACCAATAAAAATGTGTTCAGTGCGGTTAGGTATCTCCAGGTGACAATAGGAAGGTTTCACACAGTGAAGGGGAGGGGTTCTGCCTTTTCTACCATGATAGATAAACCCTGTTGAGATGTGAAAGGTCGTGCTTGTGCTATCTTGTGATCCAACCATATACTCTTATATTTTTTACTAAATACAATGTGTTTTATCATTTCATTCTGTAAAAATTTTTGAATGCTTTACTCCACATAATAACTGTAGATTTAGTTTAATCACACCCTGAAGTAGAGCTGTGCAATTAATCTAATTTTGATCATGATTTTGATTTTGTTATCAAACGATCTCCAAACTCATATAATCTAATTGAAACTATTTACTGGGCGTTGTAGTTTTGTTAATAGGATCTTTATTTTGAAGCTTAAAGATGCAGCACAGCGGAAACAGTAAGTAGAGAATGTAAACATAACAGCATGGTTGCTTCTTACGCTATGTGTTCTGGTGTCCTTTTTGGTTCATGCTATCCCTTCAGAAAGCAATGACTGTCAGTGTTGCATAACCGTTGTGTACTAATATGTTCTATGTGTTAAGTTTTATTTTATAAAGTTTGACAATGTTTGATGGGGAAATAAAATTGCGTTAGCGGCGCTAAGATCGGTGGCCGTATGTTAGCGTGGTTGCTAAATATAGATCATATTCACATGGAGATGCGACTTCACTCAAATTCACTGTTGTCAATCTGTGGAAGTCAAAAAAGGAGCAAGAACATCCTTCCTGGCTCATGAAAAGGAGTTTGACTGTTTAATCATTGTTAACGCTAGCGCAACATAACAGTACACAGTTTTCAGACAAAGAACAGAGTATCATTCATGAAACAATGGGGAAAGGAATGTGCATTTCTTGCACAAAATGTTTTTGTCTCTGTATTAGGCGGAGACATCCCTGTAGTCTCTAAACTTACATCAGCAGGTCTGACAAACCGCGCCTCGCCTTGCACCAAATATCAACCAATAAAGAGAAGAACTGATGACATTTGACACCATGGAATCAGCCTACAGACAACGCCCAGATAGGAAGTGAAACTGATGTTTAGCAAGGTGGAGTTGGACTATAAAGGGTTCAGGGAGAGATGAGTCGAGGTTCTGAACTGCTCAAGCCTCTAAGCTGTCTGTTTGCTAGTGTGAGTTAAACCCAGAACCCAGAGACTCTGTTGCACATGCTTGACTCATTGTAATCATTAAATAGAGGTTCAACTGAGAACTCCTCTACATCCTCGTCTTCTCTTCCTCCCATCAACAATCACACAGGAAAACGGGTGAAAGGTTATTAGTTTATTGAAGTCAGACACTTATTGCCAGTTTAGTATTATTCTAGTGTGCAGGAAATTAGATGGAAGAGTACCCTTTAGAGAGAGCAAAGCCACCCGCTTTTTCCAACAACCACCACATGTACACTTCTTGGTACCATGCCTCCTCCACAACCAACTGCATCTCCTTAAATAGCCTTGCCTATCAGAATATTGGTCCATACCACCTTGCAGATAACTCCTAATCCCTGCCTTGAAAGGTTAGTCATCAAACGTATACATAACGTGTAAGAGTGCACTACCACGGACACTTGACCCACACCAATTTCCAAACAAGACAACAAGTTGACGGAGGATGCCATTTCCTTCATACCCCATGCATAGGTGGTTTTATTCTCGATGTGCTACTATTAATATGCAATTTCACTTCTTTTCATTCACATCTTTTATTATCGATTATTATCTATATCTATTAGTCACTGAGTTATCTTTATTATGCCACTTGATCTGCTGTGTTCAGTCAATTTGTCCACTTATTTTATTCACTTATGTTGTATATATGATGCCTTAGTTATTCCCTCATGTTGTATATGTCCACTCTCCACTTTGCTTCTGTAAAGATGCAAATTTCGCACTCTGTGGGACGAATAAAGGATTATCTTATCTTATCTCATCTTATCTAGGAACACCTCGAGTACAAAACCACCTACGTTGGGCTGCTCTTTGTCAATTTTATTTTGGCTTTTAACACAATTCCGCCGAACAAACTTCATCCCAAACTACGAAATCTCGGTGTAAATACCACACTATGCATTGGGTCATGGATTTCCTAACAAACCGTACACAGTGTGTTAGAGTTGGCCGTCACATCCTTGCCTCATCCATCATCCATCCTCATCAATACTGGGGCTCCACAAGGATGTGTGTTCAGCCCTCTACTCTACACACTTCATCCACATGACTGTTGTACCTCTTCACCTACAAATCTCATTGTCAAATTTGCTGATGACACCACAGTTCTTGAACTCATCAGTAATGATGATAAGTCAGCTTACAGGGAAACAAGTGTGGACACAGACAATCCACCCTCACTCCACGCCCCACTGGCAACGAGACGGTGGAGAGTGTGCTGAAATGTCTTTTTTTTTTTTTACCTTAGGAAGCTGAGGACTGAAAAATCCCACAGCAGCTGGTGATCAATTTCTACCATTGTGCCATTGGTAGCATATTGCCATATGACTTTCTAGCATGGTTCTCCAGCTGAATGACCAACATCATCCTGCACTCCACCTGTTGCACCTACTGCCCTCAGGGTCGAAGATTAGAAGATACAGGCCCATAATGGCCAGAACCAGGGTATATATACTGAACTGAACAGGTATGTACCAGAATGGTACAGTACGTTGTCAAAAAAGGAATGGAAGACATCGCTTGATATGGAACTTTAAATCTGTGAGTGCGTTCTACACGGACATATTGGAGTGCACACTGACACAGAATCACGTGTAGAGTACACACAGAACGCACATCAAAACGGACTTTGCACTCAGAGTAGACGTCTGCAAGGCCCGTGAGCGCAAAACTCAAATTTTACAACTGTGTGACTCTATGCACTTGTGTCACACTAAACAATGGTCGACACTGACCTTTCACAGGAAACTGGGACAAGGCAGTGCACTCAACTGTGGCAGCTCTGATGACTGCAGACAGTCTCATAGCAGCTCATTCATTCATGGTGCACAGCAACTTTGCCGTAAGGCTAAAAAAAATGTATGATGCCAACCTACAGGGGCGCATCTACCTACTTTCTGAGGGGTATGTAGACATTTATTAGAGCCCCCCCCATTAATTACTTTTCCATTCAAAGACATTTGGTAAGTGCAATGCATGTTGGGATATTTGTGGGGTCATTGGAGTAGTGTTTGAATAGATATCTCAGGACCTGGTCTGTTTGTGCTGTCATTCCACTGTTAAATCTGTCCAACAAGGGTGAACAAATAGTTCAGAATGAAAGTTTACTGACATGCAATGGGGATGTCATTCACGGTTCTCCTGTTAATGAATGTGTGATTCTTCTCTGTTATCCACAGCTGATTTATTTTATACAGAAAAGCATTCCCCCTCCATAATTAGATCCCTGCTGTATATAACGGGCACACTGTGAGTACCTTCATTAAATCATTTGGAAATAATGGCAGGTGCAAAATAATCCCACACACTGCACACATGAGACTTGTCAGTTATGTCTCAGTCGTAGTAGAGTTTATGAGGGATGTGACAGATTGCTCATTCCCAGTTTTAAAGAGATATTTTTGTACAGTGTCATAACCTGCCCTGCTCCTGCTCCAAGGTCATCGTCTGTTTCATAGCTTTTTTTATTTTGTTAACTCACCTCTCCTCTTGTTTCAGATCACTTCTTATATTTGTTTGTTTTCAGATTCCCCCAGGAATGGGAACCAATGAAAATCTAGCATTTCCAACGGCTCAATTGAGGCGTGTTTAAGGCAATGATGCACTAGTTCTTTGGATCAAGCAGTTTTCATCACTACGCATACGTCAGAGGAAAGAGTGGTCTGATTGGTTGAAGCTTTGTCCAGTAGCACACGGAAGCATTTGATAAACGTGGGTTAAGGCCGCCCTCTGAGAACTGGGTTTACAAGGCAGCTTGGCCAGACTACGCTCACAGAGCTTTGTAGTCACGATAGGCTATTTTAAACCTGCATTCATCCTAACAGCCAGCAGGGATTCCTAAAAGAAGTCTGCTTGAATAGAAGTCCATGAGAAAATGAGTCTACCATTCATTTGATTTGTTCCCTCAGTAAACATTGTACACATGATTTTAGGGCCTCAGTCTCTAGTTTTTTCAATGCAGTCTGATGTTCATTTAGTAAATTATAGTCCCATTTAGAGTCAAACAGACCATAAAGCAGAGATCCTTTAGGGTGTGGCTACCTGCTGATTGACAGGTTGCTACCACAGAGTTGACTGACCTTGGAGTTATGTCTTAAACTTTAACCCTTTCACAGTTTATTTTCAGTTCATGGAAGTTAATGTTTCATTCTGCATGTCCTGTCCTTCAGAGACACTTGAAGACAAAGGGAAAGTGAAAAAAAAAATTATATATATATATATATACTGTATATAAAACAACAACAAACAAGCAGATATACAGAATAAGGCTGAACAATTTATCGTTTTCTGATTGAAATTGCAATTTCAAACAATGCGATCCTGTTATCATCAAAACAGTGCTCCTGACAGACAAAGGATCTCTTGTGTCAACTATTTTCCACACACATGCTGTCTCCCTACCATCTTGCCAAGCTCACCAAACAGAAACGGCTTACCACTCATGGACAAGTCATGCTAACTAATCAGAATCAATTCTATCTCTTATTTGTCCCACCACCTTCCCAGCACAAGGAGACAAACATCGCCGGTAAAACAGCATTAATGTCATAGCAGCAACATTAGGAGCCTGGCGTTTGTGTTTAGCCCAATGGTGTATTCCATATTGGAATTTCCAAACTCCAAGTTAGAATTTTAATCTCCAACTGAGAAAATCAGATTTATCTCCCAACCAGACATAGAATTCATGCTGTAGCTACGTGTTTTGTTGTACGTCTGTAAGGCTGGAAGAGCTGGGAGCTCTAAACCTTGAGTTTAAGATGATCTGAGCTCCTAGTTCTGACTTCCAGTGAACACACCAAACATCACGGACATCACTGGATCTAAGTTGGAAAGCACCTGACATGACATTCTTACTCTGAAATTCAGATTTATCTCCTGTACAAAACATGCATATTTGTCCAGTACAAAAACTCTCAACAAATCCACCTATTATCATGAGCTGCAAGATTATCGGTTATTACACACTGAACAGAACCCTTGACAAAATGACCAGACTGAGAGATAACGACATACTGCTCTAATATCCCCAAGTCTTGCAGGAGGGGCTCCAACATTTTTTCATAGGTTTTGCATTGGGTCGCTAAATAGATCAAAGTTATTCTTGAAGGGGAACCTGGTGGCAAATTACCCAAAACCCAATAGACACCACCAGTTTGTGTTTCTTATGAGATGTGCTGAGTGGGTTGCGGATCTTAAATCATCAATATAAAGTTTACTGCTATTCTTAAATCTTCACCACACAGAAAAGTATGTTCTATATTCTATATTCGTAGAGACAAGCTACTGGCTGGTCTTGTATTTTCTGAGTACTGAGCTGTTCAAAGACACCTTTATGAGTGAGCAACTGCTGCAAAGTTTGTAAAAGAGGGGTGTATTGAAATGTCCTATTCCCCTGAGCCTGATTCCCCTTTTAATTTCTTAATCTCAATATTCCTCCCCCCAAAATTCATATTTGATTGTAAATCCAGAAGGACTTGCAGATGCTGTCCTTCTTATGTGGTGAGCAAGGCAGTCGAAGAAGTTGACAGTAAAGAAGCAGAAAATAGCAGTGAGCTCACCGGCGGCCACAGCAAAACTTGAAGCGCCATCACAAAGCTGACATTTGGAGGCACTTTGGCTTTCAAATGAAAGAAGGAACCAATAAGCTAAGCAAACGCTACACCATACTGAGATAATAGCACAGCAGCAAAGCAAGGTAAGCAAACTTATTATTTTTTAATTATTTTATGTTTATTTTAATCTAAAGGGCTTATAATAGGTATTCTTTTTTTATCAAACTAAAAAAGTTAACTCTAATTTATACACTTTCAGAGTCTAATGTGCCACTATCGTTTCATTACATTCATTAGAACCCCACTCATCATTACTCTCACCTAGTGGTGAGGTGGTGTACTGCACACAATGAATATTATTCTTTAGGCCGTCCCTTCTCTCAGTGCTCGTTTCCTCCTACATTCGACTATATGAATGATCCATCTTGACAGCTCACAAATCCCTCGATATTTTCTCCAAAGCCGCAATCTCCCAGTGAGTTTGGTAAAAGGTAAAAAATGCAAAAGGCGGAGCTGGTTGTCCCCTCACAGGGCCCGTAGTATCAAGATGGCAACTCAACATGGCGACCTGCATTGGCTACGCCAATGCAATGTATTTATAAATGGCAAATATATAGGCTGTCAGAACACTGCAGTTTTTTGTGGTTTTTGCTTTTTTTTATGAGTTTTTAGTCATGAATGAGGTAATACTTTCAAATGATGAAAACTAAAACTGTTAATAAACAATGTGAAACATCACACAGTGGGACTCTAAAATCCTCTCCTCTGCAACACTCCTCTCACAACACCAGCACAGACACACCACCACACTCAGAGAGCAGAGGAGAGAGCAATACAAAAAAAAGTTTGCAGTTTCAGAACATTCAAGAATGTCGTAATCATGCTTTTAGATGCCACAAGGCACTCAGATTAATCCGTCCCCCAACTTTTCCACCGTAAGGCAGAGAATTTATTGCAGCAGCATTTGGAGCCTGGGGTTTGTGTGATTCAGCTCATGGTGCATTCAAGTTGTTCACAAATGTCTTAATTTCCAAGTCAGAATTTAAATCAGAACCCCCATGAAGACAGAAAATCAGATTAATCTCACCAACCCGGCATAGAATTCATGCTATCTGCTACTGATGTAAACAGTAGCTACATGTTTTGTTGTTTGTAAGGCTGGGAAGCGCTGGGAGCACTAAACTTTGAGGTTATGTTAATTAGAGCTCCAAGTTCTGACTTCCTGTGAACACACCAGAAGGCAAACTCTCACTCCCCAGGGTCCTTAAGTAGAACTGGTAGCAGCCTGTGCATACCAATAGATTTACAATAAATTTAGAGAAAGATAAAACAATGAGTTTAAATAATCATAAATGAATATTAAGAATAATAAATATTGATGATGAACATTATTTAATGCCTAGAGCTAGCTTCTGTAGCCAGGGATTGGACTGCCAAGGTCCCTGCCTTTGGCTGCCACCCAGCTCACACTGCACCGAACCCCTTGGCCCCTCCTACTGGTGGTGAGCACATTGGAAGGGGGACCCACGTTGCCTCCTCGGGCTGTGCCCAGCCAGGTCCCACGGGTACAGACCCGACCACCAGGCACACGCTAATGAGCCCCACCTCCAGGCCTGGCTCCAGAGGGGGGCCCCAGTGAACCGCTTCCAGGTGAGGGAAAACTATCTATATTTCTTTTTCTTCATAAAGAGTCTTTTGAGCCATGTTTTGTCTGGTCCCTCACCTAGGACCTGTTTGCTCTGGGTGACCCTACCAGGGGCATAGAGGCCCTGACAGCATAGCACACCAGCCCCTTCACCACGATAAGGTGACGGCTCGAGGAGGGGGAGGGGGTAAGTATTTTGGGGTCTTGTTCACAAGTGAGGGAAGAGTGGAGTGGGAGATCAACAGACAGATCGGTGCAGCTTCTGCAGTGAATCGATCTGTCGTTGTAAAGAGGGAGCTGAGCCGATTGACTCAATTTACCAGTCATTCGACGTTCCTACCTTCACCTATGGTCACAAGCTGTGCGTCGTGACCGAAAGAACAAGATCATGGATACAAGCGGCCGAAATGAGTTTCCTTCGCAGGGTGTCCATTCTCTCCCTTAGAAATAGGGTGAGAAGCTTGCGTCCCATCAGCAGGAGACCCTGGGGACGACCCAGGACATGCTGGGGAGACTATGTCTCCTGGTTGGCCTGGGAACGCCTTGGGTGCCCTCCAAAATAGCTGAGGGGAGGGATGTCTGGACTTCCCTGCTCGAGCTGCTGCCCCCACGACCCGACCATGGATAAGCGGAAGAGAATGGATGGATGTATGGTATTATTAAATGCCAAATTTCACAAAATAACCCAGTTCAAAAATCCCATCTGCACACCTGCCCCAAATGTTATGTACATATTGTATGAAAAATGTTCTATTGTTAAAATAAAAAAAATGAACATAAATCAGCATTAACCGTTTATTCAGGTCCATTGTGTATGTATATATGTAGGCCTATGTGTTTGTGTATAAATGTATTAGGGCTATTTAAGTTTCCCAATTAACATGGTGAACTATGCAGAATAAAGTTCACCGCAATATTGAGTTTGCAATCTCATAATATCGCAATAATGTATTGTATCATGACTCAAGTATCACAATACGTATTGTATCGTGAAGTCCTTGCCAATATCCACCCTTACTCAACAGGCTGTATAACACCAAATGAGAGGTATAGTACTGTGCACATCTATATGCAGTAGCCAGAGGCCCATCCTTTGTAATCGCTACGGCCAATGGATTAGATTTGCATAGAACAGTGGAAAACTCACCAACTACTGACTCTTCAACTCTGGAGTACAGACACTTCATATTAAGAACAGACGTGAAGTTCAGACAGGACCTCATCAATAACTGCCTTTGGAATGTGCACAATGTTTTTTAACTTCAACAGGATGTAAGTGATTTATCTTCAGTAACACTACATAATCCTGAAGGATCACCACATCTTAGTGTTTCATACTCACAATCTATATCCACAGATCCTGCTGGCACTACTGAATTGTCTGACTGATCCAACAGACTGCTTATACTGAGGACCTTAGCTTCACTAAAAATATAATAATCACTAAAGCTTTCGTTTAGTGATTATTTGTTGTTTCCTACTTTTATGTGTTGAATGTACTATGAATATTTGTTTGAAACGTGCATCCTAGAAAGACACACTCAGCTGTTTCAGAATGCCTGACATGACATGGATAACTACCCCAAAGATGCCCTGTCTGATGCCCTGATGCCTGCCTGAAATGCTGCAACAACAAATACCTGGTAGCAAGTTTCAAACTGCACTCTTTACAAGTCTGCATACATTATCCTGTAAATGACAAAAAAAAAATAGTCATGTCACCAATCGTCATCAATGCAGATAAGCAATAACAGACATCAATAACAAAGTAATGCATTACTCACAGTGTTTCCTCCACAGTGTATTTGGGAGGGCGCCCTGCCCCCCCAAAAGCCACATATTTGTGCAATTTCAGATTCTAATGCGCCGCTAGTGTTTCATTACATTCATTAAAATGCATTTCAGCCGGGGCTCTCCCCTCTCTCTCCTCTCTTACTGCTCACAATGGCACAGATACACCACCACACTCAGAGAGCGGGGAGAGAGAAGGTTGCCGACATCATTACAGTGCAAAAAAGTTTTCAGTTTCAGAAAATTTAAGAATATTGTAATCATGCTTTCAAATGTCACCAGGGACAGGGGGACAAGTCCCTTCAGATTCACTGAGACACCGATCCATCCCCCCACTTTCTCAACATAATGCAACAAACGTTGCCAGTAAAACAGAGGATTTAATGTCATTGCAGCAGCATCGAGAGCACAGCACAGGGTGTAAAATTAAGATTTTGGCTCACTGGCCATTGGCTAGTGACATCCAGAATTCTACTAGAAAAACATATTTTTTAATGCATTAATTTCCTAGTAATATAAACATCACCTAAACATAAACATTACATACCGGCGACAACAAGTATCAGTAGTATATATTCTTTTACTTTTTTTCCACAATGCATTCATTCATGTCTTCACAAAACATTAAGGTGAGTAGCCGGTCACTACTGGAATAACTGTTGTTACACAAACACAATTAAACACATTAACACTGGACTTGCTCTGCAGTGAAGAAACATGAGGAGATCCTCACCTTCTTAGGTCACGCACACACAAAATTTAAGTTAAAAGTGGTTGATTAATTATCCCTGTAGCAGGGTTCAACTATAGTCTGTCCCTGCCCTGAACTCCTTGCGTGAGCAATGTGTGCGTCTTTGCCCATTGTGCGTGACTGGTGCTGATCTCGTGAAAAAGTCAAGCACTTCTGTGTGCTGTCTTAGGTGCTCTGTGAATGATGAAGCATATAACACAGGTATCTAGCAAGCTAACGGCCACTGCCCACCAGCTCCACCTGCTAAACCAGTGAAATTTGGCTAACTTCTTGACATTATCATGAAGGCTTGAACAAAATGCTGAATATTTCACAGCAATATAGTTTAAACTAATGTAAAAAAAAAATCAGACTTACCGAGAAGAGGCTCCGCTCATATCATTGCATAAGGAGTTCTCCGCAAATCAAACTCATTCATTTTGAGTTGATCCATGACATCAGGGAGATGACTAATATATTTTAGGTTACGCCTATTAAACATTACGCCAAATGAAATATTAATGTGTCAAATCTAAAAAGGGCTTGAATCATTTTTTGAGTGTGATTTAGGTGATGGTGGATTCAGGACATATGTGCTGATGATGTGGACTCATATTTACCTTTTTGGACATTTGGGGGTAAAATGGTATCCCTAATTCTGACCTTATTATTAAAATGTGTCCACAAACTGTTTCCTAGTATATACATACCCACCAGACAGAGCAATATTTGCATTTATGTGGTATTATTTGGTATTTGGTTTCTTTCTGACCACCTGGCAAACGCAAGTCTGCAATTAGTTCTCATTTAAAGGAACAATGTGTCAAATTTAGCAGACTCTAGTTGCAGAAAAGTGTCATGTAATGTCAGTGTATCGTGTATAGTAACTTGACAATGAAAATTGTTGTTTTTTTGTTAGTTTAGATTGGGCCGTTTGTTTCTACATTGGGAGCAGGACCTTTTAATGGAGCTGGCCGCCGTGTTTCTACCGAGGGGGGAGTTGTGGATTCTTCAAGTGAGGATCACTTCTGTGTTCAAAAAGCTGCAGTTCCTGTCCGACCGCTGGGGGCTGGCTCCGGAAGTGAGCAATTCTCCATTGCTCACCATGTTAAAATAGCCGACATTACAGCTCTAAAAAAACATATTTACAGTCTGGTACATTTTAATTTTTTGGTCTCTACCGATAGTTTCCACCTCCGTGAACACTGTGAGGGGGGTACCACAGCCGTTTTAGTGTTATTTTGGCTTAAAATTCTTGCATAAATTGGGGCGTGGTTGACGTTGAGTGACAGGTTCACAGACAGCTACTGGCAGTTAGCTCTTTGCTAAAGCATCAGCTAGGCTAGGCCAGGCTACACCCACAGATCTGTGGCTACATCCAGTGGTTAAAAGGCACCGCAATGTCCGTGTTTGTTTGCCTATTGTCGTGAAGTTTTTTCTGGCAATATGGCGTGTTGTGGGTGGCACGGTAGTGCAGTGGTTAGTACTGTCTCCTCAAAGCAAGAAGGTACCCGATTCCCGGCCCGGGGCCTTTCTGTGTGGAGTTTGCATGTTCTCCCTGTCTGCGTGGGTTCTCTCCAGGTACTCTAGCTTCCTCCCACCATCCAAAAACATGCATGGGGATTAGGTTAATTGGCTAATTTAAATTGACCGTAGGTGTGAATGTGAGTGTGAATGGTTGTCTGTCTCTATGTGTCCTGTGATGAACTGGAGACTTGTCCAGGGTGTACCCTGTCTTTCACCCTAAAACAGCTGGGATAGGCTCCAGCCCCCCCGTGACCTTATGAGAGGATAAGAGGTAAAAAATGGATGGATGGATGGTATGTTGTGCTGTTGACTGTATTAACCAACCGTCAAAGGATTCTGTGTTGCATTTCTTTCAGTGTGTCAATATCTAGTACTATTTCATCCATAGACTATATAAAATAGATTTTACCTGGATGTCAGCACTTATTAGCATATACCTGCATATTTTGCTGCTGACTTATAATGACTTTATTGCTGACTCATGGTCCCTGCTGATACAAACAGATGACCAGAGCATGTTGTCTCTTTAGTGCAGTAATACAACCTTATTTTGTTTCACTGTTCTGTTCAAAAAGTCAGACGTTGCATGGACGGAGATAAATAACATGTTAAACGATCGTTTCACAGTTAAATAGTACGAATGTATTTTCTCCCACAACTCAACCAAACCCTGCAGCTCCACCTAAAACCTCTCAATCTGAAAAGGTGATTTTTAAAACACAGCAGCAGCATTATGATCTGTTTTTGCTGCCGGTAGCTGCTTGTTACCCTAGCCTAGCTGATTAGCCTTAGGCTAGCTCAGTTCGGCGCTGTTAACTTGAGTTCAGTGGGCGGGATCTCGGCCGGCTGACCTGAAAAGTTACTGCCTCTCCTCCAATATGGAAAGTACACGCCCACTAAAATCCAAGATGGCGCAGTTCAATGATAGGAGCACACAATGGCCTCCTCTAAACCAATGGGTGACGTCACGGGTCATCCATTGGTTTACAGTCTTTACAGTCTATGGTTTCTACAGTAGCCCAAGAATGGATAAACCAAATACTGGCTCCAGAGAGGGCAATCCGTGTTGTCATGAAGACCACTTTACCTGCTGGTAAAGTGTCAGTTGGTTACAATTTGTATATGTTCAGATTTACTAAGGTAGCTGTAAGGTAGTCTATAAATGCTGTATTCTTCACAGTTTTGGTGGAAAACAGTTTGACTGAAAGTGTTGACTTGGCAGTTAAACTGCACATTATAAATCCTGTCGTTGCCAAAAAAAAAATTCTGTTCTAAAGTCAAACTGTTGGATGACTTCCTTTGTTTTGATTCTAGCATCTTATCATTCCTTCCTCACACAAAGAGACAAAACTCTTAATGAAGCCTGAGCACCAGCGACAGATCCAGCATCAACACTTAAATAACTTTTCAAAGTAATTATTTTACCCTAATTAGGCGGGAACCTGGTTACACACATAGAAACAATTCAGGTGAGGATTAATAATTTGATGTTATGCATCACGCTTCTAAAAGAATTCAATTTTGGTAGATAAACATCCAGTCATATAATTAGCAATGGGAATAGTTTGCAACCCCCTTTTCACAGTGAAATGATGTTGGCAGCTGATACAGAGCAGCACAGGCTAAGATAACACCTCCAGAACACTGCACTGCTGATAAACATGGCCTCTGTGTGCCATTCAATTTCAGGTCACACACCGGTTTTTCTTTGACCCACTGAGCTTCTTTCATGGAGTGAATGCTCTCTGACTGCAGGATTAAAATAAGCAAAAGAAAGTAGTAAGTGTTATTCCTAATTATAATAGCAAGTTTGTTTCTGTAGTCTCAGAGGTATTTAGTACAGCAAAGGTAGATCAAATGAAATGATATCAAACACGGACAGGTCAAAATAAAACCTCAGTGGATACAAAAAACTGGGCAAGTCAAAGACAAATCCAATAATTGAAATATGTTATGTCGTAAGTTGTTCAGTGAGGTGTGATTCCCTGTCTTTATTTCTTACAGCTGTAGTGAATGCCAGTCTGACCTGCTGTCTATCTTGTCTTTATTCTGTGAACACAGGTCCTCTTCCATACACTACAAGTCAACATGACACACAAATGATCAGGGACACCTGACACAATGCAACACAACACTGCCACAAAGTACAGCATTACAGGTGCTGAAGCACAGTAGTAGTTTGTAGTGGACAGGTGGTTTCTGCCCTTCCTTTTGTAAATAATCATAATAATAATAAGAATAATGCATTTTATGGGATGGCGTTCCAGAGGCGGGAAGCAGAGCGACTGAAGGAAGGAAGGTTTGACAGGAAGCCAGTGGAGTTGTTGGAGAACAGGAATGATGTGGTTGATGGATGGAGTTCTGGAGACACGATATGATACGAGCGGCTGAGTTCTGGACCAAATGGAGCTTATGGATGGCCTTGTGGGGAGACCAAAAGAGGAGGTAGTTACAGTAGTCTAGGAGGGATGTGACTGGAGTGTGAACCAAGATGGCAGCGCTGTTAGATGTGAGGGACAGATGGAGGAATGGATGGAGGCTTATGTGGCGAAGATGGAAGTAGGCCGATCGGGTGACATTATTGATAAGAGTCTGGAATGACAAAGAGCTGTCTAGGATGACACCCAGGCTCTTAACCTGAGGGGAGGAGGAAACAGAGGAGTTGTCAAAGGGGATGGTGAAACTGGGAGTGTTAGTGAGACATGATTTGGAACCAACGAGGAGGACCTCAGATTTATCGCTGTTAAGTTTGAGAAAGTTTGAGGAGAGCCAGGATTTCTTGTAAACAGACACAGAGGGAGGGGGCGGGAAGGTGGAGGCAGGTGTAGAGGAGAGGAAGAGCTGGGTGTGGGCCGCAGAACGGGAAATGGATTCTGTGTTTTCAGAAAATATGACCAAGTGGGATGAGATAAATGATAAATAGGATCGAGGACCGAGACTTGAGGAACACCAGAGGATAGGGGAGTAGGTTGGGATGAACACTGGATTTCATTTTGGATTTGTGACATGCAGCACAGAGTGGAAAATGATGCAATTTCAACATGACTTCTTGCTTAAATAAGTAATATATAAGAATGATATATCTAACTTCTGTTCTACATCTGTACAGCTTTGATGAGTGACACTGTGTACAAAGCTCATACAAGCAGCTTTCATCATCATTTAATAAGGTTTGGATTTCATTGTCTGTGTTGCTCCATTCATTTTTCTATTCCATACTTCATCAACGCATGTAGCCCAACACGTCACTGTATGACTCTCCATTACAGTCGCAGCAAACACACAATTAAAGCTATAGTTGGTAATCCTGTTAAGAAGCACTTTCTGTTATACAGGGTGAAATGGTCCTTCCATCCTAAGAGCAGTCAATACATTATGTGTTCAGAAAAGAATCAGACCTCTGTGGAAGCTACAGGACTGTAAAAACTGACCAATCAACTGACATTCGGAGCGAGATGGGAGAACCAATCAGATACCTTCATGTCTGGTTCTGCTCATGTCCCTCTCTGTCTTGCATCATGTTTCACCGGAAATATTCAGCACGCTCCTCTGCTGAAATACAGAGTTAGCTGAAAAGCGGGCGTGGCTTTGGACGGAGCACCGATTCCCGGCTCCCAGGAGAAGGAGGGTGTGCAATAGTCTTAAAGCTTATGACAGTCTTAAAGCTTATAGGAAGGTTCTCCATAAGGCCAGAGCAGCCTATTATTCATCATTAATAGAGGAAAATAAAAACAACTCTAGGTTTCTTTTCAGCACTGTCACCAGGCTGACAGAGAGCCACAGCGCTATTGAGCAATTTATTCCCCCAGTAGTAGTGACTTTATGAGCTTCTTTAATGAGAAGATTATAACTGTTAGGGAGAAAATCAGTCACACTCTGCCTTTACACGAAACTGTTTTGTCCTTAAACACTGGAAGCTTAGAACCCAGTGAAGAACCTGGTGTATATTTAGACTGCTTTTCTCCCATAGACCTCCTTAAACCTGTCATGCTCTGTCTGTCTGTTTCTGTTAAGTTTACCATTTTGTCCTGTGCCTGCATGTTGTCCTGTCTCTTCCTGTTTTATTTTGAAAGTAACCCTGTCTCCCTCTCGTTTCAGATCGCTTGACCCCTGCCTCGTGTGTCTTCCTGCGTCTGTGATTGTGAAACCCCACCCTAATTGTCTCCACCTGTGTTCCCCTACCTCGTATACAAATAGTCCTGTCATTTGTTTGTTCGTTGCGAGATCGTGTTGTCCTTGCCCATCTCCTGTCCCTCGTCACCAGAGTTTTGCCTGCAGTATTCAGCTTTCCTCCTTTTGATTTGTAAGTTTCATAACCTCAGTGTCCAGTTTTGGTTTCTAGGTTAATTCTTAGTTTGTAGTTTTCCTTTTTCAGTCACCCTTGCTTTCCCTGTTCCATTTTAGCTTCTAGTCCTCGTCAGAGTTTATCTTAGATTAGTTTTGTATATTGCCCATCTAGTTTCTAATCCTCGTCAGAGTTTATCTTAGATTAGTTTTGTATATTGCCCATTTTTTGAGTATTCCCTCCTCTATGCAGAGTCTTAAGTGTACCTGCCGCTAACGCGCACTCCCACCTGCCTGGTGACCCGCATCATCCTCCATCTCCCCGCTGGTTACCTGCTTTTCTTTGCCTACCTGGTCTGTCCAATAAAGACACCTGTTGATTGCACCGTATCACTGTCTCAGAGTCATGTGTTTGGGCTCTCCTGCGAAATGGAGCCCTCACAGTATGATCTCACCAGACAGAGCCCAGCAGACTCCACGCTTCCGGGTATCGTGGCCGTACAAGAGGTGTGCATCCTCCGCCACGAGGAAGACGTGACAGCGGTGCAGCGAGAGATTGTTTACCTGACTCTTGGACAGCAGGACTTTAAAAACACTATAATGACCCAGGTATTCCAGCTAGCCTGTGGTCTCAATGAAGTCATGTCTCTGCTACAGACCAGTTCCAGTCCCAGAGCAGCAGCTGTTGTCGCCGCCTCTCCTTCATCAGTCTTGGGAGTGGGTTCCGTCTCTGAATATAAGCTATCTGCTCCCATGAAATTCTCTGGAGACTCGGATGACTGCTGAACCTTCCTAGTCCCGGGCGACCTGCCGCTGTCACCTGGGCTACCGCAGAGTGGGCTCGATGGGCTGTGGTGTGTCGTAACATTGAACTGTTTACTGAGGCCCTGCAAAAGGTTTTCGACCGTATCACGCCTGGATTAGGTGCAGTCAAGACTCTCAACTCCATCACCCAAGGACACTGATCTGAACGTGACTACGCCACCCATCCGAACAGCCGCCGCTAACAGTGGATGGAATGACCAGCCTCTCGGAGACACTTTTCTCTCCAGCCTGGCACCTTCTGCGAGGAAGGAGTTTGTCTCCATGGACATACCCTCGGACCTGGGTACCCTCATTGCCCTGGTAATCCCAAAAGAGAATCGACTCAACACGCTTCACCGAGAGAACCAGCGCCATGCAGAGCGATTCCCGGCTCCCAGATCCAGTTCTTCGGCTCCCGAGTTCAACACCCCATAAGGGCACTATAAGTACCTGGTTATGCCCTTCGGGCTTACCAACGCACCAGCTGTTTTCCATGCCATGGGGAACGACGTCCTCCGTGACTTCCTGGATTGTTTCGTGTTTGTGTACCTGGATGATATCCTGATGTTCTCCCTGGACCTTGAGACTCACAAAAGACACGTAAAACAGGTACTCATACACTTCCTGCAGAACCAATTATTTTGCAAGGCAGAGAAATGTGAGTTCCATTCCGAGTGGATTTCGTTCCTGGGCTTCCTCGTAGCCGTGGGACGGATCCAAATGGATCCGGCTAAAGTAAAAGCTGTTGCAGAGTGGCCAGTTCCAGATAGCCACAAGAAGGTACGGCAATTCTTAGGATTTGCTAATTTCTATCGCCGGTTTATCCGCAGCTGTAGCGCCGTAGCCGTGCCCCTACGCACACTAACCTCTCCTCACCAGGTGTTCCGGTGGACTCCTGAGGCCGACAAAGCGTTTTCCCATCTCAAGACCCTGTTCACCACTGCCCTCATCCTGACATTGCCCGATCCTACTTGGCAGTTCATCGTGGAGGTGGATGCCTCCAACTTGGGGGTGGTGCTGTCCTTTCTCAACATTCCTCCACTGACAACAAGGTGCACCCGTGTGCCTTCCTCTCCTGCCGCCTGTCCAAAGCCAAGCAAAACTATCACATGGAAAATGTGAGCTGCTGGCCATCAAGGTGGCTCCGGAGGAGTCATTGGTTTCGTTTCTGGTTTGGACAGATCACAAAAATACCTCAAAAATGCCAAAAAAAATTAACTCTCGCCTGTGCCGATGGTCACTTTTCTTTAACTGCTTCAATTTCTCTTAGTCTTACATGCCGGAGTCCCTGAACACCAAGCCGGATGTCCTGTCATGTCTCTTTGACCCCAAGCCTGTAGCCAAAGCTCCCAAACCTATCCTTCCACAGTCCTATGTGGTTGGAGTGGTAGCCTGGCAAATACAATCTGAGGTGAAAGAAGGTAACTGTGTGAACCCACTGCCTGCAGCGTGTCCTCCCAACCGCCTGTTCGTCCCGCAGGTGGTTCATTGGGCTCACACCTCGCTTCTCACCTGCCATCTTGGGGTCAAAAGAACAGTGGCATTCATCCGGCAGCGTTTCTGGTGGCCTGCCCAGTCTGCGCCCGGAACATGATTTCCTCCCAAGCTCGCTCAGGCCTGTTGCAGCCTCTTCCCATCCCATCCCGCCCGTGGTCTGAAATGTCATTGGACTTCGACACTAGTCTCCCTGTGTCCAAAGGCACCGCTGTCCTAACGGTGGTCGACAGGTTCAGTAAGATGACACATTTCATTCCTCTGCCCAAACTCCTCTCCGCCAAGGACATGGCAAAGGTCATACTGCATAACATGTTTCGCCTGCATGGTTTTCCTACCAACATTCTTTCAGACCGGGGGCTCCAGACAGCCTGATGTCTGGGTACCACCCGGAGGTGAATGGACAGACTGAGCGATTGAACCAGGTGCTTGAAACTTGCCTCCACTGTCTGGTCTCTCAGAATCCGTTCTCCTGGAGCGGCATGCTGTCATGGGTGGAGTATGCGCACAATACTCTCCCCACCTCGTCTACTGGCATATCTCCCTTCCAGTGTGTGTATGACTACCAGCCCCTCACCTTCGCAGACAACGATCTGACCATGAAGTCAGATCTCAAACTCAGAACGTCAGATTTATTTCACCAACCAGATATAGAATACATGCTATCTACTACTGACGTAAACAGTAGCTACATGTTTTGTTGTACATCAGTAAGGCTGGAAGCCGCGGGAACACTAAACTTTGAGGCTATGTTGATCTGAGCTCCAAGTTCTGACTTCCGGTGAACACACCTTGAAGTAAACTCTTACTCCCCAGGGTCCTACAAAGTAACTAAAACGTTTCTTTTGACGTATTACTTTTTGGTGTAAGTAATCAACAAAGTAATTGAGTTACATTTTGAATGAAGTAATTAGTAACTATAACTGGTTTGTATTTTTCAGTAACTGTTTACGATGCTGATTAAGGGTAAGCGAAGCTGTTTTATACCTCTGACAGAAATGTTGTAAGCACAAGGCTAACTCTAATTGTAAAGTGTTGAAGTGTTTATTTTTTTACATATTCTTTTGCAATTTTATTGAAAATTTTTATTATACCTTGTGATTTAAACTAAAGATTGTCTTTATCTATTTTATCTCGGATTGAATGTGCCCCTTTGACAAAACCCTTGTTCTCAAACTGGCCCCACCAATAAAATAGATGTAGAACCGCCACTGAGGGGGTGGAGCTTAGAGGAGGCTGAGAGGAGGTGCCACTGTCAAATCTTGCTAGCTCTCTTGCTAGCTCTCTAACATCATTGACTATAGCTTTAACATTTTGAATTTGAACAAAATCTCTTAGGTTAGCGCTAGGTAACAAGACCACATACTTACGTTTTGTGAAAAAAAAATGCTGACATAACTTTTTAAAGTGAAAATGAAACACAAAACCACGTTGTTGGCTTTAAGCAGGACATGAACAGTTTCTCAACATTATGTTACCATACAATGGAAATGCATTGTGAATTATATTTTGAATTACATTTGATTTTAACATACGTATCACAAACAACAAACTCTGGGATTTCATTCAGGAGGCTGGCATTCACATCCTGGGTGAAAGTAAAAGGATTTTTTGTGAATGTAACTAAATTTTGTTGTATTATTTCAATGTATAACCACAAAGCTCTGTGATCATAATACAGGAGAATATATGCTTCCCTCAAACTGAATTAAGAATGCAGTTGGCTTGTATGGGAATGTAATATTGCGGCCTCCTGGGTGAATATCTTGTTTGTCTCATCCTGAAGACCCTCCCACCCACTCACAGCACTTCCAGAGCACTTGGTCTGAGTGTCTAATAACAGGAATGGTTTTATACTATAGTTACTTGAAAGCCCAGAGCATCTCTTACAGTAAAGGATGCTTTTTGTGTCAGTATCAGATGGCGAGGGGTGTGACAAAACTTTGTTATTTTACTTCCTGGGAATGTGATCAGGCTGGTTATTCCCCCCAGCCACCTCATTAATGTGTTGTGTTGTTATTGGCTAATCACGACCTCCATCCATCCATTATCTACCGCTTATCCTCACATAAGGTTGTGGGGGGGATGGAGTCTATCCCAGCTGTCTTAGGGTGAAAGGCAGGGTACACCCTGGACAAGTCTCCAGTTCATCACAGGACACACAGAGACAGACAACCACTCACACTCACATTCACACCTACGGTCAATTTAAATTAGCCAATTAACCTAATCTCCATCCATGTTTTTGGATGGTGGGAGGAAGCCAGAGTACCCACGCAGATGCAAGGAGAAGAATGCAAACTGCACACAGAAAGGCCCCGAACCCAGTACCTTCTTTTTTTGTGTTCAATGTCTTTACTGAGTTTTCTACAACAAAAACATAAAAAAACAGGAAGACAGGTCGGAGAGACCCGAATGGAAAGCCATGCCAAGTGCAAAAAAAAAACAAAAAGAAAAAAAAAAGAAAGAAAGAAATGCAGTTTCTGTTCCTTCACATACACAACCTGTCAGTGTAAGTGACCAAATATGACCTAAACACAAACCAACATAGACAGCCACACGAACAGACAAACAGTGCTGCCTTAAACAAAAACAACAAGAACAACAGGGGATGGAACCATATCATTCCTAAACAAAAGAATCATATGTGGTATACAAAAATGAGAACAGGGTTAATCTCCCTATGGACAGCATCCAGTTTTTACAGTCCACCACAGCAGCATCATTAACATCAAGTGCACAGTAGCTCAGGTAGCCTGCTACATATCAATCATACTGTATTTTCTCACTTATGGTCTACCAGGCCCTTCAACACAATTGCAGCCAATCTTGAACCAATATATGTTAGAAATGGGGACCAGATTCTATAGAAAACTTCAGTCATAAATCTGGACCTGTATGTTAAATATTCCATGGGCAACATATCAAAGACAACCTTATGCCATACAGCGATTGTGGGGGGGTTATAATCTATCCACTTTAGTAATATAGTCCTCCTTGCACAAAAAGTAAGAATAGAGAGGAGTCTTTTGGAATGTGCACTTTTAAGTTGTGTGTCCGCCAGTCCAAACAGTAGACACACAGGTCTTTTTTAGGTTTAATGTCAAAAATTAAATGTAGTCGATTTTCCACATCTTGCCAGTATTTGTCAATATATCTCTATATGTAAGTCCAGACGCAGTGCATAAAACTCTCTACCTCGACATTACACTTAGTACACAATTCTGATTTACTGTTATCTAGTTTGTGTCTAAACTGGGGAGTGATCTGTGAACGATGAAGTCTGAATTGGGTTTCTCTTGTCCTGTTACAGATCAAGATGTTGTTTGCTGGTTCCCAAATCCGTTCCCATACCGCCTTGTCAACATCCATATTTAGATCATTAGTCCACCTTTCAGGGTCCTCATATATACATTTAAGTAAGGGTGTAAAATTAGCTGCATATAATTGGCGAAGGAATGGAGTTACTGCAAAACCTAGATATGTAAAGCCCTGTGGCGTCCATCTGAATGGACAGGATAGAGGGGGTGATATACATGTGCGGCGGAGATCACCTAAAGGCAGTGTTTCCGATTTCGAAAAGTTAATTTTGTAGCCTGAAAACTGACTGAAGAAGCCAATCAAGTCTAGCACTGCTGGTATTGAAACTTCTGGCTTAGTAAGAAACAGGAGAACATCATCAGCATACAAAGATATTTTGTGAGTTTTTTCACTGAGACACCTAAGATAGAGGGGGCACGTCTGACAGCCTCTGCCAGAGGCTCAATAGCATCTGCAAATAGTAATGGGGACAGAGGACACCCCTGTCTAGTGCCTCAACCCAGTCAGAAATAAGGAGATCTCTTGCCATTGGTTAATACAGCTGACAATATAATAGTTTCACCCAACTAAGAAATACCTCACCCAGGCCTAGTGTCTCCAAAGCAGAAACGAGATATGGCCATTCAACCTGATCAAAAGCCTTCTCTGCACCCAGACTACTATACAGTCAAGGTTCTTAGATTGGGACAGCTGGATAACATTGAGAAGCCTCCTCATATCTGATCTGTATTTAACAAACTTATAGGCTTATAAGACGTACCATCCATCATCAGCCTTTGCTGTCTTCAATATAAGGCTAATATTGGCCTCCGTTAATGACCTAGGAAGAGATCTATTTTTCAGCAAGTCAGGAAACATATTAAGCAAAGGCTGTAAAAGTAATGAATTAAATTCTTTATAGAATTCAATTCAGGTAATTGTTTACCTGCTTGGAGAGAGTTTAAAGCAGCCTTAACCTCCTGCTCTGTTATCGGTCCATAAAGTGTTTCTCTCTGCAGATCTGTGAACTCGGGTCGGGCCAGATTAGACAAGAATAATTCAGAGAACTTCTGATCTGGCACAAGCTGGTTTCTCTCATATAATTGATTATAATATGCCTCAAATACTTTGTTAATATTATCTAAATCTGTTCTTCTCTTACCGTCACCATCTTTAATGGCTGAGATGCAATGTGAGTCAGATTTCTTATTAACGTGCCTAGCCAGATATTTATTAGGTTTATTTCCAATTTCATATAGCCTCTGTCTTGCAAGTCTGATACTCTGTTCAGCTTTATGTGTACGCAAGGTATTTAAAGAGGCTTTGACGGCTGACATTGTTTCAAAATTGATGTCTGAGGGACTTTTAGCATATTTTCTTTCAGCCTCTGACAACGAACCCAGTACCTTCTTGCTGTGAAGTGACAGTGCTAACCATTACACCACCGTGCCGCCCTAATCACTACCTGATGGAAGAATATTCAGCACTGGAGTGGATTTGATTGTAAGCAGTCAACACATGGTTTGAGGGAAGCTGTTATTGCTGTACATTATGAACGACAGTGCTGGAAAATGTATGTGAGTTCTGAATTGGCAAGAGCAACTCTTTTGGAAAGTCAGAAAAAAAATCAACAGGAGGAGCGGCGCCTGTAGACACTGGAAGGGAAATAAATGCTATAGCATGTAGCTGCTGTTGTAGTTCATTAACTGAAGTGGCATCCAGCAGCATCAATGAAAGCAGCTCAGTTCTTTTTTAAGGCTAATTCTAACTAAATGAGTTTGGCTGAAATTCTACCAGCTCTTCAAGTCTATCAGTTAATTGATGGGGAAACAGAAAGCTAGATGTACACTAAGTAAAACAGCCACAGTGAGCTGAGTAGATGCTACAACATCAAAAGTTATGTGCAGCATACTGAATTATTATACCCTACTTTTCATACTTACTATAAGTAACTGACTCAAAGTCTAGCAGTGTGCACATGTCTGTTTTTAAGTTAGGTTAGTGTTCTTAAAAAACAATTTTTATTATATTTTTCATTCTGACAGCAATCAATAAATCAAATGCCCTGAAGAAAAATATGAATAACATTTTAATTACATCAAATGTTTTATCCCCAATGCCCTGAAGATGGAACTGAGGACCTTCTTGAAATACCCCTTTCTAGCTCTGTCTCTGTCACACACACTTGCCTCTCCATCTCAATAGATTAAAAATGCCTTTGTCCTTGTCAAAGTGATATCAGTGATTTCCTGACTTGTGACAATATGGATGGACAAGACCAACTAATGAATCCATGGACCAGAAGGTGTCAGCATTCTTCATGCAGGGCTGCCTGAGATCTCCCTAAGTGACCAGAAGGAAGTGGTCTGAACTCTGACATGAGCAGTGGCTGGACATGGGCAGAGGATGTTTTTTCTGCTGCCATGCTGCTCTCTTGTATCTCTGAGTTAGTAATTGTTGGGATTGTGTGAATAACAATGCCTCCTGCTTGTGTCTATGCATCCAGTGAAAGCCATTATGGTGGCCATGTGGTACATGTGTGGTATTTCCCACCATAACAGTAATAAACAAGAAATTATTTTTAAGAAGAAGAATTGAGAAATCACAACTTTGAAAGAGTACTGCTAATTATGATTTTTGTTAACTCTGAACTTTAGAAAGAAAATAATGATAATGAAGACAAAGTTAGAGATACTCACCCATTGGTCTACAAATGATCCAGATTTTTATTGACTGCATCACTATATCATCATTATCACATCTCAAGCTATTTCTAACTGAATGCAACATTATTAATCACTTTTGTGAAACAATATTAAAGTTAAGCAACATGATGACTGTGACAGTCCAACACTCCCAGCAGTGCCTCTGGCTGGTGGAGATGGACAGGATGGACAGTTCCTTTGGCTCAAAATTGTCACCCAGTTGTTCTTGAATGATCATAAAAGGACTCTTTATTGCTGTTAAAAAAACTTCAGTATTTTACATAAGGAGAAAAACATGTAGGATTATTAAATTGTTTATCCTGTAATACAATTTATGTCACATCCTTTCTATATATTCCATGAACATTTTTCTGCATGACATTTTGTGTCTTTGGTTATATTCACCCCTTTGATCAGCTGAGTTTTCTGCATGACGGCCATTGGTAAGCTCTGAACTGATGAAAGCTTACTAACTTCCAAAAATTTATGCACCTCTTGAAAAAACTGGACAGTCCTTTGAAAATTTGACATGTTGCTTTTATTCAGTGGCGAGGAAATAAAGTTTTCCTCTATCCTGACAATAAAGGACCTTATCAGAGGAGTCATTGTTCATCAGGCAGTGCTCGTGGTGTGATCCAATGACCACTTCAAAATCTAGAATTCATTGTATTCTGATCCTCACCATTGAGCTTGCACATTTTAGCCATTCCTGCATCTTTCATAAGGACCAGCAACTCTATATGAATTTCAATGGGACAGCAACAAAGCAGTGTCTTTACACAGCTGTCAAAACATGGATTTCAGAAACGACCATAGGGACTGAAATACGACCTTGTGGCTGAAAGTTTTGTTTTTCATACAGTATGTGGCACCTTATCCATAATTTGGGTTGATTTATCCCTCACAGTATAACACAGTAGCCCACAAGGTGAATGGAACACAAGCAGCGTTCTCGGGAATGCAGTAAACATTAATGTGATATGCCACTATATGAAAAATGCTTGCTTTGCCACAGTTGAACAATGGTCCTTATTTTATGTAGCGGGGTGTTTGTGTGATTCATTTAATCAGCACATGCTTGCTCTTTTCTTCAGGCCATTACAGGGGATTAGGGATTACCTTTACCAGCTGTTAACTGTGGTGTCGTTCAGTATTCAATGCATTTAAATCAAGCCATTCTACTATGACCACGCTCCTGTTCAAAATAGTAACTCTTTATGTAATGGAGGAGATATTGTGCACTCATGAGGTTGCTCTTTATTGATTGTTGCAGCCTGCAGTGCTCCAGCAGTGGAGCTGCTGCTAGAGACCAGTATGAGGCTCAGAGAGGACCTGAAGAGGCTCCATATCGTCTCCAAAGTCACACTTGCTGGGGAGGGCTCCGTTTAATTAGGGAAGCTTAATACTATTTTTCATGAGGCCTGGAGGGACTGCTCTCCTCCTTGTTCTACATATTCATGGCTCTGGTTTTGTTGTGTTCTTTAAGAACAAAAAAGAACATTACAGTGAGCGTTTGCTTGGACAATCCAGTCCCCAGTACATTGGTGTAACACTGATTAATCTCAGAATCTGACCAACACAAAAAAGGTCCAATGCTCAGACATCTAAGCCTGGTCCATTCACTAATTGTTTATCCAGTGTTAAAACAAGGACCCTGCCTTACAAAACACATTACATTTCCAGTAGAACATAGTTCAAACATGTATATATACAGTATTTATTGATAATTTATATTCAATAGTGACATATAATGTCATATGATGATGACAAATATAAATAAGCATTGGACGGTTGATGCAGCTGTGCCTCATTTCATATTTGGGAGCTGTGAGGAAATGATGTCTCATTTGTTAAATGCCTATTGCATCAACTTCTCACATCTCTTCCTTGCACCCCGCTGCGCTCCATCCCAACCTCCTCCCTACGCTGTCTTTATATTTCCTTGTTCATAATTTTGTGGCTTGTATAGGAATTGATGTAGTGGGCTGTGGAGGACCAAACCTGACAAAAGAATGAATAAATACAGAAATAAACAATTAAATCTGTCAATGAATAAATAAAAATTATTATTTCCACATTTATTTATTTCTACATTTATTATTTACACGTTTATTTATTTCTACGCCACTATGCTAATGAGGTAGGAGGGACAAACGTCAGTTTCATTCAGGATTGGTCAACTGAGCAATCCAATCAGATCTATCAGGATCGCTAGACGCTACACGTGATTTTTGTAAGGCCGCTTTTATTTATAGCAGTCAGGACTTAATTGCCAGTCGGGCCCAGCTGTGAAGATACAGAATAGATCCATCACCCACAAAATGGATGTATTGGAGCTACAGCTTGGTGCTAACAGCTTTGTCCGGAACTGCAGCATTATTTTCATCACGGAGACGTCACGGCTTCACCCGCTGATCCCCAATGCTGCAGTTTTGCTAGCTGGCTGCACATTACACCGGCAGGACAGAACACAAAATCCCCCTCCTCTACTCCTACCGGAGTCTCAGACTCCCGCTTGCGAAACTGCAGCACATAACGATGCAGTTCCGGACAAAGCTGTTAGCTGCTACGTTTATTTTGTGGGTGATGGATTTGATGCTGAAGATGATCAGTAGTGATGGTCTGTGCGTTTGTTTCTGTATCTTAGCAGCTGGGCCCAAATGGCATCCTCGCCTCTGCTTCCTTTCCCTGAGCCACCTCAGTCACTGTGGGTGGGCTGATCATCCACGGAGATCCTGGTGGTCTTGAGATGTCCTCTGGTATGTTGTTTTGATGGTGACAGTCAGTTGTTACAGACAAATTGTACCTTAGCACAAGGTAAATTAAGTCCTGACTGCTATAAGTAAAAGTGGTCAGTTGACCAATCCTGAATGAGACTGACGTTTGTCCCTCCTACCTCATTAGCATAGCGGTGTAGAAATAAATAAATGTGGAAATAAATAAATATAGAAATAAATAAATGTGGAAAGAAATAAATGTAGAACTATTTTTTATTTATTTATTTATTTTTTGTCAGCACCTATTCCCATCGTTAAACATCACAACAGGTGTCAACTTTTTATGATATTGGTGCATATTTTAATCTAGCAGAAAAGTTTTTTTTTTTTTTTGTGCATGTCCGTGACCATCACCAACCCTATCTGGAAACTAAGCTGCCATTCTTTATTGGGTTTACTTATTATGAGCCAGAGAGGAAAGTGCGGAATCGGTGGGAAAGGTAACAAACAGGCAGTGTCATTAGCAAGACAGAATGTGCAAAGCTGCGTTATACCCAGCAACCAATATTCCAGAAATAAGGAGAGGAGAAAAAAACAATAAAATAGTAAATATAATAATAATAATAATAATAATAATAATAATAATAATAACACCAAAATTAATAATAAGTAAATAAACAAAAAAAAATCAAAAAATAAATAGAAAAATCAAAACTGACAGAGTTGGGCACCAAGGGGCACAGGTGAAATGAAGGAATGTAAAGCCTAAAGAGTGATTCAGCCCATTCTGGTGGGTCCCATCAGTACTAAACAATGGGACAAGACAGGCATTTGTACACCCTGATCCAACATGCATGAGTGATTGGCACCGAAGCCCAGAGCAGCTAAGACATCTGAGCAGGGGCCTGCTGGCCGAGCATCCATCCCACCCGGGCAGCGGGAACACCCAGGAGGCATCGCCCAGAGAGCCAGACGGGACCAGAGAGAAACATACAAGCCCAGGGACCAGGAGGAGGAACCGCCCCCACAGCACCACGAACAAGCCCCAGGGGTCCGGGACAAGTGGGCCCACCCGCCGCCAGGAGGGGGAGGCAGGGAAGAGGGGCGCGGAGAAGCAGGCAGGGAGGAGAGTGTGGGCAAGGAGGTAGGGGTGGGAGGGCGGAAAGGGGGTGGGGGAGCAGCAAGAGGGCCAGCCCATCCCAAACCCCAGGGCCAGGCACAACGCCCCAGGAGCAACAAACAGCAGCCACCCCCAGGTATAAATAAATAAATTTAGAAATAAATGTGGAAATAAATAAATATATAAATAAATAAATGTGGAAATAAATATATATATAAATAAATGTGGAAACAAATAAATATATAAATAAATATGGAAATAAATAAATGTAGAAATCAATAAATGTAGAAATAATACGTTTTATTTATGTATTCATGCATTCAATTAATTATTTCTGTATTTATTCATTCTTTTATTTATTTATTCATGTATTCATTCATACATTTATTTATTTATTTTTACTTTTGTCAGGTTTGGTCTTCCATAGTGGGCGACACACAATGTGTTTGTGATAAACAGATTTTTATCAGGAGGCTGATTGTCGGCGCTGTAAATATCAAACTTCAAAAAGCATTAAATAAGCACTTAAACTGAAGGGAAGGGTATAAATAAGACCAAACACATAAAACTTGAGCTATCTATCTTTCGGTCCTTTCAAAGCTGTATTGTACAACGTGACTGTTGTAGGCATCCATCTGTTCACTGGACATGCTCTGTTTGTAGTTTCTCCTCTTGTTTGTGGGAGCAAATCATGGGGTGGCTGTTGTGTGCCTGTCATCTCTTCGATCAGCTGAATGGTTGCCTGTTTCCTCCTCTGATGAGATGGTCCTTAGGGCCCTTTGTTGCACCCTCTCCAGCAATACCGTCTGGCTTTTATTGCACACCACCAAAAGGACACACTGGGCATACACTGTAACGAACCTACTGTGAAATCCACAGTTATTAACTGGCAGCAATTGACAAGTAAGTTATTGTAAAAAAAAAAAATCACAGTATTGTAACTGTAGAAAATAACACAATAATTATAATTTACTGTATTTTATGTTACAGTAGTATTTTTAGAACTAAAACACAGTAAATGTTATGTACTGTTGTTTATATTGCAGTACTATTGTTGTAACTGTAAAATGAAACAGTAATTACAAATGGTTCTTTACTGTATTTTCCATTACAGTATTGCTTTTGTAACTGTAAAATATAAGACAGTAATTATTATATACTGTTGTTTATATTACAGTACTTGTCTTCTAACTGTAATATGAAATACAGTAAATATGTACTATACTTTACTGTACTTTATGTGACAGTACTATTATTGTAACTGTAAACTAAAACACAGTATATATATATATATATATATATATATATATATATATACGTATATATATATATATATATATATATATACATATATATATATATACGTGTATATACGTATATATATATATATACGTGTATATATATATATATATATATATATATATATATATATATATATATATATATATATATATAGATATATATATATATACTATATTCACAGTGTTTTCCTGGAATTCATTTTACAGCAGTGTTGCTGTAACTGTAAATTAAAAACACAATAATTTTCAAGTACTGCATTTGTGATTACTTCATTACTGTTTTAACTGTAAAATAAAACACAGTAATTCATGTATTTTGGTTACAGAAAGAGTTTAAACTGTATAAAAATGTAATACTGTATTTTTAAGTTACATTAATATTTTAACTGTAATCAGATTTCTTTTATACCATGTGATTCATGTTATGCTGTAATTTACTGATTACCTGCATTTAAAATTGACATTTTTACATTTCAACAATTATTGGGACACCAAGATACATTTTCCTTACTATTTATTCTTTGCACCTTTAAAATATTAGTAACCATAAAACAATGGATATTAATATCCATAAACACAGTGGCAATAACACATCCACAAAACATATGATCACTATCACATTATTCTTTCATTGAACATGTTGTAAACACATTGACTACAGACAACCAAATGAAAAATGGTAGTACACAATTAAATCCCCTTGAAGCAAAGTCCACTCACCAAATCTAAAACATCAAGGTTGTGGGAAATGGTAACAAGTATAAAAATATTTCTATAAACACAATTCTGCTTAATTGGTAAGCATACCATGGCTATCACATACATAATATGTGAGGAATTTTCTCTTTCAAAACAAACAGTTACAACAACTTCTACACATTTCAAATATTACTCACCATAAAACAATGGATATTAATATCCATTAAATCAGTGGTAATATTGTTAACAAACCTGATAATCATTATCACTATCACACTAATCTTGCATGGAACATGTTGTAAACATATTGAATACAGACAACCAAATGAAAAATGGTAGTACACAAATCCCCCTGAAGCAAAGTCCGCTCAGCAAATCTAAAACATTGAGGTTGTGGGGAGGTGTAGTAATAAGGTGCTAATATATAAGTGCTGTGACGCAGCTGGTATTTACTCTACAGAAGAAAAAGGGACTGTTGCACACTATCTTCTTCACTTGCAAAGAAATATACTTATTGGGAATGTTTAGGTAAACAGATATCTATTAGCTTATCTTGATAGATAACCTGATGGTCTATGTGGAGAATGGTCCAAATCATTAATAATAATACTGATAATAATATTTTCAAGGGAAGCTAATGCTGGGGAGTCCTTTCCTCAGCATTAGTTGGTCAGTGGTCTTCTCCAAGACACCTGATAGGTGTGCAACAGTTCTGTACCCCGAGTACACAAAGACTCCTAACCTCTTAGGGTCTCAATGATTCCATTATCCAGTCATCAGTTCCAGAGTGCTGTTCCACAGCAGCAGATTCCTGCAAAGTAAAACTCACAGTAAATAAGTGTATAAACAAGCCATATTTGTGCAAGTAGTAGATCAGTTAAGTCTAAAACAATGCTGTACTGCAGCTTTACAGCAGTATTTCCTTAAAAAAAAACCTTGACTCGTGGTGCTGTGATCATAAGACAGTGATAACTGTACCTAATTTCATAACCAATTAATCACAAATATAACCAAACTTTTGACTGGTATTCTATGTTTAAAAATGCCAGACATCAGCAAAATTGGACAGAAGAAAGTGGAGTAATAACTGTCAGAAACACTGTAATTGTTGTTTTCAAATGGAAAATGATAGTACATCTAAACTATTCTTTCACAATGAGGCCTTTTCTGATAACTATAATTGGTTGAATCCTGGTCCATTAGACTGAAGTAAATTTTAAATGATCAGAAAACAGTAATCTTATATTTTTCCAATGCTCATCCACAAACATGATCATCTTTTTTTTTCCTAAATTATCCACATTCTGTGTAGAGTAAGCTTGCAAATGTGGATCCATGCTTCTAGCTATGAACAGTTTTTCTGCTGTATGTATGCTTGCTTAAGAGTGAATTTTACCCCTCACCTCTTGCTCAACTCCTTCACATGAAAGCTAGATTGCCATCATCCAAGTATTATTGGTAATGGCATTGGTTAAAACATGTTTCCAAGCCCTATTGCTATTGTTTTAATGACACAGTTTCTTTTGTTCAATTAAGTGTTAAATAGCTCTATAGCAATCAAACGAACTCAATAGAGTGTTTGTTTAGTAACGGGTATCCCTGTCTCTCCAGCTCTTTTGTTAACAGAAAATAATTTTTTAGGACGTTATACCAATTTGATGTTGTGAAATTGAAAGCGATGCCAGAAAGAAATCAGCTGACAAAATTTAAAGTGGAACACGATAAAACTGAAACCGGATGAAAGTAGCAACCCTCCTGAAAGTGTATTTTCAGGTTATTAACCCCCTGAGACCTGGGGGAAATGTGTTTTAATTTCTTTTCTTTCCTTCCTTCCTTCTCCATTCATTTGCTTCTTTCCTTCCCTCTTTCCTGTTCTCTCGAGTGGACAAAGTGGCAATGATTACTATCTGCAATGTTACAGCACACTGCAGTTAATGCTTATCTGTCAGCTGATAGTTCTAGTTATTAATGCCTAGGTTTTCAATACCCAGTATAGTAGTATAGTATCTATGTGATTTATTCCTCAACACATTATAATAAAGGTGAGTTTCTGGTATCCTAAGCGGCACTTTTGTCCGTTGAGGAAATTTTTCACTCATTTTTTTGTCCATAATTTTCACTGTATGACTTCAAATGGAATGATTTTTGGCTAGGAAGCTTAATTCTACAAACAGAGGTCGACTGAAAGATCTGTGCAAAAAAAAAATCTGAAAAATAAGAAAAAAAATGATCTGATATTGTTTTAGAGCAGGTGTTTTGAGAGGACATGTCCTTAAGGGTAAATGTGGTAAAGGATACCAGAGGGTTAATAAAGGGAATTCAGTTAGCACTGACTATTTCTTCAGTGAAAGTAGTTAAACATTATTTAGACTAGATCTCAAGACGTGGACAAATAAACAAACCCATCTTCATTGATACGATGGCTATTATCAGAAGCTCACCTTAATCTTTTGCCAGTCAAATGCAGAGAAGGCATTCATGAAGGAAATGACACGTGGACTCCTACCAGATGTCTTTCGCTTTACAGTTCTGCCAGTTTTGCGGCTTGTCTGGACCTTGGCTGTGCACTTGCTGGAATCTGGATTGATCCTGGCAAGGAACCTAACAGAAATGAAAATAGAAGTTAATATATCTCTTGGCCAGTTTGATGAGCACATCAGTTCAACAGGAGTCCTCTCAGGACAGTCAAGAAGTTTAAAGAAAGATCAAACACATTTGATAATTATATGGAAAATACGTTGGTCAGGGTTAGGATCAACCTGAAAGAACATGAACTTTATCGGTCAAGTATTTTTTGTCAAGGTGCCTCCTAACTTTTAGACAGAAATGGCTTTGACGCCCATTTGAATTTTGATCATAAGGCTTGTATTGCCCAAAATTGTACATATAAATCCTTTTGTGATCTGATTCTGTGTTTTCATCTCGGAAAACCAAATAAATATTCTTTCACCACTGTGTAGTGGTAGTTTTCAAGTATTTCAAAATTAAATTAGAACATTATTGGCAATACCTCTGGACAAATTCCAGTGTTGTGACTGCTTCCACCTGATACTCAATATTGAATACGTAGAAACTGGCGAAAAAGACAGCCAAGGCAGTTGTGAAATCCGGCATGGGAGGTGAATGTGGGATTACAACTCGGCCCTCTATGGACAGCATCCATTTGTTAGCAGACCACCCAGTGTCTCCTGCAATAATCAAACATAAAACAACAATTCAATTACCTCTTCGCTTGTGCCCTGTGTGGCAATGGCTGAGTGCGTAGGAGAGTGTCTGGTAATCAGGCTCACCCCCGGCCTCCAATACAGTGTGTTGAAATGTACTCCCACTGCAGTATTAATGTCACATACACCATCTGCACAATATACCATGACAAATACTGCACAGACAACTAAATGGGCTAAAATTATCTTGTCACAAGACTTACCTAACTGTATTCTGCGCCTGTCCACTTATTTTTATTCACCACCACATCTACTTTTACTGAATGAAAGTTTTACCTAGTGCAATCAGCCTTGGGGTGCTGGGAAGGAACTGTTCCTCTGCATCGGCAGGAGTTGTTGTCACCTTCGAGTATTAGACTTTAGATTAACAAAAGCACAGAAAAGCATTTCACAACTAAATTGTGAGTTGGTTGAAATACTGCAAGAGGCAAGTGTTCACAATAAAAAAGATTTCTTTACAATAACAGTTATTGAAGACCAATAGTGATAACTTTCATCTGTGAGGAGAAAAAGCCTGCTTCTCCATACAGTATGCTTCTGAAGTGCAACTACTGTTGTAAAGGCTGTAGGACACTCTGCATAGCCACACCCAAATCGAATATTTGCAAGAGTTCTGTGAATTTTAACATGCCGAATGAAAGCAGGAATTGACACTGTTCTGAACTCACAAACAGTACACGTGTAAGACATTTTGATGTCCTAACCAGAAAACTTATCAGTTAGCTTAAACTGGAAGAATTTACAATTTTCTTTTTCAAAAATATCTGTGACTAGTCATATATAAATGAGCAAACTAAGATTGATTTAGTCAGTCAATAGAAAAGTCACTTACATGCAATGATGTGCAATGTGCTGCTCCGTGTCTTGTTGCCAAGTGGTGGAAAAACAGTCGTCTTCCTGCAGCAGACTCCACTGGAGTACATTGAAAACTGTAAAATGACTTAAAATAACTTTTCATTTTATTTTCTACAGTACAATAATCGTTACTAAAATGATGGTGTAATTTACACAGTAGTATAGTGAGTATGTGAATTTTCTACAGTACACAATATACTACTGTGAATTTCTACAGTACTATACTAGTTGCTGTCATTTCCTACAGTACACAATATGTTACAATAAATTGCATTATGTTACTGTGAATTTCTACAGTACTTTACTGGTTGCTGTGATTTCATACAGTCCTCAATATTTTAGCGTGAATTTCAATATGCTACTGTGAATTTATTAAAGTACTTTACTAGTTGCTGTGATTTCCTACAGTACTTGATATGGTACTGTGAATTTTTACAGTACTCAATATGTTACTGTGAATTTTTACAGTACTCAATATGTTACTGTGAATTTTTACAGTACTTGATATGTTACTGTGAATTTTTACAGTACTCGATATGTTACTGTGATTTCCTGCAGAACTCAATATGTTACTGTGAATTTCTACAGTACTTTATATGTTACTCTGAATTTCTACAGTGCTATAATGGTTGTTGTGATTTCATATAGTACACAATATTCTACTGTGAATTTCAATATGTTTCTGTTAATTTCTACAGTACTATACTAATTACTGTTTATTTCTACAGTACTATACTAATTACTGTTTATTTATACAGTACTATACTAATTACTGTTTATTTATACAGTACTATACAGGTTGCAGTCATTTTTTTTATAATACACAATATGTTACTGTGAATTTCCACAGTACTGCAATACTTACTTTGATTTTATACAGTGATGGTAATATTACTGTGATTTACTACAGTAGAATAAAGTCTACTGTGAATTTCTATAGTATTACATTTATTACTGTGATTTCTACAGCATTTTAGAAATGACTGCTTATTATACAACACTTAACTGTGAAAATCATTTACAGTAAATTACTTGCCAGAAATACAGTAAATTACTGTGGCTTTCACAGCCATTTTTTACAGTGTAAGCCATACACCGCCTGACCACAGCAATGTAGATCCTCACAAGGGAAACCATGTCTGGCTTGAATATTTCCTGAAAACCTGTAAAGTACAGTTCATAGGTATTTCATTTTATGTTTCTTTATTCTTCTTACAAAATGCACCACAATTAAACCAGGGATTCTTTTTTGCTTGTGGCCCCCGAAGAAAAGCACACTTTCCAGATGTCTGTGAGTTTTTAAAAGTTCCACTAAAGAGATATTTCTTGTCCAAACTGATTTTATTCAAACAATAGTTTGAGACATAAGAGGCAAAATTATACAGTATTTCATAAAACAGCACAGTCTAGAGAAAAGACCAAAAACACCACGCAAATAGATGTATCTAAACTTCAGTGATCTCAGCCATTCATATTGTTTTCTGCAGAACCAATACTTTACACTTTACTGATAATACTTTTGTATTATTGATACTTTCATTTAAAAATGCAGAAATGGTCACTATAAACTAACAGTAGTATGAGACACTGTGAAAAAATGCCCCTAGATTGCAACATAGCCAAAGAAAAACAACAGTCTCTGCAGCAGCTGTTCATCAATAAATCTTTTTTTCTGACCAGTGGGCAGAGCTTGGTTTCCCTGGACTCTTTTCAACAGCCAGGTTACAGATGTTCTAATGTTGCAGCAGAAATAGACAATACAGTAACAGAATATTGATTGCACAATTTGATCATCGCTGCCTACTTTGACAGTTTGATTGGAGTGATGGCAGCAGTGGTTGCTGCTCTTCATGGCCTTGGACACTGTCAAATAATTTCACATGCATTTACTGTTGTTGTATGGCATGTCTGTGTTTTTGTTTGTTACTCCATACACGTGACATCTATTCCTCCTCTGCCGCTCTTCCTGATTTATTTTCCTGAGGTTTATTTTTCCCTGTGAGAAGTTTTTTTTGTTGTTTTTTTTCTTTGGGGGGGGGATTGTGCACAGATTGTAAAGCCCTCTGAGGCAAATTTGTGATATTGGGCTATACAAATAAAATTGACTTGACTTGGCTGACAGCTGCTTTCAGAATCGTTAGCTCTGACTGGTGGTGTTCCTTCAGTGCTGTGAATTATTGCTAATGCCATCAGAAGTACTATGAGGACACAGAGGAGTTTCAACATTTCCCAGAACTATGTCAAATACAAACACCTCCAGCAATAATTCATGAAAGACACCTGAACAGCTATTGTTGTTTTCCACACCGATTAACGCTAAATGAGCAGACTGATGTCAGAGTCGCACGAGGAGCTACTGTCACAACCTTATCCCAAAATAGACAGTTTCATTACCATAAGAGGACCAGTCGTTCTGGAACTGGAGCCAGAGGGGGTTGCCACGTGTCAGGCAGATGACAGCTTGGACATGATTCTAATTGTTTTCAATGATTCTGTTGGATTTTAATCATCACAGAAGTGCTGAGAAGCACTGAAAAGAGGGAACAAATGCATGTTCTCTTGCCAGAGTTGCCACTTTTGGAAAGTCAGGGCACTACTGTGGGACAAAGACTCAGACTTGGGGAAATATTTGCACATCCAGAGTGGTTATATGGTTAAGTGTACCAGAGGTGAGCTTAACATAAATCAAGGAAACACACCGGTCTTGCATAAACTCTACTTGAGCAGGCGTGCAATGTTTTAGTATTCTCCACAGAGTGCACGGCCTGCAGCACAGAAACATTTGTTTTAGACGAAAATAGTGCTTGAGTGAAGGAAGTTTTTGAGCACTGCCAAAAAACAATATATATATCCCTAGTCTGCTTTGAATCATTTAGATTGCCTTTATATCCTCTAGCTTGTTGTCTATATCAACAGAGCATTTCTGAATCAATATGATGTTTTAAGTTTGAGCTAGACACGCTGAAAGCATCAATTCTTTCTGCTGCTGCTGTACATGCATCATCTTTGCAGATAGATAATCAAAAATAGAATCACAGGCAGCATTCATAACCTCATGGACGCTTTGAACACTATGATCCTCTTTGCAATAATTTGCTTCTTATTTGTATTCAGAGAACATACTATATTTCACAAGCCAACATGAATGGCAGTCAAAGAGAGCAGCTATCAAAGAGACTTTTTGCTCCCCATCCCATCCCATTATCACCCGCAAGTCACTGTCCTTTTCATCTTGGTGTGAAGGTTTTGTATGCACTCTGCCATCAGAGCTTTTAACAAGAGGACGGTTGGCACTACGCTCTGTTGCCACTCTTTATTGTTTCACATGAAGTGCCAAAGTCCTTCACCAAACAGCATGGGGATTGCAGACAGTGCCTCCAGGTCCCTGAGGAGGTCATCACGACAGGGATGAGTTGCTCAGAAGCACTGTAAGACGGACAGCAGAGTGACAGCAGTGGAGGACAGCAGACAATGTAGGCTGGAAAATATAAATTGGAATGTGCTGAGTTGAAATAGATCAGCTTTCTGTTAAAGAAGAAACTTTGACAGTTTGGGATCTTGCTTGTATCAGCAGCAATGCCCCAGTTGAACAAATACGAATAGAATATCTCTCTGAAATTCCACACCTATAAAAATGTAAATTATGTAAACAGTAAATTTCGTTCTATTTAGAAAGTAGTACCAATGTGTAATATGTCTTGTTCGAAATATACTCATACTTTTTACAAACCTGTGAAACCATTTACTGTGATGAGGTGGTGACTTGTCCAGGGTGTACCCTGCCTTTCACCCTAAGACAGCTGGGATAGACTCCAGCCCCCCCACGACCCTATGAGAGGATAAGAGGTAGATAATGGATGGATGGATGGATGAAACCATTTAAGTAGATGTTGAGAAGGTCAAAAAATACAGGAATATAGTTTGTTGTTTGATTAGACCTCAGAGAAGTACAGTGCAGAACCACCATGACAGCAAATGATTGACCTCAGGGCCTAAATGTAAAATCATTTACAGAATATACAGTACTTCCCTATCTTTGCTCCAAATTTACTGCCAAATTAATTAATTAAGTAAATGAATATGTATTCTGTATCAGTGCATCAACATTAACACAAGTGGTGTGAACCTAAGTAACACAGTAAATTGCAAATAAAAAAGGAAACATTTAGCACTGGCTATGACAAAATTAAACAATAAAAAAAAAAAAACACTGGACTAGTATCAACAGAAAATCACTCTCAAAACCAGGAAAAGTTTAAAATAACCAAAATTAATAAATATTAATCATAATAAAAATAATCAAACAAAAGGCAAAACAAGATAAACACTTTACATGGAGGGAACAAGGCAAAGGGATTGATGCTGGTTGTCATGACAACAACGACCAGACAAACTGGCACAGGAGAAGGGGAGATGGGACAATTTAAACATATGGAAGTGGGGCTCAGGAGGGCACGATCGGGACGGGCAGACACCAGAAAACACAAGGGCAGGATGTGAAATGATCTGAAATGAGAGGGAAAGTATTAGAACTGAATAAAACAGGAAGTGACAAAACAAGAGTGAAAATAAACTTATTAGATCTAACAATCAGCTCCTCTTCAACGCTACATGATATTTTCTGAGTCCTGTGGGAAGTCTACTTTATCACATAGTTGACATTATTGGCTCCAGACACCTACAGTAGGTTCTTGTTTCTGTGCTTAAAGTAGTGGTTTTATGGTATGACCAATGTCCTGAAAGATACATATACATCTAGTACATTGTGAATTCATCACCATGACAACCTCTGTCCACAGACAGACAGATATATAAACACCTGATCCATTTTGAGGTAGCTCTACTTGTTTTACCATGACAACACTCACACAGTAGAAATTGTAGTAATAATGTTGCTAATTCATGTTTTGCATGTCTGTGTCTGTACTTATTCTATTTTTTTCTGTTAAATTGAAGATTTTTTTTCTAGGAATATCATACCTCCTCCCTTTCTCTGTATTTTTTTTCACCTACAATGGCCCTAACATATCGTTGTATTGAAGTCCCTTCATGTATTAAATATTCATTCTTTAATCTCAAACTTGCCCCCATCTTATTAGGCTTTGGGCATATTTCTCTGGGGAGGTCCTTGATGGTCAAGAGTACTAGAAACACATTAGCCTTGAAATATTCTTGATTTTCTGAAAAACCAAGCCCTGAGGTGCTGTGAAAACATACCAGCCACTGCAGAGGACAGGTACAGTGTTTCCTTTAGGGGCGTTACATTTAATACATTCATCTATTAATTGTGTTGTAGTTATATAGAAAGTCCCAGTCGACTCATGAAGAGGTTTCATGAAAATAAGCTATTTTTAATCACTAATTAGTCTCTGTATGTTTTTTTTCTTGTACTGTGAATTCAGTCAATATTTATTTATTCTGTGAGGGCCAGGAATGCATAAAATGCATGAAATACAATTTACCCACTGAATATAAACTTTTTTGAAATGTATTCTTAATAAAATAATAAAGCCCTGCATACAAAAATGTCATGCCATATAACAATAGTGAGACTTATTGCTGGTTATGCTCCAACAGGAGCATAAATATCTGGACACTGTACCAGTCAGTCAGAACTGAGGAAGCCTCTTGGATGAGAAACATCCGAAACAAACTTTGAGTTAAGCAAACTCCTCTATTCATTCCCAATATAAAGTACATCTAAACATAGTTGACAGGATTGTTTCTACAGCCAAGCTCTTCTCAGAATCAGAATTAGCTTCATTGGTCAGTTATATGTACAAATATGAGGAATGTGTCTCTGGTTTTGCAGCACTCTCTTAGTACAACATAATATAAAAAGAACAGACTTAGTTGGTGCAGAAAGTTCAACCTCTGCAGATCTGTAGGTCCCAGAAAACCTGGAGGTTTCCATGGCAGACGAAGTGTTGTTCAGTGTGGTGGGGAGCGGAGTTGGTGGATTCTCTCTGTGGTCCACTGTTATCTCCACAGTTTGAAGAGTGTTCAGCTCTAAGTGGTTCTGACCACACCAGAGGGCCAGCTGTTCTACTTCCTGTCTGTATGCAGACTCATTGCCATCCCAGATGAGGCCGATTAAAGCTGTGTCATCATGAGTTTAACAGCCAGGTCTACTGAGGTGCAGTCATTTGAATAAAAGGAACAAAAGCAGTGGGGAGAGCACACACTCCTGGGGAGCGTCAGTGCTGGATGACTGGGTACTGGATGTATCCATTGACAGGTGGGCTGGGAGAGTTTGGAGTAGAGGATTCCCGGGATGATGGTGTTGAGTTCCATAAACAGGATCCTGGCATATGTCCTGTCAGGATGTTGAGTGCATCAACCACTGACCTTTTTGCCTGGCAGCCAAACTACAGGGGGTCCTGCAGGGGTCCTGTGATGACATTTTATTATCTGTTAAGTGCAGCAGAAAATATACATCAAGAACTTTCAGGTTTACCATGTTTTTCATCTTAAGTCAACTTGTGTCAGTGCTCTAATTAGATGAGAACAGAAAAAGGCCCTTCAAGCTGCAGCTCATTCTCTATAGCTCTATTCCAATGCAGTGAACACAGCCTGGAGAAACCTATTAGCAACCAGGCATCAATGTCTTCACCTCCTCTTGTTAAGATTACTCTCCCACCTCTTGTCTTGTCAAAGCTCTCTTTGCTGCTAAAATGCACTTTCTCAGCTTTACCACTATAATTTAATGAAACAGCTTGAACAGTGTTATGATCGACCCCCTCTGCAACTGGATGTGTATTTTCCATTTGATTTTAAGGCAATAGGTTTTAAGGCAGTACATGTTGTAGCTTCCCGTGACATCACACAGGACATTACCAGGTGGCTCCTGGCAAGTCCAGACCAGAGGTGACTGGACATCAGTGAAGACAGCAGTTTATTCTTGCCGCATTATATTTGCACACATTTGTTTGTTACATTTTTATTTCTGTCATTTGTTATTTAGTTTATAACTGTCCATCTCCAAGCAAAGGAGTGCCATTCTTTCATGGAATCAGCGTGTCTTCATGCTTGCCGCCCTGCCAACCTGTCCTGACTGTCACATGAAGTCCTGGCCTGCAGTTTCAGTGTTTTCCAGTGTTTGGAATTGAATTATGCTGCAGAGATTTGGTCAGGGGAGATTGCTCTGTGTATCTGGAGCCACAGTCGGGGTTGCTTCAAACTGTTGTGCCTCCATTTTGCCATTTCAAAACTGCTCAGGGAGTGTCAGTGTTTTTGTGTATGAGCAGTCGACTGTGTTCGAGAGGTTAGATGAGACAGACAGGAAGACAGATATGCATTGTTGTTTTCAAGAGAAAATTACAGAGAACAGGATTGTTGTTGACAGCTATGTTTTAAAAATAGCCCTTATGTGGAGATAAACAAAACCAATCATTGAATATTAAATGTGTCGGTGGGTCGTGCATCAAATGTGTGTATGCTTGTGTTTATAGAGGGCCTATAGTGTTTTAATTTACACAGACTAATGAAATCCTGCTAGGGTCAGCAGACACGTCAGGCAGCAACTAACTTCAACTTTCAGTTCGGGGAGATAACTGAATTAATTTCCCAAAAACATAATAAATTTGTGTCAAAAGTGAGTGTGCCTTCGTTCCAACTGCCCACTAAAGCTGCTCAAATAGTATATTTTCAAATAAAGGGATCAGAACTGGGACAGGCATTGCTCCATCAATCAAAACTCTGACTGCATTCCTAATTTGGTTGGGCCAAGACACCCAAATAGAGAAGGAGCGTGACACTACTGCAGGAGCAGCATGAGCCGCTAGTTAGCAGGCCCCTGCCCATTAGACTGGAAGTGATTTGTACCAGTAGTCTTGTTTAGGAACCAAACAGATATAAGTTCTATATATTTGAGGGAAATGATACCTGAAGTACAACAGTGTATGTACTGTACATGTTCATAGCTGTCTTTAGAAATTCTCAGTCAAATTTAAATAACCAAAGATTGTCATTTTAAGGACTTCAAATGACCAGGGTCTAAAATTCTTTAGACCCTGGTCATTTGAAGTCCTTAAAATCACATCCATTTTCTTCCTCTTATCCTCTCATAGGGTCGTGGGGGGGGGGCTGGAGCCTATCCCAGCTGTCTTAGGGTGAAAGGTTTCGGGTGTTGGGGATTTTTTCCAAAATCTAACCACGTATTTCAATTGTAGTTATTTTAATTGGTGGTTTTGTTGACTAAACCTAATCAAGCTGTTTCCTGTGAAGGGGGGAGCTTATTTTGAAAAGATTGCATACATTTAGTGTAATTTAGTGTGACTGACACGTGTTGCTGGTCATTTGTAGGAAAACCGCAACAAATGAGGAACTTTTTGTAATATATATCATACAAACCAATGACTGTCTGTGATTGACAGTTGTACACTTTGAGTGAATGTGGTAATACAGGAAGTGATCTTGTCGTCCTGTACCACTCATCAGGTCTCTGACAGTGCAAATGGCACACCTGTTACTGCCAGTGAACTCTTTTCAAGGTGACCTCTCTGCCAAACAAATGAATCTACAACGCAGCGTCGTTATGTCTGCATACAGTTCCAGCTTCATGACATTAGTGGTCTAAGCACCTTATAAACACATCACCAACGAATCCTTTTGACACAGAAGATGATTACTTATAATTCATTTATTTATGTATACAACTGGATTTAGGAGGAAAACTATTTGTGCAAATGATGATGAAGGTTCATAAATGGCAACTAAATCACTGCTCTTCTTACATTTAGAAGGTAGTTAAATGGTGATAGCTGGGTGTCAGGCTGTCAATAACCCTGTAATTACATTTAAAGGCATCCCTGTCTGCCATGGGCAGCACTGATGACAACCTAAATCATTCAGATTAACACATTTAATTCCCATGAGATTTTGTTGCTATATGTCAGCCTCAGACTATACGTTATAAACCCCATTAGGACAGACTTTCGATTACCGACCTCTTAACAGCTGGAATAAATGGACAGAAATAATACAATATAGCAGGTGCAAATGTGTGCGAACATTAGTTGAGCAGCATCCTGAACTCCCCCAGTCGGGGAGTTAAGTCATTTATGTCATATGTTACAGAAATAGGCTTCAACTGTCAGAGCCAATGATGTTGGAGATGAATGTCTGAATGTCAATGAGGGATGATTGCTGCAGTGTTGCATCAAATTGATGTGCGCCAAATGAAACTGTTTGAATAAATTTCTTTCTAGGTGTACAGGGCTGTTTAGGAACTGGAGTCGTTTAGACTGCATAAGGAACTTATTTTCCAATTTTGGGTTTTGATACAGTTTTGTTTCTTTGAACTTTCTGCACCACAGACACTGAATAAGCCACCACTGCAAGTCTTTATTATCACCCAACTCCACTACCTGAATTAAAAAGAAAGAGAGCTACATTGTCTATTTAAATAGATGACTTCTTGGAATAAATGCAATGCGCAAGAGTGTTTTAGGAGTCTAAGGTGTCATTCAAGGTCTGATGCAACCTGTAAATAGGTTGAATAATTATTAAAGGACTCCTTGAAAATTATGTTCCTCATAACTTTTTATGGCTCTGAATAAGTCAGTTACTTTAAATAAGTGTCAGGGTTCATTATTGTACCCAGTTTGCATGAGTATGCCTTAAGGTGCCCCTTCTTTCCTAAACAGTTAGCATCAGATTTTATTATGAGGCTGTCAGTCTTTTTATTGTCTGCTTTTACTTTAATTTTAATGAGATCGTCAGTACTCTGCTTAAGATCTCTAACTTCCTGAAAAAATTAAGAATATTGTTTCGATCTCCCTAGCTCAGTTTGTCTTTGTATTAGTACCTTTTGTAGTTGCTGACTCTTGAGTTATTTATGGTGATTGCTCCTCTCCTGTCAATGTTTTCCACAATGTATATTCATTTTTACCCACACCAGGTGCTTTTATTGCCTCTGCTGACTCACACACACTGATATGCTGCTAGTCTGGTCTTACCATTCCTCTATTGAGAACCGATTTCCGACGGGAGGTGTGAACTCCTATGAAGTTTGAAACGACTGGATCTGATTTTACCCAGTTGTTAACGTTTGGTCGTGACGTATGTAATGCTCCGCTAGTATTCAGGCTAGCAGGCTAAGGCTTTTCCCGAACCTCGTGGGGAGTAAAGCCACGACATCTTTGCCAGCAATGAAAGTAATTAAACATTCCTCTTGCTCCGACTTCAATTGCTGAATATTTGGGAGCCTAACCAAAATGGACTGAACTTCCTTCACTTCCGTCTCCGCCGGCATTGCCAAAGTACAACCAGCTAGACGACAAGCAAATGCTGCGCATTCGATGTCATCGTTAACACCCGCCTTCCCCCGTCCCCCACCATTCACTGATTGGTCAGGGTGGAAATCATCCTGAGAAATTGAGTCCAGACATAATATGTAGGGTGATTGAGTGGAAGATTATGGAGGGCTATGGCCAGGCTAATATGCTGCTACTGTATCGCTCGAAAAAGAGAGAGTGAAAGAATAATGCCAGTGGTTCAGCATTTAAGATCTCACATATCTTAAGTCATAAACAGAGCACCAAAGTAGAAAATTGATTCAACCTTTGTTGTCATGTTTGGGCTGCAATGACCATCAATAATAAACCATTTCTTCCTATAAATGTTCTTTTGTACCTTCATAAACCCCAAAATGATGTAAACTATTGAGCCTTCTCTTGGCCATGAAGCGGACTGGCTCGACTGACACATTTGATTAAGTTGTCAGCTGTCAGTACAGACATATGTTTATTCCTTTTGCTTGCTGGACAAATAAATGTGTGCTGTGTAACACTACATGGCAAAGTTATTAGTGAAGCTAAAGTTTGGAACCAGAGAGGCCTAGCTCCCTCTGAGAGCTCTTATGAAAAGCCCAAATTAAAAAACTCTAACACCAAAATCCAAATCGACATATTTGGGGTTTAAAAGGGGTAGTGTTGTGTATAATGTGCTGTCAATACCATTGTATTTGGCCATATGTAACAGCTGGGGTCTCTGAGATGAAGTGTTATAATACAAATTTATTGCTTCAACAAATGTTCCAAAAACAGTAAAATGCACATGATTACTGTCAATAATAAAAAAACAACTAGAGCAGGCAAGAAACTTCATATATATCAGAACCACTTAAATTAATGCTGACAATTATGTCATGTCTTTATTCAGAAAGGTTGACAGAATGTCATTAATTATGGCAGCATGAAGGTCACAAGTAGAAGCTGTCATAATATCTTTATTTTTACACATTTATGTTCAAAACACTCTCGATGTATATGTCAGAAATATAATTGTTAAAAATAGGTCCTCAACTCTTTGTTCCAGGCAGAAGGCCTGTTCACCGGCCACAGAGGAAAGAACAACAGGGAGGCCAAAGTGCGAGCAGGAAACAGCAAAATCTGGCCTGCTGGTGTCAATTGAATCTCAATAGAAGGGGAACGTCTGTCTTGTCATTTTGTGTCTTGTGTGTGGTGCTGCAGCCCTGCGGTGACTTTCCCCCTGTGGTTCCTTCACAGCCAGACATGACAAGTTCATTTGCTGTTACTCTCTCTCTCTCTCTCTCTCTATATATATATATATATATATTTATATATGTATATATATATATATATATATGTGTGTGTGTGTGTGTGTGTGTGTGTATATATGTGTGTGTGTGTGTGTGTGTGTGTGTGTGTATTTCAATCTCTGGTTTTGGCTGAGAGAGGTAAACTCAGGGTCCGGTCAGGATTTTGAATGCTCAATTTATTTGGCATTGAGGGGCTGCAAACCTTTTATTGTATTATGTAGAAACAGGCATTCACTAAGCAAGTCACACTTTGTATTCAGATTCCTATTTATGTTTCTGCTTAAACCTGCAACTGCAGTGCTACTGAATGCAGGAATGATTTCTGTAAAATCCTGCCTCTTATGTGAGAGACATCACTCATGCCAAGTGAAATAATGTAACCATAACCTCACGCAGCTCTCTGGCTTTATAAGATGCAGCATCCTCTGTCAAAGTGCAACAGTGTGGTACGGGAGCTGCACTGCACAAGACAGGAAGGACTTGGCCCGGGTGGTGAAAGCAGCAGCACAGAGGATTGTGAGGAATCATCTCCCACAACTGGACTCTATATACGACAGCTGGGTCCAAAGGAGGGTCGGTCGTATAGCTGCAGACCCCACCCACCCAGGACACAAACTGTTTGTACCTCTCCCCTCTGGAAAGAGGTGCAGGAACATCAAAACCCACACCAACAGACTGAGACACAGCTTCTTTCCCAGAGCTGTGAAATCCGTTACCCCATCTCCTCACACGCTCCCCACCCACCCAAAGACTGAACATGGCACTGACAGGCACTGTGCTGCACTTTAGGACATTAATAAGCTGCATTTTGATCCATATACTCACACCAGCCACCTTAAAAAGTTGATTTGCACTGTTTACCTGTATTCTTTTATTCTATGTTATGGATATATTTTGTTCTATTTTATATTTATATAGATATATTTTAAACATGCTGTGCCTTACAGTAATGTGTCTTACTGTGTGCCTTAAACCGGGAGCTGCTGTACAAAATTTCTTTGTGCCTTGCATAATGACAATAAAGATTGTTGATTCTTGATTCAGTCAGTTCAGGATATTGTGTCCTCTCTCCCAACAGGGTTAAATAAAGAAAATGTGGAATTTAAGGATCATAAAACTTGCCAATGGACATCCAAATGTGTTCCAAAGTCAAAAGTAGTTCAGTCTTGAAATTATAAAGGCTCATCTTTGTGCAAGTGCCATTGTTTAGAGACAACTGTGTCTGGAAACAAAGCGCTTACCCCACAGTGATGAATGTGGATGCTCTTTTTCAGTGAGCAAGGGAAGCTTGGGCTGACCCACTTTAGACCCACATGTGAAGGTGATGTATGGAGGATGGTGGAGAGGAAGGAATGAGGCGCTGCGTGAAGGTGTGCGAGAGAAGAAAACTGTCCGGATTTCCCTTTTACATTTTAAATGCTCGAGTTTACTGCCAGTGGATAATTATCATGTTGGGCACATCATCCTCTTTCTTTCTTCATCAACAGCAGCTCAATAAACGGATGCTTACACTTCTGCTTGGGATTATAGCACATCAAAAAGATGAGATTTAATGATAGTGATAAAATATTAAAATTTTATTGACTCAAAGCAGTGAATTATTGACCAAATATTGAGCCCTGTGGCTCCAAATAACAAAGGTTCAATATTAGACTCATTAAATCTCTGTCAGTCACTGTTAAGGTATGATAAATGCTGCTGAATACATTCTCTCCAGTCTGATGTGTTCTTAATTTTTCTATTCATAGAGGAAAAAAAAAAAAAAACCTCTTCATATTTGAGGTCAAACTCTAATGCGGTGGCTATGTTTGGCCTATTTGGATCAGCTGGGATTTGTGAGGTCCACAGATAGTTGCTGAGAGTCAATGATACATGATGCCTATAAGGATGCAGGGTAATTGCTGGTTACTTGTGGACATGACAAATTGCCTCCACCGCAGCAAGGTCCCTCAAGTGAAACAAGCTGCCACGAGGTCACTCTCAGGTTAAGAGTGTTATCAGCCATTGACCTTGACTGTTCAGTCTCTCATGCACATGGCAAGAAGTGGCAGGGGACCGAGTCAAGAAACATGAATACCTATTAAAGAGTGTGACTGCAACACTGTTAGATAAAGGCTGTATGCTCAGAAGCCCACATGCACATAACGCCACCTCAATATGCATGAAGCACAATTTTTGCAATTCAATGAGATTTAGTCTTCTTCTGCAAGAGATGGATCCCACTCTGTGCAGCAACATGAAGCAACCAGCAGCAGCTGGTCAGCTCAGCTCACGCATGCATGATTACTCTCCAAACATGTTCATTCTGTGAATTCATGTTAATTTTTACTTCAATAACTGCAAATATTACTTACTGTATTTTACCTTAGTTATTTATCGTTATACGTTGACTGCTGTTTATTGTACATTTGAAAAGCACCAAGAGGATCAACACTCCCAGCTCTTTTGCTTTGATAGTTAGTAGGTACTGGTAGACACATTATGTCACCATCTGCCAGAGTCTGACTTGTTTCCCCTGCTCCTAGTCTTTTGCACGGTGTTGGTAGTAGCTTTACATATTCCATACAGACATGACATGTAAGTGAATTGACATAATTCCCAAATATCTAACTATTCCCTTCAGTCCTAGTTCAATCGCCCATCTGTGCCTGGGAGCAAAGTGGTATTTTCTTTTCTTAGATATGAGTATTTAATGACTCCAAAGATGCAAGTTGAATCACTTACACTTGGATTTTTTTATCCCTTAATATTCATGAAGCCTCCCATAAAAAAATAAGTAAATACATTATTTATAGCTTTTAGTCTCCCATCATTCACACAGAAATCACACCCTGAAACTTAGAAATATGAAATCACAGCTTTTTCAATGGCCCATCAATATTTAATTTCTCTACATCAAATTTGCCTTTGGAGCTCATATTTTTAGATTGAATTTGTTATGTCATATTTCACTGGATGGTGCCCCGTGTGTATCCAAATGGAGAACACAGCACAAGGATGATAACTTGCTAACTCCCTTGATCTTTGCTTGGCTTAGCTCCACGGCTGAATCCTACAGTATGTGGTAATGGTTGCTGCTATTTTAAACAAACCATGGGGGATGCATCTATTTTGCATTAAACCATTTCATCCCGACTACTCTCCCTGGACTGCTGACAAATACAAGTTTCAGAGGCTGCATGGTTGCATACATGAACATTTTGGACAAGAAAACCCCTGTGATATTTCATCCATGGCATTTTTTTTTAACAATCCAATACCGATTTTCAGATTACTTTGTGTTTGAGCAGGTCTCTCTCATTTTGAAAATGTTTTGGTCAAAATTTAAACAAAGACCTCCAGGCAGGATATTTATACACCACAGGTCTGTCTCACCTTCTCTCACTAGGTGGTTAAATAGAGCTGAGCCTTTGAAATCAAGTCTTTGTCTAAATATATACCTCAAGTCTTACCTTTCTGTGTGTAAACAGGCAAAGGGGGGTGCAAGAGGCAATTATTTGGAGAAAACTCCAATGTTACAGGTTGAAGGAGGGATGTTAATTACCTTTGTGGATTCTGCATCTTCTTTTTCTTTTGTTCAGTCTCTTTATGGGCTAATTAATTATGAAACAATGCACAGGTGATTCATCTGAGAACTGGAAATGTTTAAACATTTCTCCTTCCTTTCATTTGCACACAGCAGGCACGGAAAGGCTCTTTATCATATGTCAGAGATGTGTGCAGAAGTGCATAGGAATCTTTGCACTTCGCTTGAAGCATTGAAAAGACAGGCACGGGATTTGACTTTATATAATTATATAATTATAACTGACTAGTACAGGTCTATGTGTGTACTGCACCCGGGGAGATAATAGCAGTGGGGGCATATAGAAATATGGACAGAGCACTTGTGGAGGCATGCAGAGGATTTACTTTACAATCACAATCAGACGTCACGCATTGGAAAAATGGCATAACATGAAGACGCTCGGCTTCGATTGATGGAGCACATCAACAGTTTATGACTGAACTTCACTTACAATGCATACTGTTAATTTACGGTATTAATTATAGAAGAAAAGTCATTCATAAAAGAGATGAAGATGTTTAAGCCATTGTCTTCCCTTTGTATAGCCTTAATAAGACGTGAGTGTCAAATATCAAATCAGTCTGTCTGCTGGAGATGGTATTATGCTGAATATACAAGTTATTGGTAAGAAGTGTAATGCTGTGACCTTGTGCTTTCTGTATTCATTAACAACTCTTTTCTTTTCACACAGAAGCTGTGAACTTGTGGGTGGAAAAATTGCCAGAACAACTGAATAAGAAAAATATTTTTCACACATGATGCTGGCATATAAAACTAAAAGAGCACATATGAATCATATCTGTGGGTTTATGCAAAGGTTTCTATTTCTGCAGTGATTTACAAACTAACCTTTAGTGGGTATGGACAGGGATGGCCAGAGGCTATTGTATATTATTGGAACATTAAATGCAACATATAATGTTAACCTTAAGTTAACATTAATGGTAATATAATAATATTAATTAACCCTAGGAAACCCAAACAGACCAGTTTTTGTACTCAGTAGGAGGTGTTCAGGGGGATATAGCAGGTCAACAGTGTATGTCACATACAAGTGATGAACATCATCTGAAAGCTGGGAACCTGAACATTAATTGATGCAGATCAGCACTGTGTGTTAAGTTGTTCCAGACATAAATCACAAATATTGGCATATTAATGGCTTAAAGTGTGTATAAGAGCTGAGATATATTATATATATATGTGTGTTCTTGATGGTTATTCCCATGCCCTATGTCTCATAAGTAATTGTTGGGTTCATACCATCCATCCATCCATTTTCTACCACTTAACCTCACATAGGGTCGCAGCAGGGTACAAAGACAGGGTACACCCTGGACAAGTCTTCAGTTCATCACAGGACACATAGAGACAGACAACCACTCACACTCACATTCACACCTACGGTCAATTTAAATTAGCCAATTAACCTAATCCCCATGCATGTTTTTGGATGGTGGGAGGAAGCCGGAGTACCAGAGAGAACCCACGCAGACACGGGGAGAACATGTAAACTCCACACAGAAAGGCCCCGGGCCTCGAACCCAGTACCTTCTTGCTGTGAGGCGACAGTGCTGACCACTACACCACCGTGCCACCCGGTTCATACCATTTGGTGGTAAATTTATTAAATTGAAATATTTTTTATCACTGATGACTTGATAAAAAAATACCACATTAAAGTGATAGCACAAAATTTTGGACATTAGCCTCTTTTCCAAGTGAACCGGAGTGTTAGAGACGTGTGGAGACAGATTTCAAAAAAATTTCATTCAGTCCTTCTAGTTGCAGAGTTCACTGGTGCTAGGCTAACACAAGTCAATGGTTCCAGTTTAGTCTGCCATTAAAAACAGTTTTACCCACTCCACAGTGCACCCGAGGCAAACCACTTATAACACCAGACTATCCATGTAAATGTCTGTGTTGATAGAATAATTTTAGACATAAAACTAACCTTGTATTTTGAAGACAGCGGCAGCGCCTTATACTTCCTGGTAGTAAGCTCGACAGCGGCGGACTGATATCACCTAACAGCTAGGTTACTGGATCTATAATAGTTTGTTTACATGCAGCTGTCATGGATAGACGATGGATGCTAAAAGGGAAGAAGGAGAAAGAGCGTCTGTAGAGACAGCGCCCTCTGAAGCTGCAGAAAACCAGGACAGAAGAACCAGAGACTGGTGGTGACAGTGAGGAAAATGCACACAAATGGAGACAGAGGAGGAATGCAACGTAAACAAACTATTATAGCTCTGATAACCTAGCTGCTAGCTGCTAGCCCGCTAAGTAGACCTACTGACTTGCATTAACCTAGCACCAGTGAACTCTGCAACTAGAAGGACTGAAAACTGTCTCCACATGTCTCCAACACTCCAGCTCACTTGGAAATAAGGCCCTATGTCCAAAATTCTGAACTTTCACTTTAAGACACCAATACCTTGAGGTAGTCCATAGAAAAAGCCATGCTGGTATCAAACACTTTTGACATTTGGATTTCTTCAACATGTCCATTTTTTTGGCAATTTGCTAAAACAGGGAAAACTTATGAATTTGACATTAATAGAGTCTCTTAATCTCAGGGTGCTACGGAGTTCTTGGACCAAGTGTACAGTGATTCAGTTGCTTTATATACACACACAAAATAACCAAGTTCTTTATAAATGAGATGTTTATTTGACAGACTACATGATCAGACTTATAACAGAAAATATTTGAATAATGCTTAAACAAAAGGAAAGATTGAAGAATGAATAGCTGATATTAATTCGATGTGACCAGTTAGATTCAGTGATTGATACCTATTAACCAAATTAAGAGTTGTACTGTTGTTACCAACATCTAGTTTAGGGTTTGGTACACTGTTCAGCAGTTGAAAGTTTACGAGGCATCAGAGAAGACTGTGGAGCAGTTTTTAAAGTTTTGGGTTTAAATTTTAGTATTAATCTGTCTTCTAGATTAGCCCTAAATTGGTTCGGTTAATTTAGTGGGCTAATTATTATAAGTCATCCACATCTGAAAATGTATGTGTGTATCATATCACTGCTTGTAGCTAGTTGGAGGTGTTGCTGAGGAGTGGCTGCAGGTTCTGTCTGGACCTTGATCTACTGGATCCAATGAAGGCAACTTCAGCTTCATCATCAGTGGCTCTCTTAGTCATCTTTGGTCATCTTTGGACATATTAGGTCATCTTTGGCTGACATGACTCAGCATGAATGATTTTTTTTCCATCTCTGTCTCTCTCTTTTCTGTGCAGCAGAGTCACTGTGCCCTTTCTTCACCCCCTCTCGTAGATGGAGGGTCTGCTGGTATCGCACCAGTTCAACATGTCTTCTGTAGACAGTCTTTTCTTCTTTTGAAGTTTCTTCATGGAGGCTGAAGTGATTCCTGCAGCCTGTGTCTGGGCAGAGAAGCTGCCTCACTTTATTTCAGGGCAGATGAGCAGAGCATGAGGATGCATGAGTCTTTTGGTCGTATTAGATGTATGTTTGAGCATTAACACAAGAGCAGACTTAAAATAAATACAGACATTATTACAACTAGAAAATAAAAATGGCCTCTTGTGGCCACAGATAGGAACTGCATCATAAGATTCATCAACCTCTCTCCGTTGCTGACCTTAGCAAGACTTATACGGTTCAATACTGAATATTATTTAGTGTTAACAATGACTTTTAAATGTTCATGTTACCTGTATTTTAATGTACACTTTGCTAAAATATAAAGCAACCCTAACCCTAACCCATGACAGTAGCATTCAACAGGGAGAGGAGAGCCGTTATGCTACATCACCACAGTTGTAAAATGCCCCGTTCAAAGCCAATATATCAACCTATAACCTCTTCAATACAAGCCGCACCTACGACCAGCTTACACCCACAGAGAAACTAACGTTAGCATCAGGCTAATACGTACTACAACAGTAGCTAAGTTAGCAAACATTACATATTTCATGAAAATAATAATTCCTCCTTAAGATAAACAAATAATGACCTGTCCAACAGAAAGAAAGCAGAAACTTCTGCATCACTTTTCAGTCCCTTCAGATGTCTCAGTGTCTCCACTGATGTTCACTCTGGTTTGTCCTCTTAGCTTTATCCAGAGTTTTGTCTTTCAGTCTTTTCTGTCTCCCTCTTTCTTCTCTTTGTCTGTTTAGCAGGGTGAGTCGTCAGAAGTAACACTGGAGGTGGTATTTTTGGCTGCATTGTCTCTGTCATTGTTCCCTACAGAACAGATTCTCCTGCTAACTATTATTATTATTTCTGCAGAGGAGTGTGCTGGATATTTCCAGAAACAGTGTGGAGGAGGGAGGGACAGAGGAGGACATGAGCAGGATGAGACATGAAGGCATCTGATTGGTTCTCTCATCTCGCTCCCAGTGTCAGTGATTGGTCAGAGTTTTTACACTCCTGTAGCTTCCACAGAGGTCTGATTCTTTTCTGAACACATCATGTACTGACTGCTCTCAGGGTGGAAGGACCATTTCATCCAGTAGAACAAAAAGTGTTTCTGAACAGAATCAAGGATTCCAGCTTTAAATCTTTCGAAACCTGATTCATAATGATGGTAGTTATGACTCGTATGCGTCCTCTGAGATGATTAGTTGCAATGATGCTATTGAATTAATAGCCTGAGTATCAATCATTGTATTTGTATTGATTTGTATTGATGTATTAAAACTAGGAGCAAAACGCTACGCAACTGATTGCTATTGCCTCATATTGCCTCATACAATGTACAGTATATTCCAGGAATTGCAATAATCTCTCTCCTCCCACACCAGTGAAGATCCAGGGAGAGGACATTGACATTGTTACATCTTGTAAGTACCTGGGTGTTCACCTGAACAATAACCTGGACTGGTCAAACATGTACAGGAGGGGACAGAGCAGACTGTGTCTGCTCAGGAGACTCAGGTCTTTTGGAGTGGAGGAGACACTTCTGAAGCCTTTTCTGTGACTCTGTGTTGGCATCTTCAACAGCACGTCTTCTGTGTGTGATGCCACATTCCCGTAGAACACACTGAAATAATTCAAACCAGAGACAGAATGTTAGCCAGGCACTGGACGAGCTAGCTTGTTAGCCACAGTTAGCGATCCCTCTTGTTGTAATACATCATCATGCATGCTGGTAAACATTGCATGCTGCAGTCAGGGCAGCTGCATTATAAAAACCTGACACCGATATTAAATTTTGATGTTAATATCGGCTGATAATATTGGATAATATCAGAAGGCCGATAATATCGGGCATCCCTAATACACTGTATATCTGTGATGAGTTTCTACAAGTGCATACAGCTTTTCTTTTTGCTGTTTATCTTATTTACCACTGTTCACTACTCATTGGGGAGGGCAGTAGTTCAGTCTGTAGTGACTTGGGCTGGGAATCGGAGGATCGCTGGTTCAAGTCTAGGTCAGACCATGTGTGGAGAGTGGACTGATAGCTGGAGAGGTGCTAGCTCCTCATCCTGGGCACTGCTGAGGTGCCCTTGAGCAAGGCATCGAACCCCCAGCTGCTCGGGACGCCTGGATAAGGGCAGCCTCCTCACTCTGACACCTCTGCTCCAATGCATGTGTGTTTCATAAGTTGTGTGTGATGTGCAACTGAGAAATAATAACAGAGTGAAAAAAATGTACATGTTTGCTTATAAAGGTTTGCTTATAAAGGTCTGAGTGTGAACTGCTTAATAAAGTCTTCTTCTTCTTCGTGTTGAAGCATTTATTTTTTTGACTCAGTCTTTTTGTTCACTGATGTTCCTGCTCCTTATTTTTATTCTTATATTGTCATGGCCCTTGTGCTGTTGCACTACCCACTTGCTACTATAAGAATGTAAATTTCCTCATTGGTGGAACAAATAAAGTTTCGTCTTATCTTATCTTATACTGTAGTGTCTCAAGTGGTTGAACATTTTCATTGGCCAATATTATGTTTGTGTTTAGCAACTATCTGTTAAATACACAGTGTGTTTAATTGTTTATTATTCTTGTTCATGCATATGTTGATGTTCATTGGCCTTGTTTGCTTATAAAGGTCAGAGTGTGAACTGCTATGGTGAATTGTTCCAGACTGGAGCCTCTTCAGTGTAACAAGGAACAAGCTCAAGACCATCATCATCATCATTTCCCTGGCTAGATGCTAGGACACACTGTAGCCTCTCCTCTCACCATTCATCCACACCCCCTGTTCATCCCCTGTTCCTGAAACTGAAACCCTAATACTAGATGTAATACTAATGACCAGCATCCTGGGCTGTTCTCCCCATGCTAGTGAATGGGAGTTGAAAAGTGAAGATGGGTTGGTTGGTTTCTGTGATTATATTGATGAGTTTGTGAGGCTCAGTCATTTCTCTCAGTGGTTATAGCACCGTGTGTAGTGAGTGGAAAAATTGATACGTGTGTCAATATTTGTTTAATATTGATATCAGATATCAATATTTATGTCAGGAATACTTAATGTAACTGATGGAAGGGAATATTTTCAGTATATTGGTTAACCAGATAGACATACAAGTAAATGATAACATCTCATGTCCTGCTAATTGTATATTGTCTGTAATTTCTCCTCCTTCCTCCATGCCTGGAGTTTTCTGATGGATTCTGCACAATTACATTTGTCATTGTACTGTATATATTCATAACTTTCTGGCACATTACAATAATGATATGTATATATATATATATATATATATATATATGCATATATATATACGTATATATATATATATATATATATATATATATATATATATATATATATATATACTGTATGTGTGTGTGTAGTATGTGTTGCAGCCACCACAACTGTTAACCCAGAAAACTCCAGTTAGCCAGTCTGTCAGTGGGTACTGGTGAAAAGTAGCTTCATTGTTTGGTTGAGGCATCCCTTATGAGGCTATAAAGTTTGGCAACCTGGAATCGTTTCACTGGGGTGGAAGATTAGTTGATTTTGCTCCTGGGCAATTCAATGAGTCATCAGATCTTGCAAAAGGAAATTTGAATGTGAAACCAGCTGGGTAAGCCTCTCGTCATTCATGTCCCTCCTTGTTGATGCCTCAGAAAAGCCGTCAGTAATACTAAGAATTGATGTATTGAATCAATCACAATCTTTCTGTACTTAAGTGTTGTTTGAGATAACAGGTACAGAGAAGTAGGGCTACGGAGAGTCTGCTGCCTTTGTTGTGTCACTACATACAGACTGTGGAAACTCCAGGCAGCTAAACAATAGCTTCCTGCTAATGTTATTCATTCCTTTGGGGGGACCAGTGCCATCCATTGCACCTACGTAATTAATTTTGGTTTGTGTCCTAATTTTCACAAATTCAATAAAAAAAAAGTCTATCGAGCTCAGAGTGCAACAGGTCTCTATTTTATTGGATGACAGATTAAATTCTAGTTTAAATTAACTGCCAGCATTTCAATAAATAGTAAAATGATGACAAATGTTCTAGAATCAGTAAAAGTCAGTAAAACTGCAGTCCCATGTGAATGCAACTTTAGTAATTATTACTCTGGTAAAATAAATGTCCTCTGGCTGATTTTTTTTCAGCTATGATGCAATTCAAATGCATTTACCTTTATTTCTCCTTTATTATCATGTCAATACCCTAATACATACTTTTCAGCCTTATTACCCATATAGGTATTGTCATTGTATTAATTTGGTAATTACATGGTATTAATTGTTAAATTTTTATGATCGAACGTTTTCCATGTTATTACTAAGCTGTGCTGCCATAAAGCCTATCTGGAGCTCAGCTGCTACATTCACTACAACCAGCAGTGAAATAAAAAAATGACACCCACTGATGAAATCTTAATGGTGTATGTAAAAGAATAAAACTCCTGCTGAACAGAAGGAAGAGTAGCTGGTTGTCTTTCCCCATCATCCGTCACAAGGGGCCGAAGATCAGCCTGGAAATGAGGAAGATGATGTGTCTCCAGAGACAGAGAGAAGCAGGGACCCACTTGTCTAGCATTTCTCTCAGTGTGGCATGCTCCACTCATGTTGTGGGGTCGCCTGTCTTATGCACATCTGAGTGGCTATGACACAAAAACACTCTGGGCTAATTTAAGCGACAAATGTTTCTCATGATAACATTTGTTGCCCAGCTCTACAACGAATACATCATGTGTCCTGGAAGGACTTAGTGGGGAATATGTGGCTTTCAGCACAAAGTAGAAGAGGGTCAGTTTACATTTAATTTGGGTAGATGGTGGGGAAAGAATGAACAAAAGCAAATTTGGAAAATTTTAAATTTTGATTAATAATTTTGAGAAACAGTGGCAGCACAACACCACTCTGCCCATGGCCTGTTGAATGGCAGCAGTTAACAATGCTGACAAAGCATTTTAAACTGAAAATGAAAACAACAATACCAACCAAAATAGCAGCAGACATCTGTTTGTGTAACCCCAAACTGTAATGTCTCTGAAAATGCTGCTATTAAATCATTCCAGTTATTTTATGTGCCATTTACAGTGGTCATTTTGCTTTTGGAAAGGTTTCAAATTGTACAAAAGAGAGTTAAGAGTCCTGTGCTACAGCTACAATAGATTCATGATTAAATCAATTACTGGGGTTACATATTAAATTCTGCCTTTTTTTCCTCAAAGCAGCAAATGGACAAAACATGCTTCAGTGGAGAATGACTGAGGGCATCCACTTCCAGTTGTCTCTGTGCTTCAATACGTCTACAGAAGCCACTTTCAGACAGGTAGCACAGACGAGCGCAGACAGGAGGAAAATTATTAGCTGATCATTTGAGTCTAATAGGCAGACATGATGAGGAAGAGTTTTGTCAACACAGCCTGAGTTTTAATTGAGACAAAAGCTGCAGAAGGGTCAGGGGCAGGGATGGGGAGGCCAATTTTATTTAGACTGCTCTTGCTACTGTATTCCAAGCTTTCTGTTCACGCATGGCAAACACAGTCTACAGTTTACAATTCTTTCTGAAGCAGTCATTATCTGCCACCAGTCATTTGCATGAGGTAAAAAAAAAAGAAATGTGCATATGAAGAGAAGCTCTCAATGGAGGCAAAGGCATTGGTGTGAATTGGACGACAAAATGTTTTGCTTACATCTCACTTCCAATGGGGATTCCCAGTTACTTAAAGTCTGAGCTGAATGAAATAACTGTGTCATCATGTCACCTCCCTGGCTCTGCATACAACTTAACAGATATACAGTACTTTCTATTTTCCACTTTGTCAGGCACACCTATAGATTAAGGCAATTAAGCTACAAATTCACTGCTTACTTGTGATTCTATTCTTTTAGCCTATAAAGCATTTACCATACTCATAGTTATATGTCTTTTGTCTGACAAAAGGTTTGAAACTGAAATATGAATATTAAATCTTTTCCTAAGGAAAGCTGGGACCAGAGAGTGTTTACCATTTTCACTCAATAAATTATTGGAATGTTTCATTATTTACTGAAATTCTTGTCAGTTTGTTGAATAATTAGTTGACGAGTCATTTAAACACTGCAGTGCTTGACTACTAACATCCTGTATTCAGTGATTAATCCCTTCAAACAGTTCCTTTCACTGAAGGCTGATTTATTCCACTTGCTGTTTATCATCAGAGTCACAGTCACAGACGCTCCTGCCACCAAGACTGCTGCAGAAAACAGGATGGAAAGGACTCCCTGAAGACTCTGGTATGTTCCACAGAGAGTGCTGGGCCTTCACATTAGACTCATTTGAATTATTAGGGATATTTACAGTATATTAAAAAAGCTGTAGTTGTACCAGAAGACTAAGCAGCTTTGCCTCCTCAGATGTTCCAGCCTGGAGATCAACAACCAGAGAAGACTCACTGGAGGTGCACAACATATCAGTGCTTCCACATACTGAACCTTCATACTGTAGCTGAGTCACTGCAACTGCTAACAAAGAAGAACAGTAAGAACCTCACCTTTAAGTAACAAGACTCATTTCACATCACTGACAGTGTTTATCAGGAAGAAAGAACATCTCGTGAAACTAAAATCAACTGAAGGATGCCTGTTTCTCTGCCCATGCTGCAGCCCTGTCAAAGCTCCCAAAGGGACTGCAGAGGAGGCCGAGAGGTGGAGTTGAAAACTCACGCTGAAGAAGAGGAGGCAGTGAAGAAGTCAACCAGAGGAAGTACCAGCTGCCTATTCTTTCTGCCTTCCTGGTCCAGGCAGTGTGCCAGACACAGGCCAAACAGGTCTTCTTAGGTCAGGTCAGTCCACAGCTACAATCATTTTTTCAAAACCACATAACACAAACAAACAGGGTAGAAAGCCATACTCATGCCTCTGTGCCAGCATCAGCATGTTTTCAGGTTCACCATCCATCTGACCCATTCTCATGAACACGATACCTCCAGAACCACTGGAGGGAAAAATGCCCACTTGTTGTGGTTCTGAAATGTGGTCTTACCAGTATGGAAAGCAGGGCTGGACACTATTGGGAGCTCGGTGTGGTGCGGATGATAGAAAATGTGTTTTGGAGCACAGTAAACACACTACTGACATGTCCAGGAGATGCACTCTGTTATTTCTTGATAATGCTACACTGTGAACAACAAATCTGTGTTGAAATAACCTGGACTAGAGCCAGTTAATGTTAGCTGTAAAACGTTTAATGAGAGATGTGTTGACTGTAAAATAGATAATAGAGAGTTAATTGCGTTTACTTTTGTAACAAAAAAACAATATACAAACAGTAATAAAGGAGTGGAAGTTTAAGTACATGGGATCGATAAATTTTTTGGCACAAAATTAGTGTCAGACTGGAGCAGTAAGCTTAAAATTTCACTGATATTAGTTTCCTGACATCCCTGGTGTCACCACAAACCCCAGGTCCCCTCTTTCTTCAAGAGGGACCTCTCTATCCAGCGTTCTCCTCTGTGCTTCAAAGCCTCTGCAGGTCTCTGTGTGTTCAGGACAGACAACTCCACTTTCAGACAGCACAACACAAGATCTCCACTGACAGCAGCACCAGCCTCACCTGTCCAGTTCCACACCAAGTGTCTCGCTTCATATTTATTCTTCTTCCTGTCTGCACATTTTCATTGGCTTAGCCGAGCTCCCTACACCTGCCCAAGCGTTGCGTTGTGCGTATTTGGGAAGTGAAGGGTAAAACTTACATGCTGTGCTAGCAGGTGAATGGCTTTAATTTGAATTAAAAATGAAACAGAAATATGAACTCTAAGCTCTGCTCTCCTCTACCAACATTTACCTCTTTATCCAAACATACATCAGTGTGATTTGGCACCAGTTGGACTGGCCATTATTATTCTTACTGTCATGACATGGAGATGAGGCCTGTATTTACTTGGCTGGCTTTCCGGAAACGACTGAGGTGATAAAATGTAAATAGTAAATAAATAACTTCAAGAATGACTGATGTGTATTTTATTTAATCTCACTGCCAAGTCTTTAGCTCAGTAAACAATGAGACATTTCATTTTCTTTACTGTCTCCACAACAACGTGCTGCGAGTGCTATGTGAATCGACGAAAAAGTAAAAGAAAGAGAATGAAAGAAGGGAACAGAATCAATGTTTTGCCGGATGGAAACTTTTTTCCCAGTGTTACTTTCTTTTACTTTCATTTCCTGAGATTTACACAACTGAATTTGTTGCTTGTTTACCACACACCAGCTTCAGTGAACAGGTCGAAAACAATCAAAAAATGCAACCCTTGCAATACAGATTAGACAATGTTGAAACAAAAACTGACCTCAAAATGAAAAAATGGCTTTTCAAAAAAATAAAACTATCAATGGAACAACACCTAACAGATCTATAATAATTGAAAATAAACTGCATATACTGTAAGTGCCTCACCACTATCTATTAGTAACATCCCACTAAACGTCACATTCAAATCATTTATTTGATGATTTTATTTGCTATCTGAAGAAAACTTTACGTACTATATCTGTTCTATTTTTTCTACAATTTGATTTATGGGGATTTGAATAATTGATTTGAATTTGAATTTATGAAGGATTGGAATAGTAAGTATACCCTGAATAACTCTGAGAAGAAGCTGAAACCACCTAATTGCCTCCTTGAGCTGTGTGCCATTGCTGAAACGTATTGGTAAACAGGCCAAGTGAGCATCGTCCAGCTGCTGTGTGATGGCTACTCAGCAGAATTGTTTCATACATGAAGTGTGTCCCAGACTGCTGTTATAAATAAACTTGAATTAAACGTATCTGGATCATTCTGCATAGGTCTCATATCCCGTGCAAAATTGTTGCTCCATGGTTTCCTCATCATCATATCAAAACAGTAATATGCAGTGTACACATCCATTTCTGCTCTGACAATAAATAATTGTGCAATGTACTTGTAATTATAACAGTACTGAGCTGTTCTGTGCATATTGGAGAATGCTAGGGAATGACACGGGGTGTTTTGTATCTTCCTCTCTATATTTCCCTTGTCTTGTGTACAGCATGACGAACATTTTCTCAACAGCAATTGTTGCAGTGTCAACTGCTCTTGTCGAATCTGATTTGTCTGACCTCAGTCTAGGAGAGAACAGGGCATTAGAAAGAGGGAAACACATACAGTCAAGTCATCTCCTCTCCATCTGGTCATATTATGAACCTGCAGCTAGTCACAATGAGGGCTCATCTGCTCTGTATGTAATGACTTTTGCTGTGGGACAGTGACATCTGCAAAATTTCTTCAAAGAGAAAATGTTCATTTGATACTGTTTTTGAGCCATCAACCTTGGTCAGAGCCGAGTTAATGCAGCATAAAGGGTGGGCATGAAGAGAGACAGAAAGAGAGAGTGACGAGGAGAAGAAACTCCAGACATGGCTGACTTTTTCCCCAGCCTTCCATCAATCATACAGTAGTAGGCCATTAGGCAAGGCGGCAAGCCACAACCAAAAACTGTCAGCTTCCATAAATGCTATCAACACAACTCATGCAAGATAAACAACAGAGAGAGCAGCAACAACAGAGAAGACAGAGCGCAGACAGCTAGACTGGGTCTTGATGGCTCAACTGCATGTGGAGTGGTCAACTAAAGATAAAGTCTCTATGAATGATCAGCGGTGTATGCTGCTGCTGATGCAACAGAAAGATCATGTTCCCTATCCCAAGAGTTCCTTTTGACTGACTTTAAAGTTTGGCATGTCTGTCAATAAACAGATGGCCTGTCTGTGGTTGAGTCCTGGCTGATGGTAGCCATGAAATACAACTGCAGTTGTAATTATTGGCTAACAAACAGAACTGGTGTTGCAGAAACTTTCTAATTGTTAGAGATTAACAAACTGACTCGGCCACAATTTTAAATATCAAAGTACATCTATGAAGCTACCTGACGGCATTCGCAGCACGTAGCAAGAGGATGTTTTAATCAGCGTCCTGCTATTTTAGCTCAAGTGCTGGGGAAGGTCTGGACTTTTTATTAACCATGAACATTTATTAGCCAACTTCTGTCACATCCACACTGATTTTTCTCTTATTTTGCTTGATTAGACTCCTCAGATTCATTTGAATGTGAATGGGCTATGCTTGATTGTCACCTCTCACCTGTTATGATTCATATTTCATGGAGTTTGATAACTTTGCCCCTTAATTCTTCATGGCATACATTCACCATTACACCACCATGGCTCCAATCTTCTATTGTCCAGTTGTGGTGATCCTGTGTGAACTGTAGCCTCAGTTTGCTGTTCTTAGCTGACAGGAGTGGCTCCAGGTGTGCTCTTCTGCTGCTCTAGTCTATCTTCTTCAAGGCTCCAGTGTTGAGCTTCACACATGATATCCTACATACCTTGGTTGAACCAGTGGTTATTTGAGTTACTGTTACCTTTCTATCATCTCCAACCAGTCTGCCCATTCTCCTGTGACCTCTGAAGAGAACTCAACCCACTGGATATTTTATTTTCAGACCATACTTTATAAAACGTAGAGATGGTTGTGTGTGAAATTCAGTTTCTGAAATACTCAGACCAGCACCAACAATCAGTTGTGTTCAAAGTCACTTAAATCCCCTCTCTTCTCCATTCTGATGCTCCATTTGAATTCATCAGCTCGTCTTGACCTCATCTACGTTGAGTTGCTACTGTGTGATTGGTTGATTCCATTTGAGCAGGTGAGCAAGTTGAATTAATGACGTGGCTGATGAGTGTGAATAAGTGAACATAGTTGCTGTGAAATCTTGGACTATGGTCTTGAGGCTTCATGTTCCAATGGCTGTAGCTCAGTGGGTAGAGTTAATGTCTCTCAACCCTGTAGGTCCAATCACTGGCTGCTGCTGTCTACATGCTGTTGTGTCATTGTGTGGGCACAGCAGCCCCTGCTCCTGAAAGGCTAAGCATAAAGGCGCTCACAGACTTCAGCGGACTGAGAGGAGCAGAATCTAGATGTCCGTTCAGCTCAGAGCTTCCATAGTGGAGCTGCACTGCTGCTAGTAGTTTCCTGTGAAATTTCCGTGAATGGGAAGATTGATGTCACATTTAAAGCGAGTCGATGTAAACAATAGTACATGCCGAGCAGTGTTTTGTGTGACACCAGTGCGGTGTGGAGTGCGTGCAGTGTAAAATTTGCACTCTGAGTCCATTCTCTGTTTGTAAGCCTGTCGTCAGTGCGGCTTGAATTGAAGAGGTTATAGGATATGAAATTTTGAACATATTGCACAGCCATAGTCCCCTGTGTTTGCATTATAAAGGTGATAAAATGATGTGGATATATTGGCTTTGAACGGGATGTTTTATAACTGTGGTGATGTAGCATAACGGCTCTCCTCTCCCTGCTGAATCCTACTGTTCAGTTTAAGGGGGCGTGGCTTTGGACAGAGCACTGATGGGAGGGGGAGGAGCTTAGAGGAGGCTGAGAGGAGGTGCTACTTTCAGGTCTTGCTAGCTCTCTTGCAAGCTCTCTAACATGACAGACTATAGCTTGAACAAAATAGTCATTGTTGTATCTTGCACAAACTCAGAGTAGTAGTTGTGTTATTCTTGGACCACTGCTAAGCTATCAGCTGTTGTTAGCTGTTCCCTAGCAATCGTAATCCAGAGCTGGTATGAGTGCATGTATGTTTATGGCTCAGTAAAGAAAGAAATTTCCCTTTAGCAAGTGCTTGCTTTATTTAAATTATTACACAGTTCATTTCATTCATCTGCCTGTTAGCTTGTCAGAATAATATAATGCTGCTGGGCATTCTGCCTCTTTCTTACAACATATGACATACAGATGCAAAGAAAGACAGTGGGAGATAATAATATCAAACTTAATAACATTCAAAAGTAACCAAACTCAAGCTAAGCATGCAGATATAATGATCTGAGGCAACCTGTGACCTGATATCATGTTTAGAGCCATCAGCGATGTTTGTTAGGGTGACCGTATTTTGATTTCGTAAAAAGTGGACATGTCTGGGGAACAGAGGATGTTTGGTCAGCCTAGTGTTTGTGCATAAAGCCTCTTTACCTGTGTATTATTTCAGTCACTTGACTCCATGTTTGCATGACAGGGAAAACTCCAAGGTGGGTAATAAGGTAATATAATCTACTATCACATTTACTCCTCAGACATTGCTTTTCACCTTCTCCCTTGTTCCTATCATTTTTTTACTTAAGTCTGATAAGACTGCACACACATGATATCATGAAGTTTTGATAGCAAATTACAGAATTGAGCTGAAGCTCAGCAGGCCATTATCATTGCAAGAACCACGGTGCATATCAATGAGCCTGGGCAAAGTCAAAATCCTGTTCCTGCAGCACATTGCTACTACATTGCAGGGCTGTTTTGATGTCAGCACCTGAGAGATGTGTGGGAGGACATTTCCAGCACACCATTGTATTTGTTCCCCCCCACTGATCAGAGACAGCCGATTTGTGACCCTTCACATAATAAGAACCTGCAGAATAATGGATCATCTCCTCTTCCAGTCACCTCCTGCCACTCTCCCCCCCACAAGTGCTCTCTTTCTCTCTTCTTTTCAGACCTGAACAAACATCCCATGTCCTCACACGTGTGGTAGACATAAAACCAATGTTGAAACACACATACAACCGGCAACATTATTGGCATGCTTTTCCCTCCGACAAGACGACGACAACAATGGCGCTATTCAGTAACCTTAACTCCCTCCCTCTCTTCCCCTTACTGCCTGTCGTCTTGGAAAAGGCAATTAATATTCCTTTGCTGAGTAGCTTCAGTTTTAGGCTGATCACGTGGGGCCACACTGGCTGGCACCTCCCCACTCTTAGAAGTCAGATAATTACCTATTTAGATGTTACTGAGGAGATGTGTGAGTGTGTGCATGCGTGTTCCTGCCTGTGTGTGTGCTGGCCTGCTGCCACCGCTCGTGAAAAGAAACACCATGAAGTGGATCTGTCACTATGAGTTAGAGACACAGGATGGATGGCCACCAAGAAAAAAAACAAAACAAAAAAAGGACACTTACCTGAACCATCAGAGCCACACTGCAAAGGGATTCACTCTCCAACACTGTGTTTTTTTATGTTGTGGTTGCTGTTTTTGAAATCCTGCATGCAGCAGCCCACAGATTCCATGAATGTCTCAGGTAATTACAACAGATTTAATCATAGCTGTCATATTTCTGCAGTTAATAGGCTCCGCATGGAAGCTGCTGAGGTGAAGGGCTTTCTGAAAGGTCAGCTGACTTACCGCCGCTGCTTACCCCCTTCAGCTCTACCTACCCACACCTCTTAAATCTCAATCAGGGATGAGAAGTGTGGCCATTCATTAGCTTGGTACCCAGCGGCTCTCTCTTTCATCTTACCTCATGCAGCCAACACCAAGCAACCGCCGCCCCTTCTTTTCCGATCCTTCTTCCCCTTCCCCTCAGTAGAAACACTTTCTGTGAACCCCCAGAGGTACTAGGGTCGAACTGCTGGGAAACTACTATTGAACCCCTCCCGCTCACACATACAAACTCCAACCTCCCTGCTCTCCCCTGCTGCCTCAGTATGCCCTCCTCCATGTTGAAACCTTCACAATCCCTCGATGTCTCCCGGGTCTGCTCCTCTCTTTCTTTTTCCTCCCCTCTACTGCCAATCAGTGGAGCATTTCTCTCCGAGCCACTTGTGGCAGGACAGAGTGACAGCAAGCTGGATTGTGTGAGTGTGTATTCGTGTGTGAAAGCATGCGTATAAGTAACAAAGCCTTGCAATAAGCTGAGGGTATCTCCAGTGTCCCCTCCACCCAACCCCGAGGCAGAGCTGAGATGGAGTTCATTATTCAGTAAGAGTGGGTTCCACCTGTGAGATGGCAAGCTGCTCTGTCTGTGTTGTGGCTCCTCCAACCCTGCCGTCCACTGGGAACAGCACAAAATATTGCAAAAGGAGGAATACTTTAGCTGTCACACACAATGGACACTTTTTTTTGGCGTAATAGTAAATGCTGGCTTTCTGTATACTCGCAAAAAATTTTACTTTTGAGCATACGATCACACTGACTGTCACTTCTGAGTTGCCATTGTATGGGATCAACATAAGAAAGAGTACATAGTGGCCCCCAATGTGGATATGATGTACTCATGGAGCAGCATTTAACCTGAATCCTTACTGTATGTATCCCTAGATGGCAGTAGTAAGTCAGCCCACTGCCTCCACAGAGACACACAGTGTGTATTCTTCTGTGTGTGTGAGCATGTGTCTGCTTGTTTGTTTTCCCTTGAGGTTGATACATTTTATTGGTATAATCTTTAAAAATAGAGTTAAAAGCTAGTAGTAATAGAAGAAAAAAAGCATGTCGTGTTTTTCAAAATAAACGTGAAGCCATGCTGTTCCTCACTTACTGGACCAAGGTTTCTCCTTCACTCATGAATAAATAGAGATGGTGGAAGATTTTTTCAGTTTTCACAAAAAGGCAATTAACTTGAAATTGGTTTGTTGAAATTGCTCCTCAAACTGCTTAATACGAGCACAGGAAATGGCATCACAGCTACTGAGCATTTGTCAGAATTAAAAGAGCCATGTTTGTCTCCTCTGAAATGTGCGTGCAGCTACACTGAGGAACTATCTAACTCTTGTACAGTGAAATGTTTGTTTACAGTGACAATACTGTTGATAACGTCTGTGTGATGTGAACGAGTAATATCTAGCTCTAAAAAAGAAACTGCCATATTTGGTAGTATGGGGAAACAAAAAAACAATATGTGAGTGAAGACTCTTAAATCAGTCTGACTGAAACACACACACACAGCAAACTGCTCTACCCTCACACATTATGCCGACAGAGCGCAACAAAGGTGCAGTTTGCATTCGCCTTTTCAAAAAAATGCAAGTCATTTTCGGTGTGATGAGAGTGCAGTGATTCATGCAGCAAATGGCCTGTCATCCCACTGTTTGATTAACAAGCGCAGAGACCCTGGGGGACACCCGTGGATCCTCATCACTTTATGGCCCTCACTGGCAGAGGAGCGCTCACCCTGCGCAGCAACATAACCAACCTCCATTCAGTGCATTCCTCACTAATAACTGTCAAAAGAAACAAATCACGAGTCAGACCAGATTTGCCGACTGATCCTTTTCTATTCCTCATTTTTTAAGATCGCTTTTGACTTCTTAGGGAGAATCTTATGGCAATCCAGCTGGGAAGAATGCTAAGCTCATATAAGTGAAGACAAAAGACCCCAGCGGCGATGCCATCAGCCTGATAATGAGCCTGCAAATATGACAGGGTCAAACAGGGTCAAAAGCTGTTGCTAATTTTGGAGGATGACAATGCAAGAGTTGCTAATGCGGCTCGAGAACCGGCACGGTGATCGCTCATGTTAGTCAGTGTTGAGAGGAGTTCCAAGGGCACGGTGCGAGAAGATGACCGCATGTCAGTGTGTAGTCCTGACAGGCGGCATCCAGCCCTGTATGTCACGACCTGTGCCGCACGAGAGTGACATGGAATGCATGAGTGGCTATTAGGCTGCCCCCTGTGCCATTCAGTGGTACGATGCTCTTGATTCCTTCTGACACTTCTGCAAGGAAGCCAAATCCTCTGGACCACGCTGAGCATCACTCCTGTTGACAGGTGCATGCCTCCATTGTGCATGGCAACATTCAAATCTACCTAAAGGGTGTTAAATGTGAGCTGATGTGATTTTTGTATTGGTGGAGAGCTTTGCTAATTAAGGGTAAAGCTGAAAAGAAGAGTCAGATAAAAGTGTACCACTTCCATAGCAAACACAGCTGTAGTGTTAGCGCATTCAGAGCGCAAGTAAAGCACTTTATAAAGTGACTCAATCAAAGTGTAGCCACTGTGATTGCAATGAAAAAAATGCAGCATTCAAAGGAAAGAAAAATGAAAGCCTCATGAAATTATTCATTTTTTCTGAGAATCAGAAAACAGTGCAAATCCTGGCAGTGTGAGAAATGGCAGAGGCTCAATGGGAAATGTACTTGAAGACTTGGACTTCCTCATTCTTTGTGACAACTCAATAATAAAACACGACACATCGTTCCGCATGAAAGTCAGGCATGTCGCCATCTCATCTCAGATACATTTCTTTGTCGCCGTAAACAGTGTTTCACTTAATGAATTTATAATGGCTTGACAGGACATGGCTGCTTATATTTGAGTAGCACTAACAGCTTGGTTCATCAGCAGGGTAATGAATATGTGTTGCACTATCATATGCATTTAGGAGGGACTTTTAAAAGGGGACGTGAGAGTAGTTTGCAGTGGTGTGGCTCTGCATTCCATTAGGTCAAGAGCTAGTTATCAGCAGAAAGTATGCTTAGTGACTTCATTAGCAACAGTCTTCACCTATTAGCCTGTTAGCACTTGCAAAAAGTCTATTCTCATTGCTAAAAGCATGACACGACATGTAGCAAATGAATGCAGATAACAACCCGAAAGGTCCAGAGAGAGCTTGCAGAGGGATGTTAGCTGAATTATAGTGAGCAGTGGCCCAGCCGTGGGCACTCTGCTGCTGTGTGGGCAGTCTTCACGAGGCTGCACATTTACTCACCTTTTTACTTGTGAAACACTCCAGCAGTTCAGTAGAGAGCACAAAGATTTTCTTCTTGTCTTTTCTACAATTCCTGAGTGTAAAACACTGATGTTGAAAACAGCACTAAGTCCATACAGGTTATATTACTGATAGAAGATGTAATTCCTGAGAGATATGCAAAGCACCCTGTAGAGTGATAGCTGAACAATGTCTCTCAGCCCAACACTGTTCTTCAGAAACATTTGAAAAGCACATGACCAAACAATGGGTGGCATGGTGGTGTAGTGTTTAGCACTGTCGCCTCACAGCAAGAAGGTACGGGTTTGCTGTGTGGAGTTTGCATGTTCTCCCCATGTCTGTGTGGGTTCTCTCCGGGTACTCCAGCTTCCTCCCACCATCCACCATAAATTGACCGTAGGTGTGAATGTGAATGTGAGTGGTTGTCTGTCTCTGTGTCCTGTGATGAACTGGAGACTTGTCCAGGGTGTACCCTGCCTTTCACCCTAAGACAGAGAGCAGAACAAACTGAATCTGGACATAAAGTGGTGATTTTGGTGAAAGTGTCCTCTACTCTACCTCTGATAAAACAAGAGCGGAACAAGGTAAAAAGAAACATTTTTTTCATGATGAAATAGAGTCTCTTCTTTCATTTAAGCTATTCAGTGCTGTCAGAGTCATAGTACAAAATATTTTGTGCATCATGAAATATGACTCAAAATGGCTAAAAACGCTGGCACAAGGCACTTTTGGTTTTCTAAAATGGCTGGCAGTCATGTATTGCGCATATATTTTGTGCCTATTTAACTTCTGTACAGTCATTTTTTTGAAAGGAAAGTTGGGATTTATAGTTTAGAAATTGAGTTTATTTAGATAAATTATTTTGCTTAATTGCTAGCATACTAATCATCCTGTTTTATTAGTAGTTTATGGGGCACTTTTTGGCTTGGTGATAGCCCTGTGTTTCAAAAAATGGTCTGATCATCTCAATTTCTGTTTAGTTGGCTTATTTTATGTGTCTGAAACCTATTATTATATATTTTGTGGCTTCCTGTGTTTTTGGGTAAATAAAATCCTCTTTTTGAAAATCCACCAGAGACTCATCATGCCTGCCAGCCTGGTCCCTCCTAGTAATTACAACCTCCAGAACAGCTCCTGTTCTAAACGGACCTTGAGGTGAGATTTTTTTTGCTTCCACATTCAATAATTAATGTTGAAAACATGAGACCTGTAACTAATGGCTCCCTTGTCGGCAGGTCTGAAGGCTCGTGCTGGTTTCATTTAGCCTAACACTTCAGGGACCACAACACTACCAGTGGTCAGAATATCTTACTAAATAGCCTACAGTATATGTTTTGGATATGAAAGAAATGTATTTCTGAATCTGCAGGAGCATTATGAAGACACATTTTGTATATGTAGCCTATACTTCTGTACTCCATGCATATTTGTAGGATTTTAAACATGACTCTTTGTTGCTTGACATCAATGGCTTTGTCTCAGCAGTACACAAACTAGTCATTTTTTTTGTTTCCCCCAACCACACTTACAGTAACCTACAGAAGGAGTTTTTATGGCTCCACGTACAAGGCCACCGGTCTACGAAGTGGCCATAGTCACTCCATGAGCAGCACCATAATGACCACAGCATCCCACAGAGCTCAGTAAGCCGTCTTCTGAAGTGTGTTTTGTCTTAAAGAGGAGCTATTATGCACGTTCAGCTGCATAGGCTACTCACTGCCTTCTCATTGTGGTCCAGAGGGTGACAGTTTGGGCGTCCTTGATGTGACTGTAAACAAGTGCAACATCTCATCATTTTCACTTTTTAAAATTTAATTTAAGCTATAAGCTTGTTGTGTAGGATGTAGGCTCTAACAAGAGTACTTAAGTTAATGATGAGAGATCAGATTACTCATGCTTTATCCTACTTTTTCCTCTTTTTGAGGACCCCCCACCCTCCGAACCGCCCCCGGACCTCTGACTGACACCCTGCGCCTGCACTGCCTGCACCGCCATCCAGTGATGAATTTCAGACGAGCTGCGCCACCTTGACGGCATTTAATCATTGAGAAAAGACAGGAACGGACTCATTCTTTCTGCTCTCTCTCTCTCTCTCCCACCCCGCCTCCCTGCCTCTGTCCCTCTGCTCGCCTCTGACTCTCATCTCTCCTGCTGTCTCCGGTGCGTCTGTTCGCTGTAGCGGAGCGGCGGTGTGCATGTGTCGCGGAGCGGGGGGAGCGCTGCACTGCTCTGCGCACTGGTTCCGCTGGACATCACCGAATATCTCGACAACCGGGTGGCGGTGGAGGGGCGAGACTGGACCCGGACCGGGAGCAGGAGCAGGACCGGGAGAAGCGCCGTGGCTCATTATAGCCTGCTCTCCGAAATCATGTCCGAGTTTTTCCTACTCGCCTTTCTAGCCCTGTTCTCGGGATTATTTCCGTGCGCCGAGCCCTCGGCAGTGTCGGAGGAGAGAGGTAAGAAGAAGCGGGCCGTCTGGGATGCGCAGTCCGATGAAACTTGGCACTGCGGGCCGCCTCAGTGCAGTCTGGCTTTATTACAGGCAGCTGCTTGATATTAACCTCTATTTGCTTTAAAAGCCATAATTCATGAGTGATAAAGAGTTGCTCGTTATTTCCTCTGGTCCAGCGTACAGTGGCATATGATACATGTTGTCATTCAGGACGTTAAGCGTGTCAGTTCATAACCCACCATTGATCACCTTTTATTGAAACACACTGAACTTGTCCCGCTTTGGCGTCTTTTCCCATTTTCAGGAAGCTTCTTGAGGCTCTCAGAGTCTCACTGTATTAGCGCTACAGTAGAGCCTGTCCTCCGGTGCAGCAGGTGAAAATGTCCCTGTGCCAAATTGTGTGGTTTGTCTCTGCCGTGGGATCCAAACGGCATCAGATGGATGCAGGTGATGGGACTGTAGATCCTAACCCTGCAACCTCACAGGGATCATCATTTTTTTCTGAGCAGCAAATTATTTGTTGCACGTCTGAATTTTTTTAATCACAAAATCACCATATTCATGCCAAGTGCAGGGTTTTCACTGGCAGCAGCCTTGCTCTAGTTGTCATATGTAAGGATCTATAACTGATTTCACATATTAGGCTGTTTTTTTTTGGCAGAATTAGACTTCAGACAGGCACATTTATGGTTCACATTCAGAGAACGGCTTAGTTATTGAAAGCGTAAGTGATGAAAGTTTTAGAAGAGTGTGGATAATCACAGGTGAAAAAAAAATGCTTCATTATGATGAAAATTTGAATTTTTTTTTTTCTTAAATAAGCTAGTTATCATTCTACTTAGACTTGCACTTTCTTGGCCTTGGTTTTTAATTTTTCCATTTGCGTATAGACATTCTGAATTATGAGCACTAAGCATACTGTACCTATTATATTTCAGAATGTCAGAATAACTGCAGTTACATAAAACAATTTAAGAGACTAAAAGCTAGAAGGGATATATCCATTAATTGCTGGCCTCCAGGTCACGGTTTCCTCACTCCAGCATAGAAATGAGTGTCGAGACCTGCTTGGCTGTTCACAAGACTGTCCTAAATATCACCAAATGCCCATCCCCACAACACAGTGTGGGATACAGGGACTTGAGAATTTGTCACACCATCACAGTAGGCAAGAAAAACATGGTTTAACTCTCTCCGTGCATGAAATGAAAAGATAAATTTGTGTCTTGAAGTCCCAGTGGATGCTCCGCTTTGAGACGGCAGGAGGGGAGCAGGAGAAAACATCCACCTGAAAAGCTGTTGGTTGTTTATGTTTATCAGTATTTGTAATACTGAGCTTTATTAGCAATCACAGTGTATAATTACGTGCTATTGGCTCATCTCATATGGTGTGGTATTACAGTATTTAAACTGAGATAGAGACTTAGACACACACGCAGATCTGAAAAAACGTGATTGGGACCTGCATCTTTGTCTTGAAGTCGATGCCGTCCTGCTCCTCTACATTTGCACCGAGAATAAATGAAAGCTCTTGTAGCTGTGCCTAAATGGACACTAATGATAATAGCATTCTTTATTTCTTCCAACACCAAAGCTGGTTGTTAGCCTAATTAGTCCAAAATTAATTTGCTTTGTGTTGCTACGTTGAATGCCAAGTAGTGCACCCATGCTTTTTCTCTGTATGAATCTGAAGCCTTTCCAGCTCATTCATAGACTAGTGTTGTCTCTTGAAAATGCCTCCTCTGTGTCTCCCAGTCCTTCTCACTTGTGTCCGTCTAACGAGGCAGACCAGGCTGACCGTGCCGGGCCCGTACCGCAGCACAATAGCTGATCTGATGCAGGAATTGCTGCCTGTTTATTATTATATAATATTATACCTTAAAACTCCAAATACCCTTGATCTCAGCCAGTGACCTCAGAACCAGATAAAAATCACCTAGCACAAACAGCTCAAGGTTGTTTGTAACGTATACCCCACTTAAAAGATGATAGCATAGCAGCAGACAAAGATAGGTCTATGCTCTAATGCAGGAAAGGCCACCTTTAGGAGCTAATTAAGTCAGATGGTGAGATAGTATCGCAGAAGTGTATGAGAGTGCTGTGTGTGTTAGTGGTGTATTTGTGCAAAGGCCAGCATAAACTCCAAATGATGGAGAGGTGTCTATGTGCAGGATGTTGACTAGTCAAGATTATAAGGTTTTAAGATTATAAGATTTTCAACCCTAAGCTTCCTTACAATGGACTAAAATAGTCACCACTTGTTAAGGATAGTGTTTTAATATTAATTTTTTTTAATCAAGAAACTAAATATTGTCAACAACTTGGACTAAAAGCTGCATAGGATCATAAAAGGAATGAGCGTGGTATACAGAGAATGATTTTGCATCTGTAATATATCTAAGGCATGTAGATCTTAATGTGCCCTGTTGCAATCTGGTATTTTACCACTCAGTGGAATGGAAAAGGAAATGCTGAGTAGTTCATTATACAACCTTAATGATCTAGAAAATTTCTTTCATTTCTTGCTCTGTGCTATTCAATTTTACTGGAAACTTCTTTGTTCAGTAAGATTCAAAAATCCAAACACATACAGTGATTTTTAAATAAGGATGATATTCACTTCTTAACATTAAATGGGCACATGGCTGCATTATGGAGATGTTAGAAACCAGTGCTTTTGGAACTTGTACCTTACTAGGGAGTAGAAGCAGGGTTCGAATCAAGGGGGAATCTGACAAAAAAGGCCATGGGGTTGAAATATTTATAGATCCCTCTTACATATAATAATAAGTAAATGTTCCAATGTATTCCCCAGATTTAAAAAAATATTCCTGAAGGAATCCTGTAATGTGATTCTAGACACCCATAAAGTGAACCATACCATTTGTTAACCTTGACGTTGAACATCCTATCTTCCTAGCTCACTCCACGTGTTGTGTACATCAGTGGAGACGGTGCAGGTTACCTGCTATAAGATATGTGATCTATGTTCTCTTCATACAGCCATGGTTTACACTTGATTAATGCTTAAAAATAAATATAAATAAGCTAATGTTATTTTGAAGAACCAGCACAGGTAGTGGAGCATTGTTTTTCAAAGTAAGAGAACATCTGAGTAATTTACATTATTTTTATGTTCTATTGCTTTGTATTAGTCAGGTGTGGGCTGTACTTTTTGGATAGTAACACGTTTGCCTACCTCCTCTGTATGGCTCTAGTTCTAGTACAACAGTGTGTCTTTGTTGTGTGCTACATGTCCCATGAGCTGGTGTAATGGATTTGATTCATTGTCATCTACAGACTGCAGACATTATGTTAACAAGCAAGATATTGTGAGGATAGTAAGACCCGAGTCCACTGAAGCACTTGCCTGTGCTGCACTCGGTTCCCTTTATGAAGAAGAAAAAATTACCCCACCGCTGTCATTGTATAAATTGTGCTCTTGGTGGAAGAAGATATTTCAGTCTGTGCTGCTTCGATTTTTGACCATTCTTTATCATATCCGTCTCTTATGAGTCTTCTAACTTTATGGAACGAGCATCACTGGAGCGCTGCTTAAAGTCAGCTAGTTACTGCTACAAAAGCCTGGGAGATGAACAGGAAAAAGCCTCAGGATAAACTTTAGGCTGTAGCTTTTGTTTTCTTCTCCTATGTGCTTTACAACATTTTGAAATTTCATAGATAAATATGTTATTTTGAAATATGTAGAAGTGCAATTTAGTTTTTTTTTGCTGCAAGGCTTTTACTGTAAATGTTTTAACTTTATAGATATCTATCTCGTCATGTCATCAATGAGTGCTGGGCTACATGTTTGACCCAAAATGGAGAAAGAAACTGAATGCCTACAACTACAAGTCCCTCTGTTTCTACTCAGTATAATGCACAGTGTCCAGTCTGTATTGTATGTAATGGTATCGATAAATGTTTCTTTAGCACAAAGGGATTTTTACAAATTGCCATTTATCATGCAGCATGGTGGAGTTACAGACTAGTTCCAATCACTGTGTAATCAAAGCCAGAGTGTTGGTGTTACAGCAAGGGGCATCATGCCACGATTCAGGGATTCAGGCATTAATAATCTCTGACATCTGCACAATGACTATCTATAACTCTGCTTCCTTAGTGCCGCCGAGTTAAATAAATGTTCACTCTACTTAATGTCACCATTGTGTCCTTGCTCATTTAATAGATGGCTTGGAAGCAGGAAATTGGTCACTAAATTGCAGTTGGACATGATAGATTGCAACCAAATGGAGATTATGTAAATCACTTGCCTTTGGCAACACTAAACTAAAAACGCATACTGTTCTTGACAGTGCTGAGACCTTTTTGTGACATTCAACCTGCACTGAGTTGGTGTTATGTGAAGATCAGGATGTTGTTTCTGGAGCAGAATTGCTGCTTAACAGTTGACCTTCAAAGGTTGGGCTGATTTCTGTTTTCATAGCTGTTTCAAGTCTTTTTCTGAAAAACACAAGACGAGCACGCCAGCTGCGAGTCCTGCTTTTTGTAGCTTGATTTTCTCTCCACATCCTGTTCTGACACGGCAGCAGAAGTGTCCACCTCAGCAATAGGTGATCCTCAGGGCAGGAGGTGGCTCGCTCCCCATCAGCTGTACCAGTGACTGGAAAAACCGCATGTTGGTTTCCAGTTAAAATTTGGTAAGAGGAGAGCACGGTGGTCTGAGTAGGAGGTGGTGCACTAGTCAGCGCGGTGCGGGTGGTGTTGCTTTTGGCGTAACATCCCATGTTACATACTTGAGGTGCTTTTATTGACTCTTGCTCAACGAGTCATGTCTGGAAAACCAGACGAGTCGTCAGAGCAGCCCGTCAGATGTTGTCACGTTAAGATGGTGTATTTAAGCAAACGAAGCACTTCATGCAAACCTCAGTGTTTTCGCTCCTTAGACGTACTTGAAGCATCATATTAGTCATGTGTGGGTTTCCGAGGTGTGCATGAGCAAGTGCTTAGACAGCATTTCTGCTTGATTGCATTCGGTCATTTTACAAGCTATGAAAGGACATTTGAACAGCTGACACTTCTGTGTCAGTGTTGCTGCTGTCACTAAGCTCCTCACATCCATCTCAGGGCAAAGGTGAAGTACGGCCTCAAGCTACAGGAGGCAGCAGTGAACTGGCTGCATGCTGGCTCCTTCGGAAAAAAGTTACTGAATGATGCCATTGAATTTTGATCGTGTCACCTTTTTTAATGTCACCTCTCACAGTCCTAATTGAATCCGTAATGGTTTTGCTCTAGTTGTTAAAGGCGTTGGCTGTAAATTGACTTGTGGCATTGATTACCAATCACTGCAGGAGCTACATTTTTTGACCCACATGATCAATTTGTGTTGATGTTCTGGGCAGACTTAATAATGTAGGTGGCCTTGGGATTCATATTAGATTTTTTTCCTTAAAATGTTACATAACTTAAAATTATGATAAAATAACAAATCAATGAGTCTCTTTTCAGAAGAACCCCCATCTTGCATATGAGCTGGGCTCAGCTGTATACTGACATAAAGGCTTTATTTGAAAATAAAAATAATAAAAAAAAAACTGCAGATAAATTATTAATGGAGAAATGCATAACTGTTTTATTGGCAAATATGCTAATGAAAATGGGCCTCATAAGGGCAGTGGCAGGATAAACCATTCCTTTCACAAGTCATGATGAGTATGAGATCATTAGTGGGTGATGGATATGATAGAACGCATCATAAAATGAAATGGAAGTGTGCCTTGTGAATCGGGTGGGGGCTATGCATAAGTGACACCATCTGCCAAAACGCACAAATTCAAACGATGAAACTGTCTTTCCCTGTATATTTTCTACACTATATGTGAGTATAACCGAACTGCTGCACAGTAAAGGTTAAAGTTAGTATGCAGCAGAGGGGTTAGGGGTTGGGGGGGGGCTAAAACTCTTTCTGTCAGTTTGAAAGGGTGAACTGCTCGCTGGATGGAGGAGACGCCCCCCTGCATTATGTTGCGTGCTCAGCATTGTGGCAGCAGCACCTTTGTCGATTGTACAGTTTCTCTATTCTGTCTAGACAGGAGACAGAGGACATTCAGCCTTTGACCAGTTTCTGCTCATTTTTGCCATGGTAAAATGTTGTGTAGAGTTGTTCAAATATATATAGAAAGAGCTAACAGGGGCATTGACCTCATTGCTTTATGGTTTAATCTAGGGCTACGCGGTATACGTGGTATATGTGGTATTTGCGGTATTTGCGGTATATGGTAGAAAATCTGGCCCACGGTAGAGATTTACACAGTACCACTGATGATGTCATCGCCTCAGAGTGAAAATGGCTGCAAGCACAGAGACAGCGGAGAACTAAGAGCTGGTAAAAAAAACAAATGGTGCCACGTCCGTGATTCATTTGTTTCATTGTTCTACAGAATTAGTGAGAATATACAGTATGCCTGTAAGTATTGTTGGTTGTCATATGTTCTACTGTGTGCTGCTGCACTGTTTGTGTTGAATATAGCTATTTGTTGAACAAGTTAAAATGAGCACGGTTGCGATGCTAATTTACTTTAGCCTTTCTATGCCGTTGTCCATTTTGTGTTAGCATTAAGCTAGCGGACTCTGTGTAGTGCTTAATACTGAAGGCAGTACTGAAGTGTTACAATGTGAAGTTACTTGTTTTATGTTTTCTACAATTACAGATTTACACAACACATTTTCTTGAAGTAACATTCTTGACTTATTTGAGTTATTTAATAGTTTAAAAAAACAATTTCTGCTGAAGGCTTTTACCATGGGCTATGGTAACCATTAAGAAACTTATGTCATGCTGTAATTTACATACTAAAGTATATGTGATATACACCGTCTACCATCTATGGTTCAAATACCGTTCAATACCACAATATAAATTTTAAGAGAAGACGTTCTTTTCATAAACACAATGCTTAGTAGAGCTAATGTGGTGTCGTTCTGATTTAACAGCTTATATACATATATATGTATGTACGGTATACACACACAATGTATTGATTGATTAGACTGGTAGGCATGCAGTTGGCTGACCTGAGTCACTTGTGGTGAAACTGTGTGTGAGGTGGTGAAGATGTAGCCATCAGCAAATCACCTTGCTTGGAGAGTTTGCTCATTGTTATTTGAAGAATCTGTTATTTCTTGGCACACGCACATCCAAATATTGAACTGGCAATATGGAGATCTCCTGGTTAATGGAGGAGCTGATGCACTGAGCCCATGGCCCAGCCCCAGCAACAAGCTTCTCACTGATTAATGCTTTAAGATTTGATTCATCACTTTGTGTGGGTAGAACATTTCCTGCTAGTGTTCATACCAGACACAGCAGAATTTAATTTAGACCGGAGATGGATGCTCTGCTGCGTTGCACCACTACTTTGTGATTTAAAGTGATCAGCTCAGGGAATTTCTGTGGGAGGAGAAGAAAATCTTGTCTAGCATATTTTTAAAATGGTTGGACACACCTGAAATTATTGGCTGACCGAAGAAATTGAACACAGAAGACAGATGCTCAGATGGACTCTGACCAGTCTGCAGGTCAGAAGTGCTGGTGTTGAGCCTGCGTGGCAACGGTGGTGGCCAGAGGAGCAGAGTGAGGGCTGCTGAAGCCTGGCTGGGGACTCGCTCTCCCAGCTGCCACCTGGCACAGACTGAAGGCTCACGACTCCATCATGCAGACTTGGCCCAGAAAAGCAGAACAGGGGAGGGATTCATCCATCCCCCAACAAGCTTCATTCAGCAGACAGACCTAAGGCCAGTTGGTGATGCTACGCTGTGTCCTTCTAAAAAAAAAACAACAAAAAAAAAAAAAATACACAGCGCAATTAAGAAATATTGCAGTGTTTTATTTTTAATACACCTCTGTAATAATCTATAATTTAGCATTATGGATGTAAACATTAAATGCTTATGCAGTAACTACAGAATGAAATATATTTTTTATTTTGCCTGATTTGTTTTTCTGTTGCTGTCACAAGCCATTGCCTTTAAAGAGCTGCATTTCAACCATTAACCAGAAGATGAATACACATAATAGAGTCACCCTTAGTACAGATGGAGTGTAAAGTGAACAGCATTTACTTACAGTAAGTCCACACAGCATTAACAGTGTCTTAGTTGCAGAGTAGTAAAAGACATATGATTTCTGAAAGCGAGTGTATCCTGTCTGTGTGTCATGGCTGACGTCTCTGGAGGAGCTCTTTTACCCCTTTTCCATCAAAAAGGAACCTGGTGCTAGTTTGGTGCTGGTTCTTAGTTGGTTCAACTTGTGTTGCTCCTTTGCACCGGCCATTTTTCCACTGGCAAGGAGCCCAGTCAGAACCACATCATTACATCGCTGCAAAACGTCAGTACATCACAGCATTTTTGTTTTCACCCGGCAAAGCTTGTGCAGTGCAAAATCAAAACAAGGCTTTGCAAAAAAACCCAGAGCCGACACAAACTAACTGTATGGCGTTATATTTGTGCCACATTCCTGAGCGAACAAAGACAGATTGTGAGCGAGCAAATGCACGAGCACGAGAAACTTTAAATCAAATCTGCATTTGTTCGCTCAAAATCTCTTTGATCGTTCAGGAATGTGGCACAAATATAACGCCATATATCTGTTCCTGGCCACCTGTCTTTGTCATAATCACTTCGAGCGGCGGCTCCGTTTGAGGACAGATTATATTGCGGCTGCGAGCGAGATGGAGGTTGCTTATTGCCTGGGTACATCAACAATCACAGTACTGGTGGGACACTATTGATCTGGATTTCAGTGAGCAACAGTTTGTGCAAAACTTCTGTGTGTCCTGGGAGTGCTTTCAATACATTCGTGATCAAACCAGGTAGTATTTACTCTGTTCTTGATGGTCACAATAACCCCGCCCCAAGCTCCCTACGTAATCAGTACTTAGCTCTGGACCAGCAAAGACTTGGTGCTTACGTGGCCCCAGTTTTAAGCTCCAGGCTCCGGTGCTTAGGCTGTGGAAACACAAAGAACTGGTGCTAAATCAGGCTCTGGCTCTGAACCAGCCCTGGAACCACCCCGGTGGAAAAGGGGCATCTGTAGCCTTAGATGGAGGACAGAAGTTAAACAATATTGACATCATTTTCACACCATTGTACAAAGCAACGAGTGGCTACATCAGATGTGAGGCACTTTATTGTCAACCACTATGGGCTGCTCTACGAATATCTTCCTCTGATCCCTTCAATAGCAGTTAGGAAGAGCCAGTGTACACATGGGTCCAAGCCTGACAGTGCACTAAAAGAGGTTTTTGGGTCTAAAATATTTGTGAGATTGCCACTAAAGATAAATAATTTAATGCACTTTCATCACATAGTACATGAATTGAAAATCAAAGATAAAAAGTGCCCTGCTGCACCTGAATGCATGCAGCTGAACAGCTGTAGTACTGTTGGCCCATGACGGTTGAGTTCATTCTTGTGGCAGCACTATCACTAAGTTACTTTGTGTTAAAATTAGATTGTCATCATCACCAGCTGTCATCAATCTGATTCAGTATGATTCCCTAACATGCTTCTGAGCCACTATTGATCTCTGCTCCCCACCACCCTCCCTCCTCGCACAGCGCTGGATTGGGAGTCCTATTAACTGTGTTCCCATCAATCACAGTTCACTGGTGTTTGTTTGTAGAAGCTCTTTTGATACGATTAGAGCTGTGCTCCAGCGCTCATGCTGCACCTTTTTTCTCCCATTGCAGTTCTCGTGTCGGCTGATTTGAAATGCGTGCAGTCGCTCCCCTCTGCTTCAGTGATGTGCCTCACTGCTCCACAGCAGAGACCAAAGATTAAGCACTTGGGCTCAAACATGTCGGCTGTCAGAGGTATCTCTCTCTGCAAAGGGCCTGATAAGGGCCACTTGTTCCTGAAACAGCCCTTCCCAAGAAGACAACACCAGAGAAATATTAAAGATCAAAAAATATGGACTTACTGAGGGTGGTTATGTTTCTCTCACAGACTACATTGTAATGATTACTTTTGTGGCCTTAGACTAGTCAATATTCAATATAATATACTTTTAAGGAGAGACATCCCAGGCAAAACATGTTTTTCTTCCACTGATTCATTTTGCGGTTTAGTTGAAAGAAAACATCCAAAAAACAGATTTACATGTGTATTTTTGTGAATTTATTCTGAATTCAGGTTAAATGTGTGCGAAAGTATGTTAACGTATTTGTAACGGTAGGCAGTTTGTCTAAGTAGAGTTATTGTCATGCAAATTAGTGTGTTATCACAGAATAATTGCGGCTTAATTACGTTAACTTCAACAGCCCTTCTTGTAATACAAAAATGTAATCAACTCTAATCAACTGTGGAAGTTGAAGTGTGATATATATTACAATAGTTAAATGTTTTTACCCTATTCAACTGTGGTGTCTGTTGAATTTGACCTTTTAAATGCTGCTTTCTCTAAATGAGTTGTTTCTTCGACTCAGAGCTTGACATTTTCACTTCAGTGGCACTTACATCCACCAAAGTTTTTTCAGGGGTTTGTACTTTCATAGCCTGATTTATACAACATTTATTCCAAATAATGGCAAATGGCATTTTCTGTGACTATTTAAAAAGACGTTTCCAGAATTACCTGTGTAAAAACATATGATTGGTTTGTCAAGAAAATTGAACAAGATTGTGTAAAATTATGACATATTTATAAAATAATGCCTCATTTTCATATTTTGCCATGACATTTAAGAAAACTTGTAAAATGTAACTTTAATACCATAGCTCTTTCATTCCAGTGGAAATCTCTTCCATGAGATTAATTCAATTCAAATGTTCAAAAGAGAGGAAAGGTAATACAAAAAATTAAAAACCAATCATGTGCTTTTGATTTTAAAACAAATTCAAGTTGGAAAAATTGTTGTTTCCTGCTGAAAAGAAGCAGCACAAGACCTTAACAACCTTTGGGCATAATAGTTTTGTATTCGTAGCAATGACAAATTTGTGGGAAAACACAACATGGTGGGAGCTCGACAGGACAGCCGTCACATGGTGCAAACTCTTTATGCTGTCCAACCTCAGCAGGAGGACATAGCTTGTATGCTGCAGACTGTATGTGTACATATCAGGAAATTAGGTTCATGTCTTAAACTTAAAATAATGAAACTGGCTTTAAAAGCCTTTATTTTGTTCATCCTAGCTGCATATTGCCACTCATGAATCAAGTAATGTTTTCGGAACAAAAACTGGCTGCATATTGAGATCATAACCAGCTCTTCTAATATTAACAGTAATTCACAAGCATCAGAAAGTTCAATAACTAATTTTAATCCTTTATATTTTTTAGTGGAATTGCATCAATCCTTTTCAATAATTGGCTACATTAAAATCTCTAATGATGTCTAATGGACCTTTCAGTATAACAGACTGTACCAGCAGGGCAGTGAAACTTATGGCTAACACATCACATTCACATTCCTCACACCTCAGGCCAATTTAGGGTCTCCACTTCACCACACTTGCATATATTTGGACTTCGTAGAAATTCCTGAACCACTTGACAATTATTCAAACTTCATACCGAATATTCCCTTTGTCCTGTGAGGTGACACGTTGCCAGCTGCTCAACCACAGAGCCAGGTTCCCATTTACAGTTCTGTGAGTGCTTGGAAAAATGAGGAAAAAAGAAATCCAAGAAATGCAAAATAAATGTCTGCGCAGAAACATCTCCAGCCACCTGTGTATATTTAGTTCAGGTGTGCACGAGTTGGCAGATATGTGTGTGTGGAAATGTGTTAATATATTTACGGCATGGCGTGCAGCAGTAAATTGAAATTGTGTGTTTAAATTGAACTTCATGCAGTAGTAGGTGGCCAATCGGTGGTTGAAAATGACAAAGTAAAGGTCACTTTAGGACAGTGATCAACTATTGAAATCACATTTTGTGACTCTCTCAGAGTTGATACCTAAGGTCGTGACATGATTTAGCTAATAAAGTCCTACTTCATAGAAAGGACATCATCTATTAGGGACAGATGACCTCTGTTGTCAGTCACACTAAATTAAAAGATGTGTACACACTGCACCTGACAGTATTACACACTTATGCTGCCAAGTGATTAGTATGACCATGGCACTTAACTACACAATCACCATGTCTTAAAGTCTTTATCTCCAACAACAACAATTTTGCAGTGTTGCTTTTTTCAAAGTTTTGTTTGACTCAATAAACACAGTGTCCGAACATAAATTAAACTTTGACTTGTTTTATGTAATCTGATACGTGTAGGCTGGTTTGTGTTTAACCGGGGCACTTTTGAGGTTAATACTGTGTGACTGATTGTCTCACATTATTGTCTCATCATACTTAGACAGCACAGGCTTCTGTTATTGTTTTAATGTCTCTTTCCATCTGCCCCTCTCTCTCTCTCTCTCTTTCTCTCTCTCTCTCTCTCTTTCTCTCTCTCTCTCTCTCTCTTTCTCTCTCTCTTTTCATCCCTGTTTTAGGAGTTTTATAGTTTGTTGGGGCCAGATGAACAGAAGGCAGCTCTAGTAAAGGTATTTTAGGGTCAGGAGAAAGTGAAGTTGGAAATGTTTAATCACTGTTAATTAAAGAGAACCTACATAATGCTGCAGTGACATTTTATGTTGATGTGTCCTCGTTCAGAGGCAACAGATTGCACGAGGGTTGTTTGGTCACGTAGGTGTTATCACAGTTGTTGTGGGTGTTGTTCCAAGTTTGTCTGCTTTTGAAGTAACAATTTCCAATCTCTCATACTGATGTACAAACAGCAGATGTTGATGTTGATGAATCACTGTCAGTTGGGCTCCAAGTCCTGTATGTGTCTGTTTCGAAGCAGAAGATAACTATTTTATCCTCATTAATCAGGAAATGCCATGAGCAAAAATACTAGTACAATGACAAAAAGTGATGAGCATCACTATTAAAATACCTTACCCTGACAAAAAGGTGTTTCTGTTTCCAGGTGTGTTATTTGTTTATTATCATATGAAAAAAATGCATTTATATGGATGATGCTCTTAATTATTATAAGGTGGCATTACAGAGATTATCTAAATCTAAAAGATCTAAAAGAAATCATTAGCACAAATAAGTCATAAGAAATGAAATAAAACAACAGTAATGAAATAAAACAATTATTCATAATAATTAATAAAAATAATAATTAATCATAATAATTATTATTTACAGTATGTACTAAAAATAGATATATATATATTTTAATGAAAAAATACAAACAGTCCAAGTTTCCTGAGCAAATTAGTGTGAATTAGTTATTGTTGTATTGTGATGACAAAGGACAGTTACGTTAACATGGACCAGTGTTACTGATGTAATAAAATCTTAGTCAGTCTCAACCAAATGTAATATATGTAAAATAACCACATTAAGGTATTAGACCTGAGCATGAAGATAAATGTGTTTCTGTAGCAGCAGATCTGCGGCAGGGTGAAATATATATATAAACCAAGGAAACATGACACTGATGAACAAAATACATAACGTGTATTGTGCAGCACCAAAGTTGCATTGATCATGCCCTGAGCAGCCTCCACATTATGCATTATGCACAAAACTATATACACTTACTGCAAAGCAAGCATCATATGCCTACAGCATTATGACACCTATATTCCCACTCTGAATGTTTATTTAATGATTTTAAGAAGCTATTTCATTTGATGACGATGAGTAATGTAGTGATTATTTTTTCGATTAATAAACCGTTTTATAAAATGTCTGTTTAAGCAAAGATCTTCCATTTTATGTTGCCCATCTAACACTACAAAACTCAAATATTCAGTTTCTGATCACGAAAGACAAATGAAAACGGTCCAAAAAGTCCTCTTAATTGACACAGTTAAGTGGCTCACCGTGAGTGAAAGTAGTGTACTCTAATCAATACCTTAGGTTAGTGGCAGACATAAATTACAAACACATTTCCACATTTACAGTTTGACTTTTATTCAGAGCAATAAATCCAAAAGCCCTCCCTAATGATGACTAATGTGACAGGGTGTTGATTTAGTGCTGATTGTTCTTAAAGCGCCAAATATACTTCAATTACATCTTGGCCTTTGTTGTTAACCTCTGAGATCACACAACAATCAAAAGGGCTCCTTCACAGAAACATTGTCATGAGACATCATAATGACAGTAATTGGCTATGTGCCTCTTCACCTAATCTTGTATGCAGAGGTAGAAATTACCTGACAAGTGTCTTCTGTAACTGAGCGACCTCTCTTGAGAGCATGTCGTCTTGTCAGGCGTGTTTTTTTCTGTGAAACTCCTTATAAGCAGTACATTAAAAAAAAAAAAACAACAAAAAAAACTAAAAATAAACAGACTTGCAAAAAGAATGTCTTCAAGGGCTGTCATCATCAGTTGTGGCAAGCATGACATGGCAGTTCTCATTTTTAGATACTCTCTTCTTGCCCTCATCCTTGTTCATCCAACCAACATTTCCATGTCTGACTCAAATTTACCTCCATGCTCTGATGCATCATTCATAACAGGCGGTCAGGACGAGGCACATCAGCTCCCTGATGTCGGTGGTGTAGTGGGAAGCTGCTGAAAAGAAGTGTGCAGAGGTATTTCCAGGCAGCCTGCACTTGCACCAGTTTCTTGACATCTCTGCCATCACACCAAGCTCCCTGACACAGTTATCAGAGGCTGCTGCTGCGTCTGTCTGCCTGAGATGCTCCTCACACTGGACATGTTGCTTATCTCAGTGGTTACAGTACCCTCAGGAGGTCTCGGGGGTTGTTTTCGCCTGGATTGAACTTTAATTTGACAATAGCTAAATAGAGATCTGAAAATGTGACAACAAAAATTCAACATAATGAGTATTTACAGCAATATTATCCTTATCAAAAAAAGTGGCATGCATCAGAAAGATCTGCATTTAAAGGATTTGTTTCATATTTTGGGAAATGCTTTTATGCTTTTTGGCTAAGATTTAGTTGAGAAGATCAATAACACTTAAATATGTGCGCAGTAAATTTGAAGCTACAGCCTTGAGATGTCACAATAGGAAGTTATTGCACTTGATCAAGACAGTCTGGCACAAAGCTCCCTGTGAAATGATTTTTACTTTTATAAATTAAACAGTTACCATGTCTCTGCAAAGCTAATCTAACCATCTTATGGCCATAATTTTACATTTAACTAACAGAAACCCAGTGGTATGAGCCCTCTCATCGACCGCTCTGCAAGAATACGCATATTTCCTGAAAGAACTATTCCTTTAAATGCAGGAGTGATGTGTCATACAATCCCAATTAGTTCCACCAAGTGAGGTATCCAGATTTAAAAGAAAAGGCTCACGGGTCAGGGCTCAGTATAGGCAATAACCTGAGAGCATGATGAGAGAACGAGTGGGAATGGTGCATCTCTGGTGACAAGGACTGGAATATTAATACAACATATCCCTGAAAAGTGTCTGTTTTCATTGTTAAAGATATGAAACTGAAGGGAAGAATAACGTTCCTTTCTTATTGCTGTAAAGAATTCTCTATTGCACAGTTCAGCTGGAGTATGATATGAGCTTATGAATGTGTCACCTGATAGTCAGGCCCTGTCGATCACACTGTGACATGAATTAAATCCTTATGTAGAGCTCTAATATGAGGATTTACAATGTGCCATGTGTGACAGCAAGAGGACCTGCTTTTTTTTATTTCTAGGGAAGCCTGAATTTAAAGCCGAGGAGTCTGGGGAGGAGTTTCACAGCTGCCCAGAGCCCCAGTGTGCCAAATCCTTGTATGTTCTGCCAGTCCAGGAAGTCTCCACTACCTTTTGTTATGTGGCTTGTTTTGGCACAATAATGTGTGTGTTTATTGATAAGTTCCATAGCTCTCCTTGCACATGGTAATTAAAGTAGTATCCACTGCCTGGATGATAATTTTTAGAGTAATGAGGAGTAGTTGTGATTCTGAGGGATATTAAAAAGGCTGCCAAAAAAATCAAACAGCTCTCACTTTAAGGAGTGTTAGCCAGCCACTTTCTTTCACAGGCGTGGTGGGACCTTTCTGCACCTCCAAATCTTTCATTTCCATAGCCGCCTCGGCGAGAATGTCGGCTTCAGGCGGTGTTTCCCTGTGGATCTCCAGCTCTTCATTATTAAAGGCCCCTCGCCGACCATCCTCCACACTTCTCTGACCTGATGACTTTCTGGAGAGTGAATGCACAGTTTAAAGCTCATCCCTGTTTTAGTCTTTCTCTGTCTTCTTCAAGGAAGCCAAGGCACAGCATCCTTGTTTGAAAAGCCAGTGGTAGCATGAGAAAATGTGATTGCCCTTTTGTGACATTAAACATTGATGTGCATTCTGATGCTCGCTGCAAAGAGCTGAAGCTGAAAGAAGAAAAGAAATACTGCTCATCTTTTTAATGATGCACAATGAACATGAAAGAGGCAATCTTGATGTTCACCCGAACGTCTTTCTTAATATCATGGTACATCATTAAATTTATGAATAGAAGTCTAACATAAGTCATAAAAAGCTGACTTTTCAGACTGAAACAAGCAATATACTTTATGCATTTTTTATGATTTGTTTAATGACCACAATGTAAAAGTAATGATATAAGATAACTTTATTTTGAAAGGTTCAGTTTTTTTTGACACATTTGTTTCATTCATTAGCAGGTTTACAGGAAGTTACATACTTTCTCCTTTCACATCAGCTGTGATTTATGGCAGCTAGACCAGTTTCAGCTACTTTGTATGACAAAGTCAGTTTATTTTTGGAAAACAGAGAGAGAATATTCATTCTATATATGTAATTTAATAAAAAAGAAAGTCTAATTTTTGAGCAAATTATCAAAGTATTACTTTTGTTTTCATTTTAAATTTACAGGGCATTAGTACACACCCAAACAAGCTGCATGTAAAATAGCAGAGAATTAATCCAATTAATGTTTTTCGTTTTGAAATAGAAAATTGAAAAAAAATCCTCCTGTGGGTGAGAAATGTTATTTAACTTTTAATGAAATTTAATGAAAATAAATCTGATACAGGATATCAATCCTTGATATCAGACTCAAAATAATAATGCACTAAAAAAACAAGACAATTATACATATTTTTTTTTTTTTTAATAATTATACAAATATTACTCATATAACAAAAATAATCCAAAGTAATTTTCATGTTACCTCTAAAATAAAAAGTCACAACCTGGCTTTGTAATTACATAAAACTCCTCGTTTGGCCAGAGTTTATCTCATCTATATTTAAAAGAATTCCATATTCTCCCATTTTTACACTTTTTGGAAGAACACATTTTTGGAAACAATTTTAAGAAATTTCCTCTCAGTTCATATCTGTCATCATATCACCTCAAAATGAAAATTAAACTGCACACATAATCAAGTTCTGTCTTATTGCTTCAAAATGGCACCAACCTCTGTCTATATGGCTCCTATCTTAATATACCACCCTCTGATATTTGCACAATGCGTTATATGATTTTACCCATCACACATGGTTTACAGAAAGGCAGCACTGCTGGATCAGAAGAGGAAGAAGACGTGTGCAGCTCACCCCACTACTGCGCTGCACAGAGCCTACCACTGAAACACGTTGTATGAAAAGATAGCAGATTGTGACTGCGTTTGATGGCTATTCATGTCAGCTAATATAACTTGTTCAAGTTTGTGATTTGTTTTATTTTCTTTCATTGTGTCTTTTAAATATTTTTGGAATGGATGCATTTTTAGATTATGAATGCTAGCTGGTGCTGGCAGCGTACTGATAGATCAAGAAAAAGAGTGGTCTAGACCTAATTCCCCAAATGATAGTACAGGCTGCACGTTCAGATAATGTTTGTCTGGTACATTGCATTAACTTTTGGAATCAAAAGTGTATAAAGCATATTAACTCTCCAAGGACATGGTATTCAGCTACCACGTCCTTGCAGGGTGCCTTCAGCCATGTACATATATTTTATATCTGCAGTATATTTGACGTGTTTTACAGTCTGGAAAATGACATCCTACCTTTTTCTTCAGCCAAGCTATCATCAAAATATTAGTCAAATGTGACCCTTGCTAAAATGAAAACACAACAAGGAGCGGTGTACTTGTGGAGTGATAAATATGATAGTGAGCAATGTTGGCCAACTAAACTGATTTAACATGCCTAATAATAGAACTCCACACAATGATTTGTGTGTGTGTGGTAGAGAGAAAATGTTTGTAATTATTACAAACTTCTTAGATGTCATAAAATGAAAGTATTCTGCAGCCTTTGTCACATCAAGTCTCAGATGTGCTGGTGAACTGATAACATGTATAATATACTTTCATGCTAAATCTGACATATGCTGCAGGCCACTCTACCATTAGAATGTCACTTCTTATACCACTTAAACTGTCTGTGTCAACAGTATCTGGGATCTGTAATGCAAAATAAAATAGTTCAACTCTTAGATTGCAGCGATGTAAGATTGCATCCACATATGTATGTTGTCTAGAGCATTTACACATTTTAGATTATAGAAGGTCCCCTCTTGGACTGCTACAAATGACAAAGGCAATGCAATTATGCACGAGAAAAGAGGAATTAATTTCTTTATTAATCTTAATCTGATTTTTTTTTGTTATATTTGAACTGCAGAGACTTATTCAAATAATAATAACACGGAAGTTAAATTATCCATTTTGAAAGAAACCAAGAAAGTCATTGTAGTTAACAAATGCTCATTAAGAGTGGGTGAGACAGTTCCACTGCAGTAAATGGAGGTCCACTTTTTGATAGGTAACAAGGATGCAAGTCCCCTCTTCTTCTTTAAAATTAAAAAAGGTACATTTTCAGTGATATTATGGTAAAACACCTTAAATTGTTTTTGATTTTTTTCAAAATAATCAGAAACAGAAATCCACACTTAGCAGTGCCCTGTTGGTAGCATTGGCTTGTATGTGTGTGTGATCACCATGAGGCCAGGGCCAGCCCTGAGAATGATACACTATATTGCCAAAAGTATTCGCTCACCTGCCTTGACTCGCATATGAACTTAAGTGACATCCCATTCCTAATCCATAGGGTTCAATATGACGTTGGTCCACCCTTTGCAGCTACAACAGCTTCAACTCTTCTGGGAAGGCTGTCCACAAGGTTTAGGAGTGTGTTTATGGGAATTTTTGACCATTCTTCCAGAAGTGTATTTGTGAGGTCACACACTGATGTTGGACATGAAGGCCTGGCTCTCAGTCTCTACTCTAATTCATCCCAAAGTTGTTCTATCAGGTTGAGGTCAGGACTCTGTGCAGGACAGTCAAGTTCATCCACACCAGACTCTGTCATCCTTGTCTTTATGGACCTTGCTTTGTGCACTGGTGCACAGTCATGTTGGAAGAGGAAGGGGCCAGCTCCAAACTGTTCCCACAAAGTTGGGAGCATGGAATTGTCGAAAATGTCTTGGTATGCTGAAGCATTCAGAGTTCCTTTCACTGGAACTAAGGGGCCAAGCCCAGCTCCTGAAAAACAACCCCACACCATAATCCCCCCTCCACCAAACTTTACACTTGGCACAATTCAGTCCGACAAGTATCGTTCTCCTGGCAACCGCCAAACCCAGACTTGTCCATCAGATTGCCAGATGGAGAAGCACAATTCGTTACTCCAGAGAACGCATCTCCACTGCTCTAGAGTCCAGTGGTGGCGTGCTTTACACCACTGCATCCGACGCTTTGCATTGCACTTGGTGATGTATGGCTTGGATGCAGCTGCTCGGCCCGGTCTTGAACTAATCTGAAGGCCACATGAAGTTTGGAGGTCTGTAGTGATTGACTCTGCAGAAAGTTGGAGACCTCTTCACACTATGTGCCCCAGCATCCGCTGACCCCGCTCCATCAGTTTACGTGGTCTGCCACTTCATGGCTGAGTTGCTGTCGTTCCCAAACACTTCCACGTTCTTATAATACAGCTGACAGTTGACTGTGGAATATTTAGGAGTGAGGAAATTTCACGACTGGATTTGTTGCACAGGTGGCATCCTATCACAGTTCCACACTGGAATTCACTGAGCTCCTGAGAACGACCCATTCTTTCACAAATGTTTGTAAAAGCAGTCTGCATGCCTAGGTGCTTGATTTTATACACCTGTGGCCATGGAAGTGATTGGAACACCTGATTCTGATTATTTGGACGGGTGAGCAAATACTTTTGGCAATTTAGTGTATATCTCACAGCTTCTGTTTCTGTATAAAAAATATGATTTGGCTTTGAAAGCAGGTCTTACCTAAAGAAAGGAAACTGGGCTGCAGCCTTTAACTTGCTGCATTTTTAATTAAAGAACAACGTTTGGGGCTGTATCATGCACCTTGCCCCATAGGGACTTACACCATTTCATATTTCATTTTAATAGCTAGCTGAATTTCGCAAAGGACCTTCACCTGGCACCTCTGACTGGTGCTGATCATAGGCAGCAGTTATTTGAGGAGAAAATCGAATTTTTACTTGGTCTGTCACAATGTCTGGTGCCCAGCATGATCTGAAGGCACGCTACTGGTGCATTTTACTGAAAGAGCATGAACTTTCACACCAAGGATTCAGCTTTGAGCGTACTGAGAGGCCTGTTTTGGCAGTAAAGGTGGTTTAACCAATTATCACACTTTTAAAATCTATTATTCCATGAAACATAGGACATTTTGCCTTACGGATGTTCATTTTCGTGGTTGCAGCATGTTTGCATGCACATATGTATTTGTAATGATTGTAGGAGGTGTGTATGGTTAAAGATCAGGAGGCTTAAACTGCCTGTATGGTATCCCACTTTCCATTGGATGTGTGGTTATTCAGGACCAGACACTCGTTGGACAGCTGGCATCAAAGGCATCAAACTGTAAGAAATTACTGAAACATTGAACTATTTCAACCATACTACTTCCACACAGACTTCCACATTCAATATGGTCAAAGATCTGTGCAATATGTGCAGCAGCGATATCAACAAACAACATCATGTGAAAACCTGCTGTTGGCATGAAAGGTCTGAACTTTTCAAACTGACTAAAGATAGTGTTTTTGTGCTGTCGCTATGACAAATTATCTACATTTCTATGAAAACATAAATATCTAGCCCATGCTGAGAAGAGGATCAAGGTCACTGAAATACCAAACAGCCCTTGTGGATGTACAATATATGCATTCATGCCTTCATGTTTAGGACATTTTGTCATCAAGCTCGTTCAGGTCATTTATTTAAGATGCAGGTAATTTTGAGAGATACAATGAGTTTACGTACACAGAGTAGCATGGCAAGAAAAACACATCTGAATGATTCTCAGGCTGCACTATTGACAGATGAGTGAAATGGTCAACTCCTTGATTGATGTAAGCCTCATTATTTTGAGTGAAAACTGACAGTAACAATGTTTAACATGATGGTGTGTAGCTTTGGGCTGTTTGCTGCTTCAGGAAACTGAAATCGGACCAGACAGGCTGTAGTGAAAACAGCAGGAGCAAGGCTTCAAACAAGTAGTCAAAGAGGAAGAAATACGTTTTTACACCTATTAATGCACATCTTGGTTGAGCTAATTTTGGAACCCCAAAATTTTGGCATTATGAGCATTGCTCTGCATGTTTTGTATTTTTTATTTTACAAAGCTACATTGGGGGTTGCTGCACGCACATATCTTCAAAATGAGGCTCCTCTTCAGCATTTTGACCACACGCACCACATGCATCTAACTGGTAACTTTTGAAAACTGAATCAAAATCTAATGTACTGCACCAGTGCAGTACATTAGATTACATTAGTGCAAATTATATAGTGAATATACAGTACATTTGCTGCTGTAGTTGTCTCATTGCTTCCGTTGATAAAAAAGTTATTTGGTTCTAGGATCTCTCAGTTGAAACTATGCAAAAATGCAAACACTTCATTAAGTTTTATGCCATACATGGAGGCATGGCATTGAAGAAAGAGAGAAGGTATTGGTAAAAGTTCAACTATTCTGTCACTTTGAATGACTTACTGGTTGAGAATTTAGTATTTACCTCATGTGCAGCAATGCCACACATTTTTCACATTCAGGAAACTGACATGGAATGATTTCTGCTGCTATGCTTCATAGCGAGGCGCTGCATTTAAAGGCTGCGTAGGTGTCATACTCTATACCATTGTCATCCTGACTGACTGGAAAACAACATATCGTCTTCACTTGTGCTGTGACACTGCTCTTGATTCCATCACATCACTTTTGGCTCAGTATTTGCCAGTGGAGAGCCTGGCTGGGGCTTTGCCACAGCATCCGGCTTACTGCTCTGTGGCAATGATAGGATTTACTGATAATGTTGATGTAGTCCAAGAACCATCTCTGTACACCCAAACCTCCCCAACCCCCCACCGGGTCTGACCAATGGAAACAGTGGCCATGGACCAGAGAATGACAACCTGATACACCGAGCCAACACATGCAGTGTGAAAGATTGTGTTTACATTTAAATTGTGCCAATTTACCGCTTAAGAGCAACCATTATCAGTTCCATTGAGACCAAGATAATTGACTGAGAATTAGATTTTCTCAGTCTAAACATGATTATGTTGTTGCTGGGTGTCTGCAAATGGCTGATTTGTTGCAGGTTGTTGACGCTGGAATTCAATCAAAGAGGAACTATTGATAAAGCTATTGTTTGGCGCCGAGAAAATTGCTCTTCAACAGAGATTCACAATGTTCCCACAAACTGCTATCTCTGAGACTGAGCCTCAACATAATTATTGTAAATCAAATGAGTTTTTGTTTGGGAAAACAAAGTGTTGTCTTCTTAGTCTGACCACCATGATGTATAATAGTATTATTAAAGTGCAGCAAGATAAATGATATTTGTATTAGATTATGTGTAGATCAAAGTGATTCAGACAGAAAAGCTGTATGTTCAGAGTAGCAGTCAAGAATCTGAAAAGTGCTGATATTGACTGAATACTTACCCAGCCCTGAACGACCCTTGTCCTTGTCCATCATCAGGGTCTAGTGTCTCTCTTAAGATAACCAGTAGCAGCTGACACTGAAGCTGAAACGTCTGTGGATCAGCGGGTTTTTCTTCACATCACATGGTTGGCAGTCCCCCACTCCCACTGTTTGCATGTTGAAGTGTCCTTAAGTTTTGCATTTTTATCAAATAAAAATACAAAAAAAATTCTTTTTGTTAAATTGTGTTAAGCAAATAATCAATATGGATAAGTATAACTTTCAAATTTAAAAACAACAACAAGAAGAAAAAAAGTGATCAGTGACCTAGGGGTGGGCGATATGGTCTAAAATTTATATCATGGTATAATTTGAACCATAGACATTAGACGGTGCATATCACGTATACTTTGATGTGTAACTTACAACATACCAGTTTCTTAATGGTTACCATGTCACATGGTAAAATCATTCAAGCAGGAAGTGTTTTTAAACTATTAAATAACAAAAGTCAAGAATATTATTTCAAGAACATGTGTTGTGTAAAGCTGTAATAGTAGAAAACATAAAACGAGTAACTTCACATTGTAACACTTCAGTCCTGCCTTCAGTATTAGCCCTACACAAAGTCTGCTAGCTTAATAGTAACACATAATGGAAAACGCAACAGAAGAAGAAGAAGACCCTATCCTCACATAGGGTCGCGGGGGAGCTGGAGCCTATCCCTGCTGTCTTAGGGTGAAAGGCAGGGTACACCCTGGACAAATCTCCAGTTCATCACAGGACACAGATACAGACAGCCACTCACACTCACATTCACACCTACGGTCAATTTAAATTAACCAGTTAACCTAATCCCCATGCATGTTTTTTGATGATGGGAGGAAGCCGGAGTACTCGGAGAGAACCCACGCAGACACGGGGAGAACATGCAAACTCCACACAGAAAGGCCTCGGGCCTGGGATTCGAACCTGGTACCTTCTTGCACCAAATGACTTGCACCAGTCATTTTTCCCAGGAGGCTCCGGCTGGCCGTGGCCGGGCATGGGGCGCTCCCGGGCGGCCACTCACCGCGGATCCCCGGCCCGAAGCTCCGGTCATTTTATGACCCTTTTACGCTTTTTTTGGCTTCGGTGGAATTCGGTGCGGCATCAGTATGGTCTTGTATTATGACCAAAAGTGCAGTGCAGGTTTTAGTTTAGTGCTGGGTAAGTAAAACCGGCATCTCCACCTTGCTTCTCTGTGAAAAGTGAATCGTCCTATGGATACTAGCAGGTAGTGCTTTATGTCCCTTTCGGCAGTTCGTAGGTTTTGATAGACCTGAAACACATGGAAGCCTCCATATGAGCGACCCGCTCTATGTAAAGACAGATAACTGATTCTTCACCCAGGAGGACAAGTCAGATTGTTGGCATAGGTTATTTTACACCAATGAGGATCTATTTATGAATGAAAATGTTGATTTGAGGGAATAAAATACTTTAAAAAATTACATAGTGTCGCTTTAATACAGTGGCAAAAAGTTATTGTCTATGTAAAGATGTAGAGGAATAATGTCTGAGTAGAGAGTGAAGTCTGCTTCTCTGTGCTTTGTTAACGTAACCAGGCTGACTGTGCACGTTAACATGAGTCACTGGCTAGCTCATGGCTGCTGCTCTGCACGGCACTCATAAAGAGGTTACAGCTGATAACACTGTCGACCGACGGCCGTATCGTTGACTCATACACCCCACAGTTCCCCTCACCGTTAGCTGGGTCAGCACTGCTGCTGCTGTTACCACCGTTCGCTGTGAGTCAAGCGCAGCAGAGAGGAAATGGAAACACTCTCATTTTCACATTTGTCACATTTTTAAGTTTAAAGCCTGTCCATAGATGTTCCAGTTGGCATGTCATGATGGCAGAGGCAGGTGACAAAGAGTCTAGAGCACTGACTTTAAAGAAAGTGCACATTATTAACCAGTGTGAAATAGTTCACACTGACTATCACACGTTTACGCTACACTGAAATTGTTCTCCTCCTTTTGAAATCTCACCTTTATGTCACGGTCCCTGTTTTATGCCAAATAAAACACAGAATATTGCTGCTCTTGCTTCACTGCAAACACTTTCTTATTAGCTTTGGCAGTTTGTCTTGCTTTAACTTTGCTGTTACGCCTCACAGACACACCTTCTGGAGGCTTCAAACCTTATATTCCCCTCACTTTAAAATCACATCAGGCTATTCATACCACTTGCAAGAGCTTCACAAATCTCATTGTGTATTTTTGTCCATCATAATCTGACAAGTCCTATCAACAGTAGGACCTACAGTTGTGAAGTTATCTTTGTCAGGACCAAAGCATTGAATAAACTGACACCATCACCCACTTAGGCTCTGGTGCTTAGTGAAACACATGGAACATATTTCTATGAACCATAAAGATGGAAGATGGAAAAACTGTTAAACCCTCACCATTGTGTAAAAATATGTCTGAGTTTTGTCTTGGCTCATGGTTTCATCAGGAAAGTTTTTTGATTGTTTATGTCACGTGTCAGATTGAAGAGCGAACTACCTACCTGCCTTAGCTGTGGTGCCGAGCCATCGAAGTGACAGAGAGGCATTTCAGTGAATGGTTTCTAATCATGTCTAATGTTCCATGTAAGAGAGTCTACCCTGTCTCTGTCCTCCCTCATCACAGAGGCCACACTAATGCTGGAGGTAAGTGTGTGTGTGTGCGTGTGTGTGTGTGTGTGTGCTTGCGGGCCAAGGCTTGACAGCAGCAGATTTGGCTTCTCAGTGGACCATAGAGCGGCAACTTACACTTGGAAGTGCTCAGATGTCTCTTCATAGCCAGGTCTCTTGGCGCGTGACCTTATTCCCTGTGACATTTTCAGCCATTAATCAGCAGACATATTGTGATGGAGTACCTCTCTGGGGTTACATTGTGCTCATGTCGCACCATTTTCTCGATGGCACTGAGGTCGGGCAGATTTGTGGTGCTGATGTTAGGATGAAATTCAACTTTGATTCAATCAGATGCAATACTTGAAGGTGTTGCTGTTGAGTGTTGAGAGAACATTTTTCACAGCAGGACTGACTTGAATGGTGGTTAATAATGTTGCACCATTGTTAATTTTATCCTTTTCACAGGTGTTTTTGTCAAATGTAAGGTTAGACTTACACTGTCAAAAATTCAGACATCATTCCAAACTGGCCTGATATAATGTTAATGTCACGTTAAATATGTTATTTTACCTTTGCAGCTCTTCCATGAACATTAGTACATTGTACATGTGCCTGCTTTTCATTTTTTCATTGAGTTTTTATTTTCAGAAGTTATAATTTTTGTGAACACAAGAACATTATTAACATTAACGTGTTGGATATTTTAGTAGTATTTTACATTGTTAGTAGTGTGGAAGAGAAGGAATACAGTATATACAATAACAATAATGGTAGTTAATAATAGCAGTTGTTTCACAGTTAAAAACATTGCTTTACTAGAAAAATCAGTTGTCAAAAACAAATATATCATCTTCTTGCTTCTCTAATGTTCGTTTGTGACGCAAAATGTCCGTGGACGACTTCTTTGTTTGACTTTGTACCTTGTAGCAGAGTAGTTTTCAAAAGAGATTAGGTATTTAGTGAATATTTATGAGTTGTGTTGTGACAAAAGCGTCATTTCAGACTTGTCAGAGCTGCCATCTTTTGACAAGGACTGCAATCTTCACATCACTGACGACTTCTGAATGCCTCTGGAGAACGTCTTAGCAGAACATTGAAATAATCGCCCTGACAGCTTTCCTTACTACTGACCACACTACAGCTACAAGCTCAGAACTCATATACTGCTCTCATTTGTGATTAAAATAGTGGAAACACTTTCTCTCTATTCTTATCATCCCCCTATTCAGCCTTTATAAGCACTATATAAATATTTAATAAAGATAATAACTCACTGTAATGTAGTTATACATTTTTATTAATGCACAACCTTAATCAATAACAACATATTTTGTATGATTACACAATATTGTCATTCATTATCTGTTTTTAATTGACAGACAAATGAATAAATATCTATATCTGATTACACTTACATTAGACATTATACAAACCATTTCTCAAATGTTTCTCAGACTGAGACATGTTTTTTTTTATTTCACAGGAGAAAACAACATGAGGAAAAGTGAAGTAGGCAGGTTTAGCTGTCAGGTGTGTTGCAGTGAAAGGTTAGGCCTGTCAGACTAACAAGGTGAGGAACAAAGCTGACAGGAAGCTACAGTAGCACATCTGTCCCCTTTCTATTGATATTGCTTTATCTTGAACAGTAATAACATTTTATAGATCTGTTGACGGACTGTCCCAGGCGCTCATTACACGCCGCTACTCTCTTATCACGGCCAACTGAGATTGTGTTAATGTTTGCTCTCAGTTCAGTGGCCATTTTGGCCACAGGTTGCAGGGAGCCAGTGTCTCACAATTCCTGCCGATACATTTTCTCTGATAAAGTGTGAAATCAATGCTGCTGGTGAAAGACTTCCAAACATGAAAGCCATTGCTTTATATGGGACGCTTCTCCTAAAAAATAGAGAATTTCTGAGTCCACAATGATACTGTCTTTCTCTGTCATCAGCATTTGGAGCCATATTGCACTGTTTGCTTTCCCTCTGTGAGAAATGGTAAATAAAAAGACGTCTTACAGTGAGAGGAAGCATGTTTGGATCCCATGCTGAGCGCTGAGTGGCAACTTTTAAAGGAATACTACATTTGTACTTCATTTTCATGGCTTTGAAAAAAAGAATTTGGATTCCATTGGCACTGTCTCGACCTGACATGGGCTGTAACCTCCATCTTTTTTTTTTTTTGGTGTGGATATTGACAGGTCTGCCAGAGAGAAAAGCCACAGTATTACACCTCCAGCTGTTCCAATTTCTCATCTCTGCTTCTAAAATGATGCTGCGGCTGCTGTAAGCTTGAAACTGAATTAATAATGGAACCAAGTCAATAGGTCTTGGGATCCTATTCTCCCAGGTATCACCTTGAAGTGACTTTGCTCAGTTATTGAAGTGTTGAGTATGAAAGGAAATCCTACAAATTTACTGCTGGAGTTTGGACTATCTACCCCATTACTGTATGAAAATATGGTTTACCACTGTTGTTCTATTGCCTTGGACCTCAAATTTGAGGACAATTAAATGAAAATGTCCAAAAGCATGTGGCTACTTCTGTATTTGTCCCCTATTTTAAGCTATGGCTTAAAACACCAACAACAAAAAAAAAACCCTGTAGCCGTTTTTTGCCTTTGCATTTATTGTCCAAGCCTTTTGCAGTCTTTGCTGAGAGACATTTCAATTTCAGTGTGTGTAAGCACTTGGAAATGAGATTGTTCTACGTCTGTTCTGTTTTGTGCAAACTAATAAAATATGCATCAGCTGAATGCTATTTGGAGACCCACTGATCGATACATGTGCCTGTTTCTATGAGAATTCTCAGAAGAGAGGCCTTGTCAATCTGTCAGAGATCATTAGCAGGGCTGCTGGTGTGATAGATTGTGGCTCTGGTGGGAAAGAAATCAGGTGGGCCTGACATTAACATCCCATTACCAATTTTCCATCTGTCCCGTTGTTATCAGAAACTGATTCAGTAAACACACATTGGACATTTTCCATTTCTCACTGCACTAGACCAGCGGTCCTGTTTTGGGTAAACAACAGGTTATCCTTGAACAGAACGTAAGCCTCTATGCATGACCTCTTACATATGCTATCCTGCAGCTCTTTGATGCAGTTTTTATTCTGTACTGCTAGACGAGCACAACAGGACAACTCGAAGAAAAGGAGTAATTTAGGACAATTCTAAAAATTTATTCAGAGAACAAGGAGATGTATGTTATCTGGTGTGCTTGTGCTCCTCACTGTCACACCAGGGAGACCACAAAGAGAGATGGCAAGCTATTGGAAAACACTGTAACAAAGTAAACTGATGGTAATAACACTTTTGCTACTACCAATAATGATAACATTGATACTACTACAGTACTACAACTGTTTAGTGTTTACCCTACGTGCTTTGTTGCTGTAAAATATGGAGAGAATAGAGATAAGAGAAAAAGAAGACATAGTCTTTAGAAACTGATGTTATGTTTTTTGTACTGTGAGTGTAATTATCCAATCTCATATGTAACCAGACAGACAGTCATCCTGCTGATTGCAGTGCAGACAGAAACTCTATCTCCATCCTTGGAGAAACACTACTATTGTGATAACAAAGGAGAGGGCCAGGGGTTGACGGCCATTGTCAAGACTCCTGAATGACCAAGCCATTCCATTCGAGCTGGAGTTTTCATTGTGAACATTGTGAACACCTCGGCTTGTCAGGCTGCCGCTCTTTTGATCTAGTGAAGTGGTGATGTCCTCAGCCTGTACAAACTGAGGAGACCAGCAGCAACACATCCAAAAGTGTTGTCAGATTCTCTTTTATCAGTCTAACTTCATGCCACAAAAATTTTATCAACGTTAAAATTACTGCCAAAAATGTCTGCGTCCCACTCTCTGGGGTCTTAATGAACTGTCCGTCTCAGTGTCCCGGGCTGAACTGCACAACCATGTTTCAGATATTGTTATTTTGGCTGCTGTGATGTGACACTGATCCAGCTTTAGGGTGACCCGACCCTTACAGGAGGGAGCCAGCTCATTGTGGACTTGATCCTTTCCTAATCCACTCCCAGATCCTAATGAGGGTGTCTGTTTATTAGGGATTGGCTGTTGGAGTCAGTTGTGGTCTTTGTTGAGGAGAGGAACAGGATGACCCAGCCTTCCTCCCGCATCCTGTTTGCTCCACAGGGTGCCCTGAATTGACACACTTTTCTTTTTTTTTAGTATCTAACCAAGCAGAAAAAGCAATTTTGTGATTACCTTAGCGGAAAGCAACTCTATAAAACTGTATTCTCAACAAGTACACAATTAAAGTGAAGAATTTTCTCCCAGAAAGCATGAGCAGCTAGACACTGAATTGATATGAAATGTTTACCTTCAACGTAGTAGATTCATTTTTTTTTCATTTCCAGAAAAAGCTTCTCTCATTCAGCATGTCCAAAAGCTTCTTTTAACCTTATACACAGTTTTTCTTGTTGAAACCTGGCATTGTTATATAACCACATGTAGAAATGTCAAATCCAATTGGTCCCTTTGCTATGTAATCCTTGTTTGTAGAGTGTTCATGCTCACAGACAGTTTTGAATACTCTGAACAAAATGGAAACAATGGACAACAACTGGCCTCATTCGTTGTTTGCAGGGTGACAAAAGATTAGACAAGCAAGTCGAATGTTCATCCCAAACAAGGAGACAGAATGGAAAGATAGCTCCTTTCCTCCAACAGATAAGCACTATGGTTTAGTGGTAGACTTAATTATTATTATTTTTTTTTTTACTAGCAGCACATTTTGATGATCTTTTGTGACTTCAGATGTTGATGTTCACAAAGCAATTCATCACAGTGAAAATGCATTAAATTCCAACATCATACCTGAATGAATGTTGTTTCCAGCAGCCCAATATACTGTATATTGTAACTTTTATAACCTCAGAGGTCATTGTCCATTTTATATCATAGATGATTGGCTTGTACGCAAAACTATAGTTATTTTTGAATTTCCACTCTATAATAAATACAGGTTTGATTACTACTATTTTTCCCTTTCCATCTAAACTATATACCCTATAAGGACATGCATAACTTTCTGTTCTTATTGCTGTTTAATATATGTATAATGACTGCAGTTATATTTACAAACAAGTGCAGATGAAGCTATCATCATATGCATTGGCCTGATTCATCAGCATACCACAGCAGGACTGAAATGAAAAGCCTGTGCACCTTCTGACCGTACAGTATGACAGAACCTGCTGCGTCATCAACAACCAACACAGTGTCTGACAAAGCATTTTATTGCACAAGGAAGAAATGTGAAAATGGAAACAGAGAATATCAGCAAAAACTAGTCAATCAAGAGAAAAGCCTGCTGTGTATCAAACATGGGATGGTATAAATCTGCTAGTATTTTCTCTGGCTATGTGAATCACTGTAAAATAATTGATGTTCACCTGTAGTAGTCCAACAGGAACAGTGTTTTGCCTGAAGCCCGATCCTTTTTAGTCGCACTACACATGTTCTCCGCTTCAGAGATTGTGCTTCTGTGTTGTGTGGCTGATTTGGATTGAATTGGACAATGATGGACATGCCTTGGTGATTTAGTTAGCTCTCCTCTGCCTCCTGTTAAATTAAATCCATCAAAGACGTTCACACACTGTCCAACAACACAACACATGTAGGCCACCGAGCAGCTCCACTGGAGCAGTCGCAGATTCAATAAGTGTCTTGCTTTCGGGCACCACAGTGGTACAGTGGTTTCAGAGCAGAAGGGACCTGTTGAGTGCGTGTTAAGACTGGAATTGGCTTGCTATTCACATAGCAGAGAACATAGATGAATAGTTCTTCTGTGCCAGTTAAATAGCAATTAAAAGAAATCCTGATAAACTGTTTCTGACATTTCCTGCTTTGTGTCAAACCTGCTGCTGTTGTTTCTTGACGCGTTCTTGGATGTTGGTGGAAAGCTTTCACAACATGCCACACACCAGCTGGTATTTTTATTTTGTATCCAGTTCCAGTTGCACTGGATCCTCCAACCTTAAGTTTACCTTTCAGTCAGTGCTAGACTTTTTTGTCATAGTTTATTTTTGTGCTGAAGACCTCGATTATACTAAAGTTGCCTCTCTTGATCCTCTTTCTGAACTTACTTGAAGTGTTTCTAAAACACTGTAGTCAGGATGTGCTTTCAGCTTTACTTTGGCTGGAGGCAGTTAAGTGTGTGTCTGTCTGCTGCCAATTGGCCAGCTCAATTACTGTCTGGCTGCTTTTCTCTCTCAATATACTGTTGCAGGGGGGGGATGGGGGGTGGGGGGCATGCTCATTATGCTCTCATTTATAGACATTGGAGAATCAGCTGAGCAAAAATCATTTGCTCTGGTTTTTGTTGTCTACTGTAGCTGTGGCACTTTTCACTTTGTTCAATTCCAAAAAACATCCTTTTCAAAAACATCCTATTCAAAAAAACAACCTATTCAGAGATGATAAGCAGAAACTGCATAAATGGAAGCACAGTGTGTTCACAGTGGAAAAACTTACCAACAGTCTCAAAAAAAGCCTAAATTATATTCAGCACCGAACGCAATTACCTTTTTATCACAGTGAAACTGCCCAGTGACGAGATGACGTGATGAGATACAAAACTTCTGCCCATCTCGATGGACCTTGATGCGCCTCATTCTTGCAGGAAGTGCATTATTGCTGATCATATTAAATGACTCCCCATACTCACTGAACAATTACACCATGAATGAAGTATAATACAGTATGACGGTGGGACAAGTACATTGATTGAATTTAGAACTTGAATGTCATTTCTTTTTGGTTGTAATTTTCACTTAAGATTCATAATTGAAAATGAGAATTAAATGGTGACGATTATGTGTTCTTTAAAGCTTTTATGACCACTCAACTGAGAGTTCCCTGTAAAGGCATAAAGAACAGAAGACATTGTTCAGATAAAGTGGAGAAAATTGCTTAAATGTGATTCTGAAACATACTGATGATCTTTTTCTTTGCTCTGTTTTAAATGGCTGAACCAATGTGGCCAACATGCTGCTTATGGAAAGATGGAGACCAGACAGCATTCTTGTCATGTCTACAAAGGTGTGTGCTGGATGTGATCCCAACAGTGGAGTAAATCAATACAGCAGTGTTGGATTATTTGAATCCCATCATCAACTTCCAGAGATGCAATAAACTTTGAAATATTCTGTCAGAAGCTTTATTTTTGCTTAACGGCAATAACAAATTGCAGCAACATGTCACCCACAGTGTTGCTGTGGATTTTAGATGATTGTTGTTAAGTACCAAACCACAGCTATCTGATTTTCTGTGAGATTAGCCGATCATTAGGCAGTGGGTGGCTCCAGCATTTAATTCAGTTGGCCTACAAAACACAGCTTGTGCCTGCTCAAGCTGGACTTGTTCAAATTGACTTTTGACTGAGTGAAACTGCTAGTGTGCAATCTGTTCTGATTTGCTGTCTGCCCTTGCAGAGATTAAAAAAAACTCTCTTGTATCCCCAGAACACTAATCTTTAATTGAATGAAAATGTATGTTAATTGGTATGGCAGAAGTGTTGCTGTTTGTCTGTTTGTTTGTGTGTGTGTTTCTCTGCAGGTGCATGAGTCATTGAGCTGTCTGGCTCTCGTCCCACGGGTTTATCTTGACTGCAAGGACGAGAAAGAATGAGAGTATGCACACTGGGTGACAATTAAACTGTAGCTGTCATGCAAACGAGAGGATTTGGATCATGTGAGATGTCCGCTAATGTCCCTGTGCTTGTCGCCCCCTACCTCTGTCTGCTCTGCCCCCCAGACTCAAACTGAAAAGCTTTGCTTGCGCTGTAGCAGGCAATTACGCTACCACAGCTCTGTGTCTGCTGTATTTTACTGCTATCTTTTAATTGGAGACATTTTATACCATGGATGAAGGAGATGTTTTACCTGACTTCAGCTTGCTAAGAATAGAGTGGAAAAAAATAGGAATCTTTAGCTGCAACATGATTTCACCCCAAGGCCACAGTTGCAGCTCTCCCATTGAGGCTGCTTTCTTTTCACAGGCGTGATACGTCTTTTGTGCTGGCCTTGCACAATGGGGATGTGAGATTTTTCAGTTTTGTCATTAACGGCCTTGCATTTAAAAATTACCATCATGTTTCTGGAGGGGTTGCGTTTACGGTATCAGCAAAAGTAGTTTTTAGGCCAGACATTTTTTTTTGCCCAGTGAATGAAGGATAACATTTAGGGTGAAGGATAGAATCAGGTTAGAGGTTCCTTCAATTTGATTGTGCTGGCCAACGACATGATAAATTATGCACAGTATTTTAATTGGCTGGAGGCTGGTGGTTGTGGGATTTCTTTTGAGAACGTGTGACGTTAAAGGTGAGGTCATGTTGTGTCTTGCAGAGATGGCTGGATGACTTCCAGAGGTCACATATCTGATCAGCAGGGAGCTCGCTGTGCTGCCTCTCCATAGCAACCAGTTTACCCTCAGGCCACTCAGTGGGACATTTACCACACAGTCATGCAGCTATGATTCTCTGTCTGTATAAATAGTCTTAATATAGTCACCCTCATGACACTGAAGGCGTGAAGAGAAAGGACATGCTTTTGACCTTAATTGAGTATCCCACAAATACTTTAGTGGAAAAGGCCAAGTTACCTCTGACTAAATGCCAGCACTGTTACACCGTTTGAAATGGAAGTACAATAAAATGTAAAGTGGATATTGTGTTTTCACACAAAATGGTGAATTGCACCAAGAGGGGGTTGTTTTTTTTTCTGAAGAAGACAGAAACGTCAGCTTCTGGCTGACATGCCGTCAACCAGAATGTGTGTATTACAATTTTATGAAATACTTGCATGTCTGGAATACAGTGGTAGGTAACAAGACAATGTACCCGTGGAGTGACAACATATCACTGTCAACTGAGACCGCAAATCCCTTACCTGCTGTAAAGTGTAGCAGATGGGCCACTGCACCTGGTGAACTCCCATGAAGAGCCAATGGATGTGATTTCTGAGATTTGGTCTATCACTGTAATGGGCCATTACAAGCTATTGCAAAAGCTATGTAATGTATAAAAACATTAGCTGCAATACATTGCAATTAACAGAGCTTTTTAAATGACTTCTCACCACCACTAACAAGCCATTACCTTTCCCATTGTATAGTGTCCCTATGGTCCAGCAATAGACATCTTGGTGTGTCCATATTTATGGCAATAAGAAAGAAGTGTCTGCAAATGGATGTTAAGAATGGACAGGACATTTTTCATTAGCTAAGTGAATCTGTATTGTTATACCCATTGAAAGACGTTTAAAAAAATGGATAGCTATTTTTTTCATTAGCTAAGTGAAACTGTATTGTTATCCTTATGAAAAGATGTGCATAAAATGTCAGAATTGCAGTGAGAGCCAATATTTGAAATTAGCAGTGTGGCTTTTAAGACCACAGAATTGGAGCTAATTGAATCGCAAGGAAACTAGGAAGGTTTGTTTAGATAAGGCTAAAATAAATTAGCTTGCACCTACTGAAGTTGGGCACAAGGTGTAATTAAAGCGGATAACCAGCAACTTATCAATGAGAAGTCATGAATAAGGAGTTAATTATCATTGAGATTTAGTAATTTAGCAATTACTTGGTGATTACCAATTAATCACACTTATAGATTTGTATGTGCACCAATAAAGGCCCAAATAAGTGCTGTCATTGTAAACATCCACCATCCAACCTAACTTGCATTGTAAAAGTTGACTTTATGAAACAAGCACTTTCTTTGTTAAACATTTTTGGACAGTTTTAAAATTATTTTCAGTGAACTGCTTAATTGTAAAAGTCTGAATGAGAAAATAATAAAGAATAAGGTCAACCTAGATCATGTGAGCACAAATGTAAAATTTTGAGAGAAGACTATGATCCGAGTTTGAATTGAGACATTTAAGGAATAGAAGTTGCAAGCAGAGCTTAGCAGAGCTGCAGGCATACATGGACTCAAATGGGCCATTAGTACTGAAAAAAATCTTTACAGAAAAAGATCCTTTTTGATAAAAAACACTCTCACATTCTGTCTGCATCAATATAGCCATTAGAAAAGGATTCATTTCACCTCTGTGAAATGACTGTCTGTTTGTCTGTTAGCACTCATTGCCGCTGTGCACTCCCATACTTTGTACTTTGATTTCATAAATGACAAAACGATTAAACAGATTAAAAAGTCCTGCTTGAATTATTCACATGGTTCAAATGCCCTTCGATAATGTGTAATATAGTGGGAGTACACATATCTTGAAGCTTAATCCAGCTGGGAGTTTGATTGCATTAACATAATCAGAGCGTGATGTTTACTGATGGACTGCGTTAATCACATCATGATTGGATTATCTGTGTGGATGTACACCTATGTCAAGTTTTCAATGTATTATCAAAACTCTCTTTTTGATGTTTTGTGTCTATCTTGTCGTCTTGAAGATCAAAGACTCATTTAAATATCTGCAATCAGGTGTTGCTGTTATTATAATGAAAATACAGTTAGATATACAGAGAGCACAGAGCTCAACGTCTTCTTCAGATGTTGGTTGGTTTGATCAGAGCGCTGTCCGTGGTGCTGAAGCAGAGGACACTAAGTGTTCTGTGGCAGCAGTTTTTTGTTTTTTTTCTGTATGATTCATTACCTCATAAAATAAAACAAATCACAGCTCATCTAAACAATTCATTACAATGTCTGCGCAAATTAAGTTTTCCAAGCAGGTTAAAGTGAATATGTTTTTCACCTTGACTGTAATAACATGGAAACATTCGGATGTTGAATTGCATATTGTATTACTTTCTTTAGCCAACATCCCTAAATAATTTGATTTAATCACCGTCCCTGTAATGACAATATTAAGACTGCATTTCCTTTATTTTAAAGATGTGTTAAAGCCATGACCTAGAAGCAAAGTCGTCATCTCTTCATACACTGTAGCTGGCATTCGTGCTGTGACAGTTTACACACTGGACTGTACAGTATGTAGTTTTGAAGTAATGGCTTTGCCCACTGAACTAATGAGCCTCTTAAAAGCCAACACACAGCCTGATCACCTTGCCAACTGCTGCGTGAACAGTGTGCATGATGAAGAATGTTGTGTCAAAGTGCAAACTGTTGCTACCTTACCACCTGCTAGCAACATAGGTTCCCTTTCTCTTGTGAAGCAGTGCATGATGGGAAGGCCATCTGATCCTGTTTCCTATATAGAAACAGCAGTTCATGATGCTGTGAGTCCACTTATGTGGACTATATGTGCAATATGTAATATGTATGCAAATTTCCCTGTTTGTAGTACTAATAATGATTGTCTTATCATACCGTATCTTCTTTATCTTATCATACATCATACACTTTAGATTTACCCTGTTTTGATTTCATTTGTAACAGCACTTTTACTGAGATGATGAATGTATCAGATACTCCATATTTTTGTATTCAGCCACATTATAAGATAATTGTGCTGGGTGATTTCTAAGGCTAAGCTGAAAAATAGATTGGTGCTATATCATCTCAGATCAGAAAAGACTGGTGCTCTTAATGCGGCAAACATAAAGACTGCATCGTAGCAACTCTGGAGACAAAGTGGTATTGGTTTATAGGGAAGCTGAGAGTGTTGGGTGCTTGTTTGTGTCTGTGAGGAGTTGTGATTAGTGCTGATGCTCAAAGGGAGGCCAGGATGAAACGTTTATGCCCAAAGCAGCCTCCAAGACCCAGCTAGCCTGCAGCCACGCCTGCAAGGCATCAGTGCACTCCTTTCAATATACCCAGGGGAGTCACTGTGAGGTACAACAACTTTATTCTTCTTACACACGGCTACAAAGTGACTTTGAGCCCAAGTGTCAGTCTTCAAAGGAAATGATCCAATCCAGTAATGGAGATATATATTTCTCAATGACTGCTTCTGTCTGCACATTAATCACACCACATGCCAAAGCCAAGTGCAGTAAGTCTGTGCATTAGGAAATGTGTTAGGACATAACTACCTTATCCTTTGTGTCACACTATTGATATTGGAGCCATTTCATGAACTGCAGGTTATTTTTTAGTATTGTACCTCAATTTCTTGAAAACTATGAATAACTGAGCAAAACGGGTAAGGATTAATCCCCCTGGCCCTCCTCCTTTCTCATAATACAAATCCCGCATTTTAGTCTTTCTGCCACTGTTCTCACTGTCTTCTTCTTCCAGGTTCAAACAGCTCAATGGTAAAACATTGAAAGAAATGTATCATCTTTGTCCAAATCGTCACAGGGCAACTCTTTTCACCATCTCAGAAACCCTGCAGCAGGGATTGATTGCTGCTCTGCTGATTCCTATGGACCCGCTGGGCTGTGCAAATGTCTTTTGACGTGGGGTGCATTTTTAATGTGTCAACTGAGACCCAAGGCAGAATTACCATGAACTAAATTACAGACACATTACCCTCATAGCAGAAATCCACCTATGTTTTTTTCAGGATTATGGGTTCAGTTCTCCATGTTAAATGCATGACTTCCTAAATGACAAATGTTGTCTGGTGGAAACAAACCACAAACACTAGGGTGATGATGTGACAATGCAATTTTGGGCTTTGTGTTATAGCTCAAATGTATTGTTCAGTGACGTGAGATGATGCGTCACAAGGCTTCCAGTCCTGATACACACTTCCACATAATATCTTCAGGCAAAAGAGGCTCATATATCTATTGAGGGCTATTTTAGGGCTGGATGGCCAATTATCATCTTAACATAGTGAAATAAAAATGACAAAGGGCTTTAAGAACTTACTTTAATGAGGCACTGTTGCATCAGCTCAAAACAGGGTGACACTGAGTTTCATTAAAGGTTGTTGTGTGCACTTGATGTCTGAGGAAGATTATTTCACAGGCGACATCTAGCAGTGCGAAGGGAAAAATAATGTGTCTAGTTCTCTGCACCAGAGAGGGAAGTTTTATGGGGCTGCTGTTTGAGTTTATCCTGCACATGGCAGAAAACTGGCTGCTGCACACCACTGTATTTCGCTATATTGGTAGGCACTGTCATGCACCACACTTGTCCCTGGATCTGTGGGCGGCCATTACACTACACCACTGCATGTTGAAGTCCTGAATGGTACAGTCCTCATGCCACTGAAGTACCACTTATCAGAACAAACTCTAGTAATTAAGCTGATCTGTGTTATGTCAAAGATACCTAATCAGTGAGAACAGAACGCAAGTACACAGAAAACAAAAAGAAATGGTGTTTACGAATGTGCTTCTCATTATGTCCCTTTTAGTGTTCTCGTAAGCTTAACCGACCTTCAGTTGATACTAATCATCTGTAGCTAATTACTGGCCTACCTGAGTAAACAACGCCTTTTCCCCCATACTGCATTATAAACATTAATCATCGCACAAAGGCAAGGAGTTGTAATGAGTTAGATAACAATAATTAAACTTTGAATTATGGACTACCGGTTGCACGACAAAGGACTCTGTTGGCATTGTTAATTAGCAAAAGTGGCATTTTCTAAACAGAGACAAAAGGATCTGGAGCTTTCAACATGCCTCCATGGACTACTTTCAAGAAACTTTGTAGTAGCGATAAACTAATAATACTAGTTTAAACCAGACTGAACGTTACAGTTCAGCATGTAGGGTAAAGTCATGCAATTCAGAGACAAGAACTATTTAGCTCCAGTTATTAACTCATATACTGAACACTATTAAAGCACTTGAGTCACAGCCAAACATCCTGTTTCAAAAAAAACTGAAATAAGCAGTGATCTTTTCCTAATCCAAACAGAAAGACTAGCCTCAAATGACCTATATCATTGCTTACATTCACACAATGTGAAAGAGAACTTCATTTGACGAGAATATGTGAAAAGACTGTTATTTCTGTAGTCTAATAGATCTCATGCATGCTGTTTACCATTTTTTTCTCTCTGTCTTACTATTTTTCATGAATGTGGCTGACTTTGTAAAAGGAGGACCATGGGACGAGCCTTCTATGCCACACCACAGACCTATATTTCAATGAAAAATCATAGTAATAATAATTCTGAGTTCTGGAACCAGGCTACTTTTGTCCCACACAGCCCTCTAGCCTTCATTTCCAGTATATGTGACTGGCCAATCTAACACAAAACATGTTGGTGAATTGCATACATCTAGTACTGGGTTATCACAGTCCATCCCATCCTCTTGCAGGCAGCATTGAAATGCTATTTCCATGTGCCTTTCAGAGCAAATGTTCTATATTCTGTTGTGACTGAGCACATACAAAGAGAAGAGGGCTCGCCCTCACTGAATCTTGTCTGGCAATCTATAGCTGAATAGGACAAAAATAAGTGATTTTTTTTGTGGCGTTTACTGACACATTACAAAATTTCTGTAGTAGACGTAGAAGTTCAAAGTTCATCTCTATCAGAACATTTCAAGGGTAGGGCAAGGGAAGCAGATGGCTCTCCTCATCTTTAATGTTGTGGTAACAAATCAGAATGGCTCCACCAGCGGACCGGTTTTCATCTCAGAAGACTGGGGGACAGTAGTACAACTTTTGCCAAGTAGGCGAGCGGTCCAGATGGGAAGGCATTACCAGATGGTGGATGCCAGCGGAGAGGAACGGACAGGGTGTGTGTCCTGATGGATGGGTGGGGGGGTCTTTCAGTGTAGCAGAGGTCGAACCGTAGAGCTGCTGCATGTTTACCGAGGTGCACTGCCACTTTTATTCTTTTTGTTTAGTATTTTGGTTGGTAGAAGTTACCTCCCCTGAAATCATTACCTTCAAGGACCCCGGGTAAGTCAGGGAATAGCAGTGAATGAGCTTTTGCAGATGCTCCAGATGTTTGTGACAGATGGGCCAACTTGTCCCTCATGTGGGCTGTGATCCGCATGTCTACGGTAAAACAGGTGACATGGCGTTGAAGTACTCTGTGATGTCTTCTACAACATCATCTGGGAACCATACTGCCATATAGTTTCCTGCTATTCCCTGCTCCATGCTAGTAGATGTATAGATTCATCATATGTTGTATATTTTTGTCTCATGTGGGTGCCTTACTCTTATGTCAACCACACAGGAAAGAGGAATGTGGAGTGCATAAATATTTAATTTGGAGTTGTGTTGCTCTCGTGTTATTAGGTGAGGTCTGTGTGGGGCTGTTTCAGTGGAGGACGTCACTTGATTAGAGCCATTCATCAAGTCTGTGTGGAGTGGATGGGGATAATTATTAAACTAGGCAGTGTGTTTTGTTTCATCACTTAATTTCATCTTCACATTTGACAGACCTGCTCCACCAATCCTGTCTCTCACATCGTGCAATACTGTCCAAATGAGTCATTGAGCACTTAGGTGGAGTCCTGTTAGCCCATGACAGATGTTCAAACTGATTTCTTGTTCGGCATCAAAACAATTACTCTCACATTGTCTCTGTAGTTGCAGCTCTTTGAATTTCTAGCACAGTTTGAGATTAACTAAAACATGCAGAATGTATTAATTCTACTCCTCTATCATTCCATTTCCATCCATCCCTCTGAGGATGCTCATGGCTAATTTGCCCTTGAAGCTGCATTTTTCTTGTTAAGACTGGAGGGTTTTTCTTTCATCTCATCCTCGCCTGTACTGCAAATTTCAAGTGCGTAATGTACGTGCAAGTGAAAGGCCAAACGGAGCTTTGCATTGAGAGAAAATTGGATATGCATATTATTACGCAGGAAAGCATTATTTTGTATTTCATGGATTTTCTAGCATCCAAGATATTCTGCAGCACATATCTCTACTGGGTTCAATCTCAGAAGTGCATTCAGATACTTCAGTTACCTTTTAATGCAAGCTTTTTCTCATCTGTTTAGAGAGGTGTAAAAGCTCATCCTCACTCCCGTCACCAATCAACACCATGCAGCATGTGTGAATAAACAATCAAATCCCCAACAGCACAGAAACAGCATCTGATCCACTGTATTTATGAGACATTTCTCCAATTGCTCCTGCACAAATTTTAGCTTAGAGAAATATTGACTGTTGATTAGTGGGAGAACATGTAAGAAAAATATTCTAAGCGCAAAGATCCACTCTTATGCCTTCAAAGAATTCAGAAGCATCTCACTAATGAACACTTGGCTGTAAACTCAAAAAAGTACTTCTTGTTCTCAGAACTGCAGAAGCTTCTTGGATGACAGTTGACTCTTTTGCTCTTTTTGATATACTTCTTGCTTGTTAGTGCATTGTATTTTGCCTCTACAGAGATATGCAATGCCCAGGGTTAGCCTGATGACCACAGTGAATGCAGTGTAGCATTCCTTTAAACACTGCTGTTATTCAGGCTTTGTGCTGTAGTCACTAAGAAACTGTGACAAGTGGCCTCTGCTCCGCTGAGTCGGGGGGGCGACAATGAGAGTTCAAGACGCCAGGTGGGAAAACATTTCAGACGGGAAGAACAGAAGCTAAAGTCACCTTGCCTAGGGGGAGAACTTTGTGCAGTTTCTGGAGTGACTCGGTGATGGTGTGGAGGACGCAGAGTCAGTGACTCATGCTGGCCCAGGGCCACTGGTGTCTATCACCTTCACATGGCCATTTGCCCATTACATTGCTGTAGAGACAGTTTGACGGTGCTCTCGGGCTCGGCCTCATGCACGGAGCAGGTGGCAGGAACATGCTGCCAACAGGGATGACTTTTTTTGGCTTCGGCTTTTAATGAACATGGAAAATCTGGATATTTTCTACTCTACATTGCAGGGACATTCACTGAAAGGCCCTTTAAGTACCACTGTTTGAGACACTTGATGCCTTACAGCAGTATATATATCCTGTTTCTCTCCTGATTAACTCTTGACTTATTACAGTAATGGGTAAAATCTGACTAAGAACTGATAAAAGAACTGATAAAAGAGAAATGTTTGGTTCACAACATGACCTGCAATGTGCAGCAGTGCCATTTCTTGTTGATTGTGTAAAAAAAGTTTGACTTGCCTTGACGTGTGATGTCTGAATAATGAATAATGACCAGTGATTCTAAATCCTGGCCATGATGGATTTTCTTCCTGTTCAGCTTCACTGTAGTCACATTTGTTGGAGATCCCACACAGTATCTGACAATGTGTCTGTGAATCCTTGGTGGCATACGGGTTTATTAATTGAGAACATCAATAACAACAGGCCTCATCTCTCTCTCGCTCTCTCTCCCTCTTCTGTCTCTCTCTTTAGGGGAACATTCATCATGTGAGGTCAGTGCAGCCAGACAACAGTAAATAGGGCAGATTTGATCATAGTAAGCAGAGTCCTGCTGAACCGGAAACCTCCCCCTCACTGAAATGACAAAGTGCCATAACATCAGCTATGCTTTGGTGTGAAGTTATTACATTATGTTGCTGCCTGTGGTCATGTGCATATTAGACGTGTCTCTACCCGCTATGTCCTTTTTTGTCTTTGCACGTTTGGTTTACAGTGTAGCTTGAATCAGAACACCTTTGCTTTAGCAGTGCTACTTTACCTGTCATGATGACCAAGTAAAATCTCCTTGCACTGGGTTACTTACCTAATGCTCTTTACCTAATGGAAACATTAAATCAGCAGTATTCCCCCAGCAGCTATTAAGTAGCAAGCTAATGTTATGCTACCAAGTTCTGCTGACTACCGCTACCATATTTTCTGCAGTACAGTATGGAAGGAATGTAATGTACCCAGAATTTGTAGTCAGTTAGACAAGAATGAGAAATAAGATAAATGGCTTAAAAGTTGTTTTGTTTTTTTTTTTATTGTAAGCTGTATGTGTGAGAGTAGTGTCAGTGATCCTCTTACAGTATGAGCTTCAGATTAGCTAAATATAAGTGGTACCAAGGCAACGTGCAGTAATTACATTTTAGTTTGGATTCATTCTTCAGTATGAGGGAAACTACATTCATTTATTGTCTGTTTGCTGTTTTACAGATATCTTATTTAAAAGGAGTAACAAACATTTTGAAACCCTCAATATTATTTTCTTATTGTAATACTCACTTGACCTCAATTAAGACTTGGCATTATCTTCACCCCTGGCCTTGCTATTATCATTGTCATGTTGTCAGTGTTGCTGATATCATTTGATATCATTCTCATTCTCAGTGTTTGACACAGTGAATGAATGAACACAGGCACTCTGTGCACTGCAAATTATCAAGCTGTTTTGTTTGGTGGTTACTCTAGCCTGCCTAGCTAGTGCTAGCTTATCATCTAGTTCATTATTTATTTTCTCTTGCTATGATTTGGTAGCATATCTAGCTAATATGTACGTTCCAACAAAACAAATTTTGTTATCATAATGTTATTATGATGTTAGCGGGTTAGAGGGCGGCAGTAACTCAGTCTGTAGTGATTTGGGCTGGGAATCGGAGGGTCGCCAGTTCAAGTCCAGATCGGATCAAATGTGGAGAGTGGACTGGTAGCTGAAGAAGTGCTAGTTCCTCCTCCTGGGCACTGCCGAGGTGCCCTTGAGCCCCCTGAATCCCCAACTGAACCCCCAACTGCTTGGGGCGCCTGGATAAGAGGTAGCCCCTTCATTCTGACACCTCTACTCCAGCTACCAGTGCATGTGCATATATTTGTTTCATAACTTGTATGTGTAATGTGCAACTGAAAAAATATACTAACAGAGTGAAAAAAAATGTAATTTCCCTCATGGAGGGATCAATAAAGGAATTTTTCTTCTTCTTCTAGAGGGTATATCTGTGGTGTATTACAAGCACTAAAGCCTTCAGGAAGCACTAAGCTAACATTTTTTCCTGTTTAAATAATAATTATTATTATTATAGTGTAGTTAACCCTGTCAATATGTCAGCTTTTCACATGTGCTGTCTAGTCCTATGGTGTTGCCTCTGGGAAACCACCTGCATTTACTGTGGTTCCAGAAGGAGCCTTTTAAAGAAACAGCATGGTCTCACATCATTAACATGGTATTTTATGAACTGACAAGAAGTGATTACTTCATACAGTGTAGAGTATAACTGACATCATTTATGTGTGTCTTTGTAGACCTTTTATTGTCTGTTGTATGTCATTGACTGCAGGACTACAATTTTGATAAAACTTAAAACATGATTTTATTAATTGTTTGATGGTGCTGGTTAACATATGATCTATTAGTCATGTACATGCACTATACTTCATGCCAGCAGAAGCCACTGTAAAGGGAATGAAAGTTGACTCTGTATTCTAGCTTTGTCCCTGACAATAAATTGTTATTTGAAGCACACAGTGATTGTGAAATCAGAAGGAGTAGTAACTGTATTGCCTATGGAGGCTCAGTTTCCAGCCAAACTTTGATTGCACTTTTACTGAGTCTCTGATATGTTTCTTTTACAACCGCAAACATCAAAATGCCCTAAACTGCCTCATTCACCTGTCTGGTGAGATCAGAGTGACAAGTCATATCTCTGAGATAGACAGGCCCTGCAAAAGAGTGTTCACCCTAACTGTCCCCCAATGAGGAATACTCTGGTAGAGTTGAGTGCCATCTGCAAAGATGAGGTCAAGGAAATACACAGGTGCAACACTAGCAACAAGGGAGGTTAAGCTAACAAAGCACAAGCCAACAAACCTGGTTGTGATTGGCCAGTACAATGCTGGCTATGGTAAAAAAGTGTGTGAACCACTGACACTATGTGCTTATATAGTGTTAGGGTTCACACTAAGGAGGACCACAGTGTGTCATTGAGCTGTGATTTCTTCAGACTTCCTGAGTGGAAAAAGAAAAACTGTTTAACTACACAAAACAGTAGTCTACAGATCACATGTTTAAGCACTGGTTTTCTAACCTGTTGGTATCATTCTATCTGACTTCACCAAGGCTGTCAGTGTTACCTTATGGGCATGAGGTTTGTACATTTGTAATTTGGGCTTAAGGGTTGTGTCTACCTTGTCTTCCTGAGCTTCTTTTTACGGATCTTTGCATGTCTTTAACTTTTTCCTGGAAACTAATTTCTCCTTGAACCACTGGTGGATTGATCTGACCTGATGCACAATCTGCTGCTGCTTAGAGAATTGTTTCTTGATATCAAATTTTCCACCACTGCTGCAAGATTACAGATGGAAAAAAAAATCTGTATTGTCGTCTGCACTTAAATAAAACAAAACTATAAAAAACTAAACGTCTATAAAGAAGTTATGACTAGCACTTTTTTTAACTGTTGCTTTAAATCTTATTTTATTACCCTCAACTCTGCATCTTAGGGTTGATCTCTTAGCTCGTACACCAGCCAGTTTATTTCCTCACAAACATCGATGATTGTCTTGAAGACACATTTTCATTTTTGCTATTGTATATTGTTTAATTTATTGTTCAAATGCTCCATTTCCATTAAGTTTAGTTAAGTGTTGGATTGTTCCATCCAACACTTAACTAAAGCAGCACAGCCTGCTGAATTTAATCAATGACATGCAAGGGTCATGAAACTGTTCAATAAACCTAATTATTTCCTTTTTTCCACTGTTCTCATTGAATGTAGTGTAGGATAGTGGGCATCTGCAGGTTTCCATCAGCATAAAAGCAAAAACTCCTACGTTGGCCTGCAGGTTGAAAAGTGATAGAAACAGAAGTTATTCATGAAATGAAGTCATTTGTTGAGTCTGGTGCCCTCACATCTGTTTCCTGTGCAGACGTTTGGTGAAAATGAGTCATGGCTGTACTGCGCACTGAACGTTATGTGAATATATATTACCTGAAGGGATTTTTTTTTCCCTACAGGATTTAAGTGAGACATCTCCTCGTGCCAAAAATCACTTAGGGTGTCAGCGGAAGAGCTGTTACACCGTTTTTTACATCTTGTACCTAATGGGGTCTTTATCAAAGCAACATTCCCACAGCCTTTTATTAAATATGTATAAGCTTAAAATCAGGTGTTGACAGAATGTTGCTGTGGGAGTTCAGGGAAGAATATGTTGTATGCTTAACCGTGTAATATTGAACTATGCTCCTTAGACTCTCCTCGTATTACTTCACTTTCTTGTTTGGGCGATATTGCCTGTAAGGAGGATGCATCCATACTCACAGCAGCATTTCCCTCATTCTTTATTTCTTTATTATTTTTTGCATTCACTTTGAACAACTTGAATTTTGAATGGCCAGTTTCATGTCTCCTTCCAACACCCCGCTGTGTTTGCAATGAGTTGGCACCGCAACTGTGTCTTGGCAGAGGAGCAAAGCGTCGGCCCTTATTCAAGTCTCACAAAACCACTACTAGCTATCATGTACCTCTGAAAAGCTGCTGTGACACAACCCATGGCTTACATTGTGACACCGCTGACAGCCAAGCTTTAAACAATCCCAAAGAGCGAGGGAGGTGATGAGAGAGGAGCACACAACACATTTAAACTCATGAAACAGTTAAGAAACATGTGGCAGGGTTTTTTTTCTTGCATTTTTTTTTTTGCATTTCCAGAGTTTTTTCCAGCCACTCAAAGGTTAATCGGAGAACCTCCAGAATCAGATTCTGCATTAACACTGTCCACCAAACTTTGCATCAAAGAGCTATTATGGTATTTTTTCTAAATATGTTGAGTAACCACTCAAAGTACAAAAGCCTTTTCTTTACCTGTCATGTTTGAAAGCTTGAAAGCCTCTCATGTTTTCCAAGTCCAGCAATTGCTGTTATTTATCTTGCAAAGCTAAAAAGCTTTCTGTTTTTTAAAGAAGGAATTGCTATAATTCATACAATAAGCAAGACAAAACTGAAGTGTTGTTGACAGGATGGTGAGAGATGTCAGTGAGGATGTATCAGAAAGAAAACTCTACGGTCTGCAGTAGATGGACTGAAGCACACTGATGAGCTGAATTTAAGACTGAACAGGTGATGAAATATCCAGTCATACTCTTTAATTGTTTTGAATTTTGCTTTTATTTATTCATTTGTTTCAGTCATCTATTTGGTCTAATACAGAGCTGCAACTAACTGTAATCTGCATTGTCCATGAGTCCGTTGATTCTTTTCTGAATAAAATGATAGTCCATTAGTCTATAAAATATCAAAAAAATTGTCATAAATAGTGATCAGTGTTTCCCAGAGCCCAAGATGACCTCCTAAAATGTCTTGTTTTGTCCACGACTCTATGACCTTCAGTTTCCAGTCATATGGAGAAAAGAGACAACTTTTTTTTAAATAATATTCAAACTGATTAATCACTTATCAAAATAGTTGGTGATTTATTCAATATATGACAATGATGGATTAATGCTTCCTAAGACCAAGCTCATACTGTGTCTGATTTAATTACAAACTGGACTACATTAAATGCAGTGGGTAAGCAGGACACACACAAGAACCAGAAACAACCAGCATCTTTTGAAACACTGTCTGCTAAAAGGAAAACGTTCATCACATCTCCTGTTATGGCAAAATCAACAAGTACTCGCCTGCTGAGCAAAAGGTGAAGCCTACAGTATACTGTATCCAGGCAACCCACACAAAACTGAGTGGGCTCATGTTCATGGCTTGGCACGTCCCCTTCTTCTGTCTGTCATTATAACAGTTAAGTGGTGCATGATGGAGACTACATGCTCATTTGGTACTGAATTGGGGGTTTCATACCTTTTAGACAATACACACATGTATTTACACCCAATTGTGGAACTTCTTACATGCTGTATTTTCATATCTTGGAGCACATAGTTGGTCAACACAGTGATCAGCCATGGATAGCTAAAGTTCATGTTGTTGATGAAAGGAGCTTCATACAGTATTAGCAGTGGCAGTGTCCTCCTCAGAGAGACAACAGTTGTGGAGAGCAAAAGAGCTGATGGATTAAGAGCTTCAGAGCAGTTTGCAAAGCTGTGCTGGTCAAAAGCTGAATGATCAGGAGTCCTCATCTTTTGTTAAAGTCAGCTGGAGTCAGCATGTTTTATGAACTGCAAAACAAAACATTTAACACTGTTTAAATGACAGCCAGCACTAATCCACGTGGTGATGTTACACTTTGTAACTGGAGCCACATCCTCAGATAATTGACCCAGTGCTCTTCAGAGTTTGTGGTCACGTCCCTGTGAGGTAATTCACAGCGGTATCTTAATCTAGGCATTGATGGATTATCCCTCTCCTTTGGTCAGACTTAACAGGCTGCTGCTCCATAGAATCTGTTATAAAATATGTTGCCATGGAAACTTATTACTACCCCCCCAGTTCTTACCCAGGAACTGTCAGAAGATGGTGAAAGTGAAATAAGTCAGATGTGGGAAACCGCTCGTTTGTAATCGCTTTGAGTTAAAATAACTGGAAGGCTCTAACATGATTGGTCTGATAAATATTTTAGGAGACATGTATTCATTATTTCTTTCTGAAACATCAAGACAAACACCTTCACATCTGCTCAGTGTGTCACAGACGTGCATATGTGCAGCTCTTTTCTCACTCTGCAGACTGGGTGTCCATTTGACAATGAGCTACTGTAGTGAGCTACAGATTACTTATTTTTACACTTAATAAAGACAGGAGAACATGTGAAAAAACACTTTATTCACTGGACATTTTTTATGCTTATAAGTACTGTCATATTTCTCTGGCTGGTTGATGTGGACAAATTAAATTCAGCATGTATTGTTTTCTATCAATTTGATCATTTTCATAAAGAATGTAACAAGCCCAGACAGCTCATCCAATGTAACAGTATTATAGTGCTGTTGAAAATGAGTGAAAACATGAAATTGGATTAAGTTAATGAGATTTTGCGAGCGACGTGCAATATGAAGGGGGTTATTTGTTGTCATATGGGAGTGATCATTACCAGGCCATGTCAAAAAAAGGCATCTCATAATCTTTTAATCATATCTGTCCGTTTTGCATGACAGGGTGCATCTGCTGACCTTTCTTTTCTTTTTTTTTTCCTTCCTCTATGTATGTCATGAATCATAGAGTTGTGGAGCTGTCACAGCCTGCTTTCAGCCACTCAGTAGTAAGAGCGGAGGAGACACTTAACAATCTCACATTGCTTATTCCATCCTTCCACCTTCAGCAGTGGACACACCAAATTGATTTTAATCAGGCAATAAAGTAGATCTGATCCTCCCTCTGTTGACTCACTTTCACGCCCTGAACACCGACCTGATCGACTTTCCTGATGGATCTCACTCATAACTGCCTATAGCCCTGTTCAATACAGACAATCTGTTTCATTTTAGCAGCATTCAGAGGAGACTGATGCTGTATTGGTGTCTGCCGTCAGGTGTCAACAGTTTATTTATTAAATACATTGATCCCTTAATTCCGGTCTCCCTGAGCTGCTCGACACAGCTTTTTCTGGGAGCTTGGAAAAATGCATACGGTACTGTCCAGGGACTGGTGCAAATAAATTAAATTAAGGGACACATTTAAGTGCATTTTCATGTTCATCTTTAAGTTCAAGGAGCAAATAGTAAACTAAATCGGCAGTTCCCTTATAGAGAAGAACTATTGTTTTCATGTAATATGACATTAATATGTGGAAGTTTCATCTTCAAAATTAAATACAATTGTACGTCTTAAACAGCTGGCTACATTGTGTTTAATTGTAATTGTAGTGTTTTGTAGAAAACTGTATCAGTTACTTCATAACAGTACACCAAATCCACCAGATGCCTTCTGTAATCCAATTCTGTCTCTCTGTCATTTCAGAAAAGCGCCAACTTGCATTTATTAAGCTGAAAATTCATGGTGCGATATTCAGGGACTCTTACAGTAAAATATTTTCCAGTTTAAAATGTGACCTTTTCAGTCAAAGTTTTAAAGGCCAGAAGCACCCATCAGGTCCATCATTTTATTGTCCTTTGTCAATTTGGGTTTCTGCTTCAGATTATTTTGAAGATTTATAGTCCCTTTAGAAATGTTGGCGTAACCTGAGCAGAATGGGTGGGAGTTATAAAACTGCTGCAGAGCATTGTGAATCACGACAGTGGATTCATATGAAAATAAATTTGAGTACATTTTCCATGATGATCAGAATACCCAGCTTTTTTTAAAATGACTTTGAAAAAAAAAAGCTAATGAATGACCACAGGTCATGGATTTGCTTTTTCTTCATGGTTCTTTCAGAATTCTACAAGCGCTTGCATATGTAAGCCTATAATACAAGTCATGTTAGATATCCACAAGGCAAAAAGCCTGTTCTTCCGGTCCCACAGCTTTGGAGAGGAATTCAGATATTTTCTCTTTTAGGAAACATTAATGGAGGCCGATTAGTCTTTGCTTCAGGCCGAGATGTGGAAAGCACTCTCACTCTCTATCTCAGCTTTGTTTAACAAGCCGTATGTGTTGCTTATCATTTCCTTACTTTCATTAGCTTTAGGACCTGCAGCACATACTAATGACACATATATATACAATTTGGCAGGTTAGTGCATAATGGGTTTTGGTCTGTTAGCTCCACCATCATTTCACTTTCTAATGTGTAGCAAACAACAGTAGGCATGAACAATTACTGTGTGAGAGCAAGAAACACACGTTGTTGCTCTCCTATTGTTAATGAAGTACTGTGAATCTTTTAATGTTAATTCACAAATACAGTTTACAATTGCTTCATCTTAATGTAAACTACATGTCCGGTATGGATCCTTAACTTCATGTGATGTCATTGTCATCCATCTAAAGCCTACATATTCACAAAGAAATGCCTGGACATAGTTTTAGATATTTTTGCCAGTCCTGAGTTTAATATACTACTGTATAGTTACATGAACACTGCTGTGTAAATTAAGCACACACATCAGCAAGCCTTGCTGCTGTGTGATGCTCACTAATAGTGAGGAGCAGTCCAGTACCTTATCTCTAACATTTTGTTCTTAATGTGTTGATACTTAAACAGGAATTTCAGCTTCAAATCAGATTCACATCCAAGAATTAAATGAAGGAAAGTAACCAATGAAAGAAAGGAACACCAGTTTTGTGATATGATGACATCAAAAGCCAAACATCCACTGGTCAATAATTCAAACTATGAGTGTATCTATCAGTTTTAGATATACAGACATATGATGATAACAAAATGATGGGAAATGGATGGCACCATTAACACTTTTCACAACATATGAGATCTATGCTTGATTTAATGCCAAGTCAACCACAGTATAACAGTGTGGAGTCAAGTCAATTCCTGCTCTGTGAATACTGAGTGACGTATTGTTTGATTTAAATAGTACAAGCCATGCTATGAGTGGGAGTATTGAAATATACTTAAATATACCATGTGCTACACTTGAATATGTTATCCCAACAGTACAGTCTGAATGTTGCTATAAAATGCTGTGTGACTCTGGGTTGGATTTGTTGAGGAGGAGGATGTTTTGGTGATGTTGTAGTTTTTTCAGGGTAACATTAAGAAGGTACTTCAGGGACTCTTTCCAGCATAACGTGATGCAGAAAAAGCTGACCAGAAAGTTGTATTTACGCTTACAAAAGATATGAATGAATGTGACAAGATACTAAATATTTATTTTGCATATTTGACATCACACGTGAAAAGAGCGATGCAAATACAGGTCTGCAGTCGTACTGCTATCATGGCTTAAGCTAGTTTGTGTTGTGAGGCACATTGGAAGACATGTTTCCCCTGTTGTAATGCAACAAAGCTAATCAGACTCCCAACTGTGAAACTTTGCCAAATTGTCTGTGAAATAAAGTGGAAAAACTTAAATAAAGTGCAAGTGCATCTGGACCACATATTTCTATGGTTCGATGGCAGGCAGTGAGACAGAAATGGCACGTTAGCAAACTCAAGCAGTTTGCTGATTTTGAGCCTTTTTTTAATATTGCATTTCCATTGAATGCTTTTACTTATATTTCACATTGATTGGCAATGTTGCATTTTAAAAATGCAGATGCAAAGAACACACTTCTGTCAGTGCCATTCAGCCATTCATCTCTTATGTTTTAGCTCCTTAATGAATTCTTGTGAAGAGCCTCACAGATGTAAACAAGAGGCCCTGAAGCATGATGAATTCAGTATTTATACTTGATTAAAATCAACTCCAATGGATGATAACAAGAGAACACAAATCTGACAAAAAGCTAAATTTTTTCTGTTTTCTGCTGTTTTAATTAATGTTGTTTTTTTTTATTTATCAGAAATCATATCCTCTAATGCACCACCCATTCCTTAACTCATTTCCCTCATTAGACTTTGATGATATTTGAGAAACCATCAAAACACACTCCTCATTTTTTCAGTTTTCAAATTCATGCAGCCCTTGGTCCATGTTTGTTTTTTTTTTCATTTAACTTTAAATGATGCAGTCTTAGATTTTAAAGTTATTTGTACAATTTTAATGTGCTAATCCATCTTGAGGGTCCAAGGTGGATATGTGGTGTCGGTCGTGGTAAAGTGGGGGCCAGGGAGGATGTGATCCGTCACTGTAACAGCTCTCACTCCACTCCGATAATGCAGTTTAATCTGGAGGCTACACCCAAGGCACTAACATGCCCCACAGCGTCTGAGCTGACACTGGACAAACTCAGTGAGAACCTTGACTGGTGCTTCAACCCTCTGTGATGACTAAAACCCCCATCTGCTTAAGTAGCTATTACTCCACCTGATTGGTAATCATGACATGGAGTGAGGCATAAATCCCTCAGACTGCTGCTGGTTAAGATGGAGGTCTTTGAAGGAACTCAGTGATTAGGTGACCTTGGATGGAGCTTGGAAAGGGTGCTGGGGCGAAAGGAGGCTGAGGGGGGATGTACTCTTCTATTATAGGCAGCATAATGACACATTCTCATGCAAATTAAATTCACATATTGTATGTAGGCGACATTTCAACCAGAGAATAGTTCAGAGCCCTTAAAAATGTGCTGAATGATTTCTCATATATTCATTACAACTCGCTTGAATGGTCTTATCAGCCTCAATCATCATGAATTTCATTTGTACAAACTGAAATGATGTCGGTTCGTAATGTTTGCCCAAATTCAGTTGAGGCGTTGTGTGAATACTGTGGCCCCAAGCAGCAAGTTCACAACATTTCCTGTGTAATCAGTCATAAACAATTGAACTCACACACTGACTTCCTCTCTTAATACCATAGTTCATTTTATCCATGGTTCCATGCAGAGTATACATCAAGCAGGTGTAATTAATGAGCTATATACTGCTTATTAATTTGCAGTAATTTACTGTTCATTGCATTGTTTTTTTTTTCCTTCTTTGCTAACACACCTGGGATGATCAGCTTGTGACTTTGCTGAGTAAAACCTGGAACAGGATTTCCAGACCCTGCTCTAGATCTGAGGTCACAGGTTTTACTCTGCAAAGTTAATCCGATAACTCCTGAACCTGCTTCTTGAACAGCCCCTGCAGGGGAGAAGTTGAAGGATAACAAATGTGATGAACTTGATAAAAATGACTGATGTCACAACACACACTGTTTTTATTTTTAATACGCATGTTGTGGAAGTAGATACGAAGGGCTGACTTTCAAGTTAACTGCTCATGTGGCCTGATGATGCATTCATTGGATAACTGTTCATGTCAATCAACTAGTTTGATTTCACAGACAGATAGTATGTGGATTTGTAAGGCTCTGCTATCTCGACTGCCATCATAAATTGCAGAAGTTTGTAACAGTAATGTGATTTGTTTGTGGGCGTAAATAAATGCATAGATCCATATTAGCTTACATGTGGGCATACTGTACCACAGGAACAGCAGGTAGCAGGGTAAACAGTGTGGCTAAGCACAAATGACTCTATTTAAACATATTCAATTACAGTGTGAATGCTTTTGTGTTGACATGATGTGCTTTGATCACAGTTTGTGTGACTGTGTTTATTAGGTATTGCAATTTGGACCGCCATAACAGCAAATGATAAGACAGTAAGGTGACTTCTCATTCTCTTTCGGGGCACTGATGTGCCAGTCCACCTGGTAATTATTTCTTAAATATGTTCCACTGATTATTAGCTCTCAGTCCTCAAGACCCACTTATCCTGCATGTTTTTGCTGCCTCCACATCTGATCCAATTAAGAGTTTCAGCTGAACCTGACATCTTAATCAGATCAGGTGTGGATGAATGAGCTAGACACTAGAGGACTTTTAAAATCCTTGCATGTGGAGCAAAAGGGCAGTTAACGGCATACAGCCCAAAATCAGTCTTATGAATCATTCATTGTTTACTGGTGCAGGGATTCATGCCGCAGAGCAGGAGGCTGTTCTGCCATTGTCTTCTGAAACTTTTCATATGGTGCTCCCTTTTAATAATTTGTTGACATGCCCCGCTGTTGTAGAGAAAATAAAAATGACCTCACTCTGTGGTGTAGGTCAGGCAGCATCTAATGAAGGCCCCAAAGTCTTGCAGCATTGATTTCTTACACATTTCATGGCTGGAATGCAGAGTTGTTCAGCGTTGCCATGGGGGATGGCCGCGGGTACGAACAGGCGTTTCCCTGAGCCAGTTATACCTCGGATTCTGTAAACATAATTACCCCTCTCTCATTGTACATCATTATTTTTTTCTCGAGCACAGCTCTTGCCTTGCCTCAGATTTCTAAGAACATTTTTTCAATGTTTTTCAAGGATATAGGATGTTGCAGTGAAAACAACGTGCATATATAACTGTGGGCACGCGTCCAGAAGTGCTGTGACATTCTCATATCGCTCATAAGTCCACAGAGTCACGGTTCCCTTTCAGTCATCATATTCTGATCAGACCTGACGTGGATGGCATTTAAGTCTAAATACCACATGGCACATGTCACTTCTAGAGATATGGTTGTAGTAAAGATTCATTATGCAGGTGTGAGGCATCATTGGAATGCATGGCACTACATTGCATCTTGTGGCAGATTAAAGATATGAAGATTAAGGGAGAGACCGCATTATACTGTTGTTATACTTAACATCCTGCTTAGTTTGGCTTGCAGCCCTACACTCATAAATAATGCATATGACCTGCAGCTGGCCAGCACACTAAGTCTACTCCGACAATGTGAGAGGGTTTAAAATCGCTAATCTATGTGCATGTGTGTGTGTGTGTGTGTGTGTGTGTGTGTGTGTGTGTGCAACCTGGTCTCATGAAATATTCCTACAAATCAGTACGAAAAATATTGCACTAAAATTCGTACATAACCCACGTAATTTGGACATCATGTGACGTTCGATGCAGGCTGCTCCGTCTCTGAAAACATGTCGGACATTCCTTACATTCTCAGCAGACATTCATTACGTTTTCACTGGAGTAGTTTATGAGTTTGCGTGTGTTTTGATCACATTTCTAGCAGGAAATATGCATTTTATTTCCATAAACCTAACCCTGTAATCCTATCCCTAAACCTAACCATCACTGGAAGGGTTGTCAGGGCTTATTTCAATGCTTATTGTAATGTTACGGTTCCAGCTGACAGTGAAAGGAATGTCCGGCATTTTTAAGGCTGTTGCTTCCAGGTTCTCTTTGGGGCTCGCACATACGCTGATCGGTCATGTTGCTGGTCATTTGTAAGATATGCACGAAATTTGTGCCTTACTTTTCGTATGATATCATACGAATATTTCATGAGACTACGTTGGTGTGTGTGTGCGCGCACGCTTATAGACAGGAACTCTCCAAGTACATTTGATTTTTTTGTGCCCCGGTGCATTTGGCCTCAATTGTGAAACGTGATGTACTTCAACCAGTGCATTTGATTCACGTTTGGTTCGAGGACCGAAGAGATCCAGGTTGAACTTTTTGATTTTTATACATGATGTAGGTTGAGAGCAACATCAGTGACAGGTAAACTCTAAATGAGGAGTGAGAGCAAAATGTGTTGTCTTGCATAGTGATCTACTGTGGCTATAATCTTTAACGTTATATTTACTGTAAATATGAAGCAGCCAGTAAGCTCAAGATAGCACAAAGACTGGAAATAAATTCAGTCAGAGAGGCTTCATGGAACTGACAATTTACTGCCAGTGGTTATACAGGTCTATTTATTGGAAAGGGCTCTGCTGCTTAGCTGAGCTGAACTATTCTGCTGCTGGTGATAGGCTCATATTTAGTGTGTCTATGAGTGTGGTATTGATTGAAGCACATTTTCCAAAATGCCAGGAGTTTATCCTCATTTTTCCCAACCTTTTAATTTATTTGCAAAACCAAGTCATTACCAATTATCTCAAACGTGAAAACAATAAGAAGTTAATTCTTTGTTTTTATTGATTGTGTTTTTTGTTCATTTCATGTGGCTTTCAAACACCTTTTTCTCTTTTCCTCTTGCTGTTTATTGGGTGATCTTGAACACCCTGAATGCACATAGGTGTAATGGATTATCAAAGGCCAACGAGTCCACACACAGCTTTCTAAAGCCGAGCAAGGCGGATGAGCTGCAAATAGCTTTTTCAAGAAGTGGCTCCTCCTCAGCCTGCAACCGTAAGATAGGCCTGACTGAGTGAGGAATATTGTCAGATGTGTACAACACAATAAACGTTCAATTCACCACTTTGAGCTACGACACAGGTTTTCTTTGAATAGGCCTGGCTTACGACTTATCCACTGTACCATATTGTGAACTGTGTGCGTGATGCAACTCAGGGGATTGTAATGCCTTGGACGGTTTGTTGTCGACCTCATTGGGATATAACATTGTTTAGAAAGATAAACAAATACCTAAGCTCTCGTGTAATACAGAGGTTAATAGACCTGAGCAAACAGGAGAGTGGGTGCTGTATGGCAAAATGCGGGATGAAGAGATTTGTTGTGTTCATGTCGCAGTATACTGGACCTATTGAATAAGTGGGTTAACTCGCCAGAATTCATATATCATCTCAAGCAACTTGTTCAAAATATATGCTGCAAGATATGCTGGCTGATTGTTTTGCCTGCCTCCAGTAGTTCTTTGTTCCTCTGAAAATCTGGCACATTTCAAAGGCTCAATGGCTTTAATGAGCCGCGGTGTTGTGCCAGTAGGGGCTGTTGGGTGTCAGGAATGAAGCTCATGATAATGTGCCCGGCTGAGTGCCACTGTATGTTTCCCACTGTAATGGTAACGGCACCAGTTTGGATTTTTCTCCACTCACTGGAGGCGGCTGCTGCCTTTTTGCCATCCCTGCCATCACCACCCATTTGGTGTTTGTAAAGAATTATCTACAAAATACATACCGCTGTGTTACATTTATTTATGTTTCTCATGCAAATACAGTGTATAGAAGAGTAACAAAAGAACAACGGAGTGGTTACTTCACCCATTTGTGTATTTGTTCAGGTTGTTTGTTGGCCTCCAGCTGCAGTGCAGCAGAGTCAAGGAGAGGCTGTGTGGAGAAGCAGAAGGCAAAGATGAATTGACATAAGAGGTCATTTGGTCACCTCATATTTGGCAGTTTTAGCTTTCAAGGTGAAGTGGCATGAAAAGAGGTAGAACCTCAATAGTCAGCTGGGCTGCTCTGAGGTCCAGGGGCAGTTTCTTTCATGGATTTCATTGAAAACAGGAAATGGCTCCTCTGTCACTGATCCTCTGCTTTTCAATGGCAATCAATTCAGCTACAAAGGCCTTAGAGACTTCACCAAGCTGAGCATGCCTCTGCCAACCCAGGTCCCAGCCTGTGTTTAGTGATGCCTTGCTACTTTTGAGTGGGGATGTAAATAATGTATTCAGTTCATTTGTTATGTGCTTCTAATGTCACAGTATGTGTTTAGAAATTGCCAGCGTTTCGACTCAACGACCGGCAAAATCAAATTATTGTGCTGCTTGATAATGGTTAAAAGAAACATATTTGTCTGCAACCAAGCATCTTGGCTTAGCATGAAAAGTCGTCTGCTCAAAACTGTGTTTATTATTATTTGACAAGATTTATTTTGTGTGTTTGTGGTGTTCCACAGTATGAAGGCAAAGTAATGATGGTGAGCCCATTCCTCATGCATCAGGCTACCTTGAGACACTTTCCGCACTCAACATCACATGCATTTGATGGCTTTGGTGTGCAGTTTTAAGAATGCCCCTCCTTTAAAACCCTTTAAAAAAGAGGCTTTGAATATTTCAAAAGAGACCTTGATTTAAATGGTAAGATTTCAGATGCATTGCATCAGTGGGAATAGGAGCGGCAGAATGGATGAGATGTTTGACCTTTTCAGATTTGTCCCTGGGTGGTGAATTTGCTGGAGGGTGCTGGGGCAGGAAGCAGCGGTGCGTTGAATTATCACTCTCACTGTTCAAACGCCGCAGACCTGATCTCCCACTTGCTCCACTCCCACCTCTAATGGGTTAGGAACACACTGGGAAAAAGATGGAGATAGAGAGAGTGAGTGGGAGGGGGAGTTGTAGCCTGTCTGATTGTCTGTGGGTTAAGCGCAGAAGCAAATTGCTGCTTTTGCTCGGCGCTGAGGAGAAGCAGCGGCAGGTCACATTGTGGCATCAAATCTTTAGCAGAAGCCGGTGTCATTTTGTAGAATGATCGAGCTGAGTTTCTGACAGCTACCAGCGGGAAACATGTCAAAACTTTGACGGATGCTTGCTGTATTGAAAGGCTATGATGACTTTTTAGTTGACTGGGCTTTCACTGAACTCCCCCAGTCCCACCATCCAATGAAATCACAACACCCAAGGAGGCAAAAAGATAAGAACAAACTCACCCAACTGCTTTGTAATAGTTTGCTAAGGCACGAAGGACATCATGTCTTTGTTCGAGAGTAGCTGTCAAAATCACAATGCCTGGGCAGCATCTGTGTCTGTCTCTTTTGGTAGTGTTTTAATCTTGTGGTTTGCCAAACACATGCCTGTACTCTGTTGATTATGTCTATGGCACTACGGAGCTGCAGCACTCAGATGTCACTTCTCTGCTTTATGTGTATATTCACTTAATGGTAAACCAATGCAGTATAAAGGTATTATTTTTTACTATGGTTTCTTCTTACTTACTGTGGTCCTGACATTACATAAACTGACTGGAAAGCTGAGAGCTGCAGTTTTCTGTGATGTTAGGTCCCATATAGAGAGGCCATTTTCTTTTTAAACTTGCTGTATAACAGGGCCTATTGCAACCTCTTGACCAATAAGAATTTCTAAGTAGTTTACAGACCGGAAGTGCTCGCCACCCCATTGTCAAAAAATGCCATTCTTGCAGAAATTTCAAAATGATACCACATCATAAAATGACTTCCTCGCTCTTAATGCGGTGTTATTGAGGAAATCAATTCTTGAGTTGTTACCAACCCAACATTTGTTGCAACAACTTATGAGACATAATAGATCATGAGAATAACCATCATACACTCCTGTCATAATGTCCCATTACCTTTTACACTGCTTCATGCTTCCACTGATAATCATATAATAACGATCATTTTCCTCGTGTCAGTGCCACTTCACCAGCTCCATTTAGGACACATGGTTCTAAAGAAAGTCCAAGTGAAGCCACTTGTTCTCCACTCACACTCATGTTTTCTGGTGAAACATGCAACCCACCTGTTCACTACCGTCACCCTCATGCTGCGTGTGTTCTGTCTCTCCACTCTTTCTTCATGCCACCCAACCAGACGCCAGCTTGTGTGACGTAGGGGAGTTTCACTGTCACGACCAGGAAACCTGCATCCCAGAGGCCTGGCTCTGCGATGGCGAGCCCGACTGTCCCGACGACTCAGACGAAACTTGTAAGTCCCTCATTCCATCCATTACTCTCTAATGCAATACTGTCACATGGAATTCTGCCACTTCACCTCATTTGTCAGCATCTGTCACTTTTATGGTATAAGGACTCGTGTTAACATGCATAAAGTGATGTTCCACCAAAAAGGTGTCCTTTTTAGTATCAAGCTTGTTTGAAGTCTGCAGTTTCCTCTTTCTCTGCTGCTTTGGAAGAAGTCTACAAACGAAGCAGTGTCTTTGAGGAAACATCAGTGTTCGAGACATATTTGGCATCCAGGTGATGAGCATTTTCTTATTTGTTAAAAAGGCCAGCATGGCTAGCAAGGCTTGCACACTGTAGCTGATAATACATTTAGGTTGACCACAGCTGCTGTGCTACCCCGGCTTTCTCTCACAGTGATTACTGGTAGAGGCTCTGCGCAGGATGAGCAGGTAAAGAATCCATGGAAACAATCACTTCTTTCACCTGGAATAGTCTCCATAGTGGTGTTTATTGATTGTCAGTCTGGTAAACCATTTAACCCATGGTTATGTAAATCCAATTTTTACTGTTCTGTATTTTTTTTCTGTCTGTCAAATATATTTTCTGAGCCGAGCATTACACATTTAGTACTGAGGCTCATTTTCAGTCACGTGGTGTAAATCATGTGCAAATCCTTGTTATTCACAAACATGAAAAAGATAACGTAAAATATACATGATTGCATTTGGAGAACTGTGATGGACACCATGTCTATGATATGACACCACACTGACTGCTGCTCCCATGCTTACATAAAACTGACAACAATTTGAGACTCAAGTTATAGTTGCAGTTGAGTAGCTGAAACAGTGACACCATTTTGGTCCTAACTTCATGTTGTCAGTTGCTTATCTAGCAAGGCTCTTTTATCTACAACTTACCTCCAAGGGCAGGACAGTACAAAACAATAATCATCTAAGAATAAAACAGAAAACTGCCACTGAATGTGGTTTTATCAGGGGTGCTATATTATTCAGTGAAGAAGTGGAAGTGATGTATAATGCTGTGAAGCATTCATGTACTGGAAACCTTCATTTGTCCTTCACATTGTACCAGGCTGCATGCTCTTGTGCGTTGTTTTTCTCTCACTTCTGGGACATTTCCTTTAATGGATAAACAGAGCAGTAATTTCACGTTATTATGAGCTGGATTAGCCTTTGTAAATCGTGATGAGACTGTCACTGTCACACAGCCTCGAAATGCAATCAAACCAGATTATTAACATTCATGCCAGGTTCCTCATCAGTGTGAGTTACTGGGTATAATTAGGGTGTTATAGTTTTGGGGGTGACATCTGTGCATAAATTGACCACAGCGCACAATAATTATTGATGCCCTGTGCAAGAGGTCATATATCAGTTTGGCTTCTTGTGATACAAGGCAATGCTTGGTGCAGAAACAAGATGCTCTCACTGCTTATGTCAAAACTATGCAATGACAGTCACCAGCTGTTGAAAGCTCTCAGCTGCTTGTATGCGCTCTGATGTAAGAAGGCTACAGAGTGCTGCAGGAGTTTCAGTTTATTTTGTTACCCTTATGATTAATACTGTTTAAAAGTGCAGCTAGGATTAAAGTGTAATTGTAAGGGGATGTAATTTTGGAGGAGACAGGGTTGCCCCCAACTCTCCCGTACTATTTTTTTCCTGATTTTCCTTATCTAAATTTTGGCAGCAATTGAAAAAAAGTTGCTCTAAAACCATGCCAGTGGGCAGGAGCATTATTGATCAATATACATGGGAATGAGTTTAAATACTGAATAATCCTCACTACAGAGCAGGCTTAAATCATCTGAAAATGAGGGAAAGGCACACTATTGTCCTGTCCAACGTAGTCTCATGAAATATTCGTATGATATCATACGAAAAGTAAGGCACAAATTTCGTGCATATCTTACGAATGACCAGCAACATGACCGATCAGCGTATGTGCGAGCCCCAAAGAGAACCCGGAAGCGACAGCCTTAAAAATGCCGGACATTCCTTTCACTGTCAGCTGTAACCGTAACATTACAATACGCATTGAAATAAGCCCTGACAACACTTCCAGTGATGGTTCGGTTTAGGGATAGGATTACAGGGTTCGGCTTATGGAAAAAAATGCATATTTCCTGCTAGAAATGTGATCAAAATGCACGCAAACTCATAAACTACTCCACTGAAAACGTAATGAATGTCTGCTGAGAATGTAAGGAATGTCCGACATCTTTTCACAGACGGAGCAGCCTGCATCGAACGTCATGTGATGTTTGAATTATGTGGGTTATGTACGAATTTTAGTGCAATATTTTTCGTACTGATTTGTACGAATATTTCATGAGACCAGGTTGTTCTGTCTCACCCTCTGTCTCCAGGTCTCTGTGACTCACCCTTATTTCATCTTTATGTTTCAGCTTTTGTAATTTTTGAACAGTAAATAAACACAAGTTTGTGTTATACAGTCATATGTTTATGATGTTTATTATGTGATTTTACTGTCTATAGTTTCCTCTATCATGACCATATTAAATATGTCATTGATGATGTACCGGGACTCCTCCGACAAAAAAGTCGCCACGACAGGAATCCTGGTGAAAACTGGGAGGAAGTGGAAGGCACAGGAAGCTGTTGACAGAGCAGAAGCACGACTGCAGCACAACATCTTGGTGGGCAACACGGCAGTGGGCCGGGCGGGACTTGTTAGCTTCTCCAAGCCTCGCTACGACAAAGCCAGAGGAAGGGAGAAACGACAAATGGTTCAGGATGAGATCAGAGCAGAGGTGGAGGAAGATCGGCGGATCAAGATGGTGGCTATGTACCAGCAAGGCGCCTGGATGAGGTGGGAGCACGCCGAGCAACGTAAAATCACCTGGTCAGAGCTCTGGAGACTCGAACCTCAGCACATCAAATTTCTCATCCAATCCGTGTATGACGTTCTCCCAAGCCCAACCAATCTGCAGCGCTGAGGTTTGGCAAACACTGCGGCATGCCAGCTGTGCCAGAAGAGAGCCACCCTAGAGCACATCCTCAGTTGCTGTCCGAAGGCCTTGGGGGAAGGACGGTACCGTTGGCGTCACGACCAGGTCCTAAGGGCTCTGGCAGACACGCTCAGCACAGCAATTACCAACTGCAAGTACCAGCATGCTCCCAAGCAGTCCATCACCTTCGTCAGAGCTGGGGAGAAGGCACAACATCAGCCAAGTTCCTCCGGCGGGCTTCTTACCACTGCACGAGACTGGAAACTCCAAGTCGACCTGGGAAGACAGCTCAAGTTCCCAGAGAACATCTCGGCCACTTCACTCCGCCCAGACATGGAGTTAACATCAGAGTCAACAAAGCAAGTGGTCTTGGTTGAGCTCACTGTCCCCTGGGAAGACAGAGTGGAGGAGGCCAACGAACGCAAGAGGGCCAAATATGCTGAGCTGGTGACTGAGTGTCGGAGCAATGGCTGGAAAGCTCGCTGTGAACCAGTCGAGGTGGGGTGTCGGGGTTTTGCTGGCCAGTCACTACCCCGAACCCTAAAACTCCTTGGAGTAAAAGGTCAGCTGTGCAGAAGAGCCATCAAGAACATCATAGAGGCTGCGGAGAAAGCCTCAAGATGGCTATGGATCCGGAGGGGGGATCCGTGGAGTAGTGGGCCACTTGGACACAAGTCGGGGGCTGATCGCCCCCCGGCTGGGTCGCCCAGGCGAGGGTGTTTGATGATCAAAGACCCGAAACACCCCATGACCTCGGGTTCATCACTGATGATGTGTCCAAGTAGCACCTAGAGGTGTATGTAAGAACTAAGAACTAATTAGACCTTTAGGACCAGGTCAGTTATTGTTGGGGGTGAAGGTGAATGGTGATGCTGATCCTATCTGTGGCTCTATTCCTCTGTCATCTCTGTCACTTTCTCTCTGTCTTCCCTGAGCTTTGATTGCCAGAGATTTTTCATTGTTGTCTGTCTCAGTGGAAATAGTAAACAGAATGACCTTACATTAAAAATAACGATATATAATAAAATGCTGCATTTCAACATGAATTTCAACCCTTCACACACACGCACACTTAACTGACTGACAAGCAGTTTGTCAGTTTACAGTTGGATGGAGGGAATTAACGTTAGCAGGTTAATTCACCCAAATAAAGTAAATAGGCGACATGATGGATGGCCAGTGTTAAATGTAATGCTGCTGTAGTGGGACTGACCATGCCTGCGGCCTGAGGTGTAAAAAGATATTGTGCCCATGTCTGTTGCATATTCTCCCTAGGGTGAAATGTGTTGTCATAGATTTTTTGTATCAGTGCACTTTTAATATCTTCTGCTTCCCTTGTTGATTACCTTTTTTTCTTGTCATTTTGATATATGTCATGTTATTTTCCCATGAAAGATCATAGGAGTGCTTAGAGGAGCGAATGCTTTCTTTAAAGGAGCAGGCTGTATTTGTTGTGAGGAGTTCTTCTCACCCTGGTGAAAACAGTTGTCTCCAAAATCTGAACTCATCAGGATATTTTTAGCTTGTTTATGTTGCAAACTGAAGGTATGAAATTTGAAAGAAGTGGGCAGTTCGTAAGTAGGGACAGTGTAATGACAATGATGAAGTAGTTTTTGAACTTCACCCACATTAGGGACTGAAAGTCAAGACAATTCAGCCACTGCTGCATTTATTCTGACTGTGATCTTTTAATTTGCATCTCACACGTCCCCAAATTTCATGGCAATGAAATAATGAATCACTGCTGTACCACTTTAAGATGCCTGTTGCAGGCTGGGTAACACGTATAAAAAGTAATGTATTTTTTGATAAATAATCCAGTTTCTGATTAACAGTTTAACCTGAAAAACTGTTTTTTTTATTTTTTTTTAAATTGTTTGAATGGCAAATTTGCATTTTTTATTTCATGTATTTGTACAGGTCACATTCTCATTATAAATCATAAAAATACATTTTGTTTATCTATAATTGTGATTAATGTTTAATTTGCAATTTATGTAATATAAAATATATTCCCTTCCTTTTTTATTTAGTACATATTGTAAATATTTATTACTGTTGTTATTACCTATTCTGTTATTTTCTATTATTCTATTTATTTCATTTCATTTTCATTACATTGTTTATTGTGTCTTAATTAATGTAAGTTGTCTATGCTGCTGTGGTGGATGAATTTATAAAAAAAATATATATTTTATGTCAGAAATGGTTACACAGCAGATTTCTGCTACATCCTCTGTGAGCTTTCTGTCACCTATATGATCTGTCGCTCTCCCTTTGTGAAACACGTTTTAAACAGATCTAATATAAGCTCTACACGGCTGCTGTGGGCCAAGTCATATAATCTCCAGAAGGCAATTAATTATCACTTCGATTAATGTTGGCTCCATTTTATTTACAATGCTGTCAGAAAGAAGACCTTGCATATTCATCTCAGGAATTTGGCACAGCTCATTATCATGGATTATGTATTGATAGAAAGGGGAATTAGATCAGCTTTGCCCTGCCAACAGAAGAAGGGGTGGGGATGTATTCTGCCGTCTTGAATGAAAGCAATGGCTGCAATAACCTGTGGAGAAAAAAAAAAATCCTTTATATTGGATGATACGCACCGAGGGAAGCCACAGAGGATTAAAATATAAGCACCAGAAATTCACGGTGTAAAGCCATCAGTACTTTGATTTCAGAGGAATTTATTATCTCAAGAAAAATATAAGGTACTATAAGGAGATATAAAGGCGTTTGTGTCGCTGATGGCCTCAGCTTGCTCTGACTCTGTCAGGGATCTGCAATCACTGCATCTTCAGGGCCTGTGGGGAGGTGGGAAGGGAAGGAAACCAGAAGGAGGCACCGGTTTATCCTCTCAGCCGTGGGCCTTGTGGGACTGGACAGCTTACAACAGTTATTCAGGAAGTCAGAAAGACAGCAAAACCAAAGCAAAATGGCGATTCTCCAATGTGTCCTACGGATCAAACAAACAATTTTTGGGCAAAAAAGAGTCAAACCTTTGCTGTGTTATGGGAACAAGTAGCATCTTGTGTGGTGGTCAAAGTGGAAAGAGAAATTGCCTAGAAGCACATTTTCAGTTTGTGCATCACACTTACAAGGACGTCTAAATGTCAAGGCCGTCTGGGGACATACAGAACTGCTGTTTGCTGTGCGTTTGAGATAAAGTGGGACAGTCGTAATTCACTGTCTGTAAATATTTTTCCCAGTGTAATTTTATAAAAACCACTGGTGCTAATGATTGTCAGCATGCAGCTCTCTCCCTGCACTGACACCACATGCTTTGCAAACACTTTCTTAGACCTTAAATCCTTCAGGAAGGGATTTCAGGGACTTTTGGCTCTTTTCAGTTGTGCTGCCATGAGGAGCTTTGTGAATCTGGTGGATGTGCAGACCAGTGAATCCTTTGATTGAATTGTCACTCCCAGAGGAAAAGACAATAAAAGAGGTCGGTGGCTGACTTCAAAAACAGGGTCACAGTAGCTGTGCTTCATGGCTGTGGCTTGGCTTGACCCAGTCAACACCAACATCAACACAGATGTTGGTGTTGAGAGACTCCCTCCAGGGGTTTTTGCAATTATTCCTCTCTGTCAACAGGTTATGCCATCTTCTAAAATCCTCACATGCTCTATACTGAGTTCATCAGTATTAAACAGAGAGCTTGGCAAGAAGCAGCATGATGATCACAGACCGCAAGAAGTTGTTACCGTGACATCACTCGTTTGTTTGTGGACTGCTGTTTTATGGCCTCTGGTTCAGCATTTTGGCCGTTGCCACCTTGAGGGGGTGAATCTAAGCACAGTCAAATGCTGAAGAACATGGTTTAAGTGACCAAAAAGGTTAGAATTAACTTCCATGAAGTGAAAACACAGAAAACACCCAGAATGATATTTACATCACAGTCCTGTCCTGCTTTATGGTCTGTGTGACTCTGAATGGACCATAATTTCATAAATGAACATCATGTTGTATTGAAGAAGACTAGAAACTAGAGAGTGAGACCATAAATCCATGTTAACAGTGTTTACTGAGGGAATAAATCAAGAGATGCTCTTTTGCATTGGGTTCACTTTTCAGACCCTGAAGTTGCACACCCATGGTTCAGTCTTAATGAAGTATTTATACATGATCATGGGCCATTTCATGGATTTTGGTTGTATTTTTTTTACAATATTTCTGCCTGTACAGTTTAATGCTGACACTTGAATTCTTGTATTCAAGATATGGTTGATTTCTACTCTCAGGAGTATTTCCATTGTTTTTTTTTTTCCCACAGACTCTGCATGCTTGTGCAATGTAAATAGTTATGAACAATTGTGCACTGATCTATAAAAACATGTTTTCATTGGTGACGTAAATGTGACAGGCCACACTGTCAAATGCCTTTCCTACATGTGTATACTGCGTATTAATCCCCTGCCAATGCAGAAAGCATTATGCCCTATAAACAGCGAGGCAAACAGTGGATTTGTGGTGGTTGCAGATGGTACCACCTTATCTTTTATCATACCTCAACCTTTATTTGACATAAACACAATTCTCCTATGATCCTATTGTCATGCTCATGAATTACAAAAACAGTTACAGAAATTTCTGTATGTTTTGCCTCTGAACAGTGAGATCCTTTGGCAAACAGCCAGATTATTCTATACCATGCTCACCCACTAAACTTATTTGTGATTGTGAAGTACATTTCTTGCCTTGCCATTTTAACATTTTGGAAGTAGTTGACAAATCCCCTCTGGAAACATTGCTTTAGGAGTGCAGAGAATGTTTGATCCGTATGTCTGCGAAGAAGCTGACGTAACTATAGTCAGTGTATTTCAGGCTGCTTATCAACATCCTGCTGGGTATTTTATCTGGCAAGTCCCATATTGAAATAAATGTATCACGAATGTGTCTGTTTCCCATGAGGACGGTGGTTTAGAGGGTAATGTAGCGTAGCACCTTGTTATTGAGCTGAAGGACGGAGCCTTTTGCATTATGTAACACTTATTTTCCCAGCTCTCCAGCTCTCCCTCCCTGCTGGCACATAACCCTACAGTTACTTTTTACAAATGCAGCATGTTTGCAGTCAACTTTTTATCACGTCTGAATATTAAGAGAATTACTCAGGGAAAGTGCTAGAAGATTTGAATATATGACCATTAAATCTGCACGACTGTGCTTCCACATTGCTGTCATCTACTGAGATGATCTGTCAGTGTTATTAGGAAGCTCACAGGCTATGTTATCGTCCCAATATCTCTAGAACATGTACTGTGATGCTGAGTGTTAGGAAAAGTTAATTGGATATCATGTTTGGTTATTCTGCTCTGTGTCTGATGCCTAATTCAAGATCAAATGCATCACATTGTCCTTTGTGATCAACATATTTAACCTGCCATGCGTGTATCTCGTTTTTTTGCTGAAGGAGGCTTTGAAAATGAGACTTTTAATTTGCTGTTTCTCTCCCTCTTCCTCTCTGCATTTGGAACAGAACTTATGTACACTTCCTCAGGCTTGTAACATCTGTTTTACCAGTAGTTTCAGTAGGCGGGGAACAGACACAACAAATATTGTGTGTACTTGTGTGTGTGCTTGGAGACATTCATTCCCTTGAAGGCAGCGTATACTATTACGTTTCTGTGATTAAGACAGTCTCCTCTGTCAAAATGTGATAGTTGTATGAAAGGAATGTCATCCTTTTTGCCCTTAACATATGAGCTGCTCATATTTAGTCCTCTGCTTGCTGCATTGACCCCGTCTCTGCAGTTTAACACATTTCCAAATGTCGGCGCATCTGTCTAAGGCAGAACCATTAGTGTGAGAATGATTTTTGTTGCCTGGTGACAGTCCTGCTCCCGCACCATGTCTCATCCATGTCAGAAGTGATGCACTGGGAGGAGCACATCACAGCTTTGTCTTTGCTCTCACAGCCTCCCATCTCAACAGTTAAACTGCACTGACACCATTCCCCTCTTGTATTCCCTCCTAGTATTGTAAAGAACAGCGTCCCAGCTAATCACCTGAAGAGCCAAACAGAAAAAAATACAGATTTTATATTTTGACGTGCATGCTGTCACAGACGCAGTGTAACATTAAAGTGCTAAAGTCGACATCATCTCCCTGCTGCTGCAGCAGTGAACAAAGCATCACAACATTAACTCAAGAGCAAACACAGTAACACATATTTACCACAACCCAATGAGAAAAACAGCCTTTAACATGATGAGCGCAGTTGTTGGGACTTGACCTTTAATGAGCATGAATCAGTGATATTGGCTTTTTATTTCTTTATTTATTTATGGTAAATAATGTGCAGTCTTGGAGATGGTGTATGCCTTCTCTTATAGCCACTCTGTAAACATGGTCATAGTCCAGTGATTATTTCAAGAGAGCTGGGTCAGTGCCAGAGGATATTTAGAGAAACATGCATGCCCTCCAACTTGTATTATAATTTCCATTCACAGTCCTCATTAAAGATGACTTCAAGCCAAAATAAGGGGCTTATTTACTTGCTTATAATCAATTGATATAGATATATATGTGCTATAGTACTGCATAGAAATTAGCCCTGGAACTCATTACGTAGTGTGAAATATGAACAAAGGCAAAGGTCAAGGCTTTCCACTGAAACTAACATAATTTAATGGAAGAAGTCCAAGGAATGAGCACCTCTGTTGCACTCCCAAGCAGACATGACTCCGTCTCTCTGTTTGGCAACTTTATTTGTCCTGGTTCTATATCAGATTTTCCTCTGAAGCGGCATACACAGCGTACGGTACAGGACTGCCTACCACACCGAAAAATCCCATCCTGCTCTGCACTGGCCAATGACATCACATGAAGTTTGACTTCAGCCCAAAAAAGATAAAATAGAACCAAAACGTAAATAGCGTAAATAGCAACTGTTTACTTGCAGCTTTCTTCTTTATTCACTGGCCTCTAAATTATTAATCTGAATAATAATCTAATTATTCAGATGTCAATTATATCTAGGTCTCAGCACCTCCAGTTTATAATAGAATAGAATAGACTAGAATAGCATTTATTGTCATTTTCATAAAAAAAATGTTTGCCGAAAATTGCACAACAGAATTTGGTGGAGCATTCCCTACAGTGCACAAACCTACGTCTGAAAGTAAGACGAAGGAGTAAGGATGTACACAAAACAGAAAATAAACAAAATAAGAATAAATAAAAGGATTTTCACACACACACACACACACACTCACACACATTATTACACACTATTTGCAATTCAATATTACCTTATTGCATTTGTTGTTCTTAATTAAC